>OZ018327.1:120954209-122154209 GCA_963969495.1 Ceratothoa steindachneri
CTACGTATCTTTGTACCCTATTAATAATGTTGTCTTCTCTATTTTCATGCTATTCCTTGAAAATGAACTTGCAAATATAGTCCGAAAGTGCTTGGATTCATCTTTTCATTTTCCTCTGGGTTAATTTTCATATATATATATATATATATATATATATATATATATATATATATATATATATATATATATATATATATATATATATTATTACATAAGTCTTTCTGAATAAAAAAATACAAGTATGGCTTAAAAAGCAAATATAAACATAAACGTATCTGAAATTTTAGGTGGACTTCAGCCCTCTATCCCTCCCACCTGGATCCGCCGCTTCTAACCTGTTAGCTTGACTAATAGATTCATTATGGTTGGAGAGGAAATGAATGGAAGGGATTCGACTCATGATTTGGATGGTAGTCTGAATAAAGATGTGACTGTAAGTTTGATTGAGAATAGATGTGATAGAGTTAAGTTTGAAGGAGTTCCAAATAGATGTCTAACTGAAGTACTTGAGATGTGAGAAGGAAGGTGCGATGTGTGTGATAGGTTAGGTGGTGAGAATTAACTGTATGCGGTGGATGGCTTGAATTTTTTAGTAAGATTGGGGTAGATGTATTGTGAAAGGTGTTGTGATCGTACCATTAGGTCTTTATATAATTAATAAAATAGATAATGTTACCGGTATGGGCTATGTTAGAAGAGAAATTAGAAATGCTAGAATAATATAGGAGAAAAAAATAGGAAATCGAGATATATCAATCAAAGATTAAAGGGCTAAAGTGCAATGCACGAAGTCTTCGAAATAAGAGGGAAGAGATTATAGTTATATTATAGAGGAATATATAGATATAATATGCATAAAAGAATCAAATTTAATAAAAGTAGAAACGAATATGAAATAACAGTATGTACACTAACCACCGGATTGATATGAGTGGAAGAGAGGTAATTTTTTATGTTAGAAGTAGCATTCAATCTAATCAAAATCAACTCGTGAAAACAATATAGTGGACCAATCAGGATTTTATTTAAGTGGGGAAGTATTAGGCAGCAGTGACCATCATATAGTTTGATTTACTATGATTCATAATATAAATATTGTGAGGAATAATGTAAAAATTCCAAATTTGCACAAAGGGAAGTATAACAGTATGTAGTTTATTAGAACAAATTGAATAAGAGAAGGAGTTCAGAGATAAGAACGCTTAGATGTGTCTTCTTTCAAGCAAGTTTTAAATACGGTACAGGAACGATGTATCACAAAGAAGTTGCTTAGAAAAAACCCTGGAAACATTTATAGTGGGATAAGGATACAGCTATCTTAATAAGGCAAAAGAGATGACCTTTCAAAAAATTACAAAAAGAAAATATCGTGCATAACTAAACTATTTGGAGAAAAGTTAGGAATGAGTTGAACGAGATGATCAAAAAGAGTTAAGGGCTGTCTGAAATTAAGTTAGCTCAGATATAATAATAAAGATCAAAGAAAGTTTTTTACCTACATATTTTAAAATAAATAATAGAGCCCATCAGGAATCGGATATGGCCTCCTAAAATGGAAAGAAAAGGAAGAGGAAATAGTAGAGCATTTTATATCAGTTTTAATCCTAATAATGCTTGAAAGAAAAAATGTTTTAGAGAATATTAATGTTAATAGGGAAAATATTATAGGATCCAAAAATGGGTCCTGATAATATTCTTTGTTGAGAGAAAAGAAAGCATTTTATTTGCTATTGATAATATATTTGTTAGATCTCTTAAATTTCAGGAGATGCCAACTGACTGGAAAAGAGGGAAGAAAGGGTGATTCTAATAATTAGGTCAGTAAGTCTAAATTCGCTAGTATGTTAATTACTTGAGAAGGTAGTTCAAAAAGATATAGCAGACTTTTTAGAAAGTGGTTTCTTGTTGAGTCATAGTCAACATGGGTTCAAGTCAAATAAATCTTACCTGACCAATTTGCTGGAAATTCTAGATTACGTTACAGGAAAATTGGATAGAGGAAATGATATAGTTTACTTAGATTTTAGTAAGGCTTTTGATGAAGTCCCTTATAGGAAGGAGACTAGTGCATGAATTGAGGATGTATGGAGTACCTGGCAATGTTTTAATTTAGGCGGCTGCATACTAGAGAGCAAGTGGTACTAGTAAATGGAACGAAATTGTAATAGAGGGATGTTATTAGCGGGGTAAATCACGGATCTATTTTAACCCCATTATTTTTGGTTTAAATTAACAACCTAGAGGTAGGTGTTAAAAGCAGAATATCAATGATTGCTGAAGATACGAAATTAGCAGCCACTGTAAGGGTAATACAGATAAATTTCACAATTTCGAATGATTTAAATAGACTAGCTGCATAGACATACAAATGGCAGATGTGATTCAAGCTCCCAAAGTGCAAAGTTGTTCACATGGACAAACAACATTAGGAATTTAGTTAGGAAATAGAAGATTGGGGGTAGTACTTCGCTGAAGATAAGAGAGATTTAGGAGTAGTAGCAATATATCGGTCCTTGAGGTTATCTTTAGCAGTGTTTAGAGGCTAGAAATAAAGTAAAAATGAAAATCATCTCCTGCATATATATTCATGCAACTTTGTTGTCCTGGCTGCACTTAGTCAGTAATAAAGAACAAAAAAAAGGCAGATGGAAATTAGTTGACTGAAAATTAGGTTTAACATACCTCTCTGCTTAAAACGAGGTTTAAATCAATTTTAATTTATAGAATTGAAACTTGGACATTGAACACAAAATGTATGCATAAACAGAAGACTTCGAAATGTAAAGTTTAAACATGGCATCTTGCTGAGCCGAATGAGCTGCAGTCTGTGAAGTTTATAGGAATTGTAAATATATTGGGATTTTTTTCAAGATTAAATTTATTCCACACTGTTTTCACGTTCATAATTTTAGAACGGGTTTTGTTCAATAGAAATGCATGAAAAGTAAAGCTTTATAAATTGAAGTGATAAGTTTCAAGCCGAATTTTACAATTGGAAGTGAACCTACCGTTGTTACATCGGAAAGGATTCTTACAGTCATTATTCTGAATATTATTGTGCGTTATACGAATTTTTTCGAATGCTCTCTTCTCACCCCGGCATTATATGTTGATGTTGTGAAATTTCTAAAGCACCATTTTATTTGGATCAGTTTATTTTAATGGGTTTCCTCGCCTACTGTAATTTTTAGGTGTTTGTATTTTACATGCCAATTAGTTGGGGCTAGGTTCGACTAGATTAGGTGTATTTAAATATTTAACAATATTCCCGTAGCTAAAGCTTACTTTAAACCAATTAACGTACAATACGAACACCTAAAAATCACAATAGGCGAGGAGACCTAAATACCCTAAAGAAAAAGGGATGTAAAATACGGATACCTAAAAGTAACCCAGCGGGCGAGACCCCTAAAAGTGGCCCGATCCTTAATGCCTTTTAATGCGACATCTCAAATCTGTTCAAAAGCTACCTTTTTCACTTCCTCTGTCTCTTTACTCTGTGCATATCCACTCGCTCTCTCATGTTCTCTGCTTTCCCCTCATTTTCCACAGATCTGGATAAATCAAAGCTGAAAATGGGTATTAATTTCCTCTTAGTATAAACATAGAAATGATTATAACAATCATTGGCAGGCGTTTTCGATTCACGCCGGAAAGGCAACAAAATTTAAAAGTTGTCAGTGACATAACTTTCAAGTTGCGTTATTTGTATGTTCTATGAGCTGATGCTCCATTTGCTCTGGTTGTATTTAAAAGCCTGTATGTAGCATGTTTGTAGTCATTCATGAAAAATGGCTGTTGCACTCCAAGTACACAAATGTCAGTTCACAATGAATTATGATGATAATTAAGCGATGTGATAAACAATAAGTATAAAAATTTGCTAGGTAAGTATTAAATTGTAAATAAGATCATTATTCATATTTGATATTAATTATTCACTTCTGTTATTATATTATTCATTATTATTTTTTGTTATTGTAGGAAGTAGTGATACTCATAATTGATTTGAAAAATCAAATTTAATCAGAGGACAATTTTCTTTAAAAAATGAAGAATGTAATATAACTTCCATCTTGGTAATTGTGTACTTCAATTTGTATTTTTTTAAAAAGTATTTTTGGTCAACTTGACAATATATGGACAATATATGCGCTATATAAAAGATATTACTCGATAAATGGGCTTAAAAATAATGGACAAGCAGCGACTTGCTTCGCTTTAGTTAAGACATTAAAGTAGCCAACATTCCAACTCATAAAATGAGTCGCGAAGCCAAATTTTACCTGCCACAGTACTGCATAAATGACTCATGGCTGCTCAAGCTCAGTGAATTACTAGCGAAAGGAATTTAGCAAACGCCGAGTGTATTTCATTCTGCAGCGGTTATTATATTTTGCATCTTTAATTGAAGCTTCCAATGGTATTTTAATTATTTTGGGAAAGTTTTTATTATAGTTCTTTTCTTTCCCCAAGACTATGTTACCTTTAAGAAAGTTTGTTATTTTTATTATTATTATTTTTAAATAATGAGTAGAAACCTCTTTAGTTTATTTGTGTTGGGTTAGGGGTGCGTATTTTAAACATGATGCAGATGCCATAAGCGAAATAAAGTTAAATTTTGTGTTTTTTATTTCTTAAAATAATCCCAAGGTCACATTTTCAACTCTAGAAATCAATTAAAGAAAGTCCACAAATAGAAGCCAGTCAGTGAAACCAATACTCAGTGAAAAATCACAACTCTACTAAATATAAATATTTTATATATATATATATATATATATATATATATATATATATATATATATATATATATATATATATATATATATATAGTATATGGTATATAAGCACTGTTTTATTCAATAACGAGTAAATTAAATCTACAAAAACAACCTACTGTTTGGGAGCATAAAATTTTATTACAACGGGACTAGTTTCGATATGTAGCATCCCATATCATCTTCAGTCGTAAACTGTTTACAGATGAAGATGATATGGGAAGCTACATATCGAAACTCGTCCGTCCCGTTCTAATAAACTTTAGATGACGTCCCGTCATCTTCAAATAAATCGATCTTAACACTGTGGTTTCTTTCCTGCATATATATATATATATATATATATATATATATATATATATATATATATATATATATATATATATATATATAGATAGATAGATAGATATTTATATATAACAGGTAGTAGGCCATGTTGTAGACAAGATTTGTTAAAATCGACAGCGATTACTGCTTGGTTAAGTTTGCGATGCAGCTTTTTAACCTTTTCAAAGACTTTCTTTTCAGAAAGGGAAAGATGGGAAAAATGCTGGCAAGTAGCATATCTTTATTAGCCGAGACATCTTTCGACCTTTTCAAAGGTGATCTTCTGGGCAAACGATGAAATTTGTTTACAAAAATGGGTTTTATATCTGCATTATTAGCTTAACATAAGAATGTTTTAGGAACAATCAGAAGTGACAAAAATTATAAAGCTAGAATAATGTTTAGATCAAAACAGAAAAATCATTTGATCTTCACATAAGAATATATATATATATATATATATATATATATATATATATATATATATATATATATATATATATATATATATATATATATAAATAAGAGGTCATGCTGAATAAATGCTTTATTTAAGAAAATAAAGAAGCTACTAATTAGGGTGAACAATACTGCCATACTGCCATCAAAGTAGAGTTCAATAAAGTATGCATATAAATATATATATATATTATATCCTACTTTAAAGACTAATTATGTAATTAAGTTACACTTTCGAAATAAATTTACTCATAAAACCAAGTTTATAAAAACTAGCGCAGATTTAACGTATTTCTTTAATCCTAATGAGAATTGTTCTTTAATAGAGATATCATTAATAGTTATTATCAGAACTATTCGATAACTACCCTCTATAATACCCTTAAATAACAGAGACAACGTTTAGTACTATGCATTGGCAAAATGTGAACCTCAATGCCATATCGAGCAGGGTTAAATTTCGAGAGCCGGACCACATTTATTACATATCTGGATGATCCGTGCAACATTAAAGCTTTTTTCCTGGCGTTATTATGATCAAAAGATGACTTGTTCCCAATAACCAAAACGAAAGAATTATTTTGTTTCAGCGGTGGCGGATCCTTCGACGTCCTCGAATAGGCCTAGGCCTCGAATGATAGATAAGTGGAGGTTGTTCTTCGGTGTACAAACCAATCCTGAGACCGCAGTAATACAGCTTCTCCTTTAGCTCCTGTTTTGTAGTCCTTAATTTAAGCATTATTTCTTCTTTCATTAAAGTGTAGCACATGGCGATTAATCCCATTCCAATGAGGAGATACATAAAATTTATGATGAGCTTTGTGTGGTTGTCTTCCGTAGTCCCAGTTTGTCCTACACCAGGAACCAAATCCCCTATCCCGATCTTTGCTAAGGATGTGAAGGAAAAATAGCAGGAATCGAGATAGGACCACCGTTCCCACTCGGCAAACATGATGGTTCCCGTTAACATATACACTATCATCACCCAGATACACGCAGTTGAAGGTACGATGATTATTGGCTCTTCACCCCCACTGCGCATCGTTGCTTCAAGTTTTTCTTTATTGATGCAGCGATAAAATGTTCTGTATATGACTTTGAAGCTCTTTGCAAACACTTTGCCCATGTTCATAAAGTATAAAATGTATAAGGGAATACCAAAAACCGCATAAAGAATGGTGGAAATTTTACCCCAGTCTGTTTTGGGAGTCATATGACCATAGCCGATCATGGTGAATACACTGAGGCAGAACATAAGGGAAGCAGGAAACGTCCAAATTTCTTCCACTAGTTTTTGATCGTAGCCATCTTTGATCATCTGGACGATGTCGGTTTGAAATTTATAAAGTGTGTTATTCACATTTGCGAACCACTTTCTTTTGTGAAGCACATTTAACTGAAGTGTATGTTGCCACATCTCCCGAATAGCCCTTTCCTGAAGACCCAAGGTTTGGTTGTATTCATTTAACTCCGGCTTTCCCTCAATGTTTATAAAAGCAAATGACCCCACAATGGCATAAGACATCACCAGGGCTCCTACTCCGACCTGCGTGCACATAAAAGAGAGGAATTTCCTGCAGTAGTCTTTACAGACGAGTCGCGACTCGTGGGAAGAAGAAGAATTCGTACCGTGAGACCTCTGCGATGAGGAGCCCTGAGATACCACTCCGTGGGAACGCTGCGAAATTCTTCCCCTTTCCACCATTTCGGCTATGAGTTAAAAATAATGATAATTGGCCCTTATAACTCGTAGCTCCGACTTAAACTTCACTTTTTCGCAACAATAAATCATTTTCTTTTATATTCACTACGCCCAGATTTAATTTTCACATCCATCAACTCTGTCCAGTTTTATTAGAGTGCACACACTGTACAGATCGGTCAGCCATAGTTTGAAAATCCCATTAAATTTGATTTGATAATTGAAATGACTATTTATGAGGACAGGATTACACCCACCCTGCTAATCATTGCCGAGAAACTACAAAAAGTCATTGCTTTATGTCAAAGGTACAAAAAAAGAAGTCTCTAGAAACTACCTTGCCCAAAGAACGTCGCTATATTTGTAACTCCCCTTAAAGGCAATAAGTTAGGAATAACATAATAATAACCTTTTAATTCAATAAATATTAATATCTGAAAAGGGAAAATATTCTCTCACATTATTTAAACCTTTCATAATTTCATCTAAATGTGTTAAATTTGTCCATTCCCTGTAACATGGCATCATTCATTGGCAATGTGCCACAATACAGATTTTTTTTTTACGCCACTCAGCCGAATTGTAAAGAGAGACAATAAATTGATTAAAAGTTGAAACACCTTTACAAACATTAAACCGAGACAATCGACCGGGAGAAACAAACAATTTTCGGATCCTGGGCAGAATACAAGTGGACAACCCCTGATATTATCTCATAAAATAACGCAGGTCAAAATGAATGAGCACTGGTGTTCCGTCTATGAGAGAGAGAACGGCCTTTATTGCTTATTCTAATTTTCCGAAATAATGCTTGCGTACGTAAACACGATAGCATATTATAAATAAACATAGTATACTGTCATGGCCATAAAATTTACGTGATAGGAATAATTATTGTAATAATAAGAAAATAAGTAATAAAATCACGCTGTAGTCCTGTTCCTGTAGGAGGTAAGTTTCAGTCCCTGGAGCTTTGTAATTCAATCCAAGGGGTAAAATGATGACAAATACGGGTTAAATGAATGATGATGATATGTAATTATAATATTTTTCGTATTATTTTTTTGTGAATATGTAGAAATGTTTGCATTTTTCTTATTCCAGTAATGGTTCTTTCCCAAGAAAAGCGTGCAACCATTGTTGATCTGCACCAAATTGCCCTGAAATGCAATGGTTTAATTGTTAAGGATATTGCATCAAAGAGCACGATCTTTAGGATCATTAATGACTTTAAAAGGACGGGCTACACTCCTGTGAAGAAGTCTTTATGACGCCCAGATCTTAAAATGAATGCCGAGATCGTCTCCTGGTATGGTCCCAGCTTAAGGATCGGGTTGTCTTCAGTGCCAAGAATACTCACGATTGCAAAGAGGTGGGTCTGAACGCTTCAACGAGCAAAGTTAGACGGAAACTTTTCGATAAAAGTCTCAAGTCGAAAAAGGCTGAGAAGAAGCCTCATCTCACCAATAAGAACCTTACGGATAGGCTTCACTTCTGTAGCAAATTAAAAGAAAGGACTTTTGAAGACTAAGGAAAAGGGATATTCTCTGATGAAGCTCCCTTCTGTTTGTTTGGAGCTTCCGAAAGATCCCCCGTTAGGAGCAGAAAAGGGAATCACGAGTCCTGTTTGGTGACAAAGGTGAAGCATCTGGACACTCTCCATGTATGGGACCATCTTTGATCTAAGGGAAAGGGAGCACTAACAATTTTGCAAAAGAACATTGACATAAACCCAAAATGGTAACAAACATGATTCATCAGTATATTTTTAAACCAGTTCAGGTTCAATTTGTGGATACTAAGTGTATTTCTCAGTATGGTGACGCACCTAGTCACCAAGCAAAAACAATAGCAAAGTTTTAGGCTGAAAATACCATAGAGTTTTGGGGACTTTGCTCCGGAAATTTGCCAGATTTGAACCCATTCGGGACTTTGTAGGCGATACCAAACTCGAGTTTGGTAAACAGATACCATTCAAATGTGAGCAGTTTGATGTGCTTATTAAATAAAAATGGATCATTACAAGTCAGGATACCATCACAAATTTGGTCTCCAGGATGCCAAAACGAATTTAAGTAGTCTTGAAGAACAAGGAACATCGTTGTAAATATTGACTGCGGGCATCATTTGACGATATTTGTATATTCTTGTATATTTCAACGCCGTCAATTTATGATACAAATATACTAAGTACCCAACCAGGTTCTGTCCTTATTGCCCTTGATTTGCTAGATGTTGTTCTTATATTATTATTTTTATTATTACTAACATCGTTATGGAGTGCGTGTGTAGGATGATATTTATTGAAGACTTTTGTGTCCTAGATCTGATGGAATTAAAGGAGTTAGGGAGGATCGCGGCAATCATGGGGATCGATCTCCTTCCTCATGCAGGTTAAAGAGAATAAGAATAAGAATATATATATATATATATATATATATATATATATATATATATATATATATATATATATATATATATATATATATATATAAGCGTCATTCCATCAACCTTAATATCTCGCCTGGATAGAGGGTAATTCTAATTGAATATTATAGTAAATCTCTAACCCACTCTCAATTTGAAGGCTCCTCAATATCCATATCACATACAAATTGAGAGTAAATACAGATTCTGCGAGTAGTAATAACTACTACTGGATGGCTTTCGCCATATTTTGAAATTCCGCTTTTCAAAAACCTTTTAAAAACAGAAATAAAGATTTAAAAAACCTGCATTGAAGAATTTATAACCCTAGAACACGAGAGAAGGAGAGGGGGGGGGGGATGAGAGCTAGGAAGGATCGCGGCAATGATGATGATCGATCTGATAGTGAGAGAGAGAGAGAGAGAGAGAGAGAGAGAGAGAAGATGGAGGGATAGAAAGGGAGGAAAGATGGGGAGGGAGAGATAGGGGGAAAGAGAGGGAAGGGGAGAGTGAAAGGGAGGGAGAGGGAGAGAAGAAAAGAGATAGAGGGAGAAAGTGATGGATATAAAGGAGGGAAAGATATAGAGGGAGAAAGTGATGGATAGAAGAGGATGAGAGAGAGAGGTAGAAAGAGTGATAGATAGAAAGGAAGGAGAGAGGGGGGTGAGGGAGAGGTAGTGTGAAAATGGAAGGAGAAAAAGTGGGGGAATAAGAGAGAAGGAGGTGAAGAGAGCGAGGTGGGAAAAGAAAGGTAGGTGGGAGAAGAGAGGGAGAGGGATGAAATGAAAGAAAATGGAGAGATTAGAAAGGGAGAGAGTTGGAAAGGGAGATAGCTGGAAAGAGAGAGAGAGAGAGTTGGAAAGGGAGAGAGATGGAAAGGGAGGGTATGAGAGAGGGAAAAGAAAGAGTAATAGGTAGAAAAGGACTGTAGAGGAGAAGGGTGAGTGAGAGAGACTGTGAGAGGTGGCAAAAGAGAAAAGTAGAGAAAAGGAGGGGATAGAGAGGGGGAGGAGGACGATGAGGATAGGGAGGGAGAAAGAGGGGAAGAGAGAGAGGGAAGGAAGAAAAAGAAAGATAGAGAAAGAGTGGTAGAGAATGGGAGGTAGAAAGTTACAAGGAGTTACAGGAAAAGAAAGTACCCTAGGAGACCTTACGGTCCATTCAAAGAGGGTACCTTTGGACTAGCAATCGAGCGGGCACAGGGCTGCTCAATTGTTTTGCGTCCCTAAACGGCCACTTTTCAAGACTTTGTCTAGTCTTGACTTGAACTGGTCAACAGATTCACTGTTGACAACTTCCACTGGAAGTGCGTTCCACTTACCGCAGATACTGTAGGTGAAAAAGTTTCCACACAGATTGCGGTTGTAACGCTTCAGTTCAAGTTTGAAGCCGTGATTGCGCGTTCTGTTCTCACTCAGTGTGAAAATATCCCGGTAGTCAACATTGTCGAACCCTCGAAGTATTTTGAAAACTTCGATGAACTGACCAAGCAGGCTACGGGTTTCCAGCGAGAACAGATCTAATTCCCTTTGTCTATCCTCATAACTTTTATGTCGGATAGAGGGAATCAGTTTGGTTGCCCTAGCTTGTACGCGTTCCAACCTTGCGATGTCCTTTGAAACGAAGGACCCTAAAATTGTACGGCATACTCCAGGTGCGGCCGAACGAGGGAGTTGTACAGACAAAGTACTATCTCCTTGTTACGGTATCCAAACTAGCGCTTTATGTAGCCTAACATCCTTTGGGCTTTCTTCTCTGCCTCGATGCATTGTTTCTAGAACTTAAGGTCGCTAGTGATAGTTACACCTAAGTCCTTCTCAGTGTCACTCGATTCAAGAGCAGTGCCCTTAAGGATATACTGACATTAAAGGTTTCTGTGGCCGATATGCATCACTTTGCATTTGTTCACGTTAAAAGGCATTTGCCACGTGTCCGACCACTCCCCAATCTTTCCAAGATCTTCCTGCAGGCGGGCAGTATTTCCATCCTTTGCAACGTTCATACCAAGCTTGGTATCGTCGGCAAATTTGGAAATCTTGGCAACCATGTCACCGTCCATGTCGTTAACGTAGATGATGAATAGTAGTGGTCCCAGGACAGAACCTAGAGGTACCCCGCTAGTAACGGGCACCCACTCAGAAGCCTGTCCATTCACCACAACCCGTTGCCGTCTGCCACTTAGCCAGTTCTCGATCAAGCTGGCTACTTTTCCGTCTATACTCAGCGCTCGCACTTTTCGGAGAAGGCGGCGGTGTGGTATCTTATCAAAGGCTTTCTGAAAGTCTAAGTACACCACATCTACCGCCTTGTCCCGATCGTGCTTACTGAAGACGAAGTGGAAAAATTCCACAAGGTTCGTCAGGCATGACCGTTGCCTTCGGAAGCCATGCTGGGAACTCTTGAGTAGCAGGTTTGACTCTAAATACGACGTCATTTTGTCCACCATGATGCTCTCCATGAGTTTACCGACTATCGAAGTCAGACTGATAGGTCAGTAGTTTGACGGATGGCTGGGGTCTCCTTTCTTGAAGATCGGAGTAACCTCCGCCTCACGCCAGTCTCTAGGAACGCATCTGGTCCGGATAGACATGTTAAAGATAGCGCACAGATGTCGTGATACTTCATCGCACACTTCCTTCAACACCTTGGATAGAAACCTGTCCGGTCCAGGGGACTTATTCGTCTTTAGATCAGCGATCTTTTTCTTTATTTCTCCTTCGGTGAAGTCCATTGCCTCCAGCTTTTCCTCGAGTATGAATCCGTGGGCTGGGGGATGGGACCACACTCTTTAGTAAACACTGAAGAGAAATAGTCATTGAGTAGGTTAGCATTTTCTGCATCTGAGTGAGTAAATGCACCCTCCTCGTCCACTAAGGGCCCAATCCTACGATGGATTGGTTTACGGCTATTTACATAGCTGAAGAACTCCTTGGGATTCTCCTTGCAGAGTCTCGCAACTTGGAGTTCCTCAGTACGCTTAGCCACCCTTATGCTGGACTTCACTCTTCTGGCTAGCCTCCGGTACTCGTCAAAGGCACCCGAGATCTTCGATCGCCGGTACGCATTTTTCTTCTCCCTAAGCAGTTGCCCGATTTCTCGATTAAACCACTTTGGTTGAACAGAAGACTGACGTAGGCATTTTAGAGGGATGCAACTTGATTGAAGACTCATTAACTTATTTTTGTAGTTGTTCCACGAATCCTCAACCTCTTCGCATACCGCTAGCCTTACATCAGTCAGCCCAGCACAAAGGCTTGCAAAGTCCGCTCTTCTCAAGTCAAGTTTCCTTGATTGACTTGCCACAGACCTTACCTTCGGGATTTTGACGCTAAATCTAACTAGCTGGTGATCACTGCCAGCGAGCTCTTCGCCTACAGAGATATCCTCAACGATATCATCGTCAGAGGTGAAGACCAAGTCGAGGATATTGTCTCCTCTCGTCGGTTCTCTGACCCATTGAGTAAGGAACTCGTTGTTGGCGAACTCCAAGAGTAGCGCGCTCTCGCCACAGGCTGCTCTGGTTTCCCAGTCAACTTGTCTGTTGAAGTCGCCCATAACGATGCACACTCTGCTTTGAACAAGCTCACCCAGCAGCTGGTACAGTTCCCTGTCCTTCTCAACGGGTTGGGAAGGGGGTCTGTAAAGCACCAGGGTCCTGTATCTGACAGGACCTATCTCTAGGTCAACGCCTAGGAGCTCGTGATCGGATATAATGTTGGAGTTCGTAGATTTGATTGTATCCTTGACATACAACATTACACCGCCACCCTCTCTGTCTGGCCTATCTTTGTGAAAGAGTTGGTAGCCAGGAAGCGTGAATTCGCCTTCAAAGTCTCGGTTTGGCGTTTTTATCCACGATTCTGTTATGGCTACCATTTCGGGTTCTTCCGTCGCTACGAGGCCACGGAGCTCAGGAAACTTGTTCCTGATTGACCTCGCATTGAACAGAAGAACTTTCAAGGAGTCTACGACTGTAGGTCTCCCTATGCTCTTCCGTTTCCCGGCTTGTTTGTTGGCGAGGCAGGTCTCTTTGCGACCTCTGAGAAGGTCGTTCTTGGAGTGACACGGGCGTACTGGCGTACGTCCGCCCTCACTCTTGGCCGGATACTCCTTTGGGTCCTCTCTACGACATCCTGGATCATGTTTGACAGAAAGGCCTTTCCTTTAAAGGAAATATGTACCCCATCCCTTTGGTAGAGATCATTTCTACCATAAAAGGTGCGGTACGGGTCCACAAAAAAGACCCCCTCTGCCGTACACAAATCTGCCAGGCGCCGGTTTAAAGACACATTCATCGAGTGAGCGGTCCGTGTTGGACCTCTCCTCGGGAGCATCCCGACTACCACGCGCTTGCGGGTTTTAAGCCCACAGTCGTCCACGGCACCCATGACCGTGTGGAGGATTTCATCTGTAGGGCCTACCCTGCCTCCTCTCAGGTAGAGGTCGTTTCCACTGACCATCAGAGCAACGACTGAGCTCTCAGAAATCTGTGATTTCTCAGCCTCTACTCTGATGTGGTGGTTACCACATCCTGGCAGTCAGCTTAACTTCACACTAGGGCGAAGGCGGGCTGCTAGCAGGGACTGCAGGCCCAGTGCTTGAGAATCACGAATAAGGGTGACTCTTGCACATTTGTCTGCAGGCGACTTAGTCTTCCCTCTCGGAAGCGACTTGCCACTTTTCTCTTGTATCTCTACATTTTTCTTTTTCTTTTTCTTCTTCTTCTTCTTCTTCTTTTTTCTTGTCTTCCTTTGTTTTCTCTTCCGTTTCTATTTTCTCTTCTTCTCTTTCCACTTTCCCTTGCGCACCAGTAACGCTCAAATCCTCTACACTGGGGTGAGCTGCATTAAGGTCGTTTTTCTTCTTTTTATTCTTCTTTTCATTTGCTTCTCCGCATGGCTGAAGTCGGAGTGCCAATGCAGTTTCAGCTCCTTGAGCTGGAGTCACATCGGCGGAACCACCCAATTCAGTGGGACTTTCGTCTCGAGCTTGAGCTGACTGGGCCTCTAGTTTAGAGGCTAGCTCTAGAATTTCCTTCTCGAGACGCTGAATCCGAAGCGCGTGCTGCCTTTCTAGGGTCTGTATTTAATTTTCAGCGCCCTAGATTTTTTTTCAGAGGTTGTAAAGAGATCCTTGAGTTCATTGCAGTATGCCACTGCCTCTCGGACCTCTCCTTTAAGGATGCAGTCAGTGCATATACTTCCCGGGTGGCATTTCGAAAAACATCCTTCCGAAAGTCCACGCACCACTCATCCTTCTGGCATATCGCACATGTATATTTGAGGGCAGCTGGACCTTTTTTCCCTGTCATTTTGAACACTTTCTCTCTCTCAAAACTTTGCGATCAATCAATAGTAAAAAAGGGGGTTGGTGAGTTCTCCCCGCGTGAGTCGCTCCCGTCTATCCATCGGAGAGGTTTCGGATCTTTCAGAAGGCACGCTCCACGTGCTGCTGTTCGTCCGACCGAGTCGTCAAACCTCGGCGTGCCGTCGCTCCCAACCAAGCAGCACTGACGGTCCCCGAAAGGGCCATTGATTTCTCACCAGGTGAACAACGGAGCACGCCCCGTACTAAACTCCTACTAGTTCCATTCACAACGACCAAGATCTCGGAGCAGCGTTCACTGGATATCCCGCCACACCAAGAAACTCGACCCAAGGCTTTTTATTGGCCTGGCAACCAACCT
Organism: Ceratothoa steindachneri; assembly: GCA_963969495.1. NCBI lineage: Eukaryota > Metazoa > Arthropoda > Malacostraca > Isopoda > Cymothoidae > Ceratothoa > Ceratothoa steindachneri. Next base: position 120,969,592 of record OZ018327.1, read on the forward strand.
GAGAACAAAGAGCCGTCACCTCGGACCGATGCTACCAGAGGCATCCGTCAACAGTTACTGGGAATGTTCAATAATTACGCACCAGGGAAGGGGTTAACTGGGCACTACCCTCATCCCATTCATCGTGCCCAACGCCTAGGACACCTCTAGTCCGAGTCTCTTGCAACCAGTGAGCGTCGATTGGAGTTGTTTATAGAGGTTCCAAAGCCTCTCTTCTGACGCGTGAGGTAGTTGCCAGGTCCTTATATTTAGAAAGATTGAAAAAAGGGTAAGAATGACTTGATAGTAGTAGGGTTTTGTTTTGTTTTTATTTTTTTTATTTTTATATAATAAGTTGAAGAGATAGGATAAAAGTAAAAAAAGAGAAGGATAGAGTAGAAAAAAAGAATGACGCACTTAGTCTGGAACCTCGTTTCCGACCATATCGACAAGGGAAGCCCGACCAGGGGTACCCAAAAGAGAGGTACCCCCGCCGACATAGCTCGAAAAGTCAAAGGTACACACAAGCGCTCTTCCCGCGACAAGGGGGCGTCACCTCTTCCTCTACTTTCTGTATGAGAGAGAGAGAGCTAGAGGGACGGAGAGCTAAAAAGGGAGGGAAGGGCAGAGCGGGAAGGAGGGGAAGAGAGAGAAAGGGAGGAAGAGAAAGTGAGAGAGAGAGAGAGGAGAGAGAGAGAGGGATGTATAGATGATAAGGGATAGAGCTGGAGGGAGATATAATGAGAGAGAGAGATATGCAGAGAGGAGGAAGGAGAGAGCTAGAGGGAGAGTGATGGAAAGGGAGAGGAAGGGAGATGTAAAGAGGTAGGGAGATAGCGGGAAGGAGAGAGAGTGAGGGAGAAAGAGGGATCGAAAGAGTGGGATAGAGAGACAGAGGGAATGACATAAAGGAGGGAGAGATGCGAAATGAGTCACAAGGAATAGTAGTATCTCAAAGGACATTGTTGTCCATACCGGGGAGGTACTATTTTGGGAAGGTCCTAACTAAGAATAAGAGAAAGTATAGCATAGATGAAGGCTCTCCCCACCCACCTCTCCCACCCGCTTTTGCTGGCCAGGAAGCGGAAAAGATACTTGATTATGCTGTGAAAAAGAACACAATCATGAAATTTTTAGAGAAAAGCTGAAACCTATCTTCTTGCTTCTAAACTATATGTATAAGGGGATAGTGCAGGGAAAGAGAGGGATAAAGATAAATACATGGAAATATATGGAGGGAGAGAAGCGGATGAATAGAGAGAGTGAGAGATAAATTTAGATAAGTAAATAGATAAAAGGAGAGAGAAAGAAAGAAAGCGACAGAGATAGAGATAGGTAAGTTGAGTAGTGAGAGAGATGGAGAGAGTCAGAAGGACTAAATGAGATAGAGGGATAAAGAGAGGAAGGCTGGGGAGAGAAAGAGAGAAAGGTATAGAGATACAGTTACAATGACCTATAAGGAAAAGAACTACTTCAAATGCCTTGCGGGCCATGCCGAGGAGGCACTCTGTAGAAGATGAATCTTAGCTAACCTACGCAAATCTCAATTCAACTATCCGTACTGGCACGCACTAAAAAAATTGCTATCACCAACACATTATGTCGACTCGTCTCTTGAACTGTTCGACACTACTACTGTTAACAACTCCCGCTGGCAGTCTATGCTACGTGTCGCAGATGTCGTATGTGAAGGACTTACCCACCGAAGGCGTATTAAATCTGGGCAACTCCACCTTCCACCGGTGATTTCGAGTTACAAAATTTGAAAATCTCTATGAGACGACCGTGCAGTCTTCGAGTTTCGAGCGAAAAGAGACCGAACTCTTGCAGTCTTTGAGTGTATGTTTTGTTCTTTAGCAATGGGATCAGTTTCGTGGACCCGGCCTGCCTTTTCGATAATGAGGAGCCCAGAACTAAACCTGTACTGCATGTGAGCCCGCACGAGTGAGTTGTACAAGGTCATAACAACCTCCTTGTTACGAAAGCTGAATTGCCTCCTGACGTAACCCAGCAGGCACTGAGCCCTCTTCTCTGCCTGTAAGCACCACTTCGAGAATTTGAGATCGCTACAAACCAGCACACCTATGTTCTTCTCGACATCAGTTGGCTCAAAAGGCAAATATTGTAGCTCGTAGTCTGACTGGGGATTCGCATAGCCGATGTACATCACCTTGCACTTTTCCGAGTTGAAAGACATCTGCCACTTGTCAGACCACTCGCCGATCATCCGTAGGTCCTCCCTCAGTCCCTTGATGTTTCGGGCGTCGCTACGTTCGCTCCTAGTTTTGTGTCGTCGGCAAATTTCACGAGGGGGCTCACTAGTCCTTCATCTCTGTAGTTGATGTAGATGATGGATAACAGAGGGCCCAACACGGAGCCCTTAGGGACTCCGCTCGTTACTGACGAACATCGAGAGGCGTGGCCGCCGATAGTAACCCTATGTTGCCTGTCCGACAACTAACTTTCTAACTAGTCTGCGACCTTTCCTCTAATTCCCAAGGCACGTAGTTTCGCCCTCAGTCGACGGTGGGGGACTTTATCGAAAGCTTTTTGGAAATCCAAATAAAGTATGTTCACCGCTCGGCTTCTGTTAAACTCACTCATCGTCCCGTGAAAGAATTCAAGCAAGCTCGTGAGGCACGAGCGCTTTCTTCGGAAACCGTGCTGGGTGTCCCTCAACAGGTTATTCTATCCGTTATGATGCCTTCGGTAGTTTTCAGCGGTGCCACGGTCCCCTTTTTTGTGGAACGAGGTAACGTTGGCCATAGCCACTGCGTAGTGACTTCACCACTATCGAGTGACGCGTTGAAGATGTCAGAAAGATGGGTGTCCACCTGATCTTTCACCTCACGGAGCACTCTTGGCAGGAAGCCGTCAGGATCAAAGGCTTTGTTCGCATTCGACTGACCGAGTTGTAGTTATTTCCTCTAACGTTTTTAATCCAACATCTATCACTATCGGCGTTCTGGGCATCTCTCCGTACCTTTCCATCGTGACACCGAGGAAAAGTAGTCATTGAGTATGTTGGTGATTTCGAGGTCCGAATCCAGGACGACGCCGTCCGCATCCCTCAGAAGGGATAGAAGTGAAGAATAGACATAGAGCGGAGAGAGAGAGAGAGAAAGAGAGAGAGAGAGAGAGTGAGAGTGTGAGAGAGAGAGAGAGAGAGAGAGTTACAAGGAGTTACAAGGAAAGAAGGTACCCTAGGAGACCTTACGGTCCATTCAAAGAGGGTACCTTGGGACTAGCAATCGAGCGGGCACAGGGCTGCTCAATTGTTTTGCGTCCCTAAACGGCTACTTTTCAAGACTTTGTCTAGTCTTGACTTGAACTGGTCAACACACTGTTGACAACTTCCACTGGAAGTGCGTTCCACTTACCGCAGATACTGTAGGTGAAAAAGTTTCCACACAGATTGCGGTTGTAACGCTTCAGTTCAAGTTTGAAGCCGTGATTGCGCGTTCTGTTCTCACTCAGTGTGAAAATATCCCGGTAGTCAACATTGTCGAACCCTCGAAGTATTTTGAAAACTTCGATGAGCTGACCACGCAGTCTACGGGTTTCCAACGAGAACAGATCTAATTCCCTTAGTCTATCCTCATAACTTTTATGTCGGATAGAGGGAATCAGTTTGGTTGCCCTGGCTTGTACGCGTTCCAACCTTGCGATGTCCTTTCGAAACGAAGGACTCCAAAATTGTACGGCATACTCCAGGTGCGGCCGAACTAGGGAGTTGTACAGACAAAGTACTATCTCCCTGTTACGGTATCCAAACTGGCGCTTTATGTAGCCTAACATCCTTTGGGCTTTCTTCTCTGCCTCAATGCACTGTTTCGAGAACTTGAGGTCGCTAGTGACAGTAACACCCAAGTCCTTCTCAGTGTCACTCGATTCGAGAGCAGTGCCCATAAGGATATAATGAGATTGGGGATTTCTGTGGCCGATATGCATTACTTTGCACTTGTTCACGTTGAACGGCATTTGCCACGTGTCCGACCACTCCCCAATCTTCCCAAGGTCTTCCTGCAGGCGGGCAGTATTTCCATCCTTTGCAACGTTCATACCAAGCTTGGTATCGTCGGCAAATTTGGAAATCTTGGCAACCATGTCACCGTCCATGTCGTTGACGTAGATGATGAATAGTAGTGGTCCCAGGACAGAACCTTGAGGCACTCCGCTAGTAACGGGCACCCACTCAGAAGCCTGTCCATTCACCACCACCCGTTGCCGTCTGCCACTTAGCCAGTTCTCGATCCAGCCGGCTACTTTTCCGTCTATGCCCAGCGCTCGCACTTTCCGGAGAAGGCGGCGGTGTGGTACCTTATCAAAGGCTTTCTGAAAGTCTAAGTAAACCACATCCACCGCCTTGTCCCGATCGTGCTCACTGAAAACGAAGTGGAAGAATTCCACAAGGTTCGTCAGGCATGACCGTTGCCTTCGGAAGCCGTGCTGGGAACTCCTCAGTAGCAGGTTTGACTCTAAATACGACGTTATTTTCTCCACCATCATGCTTTCCATGAGTTTACCGACTATCGAAGTCAGACTGATAGGTCGGTAGTTTGACGGATGGCTGGAGGATCCTTTCTTGAAGATCGGAGTCACCTCCGCCTCACGCCAGTCTCTAGGAACGCATCCGGTCCGGATTGACATGTTAAAGATAGCGCACAGATGTCGTGATACTTCATCGCACACTTCCTTCAACACCTTGGGTAGAAACCCGTCCGGTCCAGGGGACTTATTCGTCTTTAGGTCAGCGATCTTTTTCTTTATTTCTCCTTCGGTGAAGTCCATTGCCTCCAGCTTTTCCCCCGAGTAGGAATCCGTGGGCTGGGGGAAGGGACCACACTCTTTAGTAAACACTGAGGAGAAGTAGTCATTGAGAAGGTTAGCATTTACTGCATCTGACTGAGTTAATGCACCCTCCTCGTCCACTAGGGGCCCAATCCTACGATGGATTGGTTTACGGCTATTTACATAGCCGAAGAACTCCTTGGGATTCTCCTTGCAGAGTCTCGCCACTCGGAGTTCCTCAGTACGCTTAGCCACCCTTATGCTGGACTTCACTCTCCTGGCTAGCCTCCGGTACTCGTCAAAGGCACCCGAGATCTTCGATCGCCGGTACGCATTTCTCTTCTCCCTAAGCAGTTGGCCGATTTCTCGATTAAACCACTTTGGTTGAACAGAAGACCGACGGAGGCATTTTAGAGGGATGAAACGCGATTGAAGACTCATGAATTTATTTTTGAAATTGTTCCACGAATCCTCAACCTCTTCGCATACCGCTAGCCTTACATCAGTCAGCCCAGCACGAAGGCGTGCAAAGTCTGCTCTTCTCAAGTCAAGTTTCCTTGATTGACTGGCAACAGACCTTACCTTCGGGATCTTGACGCTAAATCTAACTAGCTGGTGATCACTGCCACCGAGCTCTTCGCCTACAGAGACATCCTCAACGATATCATCCTCAGAGGTGAAGACCAAGTCGAGGATATTGTCTCCTCTCGTCGGTTCTCTGACTCATTGAGTGAGGAACTCGTTGTTGGCGAACTCCAGGAGTAGCGCGCTATCGCCACAGGCTGCTCTGGTTTCCCAGTCAACTTGTCTGTTGAAGTCGCCCATAAAGATGCACACTCTGCCTTGAACAAGCTCACCCAGCAGCTGGTACAGTTCCCTGTCCTTCTCAACGGGTTGGGAAGGGGGTCTGTAAAGCACCAGGGTCCTGTATCTGACAGGACCTATCTCTAGGTCAACGCCTAGGAGCTCGTGATCGGATATAATGTTGGAGTTCGTAGATTTGATTGTATCCTTGACATACAACATTACACCGCCACCCTCTCTGTCTGGCCTATCTTTGTGGAAGAGTTGGTAGCCAGGAACCGTGAATTCGCCTTCAAAGTCTCTGTTTGACGTTTTTATCCACGATTCTGTTATGGCTACCATTTCGGGTTCTTCCGTCGCTACGAGGCCACGGAGCTCAGGAAACTTGTTCCTGATTGACCTCGCATTGAACAGAAGAACTTTCAGGGAGTCCCCGACTGTAGGACTCCCTATGCTCTTCCGTTTCCCGGCTTCTTTGTTGGTGAGGCACCCCTTTTTGCGACCTCTGAGAAGGTCGTTCCTGGAGTGACACGGGCGTACTGGCGTACGTCCGCCCTCACTCTTGGCCGGATACTCCTTTGGGTCCTCTCTACGACATTCTGGATCATGTTCGACAGAAAGGCCTTTCCTTTAAAGGAAAGATGTACCCCATCCCTTTGGTAGAGATCATTTCTACCATAAAAGGTGCGGTACGGGTCCACAAAAAAGACCCCCTCTGCCGTACACAAATCTGCCAGGCGCCGGTTTAGAGACACATTCATCGAGTGAGCGGTCCGTGTTGGACCTCTCCTCGGGAGCATCCCGACTACCACACGCTTGCGGGTTTTCAGCCCACAGTCGTCCACGGCACCCATGACCGTGTGGAGGATTTTATCTGTAGGGCCTACCCTACCTCCTCTCATGTACAGGTCGTTTCCACTGACCATCAGAGCAACGACTGAGCTCTCAGAAATCTGTGATTTCTCAGCCTCTACTCTGATGTGGTGGTTGCCACATCCTGGCAGGCAGCTTACCTTCACACTAGTGCGAAGGCGGGCCGCTAGCAGGGACTGCAAGCCCCGTGCTTGAGAATCACCAATAAGGGTGACTCTTGCACATTTGTCAGCAGGCGACTTATTCTTTCCTCTCGGAAGCGACTTGCCGCTTTCCTCTTGTATCTCTGCATTTTTCTTTTTTTTCTTCCTCATCTTATTTTTCTTCTCTTCATTTGTTTTCTCTTCTTCCGTTTCTCTTTTCTCTTCTTCCGTTTCTCTTTTCTCTTCTTCTCTTTCCACTTTCCCATGCGCACCAGTAGCGCTCGAATCCTCTACACTGGGGTGAGCTGCATTAGGGTCCTTTTTCTTCTTTTTCTTTTTCTTCTTCTCATTGGCTCCGCATGGCAGAAGTGGGACTGCCAATGCAGTTTCACCTCCTTGGGCTGGAGTCACATCGGCGGAACCACCCAAGTCAGTGGGACTTTCGTCTCGAGCTTGAGCCGACTGGGCCTCTAGTTTAGAGGCTAGCTCTAGGATCTTTTCCTCGAGACGCCGAATCTGAAGCGCGTGCTGCGTTTCTAGGGTCTGCAGTTTATTTTCCAGCGCCCTAGATTTTTCTTCAGAGGCTGTGAAGAGATCCTTGAGTTCATTGCAGCATGCCACTGCCTCTCGGATCTCTCCTTTAAGGATGCAATCAGTGCATATACTTCCCGGGTGGCATTTCGAAAAACATCCTTCCGGGAAGTCCACGCACCACTTATCCTTCTGGCATATCGCACATGTATATTTAAGTGCAGCTGGACCTTTTTTCCCTGTCATTTTAAACACTTTCTCTCTTTCAAAACTTTGTGACCAATCAATAGAAAAAAGGGGGTTGGTGAGTTCTCCCCGCGTGAGTCGCTCCCGCCTATCGATCGGAGACGTTTCGGATCTTTCATAAGGCACGCTCCATGTGCTGCTGTTCGTCCGACCGAGTCGTCAAGCCTCGGCGTGCCGTGGCTCCCAACCAAGCAGCACAGACGGTCCCTGAAGGGGCCATCGATTTGTCACCAGGTGAACAACAACGAAGCACGCCCCTTACTAAACTCCTACTAGTTCCCTTCACAACGGCCAGGATCTCGGAGCAGCGTTCAATGGATATCCCGCCCCACCAAGAGACTCGACCCAAGGCTTTTTATTGGCCTGGCAACCAACCTGGGAACAAAGGGCCGTTACCTCGGACCGATGCTACCAGAGGCACCCGTCAACGGGCACTGGGAACGGTCAATAATTACGCGCCAGGGAAGGGGTTAACGGGGCACTACCCTCATCCCATTCATCGTGCCCCAACGCCTAGGACACCTCTAGTCCTAGTCTCTCGCAACCAGTGAGCGTCGATTGGCGTTGTTTATAGAGGTTCCAAAGCCTCTCTTCTGACGCATGAGGTAGCTGCCAGGTCCTTATATGTAGATAGAGGAAGAAAAGAGAAACAGGGACATGATAGGAGTAGGCTTTTTTTTGTTTTTTTCTTTTTGTATGAGTGGGAGAGATAGAATAAAAGTAAAAAAAGAGAAGGATAGAGTAAAAAAAAAAGGAAGGAATGACGCACTTAGTCTGGAATCTCGTTTTCGACCAAATCGAAAAGGGAAGCCCTACCAGGGGTACCCAGAAGAGGTACCCCCGCCGACATAGCTCGAAAAGTCAAAGGTACACACAAGCTCTCTTCCCGCGACAAGGGGGCGTCACCTCTCCCTCTACATTCTTTGAAGAGAGAGAGAGAGAGAGAGAGAGAGAGTGAGAGAGAGAGAGAGTGAGAGAGAGAGAGAGTGAGAGAGTGAGAGAGTGAGAGAGAGAGAGAGTGAGAGAGAGTGAGAGAGAGTGAGAGAGAGAGAGTGAGAGAGAGTGAGAGAGAGTGAGAGAGAGTGAGAGAGAGTGAGAGAGAGAGAGAGAGAGAGAGAGAGTAACAAGGAGTAACAAGGAGTAACAAGGAAAGTAAGTATCCTAGGAGACCTTACGGTCCATTCAAAGAGGGTACCTTTGGACTAGCAATTGAGCGGGCACATGGCTGCTCAATTGTTTTGCGTCCATAAACGGCCACTTTTCAAGACTTTGTCTAGTCTTAACTTGAACTGGTCAACAGATTCACTGTTGACAACTTCCACTGGAAGTGCGTTCCACTTACCGCATATACTGTAGGTGAAAAAGTTTCCACACAGATTGCGGTTGTAACGCTTCAGTTCAAGTTTGAAGCCGTGATTGCGCGTTCTGTTCTCACTCAGTGTGAAAATATCCCGGTAGTCAACATTGTCGAACCCTCGAAGTATTTTGAAGACTTCGATGAGCTGACCACGCAGTCTACGGGTTTCCAGTGAGAACAGATCTAACTCCCTTAGTCTATCCTCATAACTTTTATGTCGGATAGAGGGAATCAGCTTGGTTGCCCTGGCTTGTACGCGTTCCAATCTCGCGATGTCCTTTCGCAATGAAGGACTCCAAAATTGTACGGCATACTCCAGGTGCGGTCGGACAAGTGAGTTGTACAGGCACAGTACAATCTCCTGGTTCCGATAACCAAACTGGCGCTTAATATAGCCTAGCATCCTTTGGGCCTTTTTCTCCGCCTCAATGCACTGTTTCGAGAACTTGAGGTCACTAGTGATTGTTACACCCAAGTCCTTCTCAGTGTCGGTGGATTCAATAGCAGTGCCCTTAAGGATATACTGAGATTAGGGGTTTCTGTGGCCGATATGCATCACTTTGCATTTGCCCACGTTAAAAGGCATTTGCCACGTGTCCGACCACTCCCCAATCTTCCCAAGATCTTCCTGCAGGCGGGCAGTATTTCCATCCTTTGCAACGTTCATACCAAGCTTGGTATCGTCGGCAAATTTTGAAATCTTCGCAACCATGTCACCGTCCATGTCGTTGACGTAGATGATAAATAGTAGTGGTCCCAGCACAGAACCTTGAGGCACCCCGCTAGTAACGGGTACCCACTCAGAAGACTGTCCATTTACCACCACCCGTTGCCGTCTGCCACTTAGCAAGTTATCGATCCAGCCGGCTACCTTTCCGTCTATGCCAAGCGCTCGCACTTTCCGGAGAAGGCGGCGGTGTGGTACCTTATCAAAGGCTTTCTGAAAGTCTAGGTAGACCACATCCACCGCCTTGTCCCGATCGTGCTCACTGAAAACGAAGTGGAAGAATTCCACAAGGTTCGTCAGGCATGACCGTTGCCTTCGGAAGCCGTGCTGGGAACTCCTCAGTAGCAGGTTTGACTCTAAATACGACGTCACTTTGTCCACCATGATGCTTTCCATGAGTTTACCGACTATCGAAGTCAGACTGATAGGTCGGTAGTTCGACGGTTGGTTACGTTCTCCTTTCTTGAAGATAGGAGTCACCTCCGCCTCACGCCAGTCTCTAGGAACGCATCCGGTCCGGATTGACATGTTAAAGATAGCGCACAGATGTCGTGATACTTCATCGCACACTTCCTTCAACACTTTAGGTAGAAACCCGTCCGGTCCAGGGGACTTATTCGTCTTTAGGTCAGCGATCTTTTTCTTTATTTCTCCTTCGGTGAAGTCCATTGCCTCCAGCTTTTCCCCCGAGTAGGAATCCGTCGGCTGGGGAATGGGACCACACTCTTCAGTAAACACTGAAGAGAAGTAGTCGTTGAGGAGGTTAGCATTTTCTGCATCTGAATGCTTTAATGTCCCCTCCTCATTCCTCAAAGGGCCAATCGTTCGACGGATTGGTTTACGGCTGTTCACATATCCAAAAAACTCCTTGGGATTCTCTTTACAGAGTCTCGCCACTTGGAGTTCCTCAGACCGCTTAGCCGCCCTTATGCTGGACTTCACTCTCCTGGCTAGCCTCCGGTATTCATCAAAGTCACCCGAGATCTTCGATTGCCGGTACACATTTCTCTTCTCCCTAAGCAGTTGGCCGATTTCTCGATTAAACCACTTAGGTTGAACAGAAGACAGACGGGGGCATTTCAGAGGGATGAAACGCGATTGAAGACTCATGAATGTGGTTTTGAAACTATTCCACCAGTCTTCAACGGCATCGCACACTTCTAGCCTCACGTCAGTCAGTCCAGCTCGAAGGCTTGCAAAGTCTACTCTTCTCAAGTCAAGTTTCTTTAATTGACTGGCAACAGACCTTACCTTCGGGATCTTGACGCTAAATCTAACTAGCTGGTGATCACTGCCACCGAGCTCTTCGCCTACAGAGATATCCTCAACGATATCATCCTCAGAGGTGAAGACCAAGTCGAGGATATTGTCTCCTCTCGTCGGTTCTCTGACCCATTGAGTGAGGAACTCGTTGTTGGCTAACTCCAGGAGTAGCGCGCTCTCGCCACAGGCTGCTCTGGTTTCCCAGTCAACTTGGCTGTTGAAATCGCCCATAACGATGCACACTCTGCCTTGAACCAGCTCACCCAGCAGCTGGTACAGTTCCCTGTCCTTCTCAACAGGTTGGGAAGGGGGTCTGTAAAGCAGCAGGGTCCTGTATTTGGCAGGACCGATCTCTAGGTCAACGCCTAGGAGCTCGTGGTCGGATATAACGTTGGAGTTCGTAGATTTGATTGTATCCTTGACATACAACATTACACCGCCACCCTCTCTGTCTGGCCTATCTTTGTGGAAGAGTTGGTAGCCAGGAACCGTGAATTCGCCTTCAAAGTCTCGGTTTGACGTTTTTATCCACGATTCTGTTATGGCTACCATTTCGGGTTCTTCCGTCGCTACGAGGCCACGGAGCTCAGGAAACTTGTTCCTGATTGACCTCGCATTGAACAGAAGAACCTTCAGGGAGTCCCCTAATGTAGGACCCCCTATACTCTTCCGTTTTCCGGCTTCTTGTTTGTCGTGGTGGCACCATTTTTAACAACCTCCGAGAAGGTTGTTTGGGGAGTGACTCGGGCGTACTGGCGTACGTCCGCCTTCCCAATGGGCCGGACACTCCTTTGGGTGCGCTCCACGACATCCTGGATGAGGTTGGCTAGGAACGCCTTGCCCTTAAAGGAGAGGTGCACCCCGTCCCTTTGGTAGAGGTCTTTTCTACCATAGAACACGGCGTACGGGTCCACAAAAAAGACACCCTCAGCCGTACAGAGGTCTGCAAGGCGCCTGTTTAGCGACATGTTCCTCAAGTGGGCAGTCCGGCTTGGACCCCACCTCGGGAGCATCCCCACCACGACGCGTCTGCGGGTTTTCAGTCCACAGTCGTCGACAGCGCCCATAACTGTCCTCATAATTTCACCTGTAGGGCCTACCCTACCTCCTCTGAGGTAGAGGTCGTTGCCACTTACCATAAGGGCAACGACTGAAGTCTCTGAAATCTGAGACTTCTCGGCCTCAGCTCTTACCTGCATATTCCCACAACCTGGGATGCAGCTCACCTTAACGCTTGTGCGAAGGCGGGCCGCTAGCAGGGGCTTCAGACCCCGTGCTTGAGAATCACCAATAAGGGTGACTCTTGCACATTTGACTGCGGACGACTTAGTCTTTCCTTTCGGAGGCGACTTGCCGCTTTCCTCTTGTATCTCTAATTTTTTTTCTTCTTCTTCTTATTCTTCCTCTTATTCTTCTTCTTGACTTTCTTTGCTATCTCTTCGTTTGTTTCCCGTTTCTCTTCTTCTGCTTCTACTTTCTCTTCTTCTGTTTCCAGTTTCTTTTCTTCTCTTTCTACTTTCTCTTCTTCTCCTTTTACTTTCTTTTCTTCTCTTTCTACTTTCTCTTCTTCTATTTCTACTTTCTCTTCTTTCTTCTTTCTTTTCTTCTTTTTGGCTCGTTGAGGAAGCCCTTCAGCAGAAGAAATCGGCTGTTGGACGTCCGGAGCCTTCTCGCCTGAGCATCTGCATCTCTCTGTTTTTAAGAGTTGAACTTCCCTTTTAAGGAGGGAGTTCTCCTCTCTCAGTTGAGCGATGCTCTCGCCCAGGCGCTTCTCGAGTTCGCAGAAGTCACAGACACTGACGCCATCTGTGAGTTCCTTGCAACTCCTTCCCCCGAAGTCTTCACTCCATCTATAGACTTTGCATATTTTGCAGGTTAGCTTTCGAAACGGAGGACCATTCTTCTTCGCCATGTTACAAAAATCTCGGACCATACGCATTAAAAAAGGGGTTTTTGGTTGTGATTTTCTCTCGCACTAATCTCATCCGCCTATTTCCAGGAGGTTTTCGGTCGTTCGGCGAACAGAAACCCTTTGATCAAGCACACCAACCCTAAGGTCTCCCCTGGGCCGGACGTCCCCAATCGTGCCGCAGCTCCCAACTGAGCAGCACGAGAGCCCCAGTGAACTGGTTCTCTGATTTTTCGACAGGGGTGCTTGAGGTGTAACTGTCTTCCTACTAAGCCCTACTAATCAACTAAAAACGGCCAGACTTGAGGCAAATAGTAAAGCTAAGTGCCCACGACTTCATCCGAGATCTTTAGCTGATCTGGCAACCAGCAAGGCACAAAAGCTCTCTCTCCAAAGATCAGTTGAGCCTTTATTCACCAAGTAGCGGTCACAGGGAGCTGGTCAGGCAATTACACGTTAGGAGCAAGCTTTTAAGGGGTACCTAGCATTTCTCCATTAATCGTACCCCAAACGCCTAAGATCCCTTCAATCTCAGTCTCTTGTAACCTATGAGTGCTCCAAGGCGTTATTTAAAGAGGTTCCAAAGCCTCTCTTCTCACGCGGCATAAGGGAGCTGGTGAGGCCCTTATTAATAAACAACTTATGTGTAATAGAGATGAAGGTTTTTTTTTTGTTATTGGGTTTTTGTTTTGATTTTTTGACAGTTGAAGAGAGTTGGTGAAACTTAGTACTAACAGAATCGAATGGGTTGGTAGGGGGATGCAAGGAGACGCATCAAAGAAGTGGTAGAGAAGTTTGACAACCCTTAGTCTGGATCCTACTACAGCTACCTTACTGGCATGGGTGACCCTACCGGACTAAAAGTCCCCCAGCTTAGCTAGCTTAACTCAGGCAGATCACGCAAGCTCTCTCCCCGACGACAAGGTGGCTGTGTTGAGAGAGAGAGAGAGAGAGAGAGAGAGAGAGAGAGAGAGAGAGAGACGGAGAGAGAGAGAGAGAGAGAGAGGGTTACATAGATACATCACACGGGCCTTACGGCCCAGACTAAGGTGATCTGGCCTTAAATCTACTGCCACTTACACATAGAATAGTAGAAGTAAAGGATAGAAAAGTTTTAGGCTCTCCCCACCCTCCACTCCCTCCGGCAAAAGCCGTACATGAAATAAACAAGAGAGAGAGAGAGAGAGAGAGAGAGAGAGAGAGAGAGAGAGAGAGAGAGAGAGAGAGAGAGAGAGAGAGAGAGAGAGGGAGAGAGAGGAGGGAGAGGGAGGGAGGGAGGGAGGGAGGGAGGGAGAGAGGGAGGGAGGGAGGGAGGGAGGAGGGAGGGGAGAGGAGGAGAGAGAGAGAGAGAGAGAGAGAGAGAGAGAGAGGGGAGAGAGAGAGAGAGAGAGAGAGAAGAGAGAGAGAGAGAGAGAGAGAGAGAGAAGAGAGAGAGAGAGAGAGAGAGAGAGAGAGTTACAAGGAGTTACAAGGAAGCTAAGTACTTCAAAAGACCATTCAATCCATTTCATTGGAAGTACTCATGTTATTATCTAAATTAAATATCTACAATCCTAATGATAAGGAATAGGATAGCAAAGATGAAGTCTCTCCCCACCCCCTTCTCCCACCCAATGACGGGTTTGATAAAAGGAAAATATGTACCTGGAAGTGTTTGAACAAAAGACACATCCTGGAATTTTTTATAGGAAAGCAGAAACAACTTAATATGTACATACTTAATTTATACATCATTTTTTAATTATATATTTCGTCTGAGAACTGCCTTTGAAGGCAATATTTTACATCAAAATCTTAAACTAATGATAACCTATGAGAAAATTATTTGCATATTATACAGTGTCTTCTACACATCTATGCTTACAGCATGCTGTTTTTATCCTAATTTTAGCAACATATAATGTTTTGTCACTCGTTATTTCATCGATAAAATTATTTTGTCAAGCTTATTTTTAAAAGTTTTCTAATGAATTGCTGGCCACTACTTCTTCAGGCAACTGATTCCAATAATTGACAATTTTATAGGAAAAAAAGTTTCCGCATATATTCGTTCTGAAACGCTTTGGGACGATTTTTAAACTGTTATTTCGTGTATTATTTGTGCAAAGTTGAAACCAAGTTGAAGAGTTAACATTATTGACTCCTTTCATTATTTTAAATACTTCTATCAGTTGACCCTCTCAGACGTCTTTTCTCTAGGGTAAATAAGTTTAGCATATCTAGTCTTTTCTCATATTTATAATTTCGGAGTTCCGGTATCAATTTAGTGGCTCTAGCTTGCACTCTTTCCAATCTATCAATATCTTTTTGTAGGTATGGTGACCAGACCTGAGCACAGTATTCTAACTGTGGTCTTACTAATGCATTAAAATATATTTAGAATTGTAGCTTTATTTTTAAAGCTAAATTGACGTTTAATATATCCGAGAAGCTTCATTGCTTTTTTTTCTACTTCGATACATTGTTGAGAAAAATTTTAGATCATTAGATATGTGAACTCCTAGGTCTCTTTCACCATTGGTTATGCTAATATTTTGATCAAAAATTTTGTAATTCGCTTTGGGATTCTTATGGCCTACATGCATTACTTTACATTTTTCTAGATTTAGGGGCAGTTCCCATTTTTTCGACCATTTCTCTATTTTATCAATATCGTTTTGAAAATTAATAACATCATCCTCAGTTACTATTGCTTTTCCTAGCTTGCAATCGTCTGCGAATTTTGAAATTTTTGACAAGAGCTCATCGTCTAAATCATTGACATATATAATGAATAGCAAGGGACCTAAGACTGAACCTTGTGGTACTCCACTAGTTACCATTGTCCATTCTGATTGTTGGCCGTTAATAACTACTCTCTGCTTGCGATCAGTGAGCCAATTTCTCGATCCATTTGGCTACATCTCCTTCTATTCCTAGGGCTCTTACTTTAGTCAACAATTTCTTATGGGGTACTTTATCGAAAGCTTTTTGGAAATCCAAATACAAAATGTCTGCTGATCTGGTATTATCATATTCTTCGTTTACAAAGTGAAAGAAGTCTAATAAATTTGTAAGGCAAGACCTTTTTCTTCTAAATCCGTGCTGTGAATCCTTTAATAATTTATTCTTTTCTAAGTGTTCCACTATTTCAGCTGCAATACGGGTTTCAAGGAGTTTTCCAACTATTGAAGTCAAACTTATTGGGCGATAATTTCTAGCTAGTTCTTTGTGACCTTTTTTAAATATCGGTGTCACATTTGCTAGCTTCCAATCCGTAGGAACAATTCCACTCTCTAATGATCTATTAAAAATCTGTGTCAATTGTCCAGACACTTGGTCTTTAACTTCTTTCAAGACTCGTGGAAGTATATTATCTGGTCCAGGAGATTTAAATTTGTTCATTTTCTCAATACTTTTGTTTGTAGTAATTTCGGTACATCTAATAGATTTGAGTGGTCTAATACCGGTACTATTGATAGTTGGCGTGAGTTTATTACTCGTATTCTCATTTACAAAAACCGGATGCAAAAGTATTCATTTAAAGTATTTGCTATGGTCAAAATCCGTTATATTGTAATATATCATTTTTGTTATTGGACCAATGCTATTTTTTTATTGGTTTTCTACTATTTACTAATGCAAAAAACTCCTTCGGATTTTGTTTACATTTTAAAGCTACTCTTATTTCTTCGTTCCGTTTTGCTCTTTTGGTTTCACTTTTTACTTTTCTTCTTAGTTCAACATAATGTTTTTTATTATCAATATTCATATTGGATTTCATTATCTTATACGCTTTATCTCTTTCTCTAATGGCTTTTTTAAGCTGAGAGGACAACCATTTGGGTTCATTATTTTTTTTGTCAGTACTAACTTTAGATGGTATGAATTGTCTCTGTTTATTTAGTAAATTGTTTTTAAAATCATGCCACACTTTATTAATGTCTTCAGGCTTTATAGTATATTTTGTAAGACTTTCCCTCAGACCTTCGAAATTTGCTTTCATAAAATCAAACTTAACAGTGCTTGTTATTCTTCTTATGGATGGCACGTTTATGTTAAAATATATTATATTGTGATCGCTGTTACCAAACTTTTCTCCGACGTTTAAATTTGAAATCAATTCATCGTCGCTTGATAATACTAAATCTAAAATATTAGGGCCTCTTGTGGCTTCTTTCACCCATTGCGTTAGTAAGTTATCATCTATAAAATTTATCAGTCTTGCTCCTTCCGCGTCTGAAATTTTAGTAGACCAGTCTATTCGTCCACAGTTAAAGTCGCCGATAATTAAAGATATTTTGTTCTTTATCTCATTTGATAAGCATTCGTATAATCTTTGATCAGAATCTACAGCTTGATGAGGACTTCTGTATACTAAATATATAAATAAACTTTTTTCGAGATTTAGCTTGACTCCTATAACTTCGAAGTCAGAGGATAAATTACATTCTGTTGGATAGAGGTCATCACGCACATACAAAATTACGCCTCCACCTTCCGTTCCAAGTCTATCTTTGTGAAACATTTTATACCCTTGTAATTGAAATTCACCTCTGAAATCTCTTGTGTGACAATGTATCCAGCTTTCTGTAATACCTATTACATCGTATTTATCCAGTGCTACTAACGCTTTAAATTCTACCATTTTATTCTGATAGACCTGGCATTGAACAACACAGCTTTTAATTTTTCTACCTGTTTAACTGTCTTTCCGCGTTGGACACGTTTCCCCGAGGTCTGCGGTGAAGAGTCAAGGTGATATTTGTTTTCGAGGGTATCATAAAGACTCAAGTTTATCAAATCTCCATATACCTTTTTACCCATTGCGCTAAGATGGGTCCCGTTTACATATATTTCGTAGTCGTTCGTTTATTCCAATTGCTCTACTCATAGTTTCCTTTTTCTCATATAATCTGGGTAATACTCCGACAATTATTCCGTGATCCGTTTTTGATTTAATTTTCGTTACCATTTCGTTATAGTCGGAAATCATCGTTTCAGTTCCAGGAAACATTTCACCACAAAAAATATCGTTTGTTCCGACATGAGCGATAACAGGGGATTTTCTACTCTTCAGTTTTAAACTGGCAATTTCTTCAGTCACCTTTTTTATCCCTGCGCCGGGGTAGCATCTGAATTTTCGTTTACTGATGTTTTATACGCCGAAATAATCAATTTGGTTTCTTATTATTGAATCTCCAATTAAGTAAGTATCGTCCTCCTCTTCGGAAAAAGCTGAAAATCTATTATGCGTCTTTAATTGAGTCAGTTCAGGAAGTTTAGGTCTCGATGGATGTTTATTTTTGACAAGTGAAAAACCGTTGGCATTATTGTCGTTTTGATCAACTTTATTTTCTAGCAAGGCAACTGATTGTTCTAATCTGACTATCTTTGTATCAGTATCCGTTATTCTTTTGTCGTTGTTTTGGCAATCACATTGTTTTAGTTCTAGCGCGTTAATTTTGTTTTGCATGTTAGTAATTATGGTCATAAGTTCATTTCTTTCTTTATCATGTCTTTCAGCGAGTTTACAGAATAAACAAATACTGGCAGCTGTAATTCTTTGATAGCATTGTTCTTCATAGTCGCTACACCACTTTACTGACTTACACTTGGAGCAAAAAGCTTTTAATCTCTCTGCACCTGGCATTTTTAAATAGAGATTTGTTCACTAATATAGAATTATCGTTGAGCACAATTATTTGCACCTTATAAATCAATCAATTAAAACACTATATCCTGCACTAATGAAAGTTAGTATTTAAAGAACTTCGCTCTATACTTGAGAAATTGATTTACAAAATAATTTATGCACTTGAAAAGTTTAATTGCAAAATAGAAATATGATAGAAACTGCGCAATTGGTAAAAAAAACAACAACACGTGTTAAAGTATGGCTATTGAACAAATAAAGGAAATAGAAAAAGAATACTCACTGTTTTTCTTTGAAGGGATATATACTTTCCGTTAAAATATGGCAGTAAGAAAATATCTCGATGAATGAGAAAATCAACTGACAATTTAGAATCAGCGTCGAGTTCTTTAAATCAAGATGGAGCTGGCTTTTAGCCGTCCCAATCCAAGATGGCGGCGGACAGCTAGGCTTAATGAGATACACTATTCACTGATTGGTTGATTTTGTTGAAGTAGCGTGACGGAAATAAAATCTGTTCTGTGATTGGCCGAATGGATTATACGTCCACTCACAATGGGAAACTCTGATTGGCCGACAAGGCAACCAGGTTAACGTCCAAATATAGACAATTCACTTTTAAAATCAAATATTTATAAAAAGACACCACATACGATACAAACGGTTAGTAATTTACAATAAAGCAATGTTTTCTGCTTAAAACACGTTGTGAAGGCAAAAAAAAAGAGAGAGAGAGAGAGAGAGAGAGAGAGAGAGAGAGAGAGAGAGAGAGAGAGAGAGAGGAGAAAAAGAAAGGTTTTGCGGAAACTGAATCGACGAAGTTACATCCAAGTGCTTTGGTTTTTATTACCACATGTTCAAGGGGCAGCTGGAAGCATTGGGACTATAAATGCATAAATTTTATAAACAATTTACACCCTAATATTACTTTCACTTAAGAACATGAGATTAATAATATGTTGCCATTTCTAGATGTTAATGTCTCTCGTACCCCTTCCGGCATTCAAACGTGTGTTTTTAGAAAACCAACTTTCACAGGGCAGGGTTTAGATTTCTTTAGTTTCTGTGATTTGACATTCAAAAGTGGCGCCATTAAAACACTCTCTTCAGAGGTTTTAATTTGTCTTCCACTTATCTTAGTATGCATTTTGAATTTAATTTGTTAAAAGAATACTTTGTAAAAAATGATTACACCTTATTTTTAGTTGAAAGCTGTATTAGGAAGTTCCTCTTCAGGCTTCATAACCCCTCCACTTCTTTTAATGTTCCGAAGGAAATCAGGTATGCCCTGTTTCCAGACATCGGCCCTTGTAATGACCTTCTCCGAAAACATTTAATTTCCATTTTTAGGAAACATAATTTTCAAATTAATTTTAAACTTATATTGATTAATAACAAAAATATTGGTAATTTCTTTAAACTGAAGGACAGTATTCCCACGCCGTTTAGTTCGTGCATTGTATATAAATTTATTTGCCCTAGCTGTAAGTTAGGGACCTATATAGGAAGCAAAGTACGTATTCTTCAGCCGCGTGTTTGTTCTCACATGGGAATTAGCCATAGAACCAGTAAAACATTAAGTAACAAAGAGTTTTCTTCCATCAGAAAACATGCTATTGATTGTAAAACAGACGTGTCCTCAAATGATTTTTCTGTCTTAAAATTTGCTAAATCTATTTCATCTCTCCGCATTAAAGAGTCACTCTGTATTAAATACAACCACCCAAATTTAAAGGAGGGCACGTTGTCCTTTCCTTTGTGTATAACTTAACAACCAACCAAGTTGTATTCATTCTGTGAATTCCTTCCTGTTTTCACTCCTCATTGTGACCCGACCATGTAAGGTAATGTTTCAGTGTCTATATTTTAGTTTTACCTTTTGTTTGTATTCAATTCTCTATTTTTCCATTTCAATTGTTTAATTTTGTAATATTACGTTTACTTTGTTTGTCCTTAATTGATAGTATCTCCTTCCAAATATTTTTCTGCTCTTCTTTACCTCATTATTTTATTTGGTTCATTAACTTAACGTTCATTTTATATTTTTTAAGGTCGTTTTTGTGATTTTCTCTGATCTGTGGTTTTTAACTTTGAACTTGTGCTGTTATTTATGTTTTTAGGCTTAGATTACTCATTTAGAATTTGTTTTTAACTCCTGAAGATGGGTTTTGTAATAACCCGAAACGTTTGAATTAAAGATGGGTCCGGCCTTCTTCGTTTTGTCCTTCTTACTGAATATAAGACTCAAGCTTTGTAGAAGAAATCTGGGTAAATATATTATATATATATATATATATATATATATATATATATAATATAGAGAAAGGTTTTGCGGAAACTAAATTGACGAAGTTACATCCAAGCGCTTTGATTTTTATTACCACATATTCAAGGGGCAGCTGGGGAAGCATTAAGACAACTAGAGACGGAAGCAGTCGGTCTCTAAGAAAGAAAGAAGTGACAGACGCAAGGGGTAAAAAAACCCAATTGACCCACGATCGTTTAACGGTGTTGTAGAATAGACTCTCGACGATATACCATATATAACTATTCGTTGAGGGAATTATTCTAATATTTTGAGTGCGTGGTATTCTGATTGACCGAGGTTATTAATCTTCAATATGCTTAAGAAGTGGAATTGAGCTCAAGGATAATAATATGGCTATCATTAATAAAATAGAGTTTTATTAATTAAACTATCAACAACACACAAAAAGAAAATGTTTACATAAACGGAGAATGGAAAGGGTCGTGGGAAAATCTGACTAATCCGAGGATTAAAATTTGGAGAGATTTAAAAAGGTAAACAAATAAAAATTAGAGGGGTGGGGGGGATGGTTCGCTAAACCATTTAGAGCACAGGGTAGCGTTGACAAAAGGTTAGATAATTAAAGGTAATGCTCAGCTTACGTAATTACAAAGTTGTTATGCAGAGGAAGACGATGCGAAGGACTCTTCGGTCCACTGGCGATTTCCAGCAGAAGGGTTCTTCGGGGGGTTGTCCTTAGCGAAGGGGAAGGACTGTCTTCGAAGAGTGAGAGCGAAGTGGGGTTCGGAAGTACGAGCGATCTCTGTGACAACAAATCGGAGATGTTCCACATGAACAATGGAGGTTATTGTTGAAACCAAGCGTTGTCTTGAAGAACGTTAAAAAGGGGGAAATTAAATTATCCGGACATTATGTCTTGGGAACGAGAACCGTTTCTTGACGAACGGGCTTGAAGAACAATGGCTGTTCTAACGTTATTCTCTTTCTGAACAACAGGGGGGTGAGAACCGTCTCTTGTCAAACGGGCTCAAAGAACAATGGCTGTTCTAACGTTGTTCTCTTTCTGAACAACAGGGGGGCCTTGTTGACTTGGCGTCTGGAAGGCACGAACCTTGGCACTCAAGGGATATTTTCCTCTTCTGGACAATACGGGATTTCTCGAGGTAGAGAGTTCCTATGGTGCTCAAGGGAGACTCGATCAGCGTGATGCCTCGCAAAGATAATCTGGATATAATTTGCTTCAATCGGGAAGTCTATGATATAAATAGCTTAGGGGACAATTGAGTGGGAGGCTTCGGGGGAATGCCCGGGTCGCGCCTGGGAAAAATTTTTATCTGCCCATAAGCCTAACTCAATCTGGCGAAATCGACGTATGGAGGCGAAACAGGGGAATGAACCTTCTTGATTAAATATTGGCTAAGGTGGCGATAACGTGCTCTGCTTCCTCTCGCAGATGCACGTGGTTAGCACTGTTTCTAAACATGTGATAGCGGCTGAATTTAAGTGGCCTCAGATTGTTCTATCACAGGTGTAAATAAATGGTTTTATTTATATACTTGGTGATTCAGAGAAATAGAACACAAAAAGAAAAGCCTGTAATCTTCACGTTCTTTTATAAAATCTTAAAAAATCATTCGAAATGGCTTTAACTTTATAGAGACTCTTATTCGCCTTTAAAATTTAAAATAAATTGGTCTGGATCACCCATAAGAAACAAAATTCAAAGCCGCCATCACTCATTTCAAACAGGTCATAGTACTACTAATATAGGAGATTTAAAAGTAGTCATTTTTAAAGATTAAAGAATAAATATTTCATCATAAAGTTGTCGATCTAGTCTTTCGAATGATATGTAGTTTCCATCCAAGAAATAAAATATTAAGAATATATCTATTGCTTTTTCTTATGGGTACCATTTTCATGGACCACCCAGAATATACAGTGCACTGCAAAAGTTTGAAACATACTGTTAGAAATGCAAATTTACATACTTTTATTTCACGCAGGTTAATGAAATTTACACTGACGTAAACTTTAGGTAACAAATACACTTTAATGATTGGAAAAACGAAATGGTGGACAGGAAAAACATTATAATAACAATTGTTAAATTTGACAATGCAAAAGTTTACAACATATTTATATAGATACAGATAAATGGTTAAATCTGAAAAATATTAAAAACTAATCCTCATTTGTTCTCAAATATCAAGAATATTCTAGACTAAATTCAAGGTTTCCTACGTCATAATGTAAGGCTACTTCCTCCTCATTACCAGATCGTCGTACCGTTAAGATCTTCATAAAGGGTAAACAAACAAATGAGTCTAAGATCTTCGTGAACGCATTATAGCCCTTCATAAGTGATGCCTTAGGTAAAAGACGACCACTGTACAACTTAAAGTACCTCTAAGTTCAGTTGGTACCATAATACACAACTGGAAGTTTCGTAATTAAATTCATCCTTTGGATAGTTCAGGTCGCCCTCGCGGGTTAATAGAACGTGCAGCTCGGAAACTTCCTAGAACTGTATCTCATAAACAACCTGCTACTTCAAGAGAGCTGCAGGAAGATCTAGAAACAAGTAAAGTTGAAGTTAGCAAAGATACAATAAGTAGAACGCTGAGTCGTTATAATTTTTTTTCTCCTACTCTCGACGTTTGCAATGAAAATTTAAATAAACCGGCAACGTTCTAGGAATAAATCGATATAAAAAATAGAACTTTTCGGTTGAAATTTAATCAGCAGGATTTGGATAAAATAATTGTGCAGCTTACGCGCCAAAGAATACGATCCCTACAGTCAAATTCAGTGGTGGACCAATAATGGTATGGGGTGATTTGGTTCAAATAAGGTTGGAAGAATGAATGCAGTCGAAGGGAAAATGAACGGCGAAATGTAAAGGGAAAGTTTGGAAATAAATTTGTTATCTAGGTTGGCTCTCTAAACTTGAAACCAGGATGGGTATTTTAACATACAACAAAACAAGCTAAGAATTGACTGCATACAGGTATAATTAATGTTTTGGAATGGCCAAGTCAATCTCATGACCTGAATCCTATCAAAATCTGTGGAGGTAAGTGAAACTCATGGTCCAGAAACGAGATCCGTGTAACTTATCAGATCTTAAGAAAATGTGTTGGGAGAAGTGGAACAAAATAGGCACAAGAACCTGTAGAAAGATCATAGGAGACTATTCGAAGCTCCTGCAAGATGTAACTGACAACTAAGGTTATGCAACCACGTAGTAAACTATGTTTATATGAATGTTGTCGAAGTATGGCCAAGTGTACAGGCTCTATGGTAGGCTAAGCAAGGCAACAAGTGTTATTGTTCTAAGAATGCGATTTGAGTAGTTAGCTGCAGCTGCGTGACCAAGGAATATTCCAAACACAACGACAAAAGATAGATTTTAATACATACTAAATAAAAGGCACAAAATAAATAGGGATATATATATAGGCACGAGTACATGAATAAGACGGAATAAGTTCCGAATACTAATTGGATAACCAGGGTTATTAAATAGTTATAATGGGAGATTTAGGGTAGTGGGCGATTTTGTTCCTTTGAACCTCGAGAGTAAAGCGGGGGGAACTTGGAGGAAGGTCTTAGTGACCTTGAATACTCACGGGTGTAGCCGAGAACCCCAAGAGGGAAATGCTACTTTCTCCAAACTAGGATTTAGCGAGATGCCGGCATCTTGTCCTCAAGAGATCACCGGAAAAATTTCGAAGGGGGGGAGGTGACTTCTCCAAACTCGGATCGAGCGAACTATCGGGCCTCTACTCCTCAAGAGGTCACCGGTCGAACTTTGACGGGAGGAGGGGGGGGGATGACTTCTTCAAACTCGGATTGAGTGAGCTATCGAGACTCTTGTCCTAAAGAGGTCACCAGAAGAACTTCAGAGGAAGGCTTCACCAAAACTTGATCCGAAAGCAGGTGAGAAAGGTTGACGTTGCCTCAAGAGACTCTTCTCCCTGACTCGAAGATATAAGTGTGATGTCCAGCTCTTCCGTGTCTTGCGACCGTCACTAAACACTTCTCGGGAGAGAGCGTCTTTGAATCGAACCCTTTTCGGGGAAGCGTCGTCTAACCGTATCTGTTCGGTAATCCTTGGGAGGGTGCATATATACCCGGATTTCTCCAAAACATGAAGAGAGAGAGAGAGAGGGGGGCCTTCTCGGAACCCTCGTTATTGGCTGAGACAACCGAGCGTATCCTTACGGGAAAGTGTTAGAGACTGGGATCAGCGGGTCTGACAGAATGACCAGCAAATGGAGCCATAAAAGTTGTTCAAGGCAAATCTACAAAATAGATGAGTAATCTCCCGACCCAGCCGGGGGGGGAGGAGGTAATACGGTGGGGAGGTAGCCTTCAATTTGAGCACCATGCCTCGGTGTGAATTTCTCAGTGACTTGGTGGTAAGTCCAAAAAGGGTGAAGTCGGGGGACGGGGGAGTAATGGCTCGCTTTCTCTCCCGAATTAATACCTTAAGAGGTGGGGAAATACTACTATTTTAGTGGATCCCTCTACAAATGTATTATAAACTTTTGCGTTGTCAAATTACACAATTGTCATTATAAAATTTTTCTTGTCCACCATTTTGCATTTCTGATCATTAAATTGTATTTTTGACATAAAGTCCTTCGTCCGTTGTAAATTTCATTAACCTGCGTTAACTAAAAATATGTAAATTTGCATTTCTAACAGTATGTTCCAAACTTTTGCGGTCCAATATATATATATATATATATATAAATATATATATATATATATATATATATATATATATATATATATATATATATATATATATATTGTCGTAGAATAGGCTCTCGACGATATACCATATATAACTATTCGTTGAGGAAATTATTCTAATATTTCGAGTGCGTGATAATCTGATTGACTGAGGATAGTTCAAAAGGGGGGGGGAGCCTGGAGAGGCTTATTTATCTTCAATATGCTTAAGAAGTGGAACGCAGCACAAGGATAAATAATATGGCTACCATTAATAAAATAGAGTTATATTAATTAAACTATCAACAACACACAAAGAAAATGTTTACATAAACGGGGAATGAAAAAGGGTCGTGGAAATATCTGAATAATCCGAGAATTAAGATTTGGAGAGATTTAAAAAAGAAAACAAACAAAAATTAAAGGGGGGAATGGTTCGCTAAACCATTTAAAGCACAAGGTTGCGTTGATAAAAGGTTAAATGATTAAAGGTAATGCTCAGCTTACGTAATTACAAAGTTGTCGTGCAGAGGAAGACGATGCGAAGGAATCTTCGCTCCACTGGCGATTTCCAGCAGAAGGGTTCTTCGGGGGGTTGTCCTTAACGAGGGGGAAGGACTGTGTTCGAGGAGTGAGAGCGAAGTGGATATCGGAAATACGAGCGATCTTTGTGACAGCAAATCGGAGATGTTCCACATAAACAATGGAGGTTATTGTTGAAACCAAGCGTTCTCTTGAAGAACGTTAAAAGGGGAGATTAAATTATCCGGACATGATGTCTTGGGAACGAGAACCGTTTCTTGACGAACGGGTTGAAGAACAATGGCTGTTCTAACGTTGTTTTCTTTCTGAACAACAGGGAGGAAGGGGGGGGGGTGATAACCGTCTCTTGTCAAACGGGCTCAAAGAACAATGGCTGTTCTAACGTTGTTCTCTTTCTGAACAACAGGGGGGGCCTTGTTGACTTGGCGTCTCGAAGGCACAAACCTTGGCACTCAAGGGATATTTTCCCCTTCTGGACAATAAGGGGGTTCTCGAGGTAAAAAGTTCCTACGTGCACAAGGGAGACCGGATCGGCGTGATGCTTCACGAAGATAATCGGGATCTGCTTCAATTGGGAAGAGCCATGGTATAAATACCCGGAGCCATCTCCATGGCGTAGGGGATAATTGAGTGTAGGACTGCTGAGGAATGTCGCGGTGGCGCCTGGAAAATACCTTATCTGCCCATAAGCCTAATTCAATCTGGCGAGATCGACGTATGGAGGCGAAACGGAGGAGTGAACCTCCTTGATTAAACATTAACTATGATGGGAGCTAACGCGCTTCTGCTTCCTCTCACAGGCAAGATGCACGTGGGCAAGCATGTGGGTAAGCATGGTTAACATGTGATAGAGGCTGAATTAAAGCGGCCTCAGAGCGTTCTATCACATATATATATATATATATATATATATATATATATATATATATATATATATATATATATATATATATATATATATATATATATATATATACAGTCTTGGCCAAAATTATAGGGCAGGTATAAAAAAGTGAAGAATATGATTGAAACTACTCGTATATTTCATACTTGACATAATACAAATAAACATTTTTGCGTATATTCTATCAATAATTAATATTTGATGTGTCCTCCTTATGCTTTTATAACCGCTTTTATGCGTTTTTGTGCATTCTAGAGACTAATTTGGCACAGGTAGATTGCTCAGTTTCCTGCTACTCTTCATGAATTTGGGCTGTTAATTTACTTTTTGAAGAACATTTGTGAAGCCTCACTCGAGTGCCCAAGTGTGACCACAAATGTTCAATGGGGTTTAGGTCTGGAGATTGAGTGGGCCATCTCATCAACGTCACCCCTTTCTTTTCAAACCAACCCTTTGAGACTAGATGTGTGGTATGAAGCATTGTCTTGTTGAAAGATTACACCATCTGGTATGTCATCGTTGAAAATTTTACCTAACGAAGGTTGATAAACCTGGTCTAACATGCTCGTGTAAGTGTTGGAATTCATTCTGCCGTCACAAGTGAACAACATTCCTGGACTTGAAGATGACATGCAGCCCCAAACCTTTACAGTGCCACCTCCAAATTTGATTGTTGGGACAACACATCTCGGATCATAAACTTCCCCATCTCTTCGACGAACGTAAACAGCTCAGGGATTCTAAAGTTCTGAGGAGAAATACAAATTTTACTGATCATTTTTGGTATCCAATAAAAATGTGCACAAACATAAATAATTGGTGGAAAGTAATGTGGAGAACCTACCTAAAAGTTTCTTTTATCAGACCAAACAACTTTAGCCCAATCATTATCAGTCCAATCTTCATGCTCTTTTGCCCAAAACAATCGCTTCTCCTTGTTTACCAGAGACAGCCACGGTTTCTTACTATATTTACATCCTTTGAGCCCAGCTTCTAATAACCTTCTCACTGTGTGTCTTGATATCTCTTTGTTTATTGATGCCCGAAACTCAGCAGCTACATCAGAAGTTTTTTTTTCTATCGGCTAGAAATGTCCTTTTCAGCAACCTCTCGACTCTTGGACGTGTACGTGTTTTGCGACCTTGGCCATCACGGTTTTTGAAGAATTGGTCTCATTTTACCTTATAATGGTTGTTTGGACACCGTTTCTCCAGCATTTAAATTTGCTTGCAATTTTGACTTGGGATAATCCCTCTGTTTCTACGGAGATATTTTTAACCAAAAATTACCACTGGTAAGTTAACAATAAGATAATCACTGAAATAAAGGAATAAACGTTACTATCACCCATTGAATGGCAGAAGGTTTCCTCAATCATTTATGCACAATATGCAAAAACGCATTAAAACGGTTATAATAGCAAAAGGACGACACATGAAATAATAATCATTGATAGATTATACGCAAAAATGTTGTCAAACACAGTACGCCATACTCGTCGCCATCCATACAGAGAGAAGTGTAACGGAGATAGTGAATTTGTTGATCTTCCCCTGGAACCTCTTTGGCAAAGTGACATAGAAGTATGACGAGACTGAGAATAAGGACGAATTGCCTGCAGTCATGACCAAGAAACTTCCCGTGACCTTGATGGATATGTGCATGGGCGGCAACGAGGGCCACGGCATGCCTCTTTACATCTTCCCCAGGAGCCTCAAGGTCAATGTGGACGTTTACACTGAGGTGCTGCAAACAGTAGGCAAATCTTGGATGGACCCAATAGCCATGAGAAGGCCTTACCCAGCAGGACTCTGCTCCCGCATGCAAGTCAACGATGAAACAGTCTTGGTTGTTCAACAACGTCCCGCACCACTGTTTCCCAGAATTGTGGCTGCCTAGTTCCTCCAATTGCAACCCCCTAGATTCGTGCGCGGCGTTGTGGAGGAGGATGTCAACAAGGCTGCCATTGCGGAGCTAATGTCATCCATTGATAAGGACTCCCTAAATAGGAAATGCAACCGACCCAGATCATATATATGTATATATATATATATATATATATATATATATAAATATATATATATATATATATATATATATATATATATATATATATATATATAAATATATATATATATATATATATGAAATGAAAAACTCACAAAGTATCACGTGAGGGTGGCAAATGAATGCAATATCCTGCAGGAAAAAAATGAAAAGGTGTTTCCAAGTACTTTCGAACTTTATTAAGTTCGAAAGTACTTGGAAACACCTTTTCATTTTTTTCCTGCGGGATATTGCATTCATATATATATATATATATATATATATATATATATATATATATATATATATATATTGTCGTAGAATTCTTTCTGATAAAAACCCTACTTACCTGACACCACTTTTATTTAGTGTCGTAGAATTCCCCTCCTTTTTGTCCTATCTCTAAGAGTGCTAAGAGTGTCTAATATATATTGATATTATAAGAATATCTTAAAGAACAGAGCCGTTACCAAACACGTAAGGATATAAAAGAAACGCCCACTAATTCACAAAATAAACTTATATTTTATCTTTAACCATTGAATACACAACCTTTATACATTAACTACAGCAATACTCTAAATATTATTATACACACGAATTAATTAAATTTGTTTACCCTCCAAAATTTAGTTAACGTTTTCTCTACACAAAACAATAATATAAGAATTAGGCTTACGGACTCATGTGGAGTTTAAAGGGCCTCAGAAATGTTATTGACTCACGACGCGAGCCGGATGTCCAGTTGTAGATGGGCGAAATTCCACGGTCGTTTTGGCGAGGGTAGCAGCTGGGGGGTCCACACGTTCTTCCGGGGGGGGAAGGGTTCTTTAAGGACGAGAACCAAGACGGTGCTTTATGCAACACCTAGGCAGTCGTGGTCTCTCTGGCGAGAGTGAGTCGAACTTGTTTCTTAAATCAAGT
This sequence comes from Ceratothoa steindachneri, assembly GCA_963969495.1. Classification (NCBI taxonomy): domain Eukaryota; kingdom Metazoa; phylum Arthropoda; class Malacostraca; order Isopoda; family Cymothoidae; genus Ceratothoa; species Ceratothoa steindachneri. The sequence continues at coordinate 120,999,279 of OZ018327.1, forward strand.
TAACTTGGAGTGCGGTGTGATCACCGAGTAACGAGCTCGAGGAGGAGCTTTTCTCCTTCGTTACTTATTTCCTTATAGACGAGGACTGAACTCGGGGAGGGTCTTCTTCACGGGCGAGGATAACGGAGGGGGGGGGGGGGTTTCTCTGGCGAGAATAAGTTACTTAAAGTTTGGTGTGGCCACCGAATAACGGGCTCGAGGGGGAGCCTTTTCCTTCTTCTTCTTCTTAATTCCTCCAGGACGAGGAATACCCCTGGTGTTTAAGGTGCACCAGGATATGAGGAGTCTCTCTGGTGAGAGTAAGTCGAACTTACCAAAGTTCACTTATCGTTTGGTTTGATAACCAGGGACTTAGCTCAAGGATGAGCTTTTTCTTAGCCCCTTAAGGTAGGTAGCCCTGCCTCTCTTGCAGGGTACTTCTTGGTCTGGCGACCCAAGTAAACTACCTCTCCAGTCTCGGTAGCTCGGTTTTGGATCCGAGGACTTCGTCACCTAGAGACTGACGTATACTACCAATCCAGTCTAGGTAGCTCGGTTTTAATCGAGGACTTCGTCACCTGGCCTGACGTATACTACCAATCCAGTCTAGGTAGCTCGGTTTTGGATCCGAGGACTTCGTCACCTGGCCTGACGTATACTACCCCGATTTTCCTCAGAGTTCCTCATTTATACCTCGCACCCCCACTGGGGGAGTGGTAAGGGGGAGAGGGGCTTGAGGACGGCCCCAGGAGAGTTCTTTTTCCAAACGGTCTTTCCCACGAAGTCAAACATCGGCTCCTCGTTAGCCATCGAGATTGGGAGAAACCCGTCTCCAATTTCTTGTTCGACGTGAAACTGGATCTTACTCTCCTGGGGGAGATCTTACCTTTTTGACCTTTAGGGTCTTTCATGGCACTGGGTTGTGCCACGTTGTGGTTAAGCACTGACCCGCCGATGCCTTCGACGGATGTCGTTGCGGTAACCGCCTTGGGACTGCATCACGAGTGAACGGGGGGGGGGACCATTTCCCGACATATATATATATATATATATATATATTACACAGGGGGGGGGGTTGATTTAAATCATGCTTTAAATCATGACTGCATTTATTTGAAAGTTCAAAAATGAAACAAATGAGTTTCATCAGTTCAAAGTTAATTATTTTAACGCAAGGTGCGGATATCATATTCTATACATGAGGATCTTTAATATCCCCGTTGACTTCACAGATCTTCATGATTCACTGCTCCTAGTTGATTCTGCCTCTACTATTTTCTTAGGTACTCTTATTTTCAGGGACCAGGGAGCCATGTTACTGTTTCAAGTTACCTATGTGATTTAATTCACAGAGGTAATCTAATTCTTTTTAGTTATAAATATGCTAAACAATATTCTGTAGCAGTAATTTCAGGTTTAATTTTTATGCTATGTTATTTTATAAGTAATTTTAATTTTAGTTTAATTTCTAAATCGATTATCAAACAAAAAATATAATTTTCATGTTTAACTGCCGAAGTAATTAGGTAGCCATAATAGTGTAAATATATATATATATATATATATATATATATATATATATATATATATATATATATATATATATATATATATATATATATATATATATATATATATATATATATATATATATATAATGTTTATTACCTCAGTTTAATAAAGGAAAATATCTTGTTTGTAATAGAATATACAAACGAACTCAAATTGAATACAACTAAATTTGATAACAAAGAAATAATCCAAACAGAAATGAAAAATAACCAAGACCATGAGGAGATATGTCGCTATTCATTTGCTTAAAGAGAAAAACAAGTTTTGCTGCCTTCTCAGTGCCAAGGCGGCTCATAAATTTCGAATGCACTAGTTGATCGGGGAAGAAGACTCGTTCTACCCGGGAGGATGAGGCTAGGGCAGTCAGAAGTTGACGCAGTGCTGAGAGGATATCACTGCCCAAGAAACTTCCATGAGACTCAGACCATTCACGAGCTGACAGGCTTTTGGTCCCAGAGTCAGCAAATTTGAATAACTGGAAAGGAGGTGATTTTGTCTGAAACTTCCTGATGATGGGAACAAATGATGAAAATTTCTCGCTAGCGTATTCCATGGCAGTATTCACCTCTTCTTCATTGAGGGTTTTCCTGAAGTGAAGGGTGAAGCATGTTGGCTAACAAGTGAGCCTTGGTGGCGAATTGCTCGTACCTTTTTCGCACTAGTTTATTCACTTGCTCATTGTTTTTTTAAGTGTTCACTGACACATAATTCTTTGAAAATATCCACTGCATGAGCGATGGTACAGTTGTCTCCCTGCACCTGGTCTAGAGCCTTAGCTATTGGTTGCAATGTAGCCCATAGTTCCTCAGCAGATCGCTTTAGCCCAAGATTGGACACTTAATTCTTTACACCAGGGTCAATAATATACCTGTTGACTTCAGAGATCTTTATGATAATTGGCTAGATATTTATATAGATTTTCAGAGAGTGACATATTGTTCCATCTAGTATCCCGGTGCATGACTAGACAATGACCACGTTCCTGGCGATATCAGGCAGCAGCAGAGTAATTATTTTGAAAATAATTTACTACATTAACAACATGCTCTTTTACATTATCAATTTCTAGGCGATAATCTAGTAGATTTAGGTCTGCTGCACATCCATAGTTGAGGATGTTTTGTTGAGTGGATTAATCCAACAGTCTTCGCATCTTGGTGACATTTGCTGCGTTGTCTGTCACGACACTTCTAACACGTCCCCCAAAATCTATTTGAGACTTCCTTTTTCCCTGAAGGGTTCACACACACAGTAAACATCTTTGTTTGTTTTATGACTCCTTAACAGTAACTGACTGAGAGGCCTAAGGGCTATGGGCTAATGTTCACGGGTAGAGCCCCGAACAGGCTTCAACCGGATGAATCAGGCTTACAGAGAGTAATCCTGCTTTAAGTTATATGTATTTTAATTCGCATATTCTAATTCTTTTTAGTTCGAAATTTGCTAAGCAATATTAGACTTCACATAAAACATATAATAAAAATCAACATAGAATGAATATAAAAAATCGATTTAAATAAAAAAAATCTGATTTTTTAAAGATTTCTTTTTAAAATAAAAAAAAATCAACAACCTGATATTACACAACTTGTTTTATTTTCCCTGTGTACAATTTTTATCGATTTACCTGAAACCTCATATATATATATATATATATATATATATATATATATATATATATATATATATATATATATATATATATATATATATATATGCAGATAAACAAATTAATAAATTAAAATGTAACAAAAAATAGGTAAGTTGCAAGTTGCGCCATTCGTACCCTGCATCACGGAGAAGACCGGATAATGAAATGCAAATAAAGATCAGAATGACAATCACTGGGGATGGCGACCTTGATAGCGGGCAGGGTCCGGTGCTCGTTAGAAGGGGAAAGTGTGCCGGGTATTATCTTGTTTTGTTTTTTACACAAAATAGCGATGGTGGAACCTTACCTGACCCTAGGGGTGGGGGCATTCCGCCTTCAAGGGTATGTGGATATGAGTACCCCTATAGAGAATACTTGTAACCCATCGGCAAAGCTCCGGTATATGCGTGATGATGCGTCTTGAGTTACGTATTCCTGCTGGGATAAGTATCAGCGTATCCGCTAATGGGCATCAAGCTAGTGACGCCGCCTGAAAGCTTTGTGTCTGTGCTCGCTCAGATAGAACCCGCGCCTTGACGCCAAAAATTCAACGCATCCACTATGGCTAGCGAGAGCTTGAGGGAAAAAAATGTTAAACAGTATTCTATTAAATTAATATGGTCAGGTTTGTATATGATAAAGTTATTTAATTTAATCAGTCCTGTACTTGTTTTTTTTTATCTTTCGTATCTTTTATTATGGATAATTCGTTTTTCTTTTCAATAAATTTGTTTTCCTTTAAATTGATTCCGGTTTTATTCCTATCTCTTCGCTGGTCGAATTCCGAGCGCTGTTCCGAAAAGATCGTTGGATTTATGGCTTGTTTTTTATGCTGTATTTTTTGTTGTTTTATTCTGTTGGATTCCATGTAATAGTTCCACCGATGTAAACTTTTTGACAATGGCCACAAGGTTGTGATATATTCATCAGAGATTGGATGGGGGAGCGGTTTTAATTAATAAACTTTTAACTTTTATGGTTAAGCTTTTGTTAAAATTATGTCAATTTGTTGAAGTTTGTGAATTTGATGAAAATTTTTGTTATAAGGTAAGATTAAGCGGTTACTGTTGAGGGTTCGTAGGATATTTTTTCATGAAAGTTTTTGTTTTTTGGCGCTTTGTAGTTAAGAATGAAGTCTGGGTATGTGCGATTTTAGATTATATTAAAGATGTATTCTAGTTGAACGCTCTAAAATTTCTGGAGTACAGCCTTTGTAAGCTCTTAAATATATACAAGGGAGAACTGTGATTTGGACACTTGTGGGCTGGCTTGAGTAAAACTATCTGTACGATATTACATTAGTAAGTTTCTTATTTACTGATTTTTTTTTAGATTAAAGTTTGTCTATAAATAAGGCAGTCGAGAAATAATGATGTTTTGTTATGAGTTGCAATAAATTTGATGGGACAAAGGCGTTAAGAGCAATGATAAAAGAGTTCTCGTCACATTCTGATGGACAAATGCAAAATATATCGTCCAGGTAACGACGTAATATGACTTTGTGATGAAGAATATTTTTGAAAGAATCTCGATTCAGCAGTAGTGATAGAGGGTCACCCATCGCCATGCCAAATCTGTATATATACCCATTAAACCTAAAACCACAATTCTCTATGCCATAGTTTTGCGAAACTACAGTTACATTAGAATGAAAAGCAAGTCATCTACAAGGAATTTGGTAAATATAAGCTATTTAGGTAATTTTTTACGCTCCTGAACATATTTAACTAATAATCGGTCTTACTGAAAGGATTGTGTGTTTCGTAGAGTCGAACGTCAATGTTAGCCGAGGATTGACTCTGAAATGACGTGGGAACGGAGCACACCAGAAATTGGGATATAGATACCAGTGTGAGGGTTAAATAACAAAATCGAGTGCGGTTGGCCTAAATAATCAATTCTGAGAGGTTCTGGGTTATATAGAAACTGATTGTAGAAAAATAACTTTACTAGATACAAAGAAAATATCATTAGCAAATAAATGAAAATAAATAAGATGAGACCCGAGGTACCAAACGGGGAAGGAGGGGGGATGAACCTGTGATTGCTTCCAGAGAAAGAGGGGGGGAGTGCAAATGGCGAGGAGACTCATGCAAATTCTAATTGTCTGTAGGCTTTGGATACGACAAGTAAGCAGGGCGCTGCAAAGTTACACTTGTAAAATTCCTTCTTCTTTAACCTCGTTGAGAAATGAACGAGGGAGTACTCCAGACGAGAACGAAGTCGATACCCTAGTGATAGATGCCTGTCCGTGTCTATCATCTGTCGGGTGGGAACTCTGGCCTTAGGTACGAGCGAGGCCGGGTAGATGGGACGCGTCACGTTAGTAGCTAGAAGCCGTTGGGAGGTGAGGTAGGGCGCACGAGACCTTACATGGCTGCTAACCAGGATGGGGCTGTAAGGTGCTATTTTCTCAAAGCTTTTCCCGAATTATTTATACTGCCTCAGCGAAAGCGGGTCGCTGGAGGCCCATCAAAGGGGGACGGATATCTCATTAGAATTGGCGTGCCAAGGGGGATGGGGAATTCTCAGCGCGCATCTCACCATCGCGCGAAGGTCCCCGACCCCGTAGGGAAAGAGAACACAAACGGATCACGCGGTCGCTTGAAATTCTCGCTGATCCCTTGGGGCTGTCTAAGCGTGCAGGTGCATCTTTCTCAGGCGCTCTGACAGTGTGTTATAAGCATGGTAGAGTAATGGTCTTTATTTCTAGTGACTTTTATTTTTTTAGTTTTTTTTTAAAGGTTTCAGTGTTAGTTTTGCATAGGTCTGGTTGTCTTTTATAGTAATCATCCCTCTCTAATATTATATATTTATTAGATTTTTCAGCTGGCGTAAAATCGAATAATGAGCTATCACACTTTAGACCAGAGGTGGGCAAACTGTAGCATGGGGGGCGCATGAGGCCGGAAAAGCTTTTCATGTGGCCGCCGTTTAATTTAAGAATTCACAAAATATTGAAAATTAATTATTGAACATCTTGCTAAAATCTCACCTTAAACGAGAATTTTGTCACATGACTCCTGACCTCGATCAACTCGCTAATCCCCCAAATGGTACCTTTCCATCTCATTATTTTTTATGTAAGTACTAAATTCTTAAATTAGTCATTTTCAAATATATTTCATTCGTAGGTAAAGTCTCCTTAAAAAATTACGATACTATATAAATACTTATTCTCATTACCCTTAGCTACACGCTCTCTTTCGCTTGGTGAAGTTACGCAACGTTTACTATGGTTAGTATTTGGATGGGCGACGCCTGAGCTCTGGGTAATGATCACATGATGTAGAAGTCTTGCAAAAAGAGCTCATGCTAGCCGAGTAGATATGGCGTTGGCCTCCCAACGTCGCGGTACCGGGCTCGATTCCGAATCCCGGCATGAGCGGACATAAACGTCAGCGCACGGAGAGATCTGGCTACCGATTGGTGGACGCGCTGTGCTCAGCCCCTGTATTCGGGTGGGTAGATCTTACACCTCACACATAGCCAATCACAACACTGCTTTCTTTCCTCTCCTGCCTTCACAGCACAACACACACACACACACACACACTCTCTGTTCCAAGGAATCCTGCCGATGGGTATCTATATCCATGTACCTCTGACGCGGAGCGGGTCACTCTCCCCCGAGGTGACGAAGGCTTCCACCGGAACGCTGTTTGGTGTCAAAAACATAATATTTCCTGGCACCTCTCCCCAAAAGAGGACCGGCTCCTGGGGCCCTTGGGCCGACCAGTGATTGTCATACTGACTCATATAAATTTCATTATCCGGTCGGGGATCCTCCCAGTATCATGGAAGGATTGGCGCTGACTAACCAACTAAACTATGCAAAAAATACCCTTAGTTATTAATGTGTAGCTATATCTATGACTATGTAGTATATGAAAACAAATGCACAAAGATAATTTCAATTGACTTATATGTATACGAAATTTGAATTTAACTGTTTAAGTGCGACTTGCAAAGCTTTACACAATCCACAATGTGGTCCGCTGAATAAAATTATTGCCCGTCCCTACATTAGATCATTAGACTGTAAAAGCCTTCGTGAGTAACAACTAAATTGGGTTGAAAAATGCCGGTATATAGCCTTGCAGAAACTAACAATCCTATAACTTATGTTACCGTATTCTTCTAAGTCGCTGAATGCGTTTGCAATCTTTAGATAGTTTGTAAAGAGTTCGAGGAAGAAAAGCTTCGACCGGACGCGAGGCACAATGTGTCTTCGGGGATGGAGTTTCGTCGTTTCAGTGTGCGCAAACAATTTCTTTACATTTACTCAAGGATGTTTGGTGATCGTCTACAGAATATAATATATTATGATAAATATTTTTCTCTTTTATTTCTCTTCTACTCTCTCATTTTCGTTTTGTTTTTATTCATCATCATTTTCCCCTTATTTTTTCATTTTCCTTTTTATATTACAATTTATATAATTTCACATTTGAAGGGCTTAAATTGAGTAGCAATTAATATCGTAATGATTTAAATAACTTGAATTTCCAAATAGGGTTCTTTGACATCGTTCTTTATGTTCCGGTGGGGGTTTTTACTGCTTCCTAAATGACTTCGATGGATAACTTAAGGCATGTTGCAGAAAGAACTAGACCATATATTTCCACCCTACCGTTCACTTGTCACCCCCTACAAGGGTTGGGGGGCATGTATATGAGATTTGTTCGTCACCCCTTGTCGGTAATGTAATCTCAATAAGTTTTATCTTCCTAATTTCACCGCTTTATTTGCTAACAAATCAACGCTCCCTTGACCTAGTTTAGGTTAAGTTAGGCTACGTTAAGATTTGGATCTATTAACTTGGATTAGGTTACGGTAAGCGATCAATCGCTGAAATGTGTTCTTCTGTACAATGGCAACAAGGTTGCCTCTATACGCCTCGCTCACTCGACTACACTGAAAGAGAATGAAGTAGTGAAGTACATGCTGACGAAAATTTGTTATGATCAACATGAGTGGTTTATTTGGGTTGACATGAAGACGCTGATAATTTTGTTGGGACAATAGTCCGGCTTCGCCAAGTCCCCGTGTTTTCTCTGCATGTTGGGTAGTATGGACCGAGCTCATCATTATCCGGAGAAGGAGTGGCCTGTAGGAAGGAAATGGTGCCTTGCAGAGCAAGCAACGTCATAAACAACTCTCTGGTGGACAGAGAAAGGATACTCTTCCCATCGCTGCGCAGAAAGCTCGGCTAGATCATGCAGTTCACCAAAGCTCTGAACAAAGATTGTGGCTGCTTTACTTACATATGGCACGCTTTTCCAGGATTGACTATGGAGTTGAAAGCCGGCATCTTTGACGGTCCTCAACCTAGTTAGCTCATCAGATATGCAGAGTTTGAATACTCACTGAACGAAGTGGAAGGCTTTTGTTCTGGTTGTGAAGAACATTCTTGGCAACAAGAAGGACAGGAAATACACAGAACTTGTTACCAATATGTAACTTCTTATTGCAACATAAACATAAAAAATGCATTACTTATTCTGACATATGGATCGGTTTTCTGAGATTCTGAGTTCAGACGGGTAGCGGGAGAAATTCCATCAAGGTATGAAAGAGATAGAGACCAGGTATCAAGGACGCTGGAATGCAGTCATGATGACTTACTGTTAGGAGTACCTTTATCAATGTCTACTCTTCAATGTAAACTAATCAAATTTTGTAACATTTAATTTAGAAATTGTGTTAGAGAACGATATTATCTTAAAAACCTACTTCAGATGAGAAATATTGACAAAAATCACCCGAAAATGTCACAAAATGTAATCGATTTAGTTATAAGATTGAATTAGTAAAAAAAAAAGAATTTGCACAAAAACCTGACATGATCGGAGAAACGGATGTCATTTTCGGATTCAAGGGTGCCAAATTGTCCTAAACGAGTTGAAAACCAGAAGACTTACAAGGATTTTTTTGCAACCCACTGTAATTAACGTCCGATGTGTTATGAGGCATTGTAATTGAGTGTTCCAACAGTAAATGTAAAGTTTCCACTTCTAGGTAATCAAATTATTTACTATTCTCGATTTGTCCGTAATCGCAGCGAATAGTAAAAAGGCATACAGAACTTGGAGAGTGCTGATCAATTAGGAAACTCGTAAAAAATACAACAGCGGGAAAAAATGATGCAGGAGTGCATTATTAAGGTCTCTGGAATTCAAGTGTGCAAAGTTACCCCCCCTTGAGTGGGTTCCTATCACTCTGTGGGGACAGAAGTTGTCAAATGAGTTTGAGAAACTTGTGAAGGGAATCAAATGGGGGTCTTTAATGTGCCTTGTGCAGCGTTGGATTGAAGAAAACTTTACAATTAAATTTTTATAGCTTATTGTCCGACGATCTTCAGAGAGCTGAAGTTTTGCCTTTTATAGCGAGAAAGAAGCATTCGACAGAGAGGATAGAAAGCAAACGCATATAAAGAGAGAAGATGTAATGATTCACTGGTTTGTTGTTAAGGGAGAGATAAGTGACGTCACTCCACTAGGTGTTGTTTCCTTCGTCGTATAGAATTAATGAAACATCTCCCAGTTTCGAGATAAGATGAGCAAGAAAGAATTGTTGTAACTCTAAGAAAGGATAATTTGGCTTCCTGTTAGGGATATAATGGTGCTACCTCACTTTCCTACTGGCCACTGGCCCTGTCGATCGAAACCCAAAGTGAACAGTAAGTGGGCCTAAGTTTTCTCTCTTTTTAATAATAACCGAAAAATACAATATTAATTTAAATTTTCCGAACTAGATTTTTTAAATGAAATGGTCAACAATGCAGAAACTTTACTTTTAGAATTTATAAATGATAACTTCCTCCATCAGAAGGTTGACGAGCTGACATAACAGAATATCTTTGACCAAATTTTGATAAAGAGAAATATGGTGAAAATATACACATTGGCGAAACGCGGGAACAGCGATCATAATATAATTCGACTCATTCTAAATATTCTTTAAAATGTTGCAGAGAGCTGTCCTATCATGTGTAACATTAAAACTTCTAAATTCGGGCGAAATTTTTAAACGTTAAAAACGTCCAAATAATGGATAATAATTTCGAACGTTTGTTTTTCACTATGAATAACCTAATATTGCGCTATAAACTTAGAGGTTAAAATAAACCAAAAACATAATATTTCGAAAACCACCAAAGGTATCGACACCGATACCTTTATTGTCGTCACCTCGTCAGAGGTAAAATAAAAAACGGACCAAAGAACCTATGCAAAATAAAAACTTCACTGGCTAAACATGAGTCAAAGTGTTTTTATAGATATGTAAATAATCGTAATCGAATTCGAGAATTTTCTGCTCCCTCTGGAGACTTTTTTCTTAACCTTATATTATTGCGAGAACAGAACTAAATATTGGGCTACCGCAGGCAGATGAAGATCCGTCTCAAAGAAGGGCCTCGTCATCCATAGGTGTTGGGGAGGACAAAATAACACCCCTTCCACCGGTGGAAGCGATGCCCTCTCACCATTTCCATCCAGCAAAGGGGCTTTCTCTTTAGCAACATTAGAGCCGACCTCGGGCAGCTTCATATTAGAATAGGAGGTGCCTCCACTGTGATTTATCAGGAGGACTTCAACCTACTTCTAGCGGAGAGGAGGTTTACTTCTCTCCTATATGTATGGGTGAGATGGAATACCCCTGAGCCCTTTATTTTGAGTAGCCCATGGACAATGTATCTGTGCATCATCGGTGGTTCTCTTTTTGCTTTCACAAGGGACTGCCAATAAAGCAGGCAGATGGACCATAATCGACCGCGATTAGGCAAAGCTCCTTAGAAGAGCAAGGGATTGCGGGGCCCGTCTGGCCATACTCCCTACTCTCCAGCATGCATTGATCTTAAGCTTGGAGGAGGGCATGGTGCATGCAGCTCTCTCTTTCCCGATGAAGTTCGGTTTCCCAGGCCTTGCCGACTGCAGAAGTCAGGCCTGAAGAGTCCTTGATTGGGATCCGTGACAACGTCAGAGAGGATAGCCTCATTACCCCCCGTCCCCTATAAGCTGAACCTGGTCCCAGAGATGACCATGCTTAGATGGTAGAATCTACTAGGAGTGCGTACCTAGGTTCGGTGCCGAAGACTGAACCTGAATCCACCCCTATACAAGCTTCTTCTCAAGTGGTTGGGCCTCTGAGGACTAATAAGGAGAGGAGGGACCCTCACTCTACTGGTGGCTTTAGAACAGCCAAACCCTTTTCCATTTTAGAGGAGAATCTTATTGAGATCGGTCCGTCTGGCCTTGAAATCCTTTCCATGAGGTGGAAAAAGGCGGGTTCATTCCCTGACCTTCTCTTCTAAAAGGAAAAAGAGCAAGATGTCAAAAAGGACTAAGGGTCCCTCTTCCTCCGAAGGGACTCCGGAGACGACGAGTCCGTTGCAGTTTCGGCAGGCGATCAGGCCCCAAAGACCTCCACGTCTGTCTCCGAAGCGCGTTATGGCAGGGGGGAGGGAGGGCAGACAAAGACCAAAGTCGCAATTTTGTAATGGGAGCCTCGATTACGTCGGGCCCCTCATTCAAAAACTACCTAGCCTTTTAAAGCCTGATTTATAGTTATTCTCTTCCCAGATAGAAACATTTTAGCCAAAGGCATCATGCTTCAACAGAGGAGAGTTTTAGCTAGATTCACTGTTAGAGAGCCTAAGGTGACCCGTTTTTCGTACGGGGGACTTATGGCGAATGCAAGGGACCTTTCCAAGGCGGCAAATACTTTCTCGAAGAAATGTGGTGCCTAGCTCCTGGTGAAAGATATCTTTGTCGTTCAGTGTGAGGATCATCTCTCATTCAACAAGGCCTGGAATGTCAGCAGTTGCACACCTCAATTTTAAAAAAAGGCCTCCTCTTCTCCTAGACTCTTCATGCTCACGAGCATGGTCATTTCCGCGCCCATTCAGAACCTTCTGCGGGTTCTTCCCCTCCCCTTCCGTGTGCTCACCTGGTAGGGATGGTAGCATAAAGGCCTTACACCCAACCTTGGCTAAAACCAGCCCCTCTTGCCTCACCTACCGTGACTGTTTGCTGTAAGGCAAAAAGGCTACGCTCCTCCACCGAGTCATTAGACTAGTAGAGGTAACTACATTGAATGTGGTCATGAGGCCATCTTTCAAAGTTCGTAAAGTTGTTCCCCGAAAAGAGGATAACACTAAAGGAGCTTCAGCTCTTACGCCGTCACCCAAGGCTGGAGTAGGTGGTTGGGAGACGCGTGGTCAACCCTAATAAGTCCTAGAAGGCGACAGCTCCAGGAGTTCTACGCCCGAACAGCGTAAGGCCATTCACGTGAGACTCTTCTCTTCAAATAGGGCTCCAACATCTGGTTTAAGCTACGTCTGGAGGACATATTCCTTTACTGGAATTGCTGTGGACACCGGTATAACTGAGAGGAGTTGTGGAGGCTTGTCTCCTCCCGTCACCGCTAGCTATCTTTCTTCAAGGGAGGATGATGGGCGCGTGCGCACTTTACACCGAGCATGATTTTTTACTCTCTTGATTTGCAATAAATACCTCCTTTCAAACCGTGCCAGTGGAGTTACACCTGGATAGGAGGTGTAGTGTAATTTCTGCGTACATTCTACTGTCAGCCAACTTAAACGCCGGGGAAATCTGCCCAGTTGTGGCACAGGTACCGGGGCCCTTCTGCATGCCGTGCACCGCCCTGCCCCAGCTTAGTTTACTTACCCTGCTACCTCACTTTCCATAAAACTTCTCCCACAACTTTCTCTGGTCGGCCTCTAATTTCACAGGGTAGATGCCAACCAGCTTCCAGTCACCCACCCATCCCGGATCCGTGTTGAGAAGGGAGGAGACAGCACAATCTAACCCCTGAGCTCTGGTTTGGGGTGGTGGGTTTTTAATAACCTGATTTATCCCCACCTTCACCTTCCTCACATCCTCTTTCTTTCTTCTTTCACTGCCTATCAATTTTACGCAGAGCCTAAGGTGGAGCCGCCATGGCGATGGGCTGCCAGAAAACTAGGCCGGAGGAATGGCCTCAAATCGCGGCAACTAGTTTTACCGGCTCCGTGTTAACCCTTCGCAAGGCTGGCTGTGGCGTGGGGTGATTAGCGCTTGCGTCCCGTGTCACGAATAGGGTCAGCTGCCCATGAATGAAAATCAAAAAATGAAAAAGATCTCCCCCTCTACTCCCTCTTTCCTAGCGACGTAGCCACATTTGGGCAGCTCCACGGTAACAAATGGAGGTTCCCCCTTTGCACTTTTGCAGGGGCCCCTCTAAAACTCTTCTACCAGAGAGGAGTCTTACTCCACTACTTTGCCTACGGGTGCAGGGACTCCCCCTCACTCCCTACTCTGGAGTGGCTATCTGGTGGCTCCTGTATCACAGCAGCAATCCTCCCTTTACTTTCCCAATGAACTGCCAAGAAAGTACGCCAGTGCTCCATAATTAAACGCTCTCGTTGGGAGCGGCTCGATAAGGCTAACCCCCTTAGGGGAGAGGGGGGCAATGGATGAAAAGGCCCAGCAGCTCTTCTACTCGTGCCCTCAACAGTCCTGCTGGCGTGCATATCAAGCTTAGAAGGGGTCTCTGTACGTGCCCCCCTTTCTTCCCCAATGGATGCCGACTCAAAGGCCCATAATAGAATGAAAGATAACTCGAAAGGGACCCGTGATGTTTTAGGGGTCGAATACAGGGTTGGTGCCAATCACATAACCCGGGGCTGCGCATGTGAAAGCTTCTCCTCAGAAGGCGCGGGCGCCCGAGGCCTTACAAGGAGAGGAGGGAACTCCTACCCCAGCTGGTGACCCTGTGACAGCCAAGACCTTCTTTATTTCAGAGAAGGATCTTGCAGAGGCAGGCCCATCTGTCCTAGGGGCTCTTGTCGGCAGAGTAAAGAAGCGGGTTTATTCTTTGCCCTCCTCTCATAAAAGGAAAATAAATAGAAAAAAAGACTCGGGGCTCCTCTCCCTTTGCGGGAACAACGGAAACGGACGACCCCACTGCTATTTCGGTATGCGACCAAGCGAAGATCGGCACGTCCGAGTGGAGAGTCCCAGACTAAGACCAAAAGTGCGCAGAGCGGAACTTCAATTACGTTGCCCCCCCCCCCATTCAGATGTTACCTGGCGTTTTCGAGCCCACTGGCCTTAAATGCCTACTCGTTATTCACTCCACTGATGGCAGCATGCTGGCTAAGGGAAACATGATCCACCAGATGAGAGCTCTAGCTAGCATGATCGGAAGAGAGCCGAAGTTGACCCGTTTCTCGGACGGTAGCCTTCTGGTGAATGCCTAGAGCCCCTCAGAGGCACCCATGATTAGTGCCATTCGGACACTTGATGGGACGCCGGTGAGTGTGACCCCCACTCTAAAATGATCTTCGTGAAAGGAGTGGTTTTTGAGGGAACTTGTTGACTACTCCAGAGATGACATCACCTTAGATTAGAGTGGTTAAGGTCGAACGTGTGATGAGAAAACGTGCCGGTTGCTATCTCTACTGCGTTGGAAGCATTCATGCCACTGTCACGGATGTACTACTACTGACACCGGTTTGGTTATACGAATCGCTCCTGTAGACGCACAAATTCGGGGTTAACCGAAGTCTGTGTAAGTTACTCCAAGGCCGCACATGAGAAGTCCAAATCGTGTGTGGCCAAGTGTGACAATTGCAGAGAGCTGCACCCCTCTTCTTCAAAGCAATATGGTCCGTCTCTCATTTCGTGAGGCTATAGAATTGCTCCTGGTGCTCCCTGCGCTGTCTGGGACGTCCTATGCCTCAATGTTAAGAAAGGAACCCTCTGCTCCTGGCCCAACCAGGCCTACGAACACTGTTATTTCCGCACACATGCGGGTTCTAACCATCCCAAACTTTCCCCTGGTAGAGTTGGCGGCAGCATAAAGGCTTGAGACATAGCCCTGGCTAAATCCAGGGCTCCCCCTCTTTTGCCCAGCGTGACCTTTTTTCGTAAGGCGAAACGGCCGCGTGCATCCACCGAGTCGTTAGACTCACAGGAGTTAACACTCTTGAAATTGATCGACAGGCCATCTTCTGTGGTTTCTTAAGCTGCCTCTCAAAAGGAGGATAGCAGTAAAAGAGTTTCGGCCGCTTATTACACCGAGTGCTAGGCTTGGTGACTGGAAGGCGGTAGATCCTTCAAAGGAGGGACCCTAAAGTTTCGAGGCAGGGGGAGGAAAAGACTCGTATGGCGAGTTCAACCACCCTAGATAACCCCTCGAAGGCCAAAGTGCCTTCAGTGGCCGGAGGTCTGCCTCCGGGAAGAGGACGGCCGTTTCCGTGAGGGTCTTCTCTTCGAAGAAGACCCCTGAATTGACTCCGAGCTAGGCCTAAAGGGAATATTCCTTCAATGGAAATACCGGGAACTCCGGGCCAACTGGTAGGAGCTGCGGAGGCTCGTCTCGTCTCATTTTCCCTTAGCTATCTTTTTGTAGGAGACCATGTTGGGCGCGTGCCCCCTACCCACCATCCTGGGGTATAAGGACTTTGCGACCCCACCACCATGGGATAGGGGCCAGGCAGGAGGATGCACCATTTACACCTGGCATATATCTCCGTTCTCTTCGCTTTGAACACCATCTTTCAGGTAGTAGCTGTACAGCTGCACCTGAATAGGAGATATATTGTTATTTCTTCGTACATTCCACCATCAGCCGACTTTGGCGCGGAAGATCCCGCTTCATGGCACGGTTGCTGGGGATCTGAAGGGTAAATTCACACTTTGGTGAGATTACTAGGTGAATCCCAGGGGTCAGGTCCTTGCCTAACTGATTGATGAGCTGGAGATCGGTGTCCTAAATGCAGATGAGTTTACGCATCATTGCCCGAGAATCGCTTCATTTTTCTGCCTCGATCTATCTGTCCTCTCCGGATGCACAGCCTGATTTTGGATGGAGGTAGTCGATGACATCCACGCCAACTCTGGAGCGTCTTCTCCAACAGGCATGGACCGCGTCTTTCGCAATGCCGACACGCACAGGCTTCGTTTTTTTTTACCAAGACTATGGTGGTGCAGTTCTGCCGCCATCCACGGCTCCACCCTGACCCAGACCTGTATATAAATTGCGTTTGTCTAAAAGTGGTGCACTCGCACCGTTTCTTGGTCTTGTATTTGACCGACGCCTCACCTTGGCTCTGCCTTGGATGCCGCCATGGAGGGTTTCACACTGCCGTGATTATTGCGTTTGGCCTTTTGGGAGCATACGTCATGTCACGCTGGATACATGGCATTGCATACTGATGACTGCAAGTCTTAAGAGGCGTTGGTTTCCGCACCGTAAACCCTCTGTTTGTAGTCAGTGGGGCTCTACCAGCCACTGCATGTCTTCACGGGCAATCTGGTTACAATGCACCGCTCTGTACCGGAGTTAACGCGTCGTTCACGGTTTGAAGACCGGATTGGGATCTATAGCGACTCACAAAGTACCATGAGTGATTTCTAGGCATTCGAATCTCCACATTCCCTGATGTGGTTGCCGAGAGCCTGTTATATGTCAAGATAATCTTATGCTGGATTCTTAGACATGTGGAAATTGCTGGGTATGAGCTCGCCAACGAGGGCGCCAAATAGTCCGCGAGTAATGGGCGACCAGACCCGCGTTTCGAAATTCCTCACACCGCCTACATTACAGGTGTCGTGGCAGCCTTATGGTATGTTTATCAAGGAAAATGGAAGACGGTCGAGGGTAACATAAACTCAAGTTTCATTGCGCCGCAAATGTTTCCACGAATCTATCCACCAATGTCGCGACGACTTCAGGTCGTTTTTCTGTCGTCTTCAAATTGGGTGCACTCGGGGGACAAACCGACATTTGATGGAGCGCTCCGTGAACATTACTGCCACGATTGCGTTGTCCCTTAGAACGTTTGGCACATTCTGATTCAATGTCTCAGTCCGGTTGATCTTCGCGCACTTTACCTTTTCCAGTATCGGAACGAACGGGTTAGCTACCGCTTGTCATTCGTGCTTGGGTCGAGTTCGTTCACACACACTTGTGAACTGTCTGGCTTGTTACCTTTGTTCTGTTTCTTTCTCTTTAATTTTAATGTAGCCTGGTACTAGGCTTAAATTTCAATTAGGATGATCAATGCCCTACAAAGCAATGGCCAAATGGGCGCTGTAAACAAATTCAAACTAAAATTGAATATATGAGACAATCAACATGATTGATAGATTTCTTTGGAATAAAAAGTTCCCAGCCATCATCAACCGATTTCCAACAAAGTGGCTACTGTGCATCAACCGCCTCCTTGCGTATCGGAACTTGCAAGAACAAACCTTTCGATTGCGCTTCTTGCCAGGCCAGCGCCTCCTAAAATTTGTTAGTGATACAATTATTTGTATCGAGGCTGACTTTTCAGAGCAGAGACCAGCAGATTAAAACTAAGACATGTAATTAATTTCTCGCCTTCGAGATTCTCGAAGTTTGCCAACTGTAAGGAAAAATGGAGTCAATGGTTATAATTTATCGAATTATTATTTATTTTTTTATGAATTTTCTTGAAAACAGTCAAATTTCACTTGGCTGCTTCAATATATCTTTAATCGCTTAGTGTCACTTCTTGACATTAAGGTTTGCTACATTGTAATGTTTTATACATATTTTATAATTCTAATGAATTTTGAACTTCTTTTAATCATTTTTTTCATATTAGATTAAGAAGGTTTTCTTTGCCATTTTAACAATTTAATTTCAATCGAATTTCGAAGACTCTTAAAAGGACATACATTTTGAAAACTACACTTGGTGATAGATCCATCACACCAAACTGCGTTCTCTTTATTCTAAGTCGTTTCCTTTTCCGGTTACACTGCTTATCTACTTCTCACTTATTTTTATTTCCTCCCCAAACTTTAATTTTTACAAACCTCTGGAGAGGTTCTTGACCTTTTTTGTGTGTTGTTTTTTAAACCAACGCAAACGAATACATGTCGAGGACGCATAACGGAGGCTGCTCAGTAAACACCATAGCTACTAAATTAATGGACAGGATTAGTAGGATGGAAATGGAAGTCATAAGATTTTGGACTAATTCAGCTCGAATGCCGCTAATTCTCGCTTATGGAGCTCCAATGATGTTGGAGGTGACGAGCTCGGCGGAAATCTAATAATCTCAGTTAGTCTTGTCATAATTCACCACCAGTTGCTAATTTTCATTTCCTCTGTTGTGATTTCGTATCTCACAACGTGTGCTGATGGATAATTTTCCACTTTTATAACCAGAATTATTCTAACAATAAAAGCTGGATACAAAAGAGCATTAGTGAAAGAACAGACCTAAGGACATAGGTGGATAAATTGGATAATGTTGTCAGAGACGAATTCCTCAGCGTTAGATAAGGAAGGGGGTCGAATAAACCTCAAGGAACAAGTATAATAAACATGGGCACTCAAAAGTACGAACAAGTAAATATTGATTTGGGAGGAAACAGAATAGCCTCAAAACTCCAAAATTAAACATAATTGTTTATACTTATTTTCATCATTGACCAGTTTTGGGTGCGGATATTTAATATACTCGCAATGCATGTACATAGCAGGAAAGACTGGCTCTTGTCAGATATTTACTCTTTCAAACATAACCGAGTTAAATCATCATTTTAACTAACCCATTGGACGAAAAGGAAAGTTCAAATAGAGTAAAGGAAAGAAGGTGAGGAAATCGTGGTAATTTAATGCAGGACATACCGAATAAAACTCTGGCTTTACTACTGACAATACTTAGACTCCATTTCTGTGGCCTACAATAGTTTATTTACATAATTAAAGAACATAACTTCACTATAATTAACCAGAAACAAGAGAGCAGCAAGAGTCTCAGGTCAATGAAGGTCAAGTCACAGTAATTGATCAAGATCTTCGTGGAGCAGAACTCCAAGTACTTGAAGACAGTTTGTTTTGGGTGAGTACAAGTGTGGTAGCCTTGTTCATCAGGTTCAATACAGCCATTCCTTCTAGTGCTGTAGTGGAGAGTTTTATCTCCTTTGGAAAGGCTATCTTGAGTGCCAGGAGATCATCCCTGTATGATAAAAACTTTAATATGCTACTTTTCATGAAGGGGAACATTTAAGTAGCATTTGTGGATGGGGTCCGAGTCTCCCTCCTCCTGACCCCCTCAACCACAAGCCTTGGTCAGTGAGATGAGGTCCGAGTCTCCCCCTCCGCCCAACCCCAAGCCTTGGTCATTGACTTTTTCATAGGAATCTCAGTCTGCACACACACACACACACATACCAAACATGAGAGTAAATCGGTAGTGCGCTTTTGAATTATCATGCATTTTTTAGTACTCGCATAACAGGGGAGTTGCCGCTTGTACCCACATAACAGTGGAGTTGGCGCTTAACCTTTTACAGTCCTTTTGCGGCAGATGTAACCCATTTATATTATACTACCCACCAACGGAAGGTTTGAAAATACATTATATCGATTTTTGCTCCTTATATCCGTACTGCATGTAAAACAATCCATATCCCGTAGGATCACCTCGGCGTTGAGTATCTTGGCTCGAAATTCCGTCTATTCAAGAATCCACCGATGGCGTGAATGAGAAATATTTTAGTATCGTGAAAGTTGATGTTATCCCTCCTAATGATCTGTATATTCCAGATCTTCCTCAATCCATAGATGGTAAACTTACTTTCACACTATGTACCACATGTGCTCAGCAAAACTCACGCGAGTGCTATCACTGAAAAGCAACGTATGATTTGCGGAGTGTACACCACCCCGGGACTAAAACTTGCCCTGGAAAAGAAAGTATAAGATCAAGAAAATTTACGAGTTTTGGGAGTTTGAAAAAAGGGATGGTTTGGTTGCAGATTATATAAAAACATTTGTAGAAGAAAAAATAGAAACTTCTGGATTCCCACGAGGAGTGGTTGAAGAGAAGGAGAAAATGGAATATGTAAAGAGTGTGAATCAGGCTGATGGGATTAAAATACAAATAGACAAAATCGAAATTAATCCTGGAAAGCGTTTTAGAGCAAAGCTCTGTCTAAACACGTAAAAATTTCTTCATTCGATTAGTTTTTTCTGCATTAATATATTACATTCAATATGTAATTTTTATAAATATTATTACATTGTACAACAAATATGAAGTAAATAATTTCTTAAAGAAGAAGGCGGTAATGATAATAATAATAAATTGAAGTCGATAATAATAATAATGATAATAATAATGATACAAAAAACCCCATTAATTCTGATTATATTTTCTTCCATTTACACTCTATGGGGAAAATTCGTTCAGAGGATTCGCGGTATGAAAACGGTCATCTGTGCTTAAGATCATGATGTAATCGAGCTGATCAAAAACAACGACTTCATTATGAACTCGGTGAATGTAGTTGGCAAAGCATACATCGCGAAAGTGGAAAATGCTGAACATGTAGAAGTTGAGTCCCACCTAACGAATCTTCCAATTGCAGCATTCACAACCGCCAATGCTCGAATAAAGCTCTATGTCCTCTTAGACTCGTTGGGTGAACGGTTGTTGTACTGTGACACAAACAGTGCTATCTTCATTGCTAGGAAAAATGACCCACAACCTCGACTTGGAGGATTCTTAGAAGATCTCACCGATGAGATCAAAGATGTGTACAGTGCCGAGGTGAATGGAGATTCATTCTGCTCAACGGGTCCCGAATCCTGTTTGGTACGTATCCAAGCGACGAGTGGGGTGAAGTATATACTTCGTGTAAAAGGGTTAACCATTAACACTCAGACGAAGGATATAATAAGCTATGATGATATGAAACGCCTAGTTGAAGCCAATGATGATAGTCACATCCTGGTACCATTTATGGGTTTCAGAGGCGAGGAATACGGTGCAGTGAAAGAGGTGAGAGGGGAAAAGATTTTGACAAAAACCTTTCGTAAACGCATTGAACTCGCAGGGAGTTATCGAACCATACCTTTCGGTTTCAAAGGGATCTTACATGAAATTTAAAAAGTCATTAGACATTGAATCTCTGCCAGCTATTATTAGCGCTTTATGTATATAATTTTATATTAATCATTAATAATATTCTCTGATTAATATCAATAAAATAAAGATGAAAGGCTTGGGGTTGGATGGGGTAGTGAGGGGGGCTCAGATTCCACCAACAACCCGGTAATGGGTGGAGGGGGTAGGAGACTCAGACCTCGCCTCATTAACCAAGGCTTTGGAGGGGTGGGGTAGTTGGGAGGGGAAACTCGGACCTCACCCAACAATACTACTCATTTATCTCTTGGACAAAATTGATAATGAGAAGAATAGGAAAAACAAAACATAAATTATAACTTTATCGTCCATCATGTCATTTTTTTTATTCTTCGTCTTAGTGTTTTTCTTTTTGTTTCATTCGGCTATTTTATCACTCAATTTCTCTAGTTTAATATTAATAGTGTTTCATTTATGTTTTCTCATTATTTTGGCCTATATTATTTTGACAATTTTTATATTTTATAGTTTGGGAAGTTTTGATGCGGTTTTAGTGACCCCCCCCCCCAACATTTCCTGTATGCTTTATAAAAATAAGATAATTATTAACGATAGCTCTTTAAAGTTAACTTCCGATACATTTTTAACGATTAACAAAGTTAACCTTTAGGTTAACGGATTAATGGTAAACGAAGTTAACTTTTTGAATAACTGTGGGTTAAAGCTGGACAAGTTTAGGCTTAGGAAAGAGATTGGTAGAAATTGGTTTACAATTCGAGTGGTAGATCAATGGAGTAGACTCACTAGCCATGTGAGAGAAGCGTCCTCCCTGCAGAGTTTTAAGAATAGACTGGGTTGATGGATGAGGATGTTCGGTGGCGTAGTGGTTTTATCGAGAGGTGTAATAAGGTCCCGCTTTATATTCCACATCAGGGGTGTGGGAACCCTTGCCCGCGACCCCAATTTTCATCGCCCCCCGAGTGTTCTATTTGTATGCACAAATTTTCAATACTGAAATTTAAATAATATTTGCATGTCCAATTTCCGTGGTGGTAGTCAATAAAATTGTTGCGTATTAATTATATTTTAGATATTAATACACGAGTCTATCGATATGTAATAAACACTAGTCTATCGCACCATGTAATAAATTTAAACAACATTTACAAAGATACAAGAGTCAAATTTTATTTATCGCTCGCCAACTTTTTTCATTAGAAATTTTCGCCTACGGCTCCAAAATGTTTCCCCTCTCATGGTCTCCACCTTACTTAGATAGTCAGACTGAACTTGGTGGTGGGAACTGGGGCTGCTTCGGATAGATTATTGATTAGTCTTTTTGCAGTCTCCTTTTCTTATATTCTTATGCTATGAACTTCACGTGGTATTTCATCACACCCACACTCAAATCCTGAGAATACTATTTAAAACCTATTTTTCTCTTAAAAATATCTCAATAAATAGTGATCTATTTAAATTGGCTTCTTATTACTCTTTGTAGTTTATTATATCACTCCAGAACATAAAAACAGACCATGAAAATAACTAAATAAATAGTTAATAAGAATGAAAATAACTGGTTAGCTAAATTCCAAGTTCCGTTTGGCAAAATAAAAAGAACACCTCACAAATAATAATAAACTATGGGAAAAGGAAAAAACTCAATAGTTCCCTTTGATAAATATTATAATTAAATCGATTCGATAAAAATTAGAAGCAATTATGCGGAGTTTGCTGCAATTTGGAAGATTTAACTCAGCCATGGATGAAAATCTAAATATTAAGACCAGGGCA
The DNA here is from genome assembly GCA_963969495.1 of Ceratothoa steindachneri. Lineage (NCBI taxonomy): Eukaryota > Metazoa > Arthropoda > Malacostraca > Isopoda > Cymothoidae > Ceratothoa > Ceratothoa steindachneri. The sequence goes on from OZ018327.1 coordinate 121,022,192, forward strand.
AAAATGAAATATATTCCTAATCATCAAAGTATCTGCTTTCAGCCAAATCCTCTTTGATTCGAGAATTAATTCGAGAATTAATTCGGGAATTAATTATATTTGCTTTTAATATTTCTCTTTCCGCGCTAACTCAATTGGGTAATAGGGCCGTTTAGATCAGATCTAAGGATAAATGGTTTCTTATTCTCAGTTTTTCTAAGCGATTATATTTATCTTTTTCTTTTGGACCATAAAAAAATCTTACTTAAATTGCATTGTTAATTTTACGATGATACTTTTAATTTTGACTGCTCACGTTTGCCTAAATACATTTTGCGAGGACAAACTTTAAACATTTAACGAAGATAATTGGGAATTCGCTCTTTTTCTTACGTATTTGATTTTTCAGGCTGTCAACCCTTTAATGCTCACAATGCCTAGACTCTGTTGCTCTATTACTTGCCTGGATTTCTGAGTTATTTAATCTATATAGAAAACAGATAACAAAATTTGAATAAACTAATCTAGCTGTTAGATCCTCTGCTTACAATTTCTAGGTACTTTGATAGAAAAAAATAGTTGCTTGATACCTTACTCTAGTAACGATCATTAAAAAAACAAGTATTTTTTATTCCGAATGTAGACTAGAAAGGATTAAATGTCGATCAAACATGTTGCCAAAGAAATTCAAGTTTATTAGTTATTTCATCGACACCAAGAACGACTGTAAGTGAAGTTAATAGTTACAACATTTCTTACGAGATTAATAACATTTAAGATACCTTAGAACTTTTTTAAGGTAATTTTATCTATAATAAAATGCCATTAAAACGTTACTTCTCTTCTGTTGTCTTTAAAAAGGACGTAGTTGGATAACTGCTCGTTTGGCCATTTCTGAAGTTGGGTTAACTTATTGCAGACGCAGTTTCGAATTTAAAGCCATCGTTGGTTGGTTATCTTTTTCTTGATAAACTAAAAGAACTGAAATTTGCTTTCTCCTACAAACATCACTACCCCTTGCAAGGGGTAGCTCCCTGCAGATTGTTAATCAGGTAGCAGTTGCACTCTCTAACCCATTGTGCCATCTATGGTATGAAACTTGATTGAAACTTCCTGGGCTGATACCTTGTAGACATCTCTAATTGAACCTTATTTTGATACATTTTATACACGCAACTTTTCACCTATTTTAACTTGGAAAGAAACTAAATTTGTAGGCTAGTCTCCCACCAGCTTTCGTATATTCTTCCTATTCTGTGCCAGAAAAGGAGGTCACTCGCCCCACTCTTGCTCTGGGGAGGGGGGAGGGTATTTGTATGCCTGATTTCTTCCTACCCCTTTCCATTTCCACACTGCCATCATCTATTACTTGTTGATGTCAGGTTTATCATGGAATTTATGCTGCAGCTGTCATCTGGATTATTGTATGCCATCGCGATCCCAATGCCCACAAATGAGATCCTTCAAGGTCCCAATATGCCCAGGAGGATCTTTAGCTATATATATCCCCCATTTTTTTTACTCACCCCATTTTCACCCCTCTCCTTCGAAACTTTGTGGCGGAGATGCCCTCGATGGTTTTCGATTTAAAATTTTAGGAAAAAAATACTAATATAATAAAAACATTTATCACAGAAATCCTGGCTTTTTATTATAATCTGCCAATTTCACAAATATGTATGGATAAATATAGCCCCCACGACGTGCAGATGACACCATGGTGCGTTTTTTTTTATCCACTCCAGAGAATAAACCACAAAAATGCCTCTTCTTCGAGTGGAGAAGGAGTGAGAGGGTGGGGCAAATAACAAAGAAACGGCGAATAAAAAGACGAAGGGAAGAATGAAAAGTAAGAAGAGAACTGCTAAACCTCACGAATATAAACGTGCTGTTCGTACTAACGAACCCATGCTCACACGTATGAACAACATAATAAACATCGTCCCTTGTCCATCCGAACAAGAGATTCTCTTTTGGGGGTGGTTATCTTCCCAATCTCATCTTTTTACTCTACTAAATGAAAATGTATGTTTGATTACGGCACTTTTCTTTCTCAATTAAGAAAACAACGTCTGCTACAACGGTTGACCTTTGAAAGACCTTTTTATAACCTACGTTCATATCAAGAGTAAACAACAGCATCTAAATATCAAGAGCAAACAACCTCCGGTAAATTTAATGACCGTCAGTGTCAGACTTCATTTACCAAATTACCGAATCTCGGCTGTTTTTAAAGAAAGCTTAAAACATGGACGGGGAAAGAGGTAAGAAGCTAAACTGTGTTCATGAAATGAGTTTATCCTCATCGGGAATCGAAAGACGCGCCTATATTTTAGGTATGAGACACCTAACTATTCCTTTTTAGATGTTTTATCTTTTATTGTGTTACAAATAAGTAATTCTGTTTTTTTTTTATTAAATATACATATTTACTGTGTTTACTCGGTATAAAAATTGGGTCGAGTTAAAAGGTAAACTTATTTTAAAGAATGTTTTATTTTGTTATTGTAAAATTAGAATTTTATTACTAGTCATAGAATTGAGCGTAATTGATTATAATTTATTGGGTTGAGAGGGGAGTAAATTATGGGTATTGAATAAAATGATGGGCGGTTGATGTAGCATAGCTTGACTTATCGGAGCAGGCTGGGTTGTTTAGAGCGACATCACTTGTGCGTTTTAGCCATTGCCTGAATCAAGTCAAAAGGGGAATCGAGAAAATTAGTAATATTTTCATTAAGAGTTTAGGTAAAATATGAGTAACAAATATGATCATTCATAGAATGGTAACTTTAGGAATATTTTACGCAACGAGGTAGCAGCGACTCACTCGATACGTTTAAATCCAGAGGATTAGTAGCGAATATTTTTTATATAATTTGGCAAGGAGTGTTTTCTCTGCCTAATTTTATATATAAGTGCGCTAGTCTTACAGTGTAAAAAGTCTTGGGATATATATGTAGTGTCGACATGTTTTGGTTGAATGATATAATCGTATTGGGTTGGATTTGCCACAAGAAGACGTATACTTCGGACAGCTTATAACTACTGATCGATTCATGAGAAAGGATTTAGCATAAAATAAGCTCGAATAAGTACTTCCTATTATCGACAGGAAACTTTTTTATTAAATTTTTATCTTTAACTTTTTACTAAAGGATTAGATTAGGTTAGGTTAAATTATATTGGTCTTATGTCGATAATAAGAAAGTACCTATAGATGGTTAAAATGCAGAAACTGAGGACAACCATGAGAAATGTGTGGCAGGGTGGAAACACGAAAGAAAAAAGTATTTTTTACAACATTATGTAACTAATATCAAATGTGGCCGCGTTTGGCGTCGATGGCACGAAAAAGTCTCGGTATGACCTGGCGCAAGGGCGCGAGTTGTTCCGACTGATGTTACTCCCAACATTTTTCTAGTTTACACCTCAGAACTTCGACACTTTGATTAGATTTGGTATAGGGCTTCTGCTCAAGCATCTACCACACTCCAAAGTCATGGTGTTCAACTCTAGCGAACTGGGCCCCGTATGGGTTGAAGCAATTTGCCTTCCTGGCCGCCCTGCTGACAGGACTTAGCGCCCCGGGACTCTTACCCTGCTTCCTCATTCTCCATACAACTACTCCCACAACTTTCTCTGGTCGGCCTCTAATTTCACAGGGTAGACACCGACCAGCTTCCTCTCACCCAACTATCCCGGATCTGGGATGAGGGGGAAAGGTCCAACGTTCCCTCAACCCTGAACTCCGGTTTATATGGTGGGTTTTTAACAACCTGCTTTACCCAAAACTAGACCTTCTTCACACCCCTTTTCTTTCTCTTTTCACTATATTTTTCACGCCGTGCCTAAGGTGGAGCCGCCATAACGATGGGCTGCCAGGTCACTAGGCGGGAGGAATGGCCTCAAATGGCGTTAGCTGGTTCTGCTGGACCCGTATCTATCCCGGGCAGAGCGGGAGTGATGAGCGTAGGCATCCCGTGAATTACGAAGGGTCCACTATGACCGATGATGAGTCCATGAATAAAACTCTTCTGTCCCTTTACCTCCCCCTCACCATCACCGGATCCACCTTCAGGGAGCTCCATTGAAAAAATGAAGGTCCCTCCCCCTGTGTTCTCTCAGTGGATCCTCCGAATTTATTGTACCGGAGAGGAGATTTACTCCTCTCCTTTGCCTATGGGTGCATGGGATTTTCCTTCACCCCCTTCTCTGTTACTTTTTCTAGCGGCAGTCCCCCCTTTACTTTCTAAGGGGGCTACTAAGAAAGCAAGCAGGCGGTCCAAAATTGACCGCTCCCAGTTGTGGTGGCTGGATAGGACCAACCAGCCCAGAGGAGCAAAGGACGCCAAGGCCCAACGGCCCCTGCGCCTTAATGTCCTGCAGGAGAGAGCTACAAGTTTGACAGCGCTCAGTGTACCTGCCCCCGTTTCTTCCTCGACGGATGCCGGTTCACCGGCATTAGAAGATACAAAAAAAAACCGAATGTAATCTGTAATGTCTTAGGGGAGTATGGTCACATGGAAGCATCCCTTGAGATGGAACTGGTCCCTAAAGTGACTCAGCCTCAGATAGTAGGACCTACCATGGGCTCAACCTGGGCTCAGTGCCAAGCACTGAACCCAAGTCCGCCCCTGGGCAAGGACCCCCTCAAACTGCTCAGGCCCCAGAGGCCTTATAAGCAGAGAAGGGATCTCCTCCCCCGGCTGGTGCTCCTACGAAAGTATGACCTGCTCCATTTCAGAGAAGGATCTTGCTGAGACCAGTACATCTGGCCTAGGGGCTCCTACCGGCGAAGGAGAGAAGCAAGTTCATTCTCCGCCCTCCTATCCTAAAAAGAACAAGAAAATGAATAAGAAGATTTGGGGCTCCATTCGCTCCGCCGGAGCCACGGAGACGGACGGGTTTGCTGCCGTTTCAGTAAGCGACCAAGCAAAGATCGGCATGTCCGATCATATTGCTCCCCCGGGTGGAGAGTCCCAGATGAAGACCAGAACTGCGCAGAGCGGCGCAGTTCGATTAAGTCGCAGCCCCTCATTAAGAAGCTACATGGCGTTTGTGAGCCCGCTGGCTTGAAATGATTCCATATTATTCTCTACACTGATAGCAGCATGTTAGCTAAGGGTAAGATGATCCATCAGAGGAGAGCTCTAGCTAGTGTGATTGGTAGAGAAAGCCGAAGGTTGACGCGATTCTCGGACGGGAGCCTTTTAGCGAAGTCGTCGAATCCTCCGAGGTGGTCATGTTTAGTGCCTTTCGGACACTTGATTGTACGCCTATGAGTGTGACTTCGCACTCTACCATGAACTTTGTGCAAGGGAACACGTGGATTACTCCATCGCTAACATCACATCAGAGCTGGCCCACCAAAAAGCGGTCAAGGCTGAACGTGTGATGAGAAAACATGGATGGGCCTCGAGACCCACCTTACACTCTTCGTCACGCTCGACTGAGACAAGCTCCCTGATGATGTGCGTGCTGGTTGGTATCGCTACCGCATGAATGAATTGGTGCCACTGCCCCGGAGGTGCTACTGCTGTCACCGATTCGGCCATACTAATGGCTCGTGTATACGCGCAAAGTCGGGGTTACCCGTATTCTGTGTAAGTTCCCATTAGGCCGCACACTATAAGTTCTCATCGTGCGTGGCGAAAAGTCTCAAGTGCAGAGAGCCCCGCCCTACTTAATGGAAGAAATGTGGTGCATATATCCTTGAGAAGGAAATCCTGGCCATTCAGGCCACGGATTAGCTCTTATTTTGTGAGGATAATGATTTATTCCTTGCGCGCGTGGCGCAGCCAGGACTCTGCCACACTTTGCTCCTGGCCCCTCCAGGCCTACGAGCACGGTTGTTTCCGCGCCCATTTGAACACTTCTGCGGGTTCTACCCATCCCAGGTGCACCTCTGGTAAAGCTAGCGGCATATAGGGTTAACAAACATCCCCTGCTAAAACCACGGCTCCACTCCCTTCCCCCAGCGTGGCCGTTTTCCGCAAGCTGAAACGGCCGCACGCCTGCAGCAAGTCATTAGACTCGCATGAGGAGAATACCATGAATATGGTAGTGAGGCCATTTACTGTGGTTTCTAAACTGCTTCCCGAAACGAGGACAGCACTAATACATCTTAGGCTCCTACGCCTACACCCTGTCGTAGGCTGGGCGGCTCGGAAACGGTGGATCTTCCAAAAGAGGAACTCCCGCCTCCAAAGCCCTCCCGCTCGCCTAAGGTTTTGAGAAGGATGGAGGAAAAACTCGCACGGCGAGCCGAGCCTCCCACGATAAGTCCTCGAAGGCGACAGCGTCTTCAGAGCATGTCCTGCCAACAAGGCTCGGAGTTTTACCTCCGGGAACCATATGGCCATTCCCGTGATGGTTTTCTCTCCAAAGAGGACCCCGAATCCCCTCCGAGCTAGGCCTGGAGGGCATTTTCCTTCAATGGAATTACAGTGGACTCCCGGCCGACTGGGAGAAAGTGCGGAGGTTCGTCTCATCCTGTTCCTCGCTACATATCTTTTTGTAGGAGACCATGCTAGGCGCGTGCCCCCTGCCCACCTTCCCGGGTATAAGGGTTTTGTGACACCGCGAATGAGTCGAGTTCTTCTCCGGCAACCTCATTGCCGTGCACTCAAAACCTATTATTAAAACGTCCGGCCGTTTTGCACGTCGACCTCTTTTGTAGTGGCTAGCAGAGTGTAGGTCGGCCCTCATACAGAAGCGTTATTCCTACATTCTCGATAAACGCCGCCCGAACGACTTCACTCTCGGTGAATTTCGTCGAGGTAGGGCTAGGTTCCGGTATATTTCGAAGCACACTGCCACTCTTCTTGGCGGGCATACGTGTCTTCACTTAACGCAAATACCCCTCTAGCAGAGGTGTGGAAGCGAGTCAAAACGATTCGGGGAATGTTGGTGCAGGACCCCCTTCCCGTTCTCCAGGAGAATGTGACCGCAATCTTGGACACCGCGTCCGTGGTGGAATCCTTCGCAACCGCTTTCTCTGTATTCTCTACCCGGGATACTGCTCCGCCAGCATTCATGCGCGTCGTCAAATCGCGGAAGGCCGGCCACTGGACTTTACCTAGAGGGTGAGAACCTTTCAGCGACAGGCTTACTATAAGTGAGTTGTTTTCCGCTTTCGCTTCGAGCGCGGACACCGTCTCTGGTCCAGAAGATGTCCCATACACCATGCATGATTCGACTTTCAGGTGAGGGAGGCATGGCCTTTCTGTTAGATTTGTTCAACATGATCTGGGTAGAGGGTATCTTCTAAAATTCATGACGAATCCCTACTGTGCTCGCATTCCGTTAACAGGGGAGAAATCACTCTACTCCGGCCGGTTTCCACCCAATCTCTCTAACCTCCCACGTGTGTAAGATCATGGAGAAATTCGTTAATGTTAGATTAGCTTTTCTAGACTGTGGAGGCCATCTTTCTTCTGCACAGTGTGGCTTTCGCATGTTCCACTCCATGTCATATGATCTGCTCCGACTGGAAATTCCGTCTGCAAGGCCTTCCTTCGTAGACAGCAATACACAACGGTGTTTTCCGATCTGAAGAAGTCCTATGATACTGTATGGCAATACGGTATCATGGAGAGTCTCCACACAATGGGGCGACGGGACGCCTCCCAATCTCTATATCTAATTTTTTTGCGAGATCTTTGATTCCGCGTACAGGTGGGTGAGCCATATCTGGCCAAATGGAGCAGGAAGAGGGCGTCGCGCAGGAAAGTGTCAGCAATGTCACACTCTTTGCGCTGAACATCAACGGCATCTCTTCTGTGCTGCCGAAAGATGTTCTCGCTACGCTCTACGTGAACAACCTTTCGATCTCTTTTGGCGTGGCTCAGATGCCAACTCTGGAGCGTCGACTGCATCAGGCATTGAACCGCGTCTCTCGCTATGCCGAAGCGCACAGGCTTCAGTTTACCACGGCCAAGACTAAAGTGGTGCACTTTTGCCGCCTTGAACCGTGTTAGTGTATACGGATGGCTCCAAGTCCCAAGAGGAGGTCGGTTTCCATGCCGTATCCCCTCTGTTTGAAAACAGCGGGGCTCTGCCAGGCGCTGCGTCTGTCTTCACGGCCGAGATGTTTGTAATACACCACTCGGTACGGGAGATAACGTGACGTACCCGGCTTGGAGACCAGATTGTGATTTATAGCGACTCACAAAACACCCTGAATGCTCTCTGGGCATTTATTCTCTGCACCCCTTGGTTTGCAAGCCGGGCGGATGTTGAGATTATTTTCTACTGCGATCTTTGACATGTAGGAATTGCAGGGAATGAGCGCTGCGATGAGGGCGACAAAGAGCTCGCAAATACTGGGCGACCAGACCAGCATTTTGCACTTTCTTATACCAATTACACGGTAGGAATACGGGAGCTCTCCGGGATGCTCGGAGAAAAAGATGGGAGAAGGTGGGGGGGGGGGAACCTAAAGTTGCGTGTCATTGCGCCGCGACTGTTCCCATCAACCTACCTCCCTAATGCCACGATGGCTTCAGGTTGCTTTCTGTCGTCTTCGAATTGGACACACTCGCGGGAAGCACAGCCATCTGATGGAGCGCTTTTCTGCGCCAAACTGTGAAGACTGCGTTGTTTCCCAGATTGTTCGGCACATTCTTGTTGAATGTCCCATTCTGGGTGATTCCTGCGCACGTTACCTGTCCAGGTATGGGGACGAGCTGGGTCGCTACCGATTGTCCCTTGTATTCGGGATGGTTTCGTGCTTCCCGACTTGTGTACTTTGAGTTTTTTTAAAAGTCTGGCTTCTTCCACTTTATTTTACCTTTTTTGTGTGTTTCTTTTCGTATGTCGCATGTTCCTTATCCAGAGTAGGTGGGCCTATCCTCAACACCATAGCACGCTTCCTTCTTGCCTTTTTTCCTTGTTATTTTTTTAACTTTTCTTATTTTTTATAGTTGTTATGTGTTATTTAGATATTGTTATTTGCTTTTTATTATAGCCCAATAGTAGGCTGTTGTGCACGGCGAGTCATGCCCAAGTAGGCAGTCACCAGAAGCTCTTAAAAAAAAAATGAAAATGGCGAACTAGGACTCCGAAGTTCCTTTGACTAAAACCCCATAAAATTTGCCTCTCGCACCAGTTTTAAACTTTTTTTAGTGTGTGTGAGGCTGCTCCTTATTATTGAAAGGTTACATCAGCATTTCCTACGGTGGAAGCCACCCTGGGGATGACGTTCTCCAAATAAGCATGTTGAAACATCTTTACACTTACTTTAATTAAGATAAGAGGTGTGCTTTGGCCCGGTGATGTTACGTCCGCCCACACCATCACCAAAAATGGCTTGTCCCTTGAAAGCTATTCGCTGTTCAAGCGAAATTTCGTTTTTATTTTGTGCCCAAACACGAACATTGTGAGTATGGCTCGTCTAGACAGTAAACAACTTCCTATCTGTCTACAAAACTGAGAGCTACGAGTCATTAAGGAGCCGTTGCAGGAGCAACTTTGCTCTTTTGACTCTTTTGGTGAGTTTGGAAAGCTGATATACTTTGAATATCTTGAATGGACGAAGTTTAGGATCTTTTATAATTATTTTTCATCGTCACATGGCTAACTTTTGCTTCCAAAACAATTGTTTTGCACCTCTTGGATCTCGCCTGTCCTTGTTCATCATGTTTTGTTTTTTTAGGATTGGGTCCCTCACTGACAAGGGTGGGTTGGTCCATTTTTTGGGAAGGCCACTGGCTGTCTCTTTAAGCCGTTTGATAGCTTTAAACCCCCCAGATCTGTTCTCATGATGTTCATTATTTTGAAAATATCGCCCGCTGTCTACATTGTTCTTATACAGGTACTCAATTTTGCAGCCATATTTTCAAACGTGTGTTGTTTTCTATGAATTCACACTTAGATTTACACAATTCAATAAATAATTAATTTACCTGCAATAAAGTAATTAATTAATGTATTTAAACATTTTAAATTATTTGTCACAAGTAGTCTCCCCTTCGGGGTTCCACCCTCTCCATGTTAGAAACTACCCGCAGGACCAGAAAAGAAATACACACAAGAAAAATATAATAAAAAGAATAAGAATTCTGTTGTGGACATGAACAAAATACATTGCTGGACGAAACGACAGAAAATGGCCGAAAGGAACACTCAACTGGGCACCTTTATTCATAAAGATACCCAGAAGACGCCCTCGCTGAAGGTAGGGGTGGGGATGTCATTCACTCAATGGTAGGAGTAACATGGTAAGTCGAGCCCTGGACCGGGATCAGTGCAAGCCTTTTTGAGGTGTCTTTGCCCAACAAGTGGAAAGAAAGGGGCTGAATACATAATATATAAGCGCTCAGAAACATGACTGCCATACCCTCTTAATATCTCGAGGTCAGCAATTCGAGTTCAACGTCACACTTGATTTCTCCAAATTGCCATTTTGAATAGTTATGACATTTACCTCAGATTCAGAAATATGCCATGGCAGCTTTGGGGATCCTAAATATCAATTGAAATTCTAACATCATCCAAAGACGTTCGCCGAAGACGTCTGCCGAAAAAAATAACAATAATAATTAAATAAAAACTTAGGCTTGTAGTTCAAAGTCTTCAGCAAGGAATTACTTTTAGCGTCCTTCTGGCGACTGGCATTGAGGGCATAAGTCGGCGTAATTAAAATTTTAACCTAGTACTAGGCTACTTTAAAATTCACACAAAAACAAATTAAACAAGGCAAAACAAATACAAGATCAAAAATTAACAAAAATGTAAAAACAAACAAGAAACAAAAACGCGAGAAGAAGAAGGAAGCACGCTCCGGCGTCGGGGAGAAGGCACGCCTCCCCCGGCGCAAGATCATGTAATCAACACGAAGGAGAATCAAATAAGAGAGTAGGCCAGCCTCCTCCAAGAAGTCAAATAGTCCACAAGTCTGTGCATGAATGTCACAATTACAGGGGACACGCGGGAGCGACCCCGCTCGATCCGATACCGGGACAGGTAACGTGCGCGAAGATCACCGAGACTGGAACATTTAACGAGAATGTGCCGAAAGTTCTTGGAGACAACGCAATCGTGGCAGTAAGGTGCTGGCAGTCAGCAAGGAAGGGCATCACGGAATCACACAAACAGCTTCATCATCCAATCACAACGAAAACTCTTTCATCACAAATCAAAGATCATCGACCGATATGTGAAAGCAGAGCGATTTCCTCCCCATGAAAATCCTTTAATTTTTCAGAGGATGAGGAAAGTTGTCCTTCCCTTTTCTCAGGTTTCAACACTTCCCTTGGCTTGTTCGCCATTAGGTGTTACCGTTGCGGTACCCTTCACCGGCGCCGGTCGGTGAAGGGTAAGAAATAGGACTTTTGTTTGTCAATTGTAGAATTCATATATGATTTTATCGCGTTCGTTCGATTCGATTCAGATGATATGCTGTATAGTCATTGTTAGTACACAAGAATATCATTTTCATGGGTGGATGTCGGAGGAAGAGGTAGACGGGATTCATGTGCAAGGGAGGTTTTCGTACAGAATCTTGTGAACAGAAAATTTATTAATATTCTAAGTCCTATTTTCTATAGCTTGAACTCGAAATATGTTTACCATCTTGGCCAAACTAGAAAAGAGCCGCATTCACGAATATGGATGAACACACGTTCGAAGGGAAGAAAATGAGACTCATTCACTTGAGAAATTTTTGATTCGGCAGAATAGCTTCAGAACCGACTGGCTTCCTTCCGCGATCTAAGAATAATGATTTTCGAGGAAATAGTGACATTTTTTCCTTCTATAAGGCCCGATACAGAGTATAACTCCTATTTGGGCAATGTCGCAATTATCGCGCTAGAACGCTGCCCTATGAATTACTTTCCCCTCGATTATAAAAGGGGGTGTTTCTTCCGAGAGCTTGATGAAGAGCTTGGCTAGCTGCATTATTATCATTTTAACTGCATATATATATATATATATATATATATATTTATATATTTATATACTAGGAATATGAAGACCCAGGTGATTACACTAATCATTTATTGTCCGGACGTTTTGGACCTTCGCTAGGACCATCTTCAGCGACTGTATCGACTAATGAGAAGGGAAAAGAATAATAACGGTAACAGTTAGAAGCATGCATTATATAATGGATAAAAAAGCGGATGAAGACAAGTTAAAATAATAAAATTGACAATTATTGAGATTAAAGTAAAAACACAGATAACAATATATAGAATTAATTGATACTATCCAGTGTAATTTTGAAAAATAATAGAAAAAGTGAGTTTATAACATAAAGTGACTAGAATATCAAAAATTAAAGGTAACTAGAGTAAACAATAAAATAACTTATTATATTAGATTATAAACATAAAAAACCCGAAAACAAATGTGAATGAATTAAACAGAGGGATTAACCTTTATCGTAGGAGTTGTGAAATTAACTAACTAAAGATATAAAAAAAACTACTAACGAGATTTGTTCCGTTGGTCGGTTCGCTAGTTAATGTATTGAAGTGTTGGTTGGTTATAAAGGGAATTGTTTAATCGAGGAGGAGTAATATTTAGGTTTGGATTTATTTTATTGATGTACAGTGACTCTAAGATTTTCAAATCGAGAGAAGTTAAGGCTGAAGATAATATGGTAAATGAAACAGATTTAAGAGGATGATGGTGATACTCAGTGTGTTGCCTGATGGAAGAGGCTGTAGCAGGTTATATATATATATATATATATATATATATATATATATATATATGATGAAAATTAATGCAATATCGCAAGAAAAGATGAGGAATTAAACCACATTCTCCGAAGACAATTTAATTCAGAACAGTGGTTTAATTCCTCATATATATATATATATATATATATATATATATATATATATATATATATATATATATAACGCATAGGGAATAAGGATATACAAGCGATTTTGTATTTTTGATAAGAGTAAACAAGGATCAAACATAGATTAAGAAAGAATGAAGAGATAGAGTTAGCAAAAGGAATAGAATAATGTCAACTCTTATCCCTTAAAGAAAGTGAAAGATTCCGCTTTTCACACCTCTGCGTTAACCAATAGATTACAAACCCTATTCCAAAAGGGAGGCTTCAAAGCAGCTTATAAACACAAGTGTTGGCAATTTCCTCTATGTTGAAGATCAAAGTGGTGGTAAGAGACAGACGAGGGATTTCGTAAATGAACGGGTAATCACATATAACAAAAGATACGGTATAGATGCTTAATAACCTATATGAAATACGAAAAAATAATGCGTTAATTATTTTATTCCGTTTGCTATCTCTCTCTTCCTTCTTTCGTATTTTATGTTTGATCTTTTTATTGTCTTATAAGAAAGAGGAAATCACTTGCCTATCATTCTTCCCTTATTATCAAGCGTGTTACGTGTTTTTGTGATTTGAACGTTCATTTAAGAAACCCGTCGTCTCATTAACACTAGATTATCATTAAAATTCCAATCCATGTTAATTAATTAAGTGGAAAGTATTATAATACGATAAAGTCAGGCATAAACTAAAAAAAATGACGGTCTTTCAAATTAGGTCGAATAGACTCGGAGCTGTCATTGTTGCTGTTGAAGGTTTATTGAATGTTTTTGAAATATTTTTCTGTTTTTTGCGTCGTCGTTGGAGAATAGTGACACTAAATGATCTCGCTATTTGTTTTTATAGATGGGGAATAGCGTTGGGAAAGAGAAAACAAAAACAAGATAGAGAGAGTGGAAGGAATGGGAGGGAAGAGTTTATGACACCGTCACTGTACTAAACCTAAGCTTCTTCTAAAAATGACAATTATATTTTCAATTGTGTAAAACATAAATTTCAATAGAAAACAATGAATTTTATTTGGCAAAATAGTTTGATCCGATAAAATTGGTAATCACGGTCTTCACCTTTAGGTAAAGGATGTGCTATATAAATCTTTTGTGTGTTAAATGCTCGATATAACATAAATTTAGTTGCTATATTTTTCCTGATTTTCTATGTCAAGTCATTTAATATTTTAGCCTAATAAAAGAAAACATTTAGACTCATTTAACACGATATTCAAATTAAATGATCTCGAATCCACTGAAACTTGGCTATGAAGTAAAATAAATATCTTCCAAATCACATAAGCAAACAAGTTTAATGAAAGCAATGATCAAATGACAGAATCTTTTATAGAAACCTTTTTTTCATTGTGGATTTTTTGTCAAATAACGAAATATGGCATCTTTCAAAAATTAGTGCCTAGGTAAAGACTGGGATAAAAGAATTAAGAAAGTTAAAAGTGCACGGAATAGGGGGCATCGTGCTAAAATAGATTGGAGACAGATTGGAAAACCGTAAGCAGAGTCACCTTCATTGGAAATAGATAATTATATTTAGGGGTCACTGGGGGCATTGCTACGGGATCTGCCCCCGGACCCGTGCTTTTCTAATTTAAATAGAGAGGATCTTGACTCGAGTTGTGATGCAAAATTTCAAAATTTGCTGATGACGTGAAAATAAGTACTCAGATAAATATCATAGTGGCTAAAATCATTTAAAAAGACTTCTTTTGAACAGTCAATTGATCGGAAAGATGGTAGATGTATTTCAATATCGACAAATGTAAAGTATTTCACAATGGTAATGATAGTTTCCTAAGAGAGTATAACGTAGTCAAACTTTAAAACTCAGTCAACATGTAAAAGGATTTAGGTGTCTTATTCTCTAATAAACTAAAAAAAAATAAACAATGCACTGTAAGGTCCCAAAAGACCAAGTGAGGTCTAAGATACATAGCTTGACATTTTGATTTTAAATCGAAAGATATTATTCTTTCCTTATATAAAGCCCTTGTGCGACGCCATTCGCGGTATTAGGTACATTTCTGGTGCCCATACATGCAGAAGAACATTGAAGGGTCTCCAGTATCGAGCGATGAAATTAACTTCTCAAAATAGAAATGGATCGTACGAAGAAAGACTGAGAGATCTCAATTTACTTTTATTGAAAGATCGGCATCGATGCGGCCAACATATTGAAGTATATAAAATAGTAAATGGTTGACTAATATAAATTATGACTCGATATTTGAGCTAAAGATTACAAACCAGTAAATAAAAGATAGCCCAAATTGATTTTCTCATAAAATAACACAAACTTGGAATGCCTTGTCTATTTAATGCCGTCGAAAACACTACAGTAAATATGTTTAAGAAAAGAATCGATAAAATTTAATTTAAAATATGATATTGTAAAAGTAAGATTTGTGAAGCTAATTTTTTAGCATATTTCTTCTTTACTTCTGTCTTCCATCCTTTCTCCTCTTTTCTTTAGCTGGTATCGGGTGGTCTAAGGATTTTTGTTGGCTCTTAGTTTTGTAATTATATAAAGAGTGAATATCCTGAACTCACCAAACTTATCATGATCAAAACAGGGAAGACCATAGAACGATCATATATTACAAATTTAGTAAAACAACAAACTTTAATCAAAAAAAGGTTTAAACAAATGAAAGAACACCTAACAATTGACACACAGCAAATGCTTGCACTAAATGGCAAACAGGAAATTAAAATCACAAATAGAGAAAAGATCATTGAAAGAGTCGAAGAATTCAGGCTATATATATATATATATATATATATATATATATATATATATATATATGAAATTACCCGCTGAAAGTAGTCACTGCAAAGCACAACCTCAATGGAAACTGTAGTCGTTTAAAATCAAAAGGGAGAGCATTTAGAATGATAGGAATTAGAAGAATAAGCACATCCTCTCCCGTTCCCCAGCCCCTCGAGATCACTTCCTTCCTCTCTACTCCCTCTCACACTCTCACATCTCTCCACCCCTCTCCCCCTACTTATTCTCCCCCATCTCTCCCCCTCCATCCTCCTACCAACTCGGATTTGAGAAAACTGGTAATGGGTCTAAAGAACCCCCTATTATATTTAAGAACCAAGTGGAGGTTTAAGAAACCAAAAAGTGTAAAATACGAACGGAATTTGCATATATATATATATATATATATATATATGGTAGCAACTAAAATTGATCTTTTCATTAGAGAAGGAGAATTTCCTTCATTTGAAGAAATATTACCTGGCACATACGACCTTGAAAATTAGTAAAGTGCCTGGAAGAAATGAAATAATTAACCTTATAAAGGAATAGGGCTAGTGCTCCCATTGCCTTCTAGAACCTCATTCCATCTGTCAACGAGCTTTCAAATGCCGCGCTTCTAAAATTCTTTAGGTTTTAGTGCAAAATATGAATCCAACACGTTTTCAACCTCTTCTCTTGATGTCAATCTAAGATCATTAAATGGTTCTGTAATCCCTTAAACAAGCGATAATCAGAAGGATCAAGGTCAGAAGAGGATGGAAAATGAAGCAATATTTCCCAACCGAGTTCCTCCAAGAACTCTTTGGTCATTCGAGCTGTGTAAGGACGGGAATTATCGTGATGGAGGATGATATAGTAATTTCAAATGATATAGTAATTGTCAAGGTCCTCCCAAGGTTTGCCCAGGAATTATATTGTTTTGGCAATAAACTCATAACTATTCGGCCGATTATAACGAGATTTGTAACCCTTATGTTTTAGATTTTCCTTCGAATGATATAATAGCCGAAATCCTCCCGAGGTTAGCCGTGGAATTATTTGGAAATAATATCATAACTATTCAACCAATTCTAACGAAATTTGAGACCTTTATGTTGTTTTACATTCTCTTACGAATGATAAAATTGGGGATTATTTGTTTTGGCAATAACATCATAACTATTCGGCCGATTCTAAAGAAATTTGAATGTCTTATGTTGTTTTACATTCGCTTTCGAATGATATAATTTACAATGTCTTTCCAAAATTATCCAGGAATTATTGAGAGTTTTGAAAGTCGTAAGCTCCCAAATCAGAATAAGTGAGAGCACTCGACTTTTCGTCAGCAGACCTGTTTGAATGAAGTTTTCCTCTCGGTTTCAAGAAATTATGCTTTTTCGACTGATCCACAAGCAACGGCGTTTAACGTTTTGATAAAGGATCCACTTTTTCATCACCAGTAACAAGCCTGCACAAAATGCGACCTAAATGTGTCTTGAAAACAATGACTCACATCAAGCAAAACGCTGTTGCAGATTCGTCGTAGAAAATTCGTGCGAGACCCATTTTCCAATCATTCCTACCTTTCCAATCCTTTTAAGTGGCGTAGGACAGTCCGATGGATTACGTTAAATTATTTTACTAGTTCCCTAGACTACTTACAACTCTTTGGGCTCAAGTTCTTTTGGACGACCTTCCTTTGTTCCGTCTTTTAGACTGAAATCCCCACTTCGGAAACGGAAAAATGATCACTTGCAACTTTTCATTTACTACATCATCTTTATGAGTGCTTTGAATGAATTTTGCCGCTGTACTTTTATTCACACCTTTGAGAAACTCATAGAGTAAAGGATGTCTAATGTAATCTTTAGATAGGAGGACATAGTGGTGCATAACAAAGAAAGTTCTGAGCAATATTTTGATAATCTGAAAGAAGAGGTAAAGTTAGTCATTGTAGCATTCCTAAACGATAACAGTAGGCCCTCTTCTATAAAATACTACCTAAAACTTCATTCTCGAAAATCGGACATTACTTTCGTTTCAATCTGATACTTTTTTTTAAAAAATTGCCAAAGCGAAGATATAAAGAACTAAAGGCCACTATATTTTATCTCAAAACATAAACATTGCATATGTCACCCAAAGACTAACCTTGAAGTTCAATTGTAATCAGCTACAGGAAGATGCAGGTTTTAAAAGTACCAATACCCTCATGGGCAAAAGTTTTGACAGTAGCAAATTTTGTGGTTCCCGAGCTTTATTTCTCTACTATTTAGCGTTACATTCATATATTTCTGGGGATTTTTACAGAGAATCGAAATAATTATAATGTTGATATTTTTTATGAACTTTCACCTAAAATTGTTCTGGCTGGATATCAATTTTAAGAGCAAATGCTGTGCGATGGCTTTCCACTCCTGGCTTATTAACAGTCGAGTGCTCGCATAATTTAAGGTGCTTTTGTTTTTCAATCCGTCTCTTTAATCATCACTCACAGGCTCTCGATCGAATTAAGATACAGGGTGTTTACAGGTCATATACCTGTATATGTTGTGGTGGTTATTAGTCATTTTGTTGCTCAGGTCCGATGACACATTGGTTTCTATGGGGCTGAAAAGCGCCCATATCACCAAAAGTACTCATGGATTTGTCGTATAAGGTGCTCCTATGAGGCATTTAAGTACCATTTTTTGCTAATACATGTATTTTTTTGAAGAAATTTGCCTCTTCCAAAACATTGGGCTATAAAAGTAAATAATTCGACCACTTGATGGATGTTCAACAACTATTTCAGCAAACTAATGACTACGAAATGCATCTAGGCATACCTTACTAGACTATGAAATAATCCTTCAATTCACTAAGCGCTAATTCAGTTATAAGAGTACTATAAAAAGGGGAATTAAAACAAATATTTACTTCTCTCCTCATATAATTGCACCATACTTGGGTGACAAGAGTTATTTTCACCTTTGTTACGGTGAAATAATGAATTGCAAATTTTTTTAGTAAAAATTGTTGTTTAAATTGTGCTACATATAAGGTGACTCAGGAAACTTAATATCTCAGTATGGTTTCTAAAATACATCAATCTTTTAATATACCCGTATATAATTGGGTTAACTATTTAGAGTCGCACGACTATTAGTATACGTAGGCACATTTGTTAGGAAATCAACATATATTTATCGCGTAAAATTTGGGTTTTTACTCTTTAATATTTTTCTCAAAGCTATTTTTTTTACCATTCGTATCACTCCACACTTGTCTACATTCTTAATATGAAATTGCAGTCTGCGGTGAATGTTTGCCTGTAAAACATCTTTAAGGAGTCCGTCACATCGGGAACTAGCTACCATTTCGAGATTTGATAACATTGATTTTTCTTGAAATAGGTTTCTTTCTATCTGTACTTTCTGTCTTCTCATCCTTTCTTCGGCACGTCCAAATTCTCATTCTCTTTCTCCTCGTTTCAAATTGGGTAGTTAAAATGTAGTCATGTGTTTTAACGTCTTTTCTGCCAGTCTATTTACTTCACTTCCGAGTATTCTTTATCCTCTTAAATAATTAATTAGGGACCAGAGCGGCCAAGTCGCTCCCAGCCTTCTTTTTCTTCCAACTCGATGAACAACACATCGCAGGATGATTGAACAAATGATCCGTAGAGCCGATTTTTGCCATTTCGCTTCAGTGCTCAGTGAAAGTTTCGTGTTTTTTTCAGCTTAAGGTCAAAACGAAGCCCTAATCTTGTTTATTAAATGTTTATATTGATTTTATTACTTCATTCCTATTAATATCTGTTAAATATAATTCAACGTTATGTCCGTACATAATCATTTTAATCACTAGCCTCTGATAAAGAAAACTCTGCGATTAAAACCCTCGCGACCTGGCAACACTGAATCCCTCAATTCGTGTGGCCGATTCATTTTATAAATAGAACTTAAAAAAATAACTCATTTGATTGATTGTTTCTTTCAATAGAGACTAAAGGAAAGCAGCGGAGAAGCATTAAAAACCGATCATGAGTATTTTTGTTCGGTACCCGTCACTTCACTTTCTTTATTCACTCAGTCTTTGCTCTCGGTATCTCTTAGACACTCGCCCTTTTTCTTCGCCCACGAAGTTATTCGCTCATAAGTAGGGGTCATTCACGCGTGAGCAAAAACTGGCAGGCGCAAAGCGGTAAAAAGTTTACTCATTGTCTATTATAGGATAGAGAGAGTGCGCAATTCTCCTGAATCTGCCTTTAACCCACAAATAATAATAATAATCGGAAAATAAATATATTTGGGGGCCATAATATATGAATATAAAAATATGGATTTGTATTTATTTGTGACAAATCTTTTTTATCCCTGGCAACGCCGGTTAACTATGCTTATTGCGAATAAAAGTGCAGAAAAATACAGTTATAAAAGAAAGAAAGTCGCGTGTTCTCACTTATTCTGATTTATGACCTTACAACCTACAAAACTTTTAATAATTCCCGGATTGACATCGGGAAGACCTTGGTAATTATATCATTCGAAAGAAAATGTAAAACAACATAATGGTTTCAAATTTCGTTAGAATCGGCCCAATTGTTATGATGTTATGGACAAATAATTTGCTGGCTAACCTAGGGAGGACTTTGACAATTGAATCATTCAAAAGAGAATGTAAAACAACATAAGGCTTTCGAATTTCGTTAGAATCGTCCGAATTGTTGCAATGTTATTCCTAAAAAAACAAAAAAGCAAAACGGGGACCGACTGACCGACTGACATAGTGAGATATAGAATCGCACGCGACTAAAAATTTAGGTTCGTATTGCAATAGTGTAGCGGAGATAAGGAGTCCTGGGTAACTAAAACGACAGTACCAGATGCTTTTATTTTACTGATGGGTTTCCTGATACCTTTTATGCTTTTTGATCATTTATGGCCTTATTTCAAGAAATAGATGAATAGAAGTGAGAGTTTTCGATGATGTCATTGTTTATAGGAAATTGGATGAAACTCTTTTTTGCCGGTTTAATTTATAAATATGGTAAAAGTGTAATGAAATCTAGGGGGACGGGTGCTGGTATCTCTTTTTACCTTAACCTAAAGCGAAAAAATCTATTGATATGAGTGAAAAAACGGAAAAAAACCACTATGTTTTTTATTCCAAAGCCCCTTTTTGTCTAGTTTCTTGCGAGTTTTTTCACTCAAAAGTGGATTATTCCAAATAAATCAACAACCAAATTTTTTTACCCCTTCGTTCGCCTCTAAAAGTATAAATATGATATATATTATTTTACCGGTGAAGTTAAATTAATTTATTGCTAAAAGGATTCTATCAAAAGAGAATAAATCTAATAAATTGTGACAAAATATTGTCCATTTGAGTTGCTTACTTTTTATTTCCCCGTTTTTGTATATAAAGAGAATTGTGGAATTTCGCTACATGGCGCCCATACCTATGTTGATGGGTTGATGTAAAAAAAAAGTACTAGAACCAGATTGTGAAGTAGATAGGTTCTCAAACTCATTATGTTGTAGTAATGCAGTACCCCAACTTGAAGTTTTCGAAGTAAAAAAGTTCTCAAGTCTGATGTTGTTGAAGTAAAGAAGCTCTCGTGATTTATAATGTTGAAGTAAAGTAGCTCGCACGACTGGTGATAATGTAGCGAGTCACTCGAGCCTGATGATGCTGTAGTTAAGAAAACTACTTCAACTTGATAATGATATTAAAGAAAGATGCATTCCAACTTGGTGATGATGAAGTAAAAGCAATCCACTTTTTTGATGTTGAAGTTGAGTAACACCAGCTTGTTGCTCAAGTAAAAATTCTCAAATCTGATTATGTTGAAGTGTTGAAGCTTTCAAATTTGATGGCAATGAAGTAAAAAAGCACTTCAGTCTGGTGATGCTGAAGTAAATATCCACCTTTGCATGATGTGAGTAGTGAAGCCGGTAAGCATTATTTGTTGTAGGATACACTAATATGGCATCCTGTGACTGAGGTACACCTGTACACCTGTACCTGGCAAAGTTTGCCCTTTCAGTATCTCTCTTATTGCTTCTTTTTCGTATTTCTTCTCAGTTTCCTTCAAATTCATCGAATTCCACAAATTGCTTTACCTTTCTCGATAAAAAACAAGTCAGCCTCGTTACATGCAATTTACCCATGTAGAATTGAGGGGAAACGTCGAGCCCTATTTTGCATTTATAATATTCTCCTCCACTTTAAAAGTGACAATAAACAAGGCCTGCTGACCAAAGGTCGCGTGCTCTCACTTATTCTGATTTATGAGCTTCAAAACTTTTAATAATTCCCGGACTCACCTTGGGAGGACATTGGCAATTATATCATTCAAAACAAAATGTAAAACAACATAAGGGTTTCAAATTTCGTTAGAATCGACCGAATACTTATGTTATTCCCAAATAATTCTCCGCTAACATTGAGAGGATTTGGCAATTATATCAATCTAAAAATAATGTAAAACAACATTAGGGTTTCAAATTTCGTTAGAATCGGGAAAATAGTTATGATGTTATTGCCAAAACAAAACGGGGACCGACCGACCGACCGACATAGTGTGATGTAGATTCGCCCGCGACTAAAATTAACCGCTTAAGTCAAAGCACTGTTGTTTTCATGCAAGATGAACAGGGCAAATAAGATGAACCATCAACTTTCCGACGGCAAATACGAGCCTAGTTCAACTTTTACGCGTAACAGTTTTCTCATAATGTAGGGTCGGCATGAGTTTAAAACAACTAAAGATCCCATCATAGCAGCAACCAAGAAGCGCATGGTCATTGCACTACCCCTAAAGCCAAGGTGGCCAAGGTTTAATAAACGTCAGAAGGTGCTTTAGGGTGCCTAAAATCAAGAGAAATCCCAGATATTTCCACTATGTTAAGCGACTAAACCAAGATACGGGTCGCCTGTTCAAAAGCCACCTCGCCTAAATATTATCATCATCAGAGAAAATTCTTCTCTCTCTCCAAGGATTTACGGCCTGTTTTCCTTTGATGCTTATAGAGTCAGTACATAATGTTCTCCCATTTCTGCGTAGTGTAAACAACCCGTTTTCCGCTGCGACTTATAGAAACTCATCCTTCGCGCAACTTACTGATTCCTGTCTTGACCAAAGACTTGAGGTGTTACTCACAAGCTAACAAGCGGAAGCAGTCAATAATCTTCGCCATCGGTCGTCTGCCTTTTAACAACTCTCGCTTCACTATGAGTCAGAATTCATTGTCCTCGGCGCTTTTCAAATCTTTGGGAGTCTGTCAGTTTGAGAGTAGGAACAAAATTATTCATTATAACTCTTCTAATAAAGTGTTAAAAGTCGCCTTGGGCACCTTATTTGCTTAAGAGGATTACCCTCGCTACCTGATTTTGCTTTCAATGGCGTCAATAATTGCTGACCCTAGGTTTTGGGAATATCCAAAATTATTATTTTCGATGCTTCCGCTTCATCTTTCAGCTCTACCATAAAGTTCCCAGTATTGATTGATTTCATACAGGATGAAACAGAGAAACGGGAAAAACGACATAAAATATAATAAAAAAATACATATTCTTAATTCCAGATGACAGCAGTACGCGTTTACAAACTAATTTTCTAAGAACAAATGACACAAAAAATAAAATAAGGGGAAATTTTATGTCACCAACTGTTGGTATTTTTACAAAATTTATTTTTGATAATTTTATCATCGACTTGCTTCTAATAATGCCGAATAAAGCTAGGAGCTGCAGTTTTTAATTGGCATTTAAATCTCTTCACCCAACTGGAGTGTCTTTTGATATTATATCATTCTAAATATTTGTATAACATTTAATGCGCTACTCTGTGACACGAGTATTTAAACACTTAAATATTCAGTATTTCTGAAATTTTTCTTAGCTTTCTTATGGTTATAAAAATAGGGGGAAACTCAGTCAACATATATTTAACAGAGGAAATATACATAGGACATTTCATTTGTATATAACAGCAATTACTACAAGAAAATTTTAGCGTGGCAAAAGTATTGAAGGAATCAAAAAGCATACAAGAATATTATTAGTAAACAAAAGAAATATTATAGATTCGAGAGATTTCTAGAAACAAAAATGATGTAAAATGCCAAATTTTAGCACCGTCATTTATTGATAAGTGAGTAAAAGCCCTATTAGTAAAGAGCTCCATCGTAATGATCTACATTCTTTCACTACCCGAAAAAACACATTTTAAATAGCATACAAAGATTCGAGTAAAACTTTTCAGAGAAAATCTTGAAAAAAGAAGCGAATTTTGGAACAATGTTATATGGTCAGATGAGACTAAAATAGAACTTTTCCGCCAAAAGGATGCTCGTCACGTTTGGAGGGCAGAAAGAACTGCCTAAGATCCTAAGCACAGCATCCCAACCGTGAAACACAGCGGAGGTAGTCTCATGTTTAGGGCTGCTTTACTGCACATGGCACAAGAGCACTCCACAATATTCATAAAAAAATGGATCGTGCTACGTATCGAAAGATACTGGAGGAAATGCTGCTCCCAAATGTGGACAAATTCTAAGACAGACTCAATGGATACTTCAGCAGGACACCGATCCTAAGCACACGGCCAAATGAACTCAAGAATGGTTTAAGCAGGGGAAAATAAACTCTCTTCCATGGCCAAGTCAATTGCCAGACCTCACTCATATTGAGCATTTGTGACGAATTTGAGGGAGATTTCCATAGAAGAGTGGAACAAAATATTAAGTAATGATTGCAAAAAGCTAATATCGCAGTGTTATTGCAAACAAAGGTTATGCCATGAAGTATTAAACGACTGAAATTAATATTGGTTGAATACTTTTGTCACACGCTAAATTTAGTTTATTAGCAATTATGTTTATTTATATTAAATATATGTTTACTGAGTTTTGTGCTAGTTTTATAACCAGACCAAAGCACGAAATATTTCAGAAATATTGAAAATTTAAGTCTCCAAATAATTAGGCACCTCACTGTATATATAATATTACCTATCCCTCAGAGATTAAGAATTTTTCTGAGATGATAGAGCTACTGTATGTGTTGATAATTTTAGTTACACTTGATTCCTTGACTTGCCCGAGCTCTTAATTTTGTGAATGAAGACTATCAAACAAACTTTGAATTAAACATGAAAATCATATATTGTATCAGTGTTATATTACTACAGATTTTTAATTATATTCTTCCCTTCCTTTAATGAAGTCCAAATAATTGTGAGCTCTCACGCGTGAGGAAGATTCCCTTCTCGAAAATTTTCTTGCATATTTTCAGTTTTGCCCTTTATCAGTTTTTATTTTTATTTCTTTCTTCCCTCTCCCTATCCGCATATAACATAGTTCTTTTTCACTCTTTTAGTCCGACTCCAACACTACAGAATCAAGAGAGAAGCTAGGATAAAAATTAGTCAAAACATTACTAGCAAAGAAAAATAAATCATAAAGCTTTTGCGAAATAAATCTTGCATATTTAGGATTATTGCGTAAATAAAACTTGTGACATCAATTGAAGATGTTATTACTTCACAATCTGGCACCAGTCTATAATAGGGAAAGCTGTGCCCGATTTTTGTTCAGAAAGAATTAGTCTCCGAGTTGAGAATGATCGGGCAGACTCAAGATAGCGAGGATGCTAGCGGTAAATGGGAATTTGGCAATACTTTATTTGGTAAAAAGTAAATCAGGAAATTTTGGTGATATATATATGCAACCTAAAAAAAAGATAAAAAGAGTTAGAAGCAGTTTAATAATACTAACACACATTATGTCAAATAGAATCAGAATAGACTTTGTTGTGGGAGTTAAATGGGGCTAGAATTCATGTTTGGAATTTAGGTAATTTCACAAATCACTCCGCAATAGAGATTAAATGTGTTTAAGGTTTCTTGAGATTACGTCATTACAATAGAGTGAGTTGATTATGATAGGGATTTAATGAAGAAAGGGTATAATTTCACTTCCCTTGTATCAAATTTAATTAATTATTAGGTAACCAGCCACAGTAACAGACTTCTTAATTTTCTTCGCAAACCATCTCACACTTTTATCTCATGCAAGCATGAGAGGTCAAAAGAGGCCTTGTATCTGATATGGTTTTACGAGTACTACGTATTTATGACCTACAGTTTTTTTTAAGCCAGAACGCTTATATGATACACCACGTGCGTTATAGTATACTGGAGTACTCCAATTGTTTTATGTTGGGTGTTATTTTAAACACGAAGTAAAATTAAAAAAAAAATCAAAGAAACACTAAAACTAAGAAATTTTACTCGCTATCTTAAAGTTTCTATACCTTAGACACACCCTAATTTGATTTTTGTCTCCTAAGATATGCATTTGATTATAATATTACTATTTCCAGAATAAATAATTATAAACTAAGGACCTCTCATATGAACTCAGGTTGTATCTATTTTTTTCTAGTGCTTGACAGTCTTTAATAGCTGTAATTTTAAAAATTTAACAAAATGATTGTAATACTTGCTGAAGTTAAAGTTGTAGATCGAGTTTATTTCGATTAGGAAAAGGAAGCTTTTAACAACAACCTAAAGTAAAGACGTACCAAAACAAAAGCGGACGGAATAAGGGGTAACATACTAAAATATGTTGAAGACCGGATGGAAAATTCTAAGCAGAGAGTTGTTGTAAATGAAAATAATTAATGGTTGGCATTAGTCGCTAACGGCATTACTCAGGAATCTCTTCTCAGAACCTTCCTTTTTTAAATATAAAAGATTTTGACACAATTTATCATGTAAAATTTCAAAATTTGCGATGGCACAAAATTAGGGACTTAAGACTTCTGAAAGAGTTGAGTAATCAACTGATCGAAAAGTTGCAGATGCAATTCACCGTGGACTAGTGTTAGGTAATTCACGTAAGTCATGATAATTTCCGAATAATTACAACATTGGTGGTCACATTTTAAGCGCAATCAACATGGAAATGGTTTAGGTCTCTGATTCTCTAGTGGTTTAAAATTTTCGAAACAATTCTCTGTTTCGTGCAAAACGGCGAACACGGTTTTTGTATTCATAGCCAAATATTTACATTTAAATTGAATGATATTATTCTTCACTTATATAAATCTATGGTTATACCTCATTCGAAGTATGCGGTACAATTCTAATCTCCATACACACAAAAGGATATTGTAATATGGGACGCATTCAGCGTCTAGAAAAAATATATATATTTTTTAAAAGTAGGGATCATGCGAAAACAGGCTGAGGTACCATACTTTACTTTCACTGGAATATTAGCATCTGCGCGGCCAACTTATTGAAGTCTTTAAAATACTAAACAGGTTTGCTAATATGAATTATAATTCAGGATTTGAGCTTGATAACTAAGCAAGCTGAAACTAGAAATAACCGTTCAAGTTAGTAAACAAACGATTTAACATTACAAAAGCACTAAATATCTTTTATTATAAAGTAACACAGAATTGGAATGAGTTACTCGTACCTAGGATATTTCTTTGAAAGTACTACAGTAAATATGTTTGAGAATAGAATGAATAAATATTACAATAATATTTAACCTTACAGTAATATGAGTTGCGGAACTAATTCTTTATCCATATCCTATTTTCCTTTAACCAACCCCTTAACCAACTCTCATCCTTTGCCCTCATTTTGGAACTAGGCTTGACTGGTCCTTAATGTGTTAGCTGGTTCCTAATTATATAATTCTCTAACAAAGATCCATTTCATGGTGTTTGATGATGGTTTTCATTCCCTTTTATAAATATTTCCAAGAGAACCGAAATAGAAGTTTCCGTTGCCTGATCATTCCAATCAACTCTTTCTTCAAAAGAATATCGACTCTAACTTTCAGAAAACTTTCACACCATCCAAAACAGACTCACCATTTGAACATCCTTTTGTCTAATTTTGCCAATTAAATATCTTCCCCTTCGACTGAGAAATATTACATTGCAAATTGAGCAAAAAAATAAATCATTTACGGAAATATAAGTAAAATATAAAACGTAGAATAAAAAGAAATAGAAGGTAGGTGTTTTTTAAAAAAAAAAATTCTATGAAGTGTTTGCTAAATTAGGTTGAGTTGATTGTTTACTTTTTATTTACAGTTTGTGGGTGAGGATGGTAAGGTCGGTAGTTGATTTACTTTTTTAGATACTGTAAATTTAATCATCTAAAGAGGGCAATTTTATATCCTTCCCTCCTGAAACTTGCAGGGTTGGATGATAATTAAGTTATCCTTATTTTCTACACATTTTTGTACATGCTTGTTTCGGGAGCAGGTTCCCTTCCGAAAATAGTCAATCCAAAAATAATTTGTCTTTTTTTCTTCTCATATATAGCATTTAGACTCCATATATTTACATTAAACATTCTGATAATGAATTTTTTAACTCCATCAAGAAGGTTACACAAAATGCAGCTATTTTCAATATTTTAAAGTAATCTCTAGACACACTTTAAACTGCCATTCTACCTCACCAGAAAGGCTTTCTCTCTACTCATCCACTCAAAACCCTATCCCTGTCGCTCCCGTGTCACCGGAAGAAATAATTTTCCTCTATCCTCAAAAAACCTGTCTTTGAAGATCCCCCATTCGTACTGTTTGTGAATTTGATTGTGAAGATGGACACTCTCTGAAAAAATTGATTAAATCCCTAAATTATGAACATTTAAGTTATAAACTTTCATTGATAAACATTTTTGTTTAACTTGAAAAATCTGCTAATGGTGATGGCACTGTATCATATACACCTAGTTGAAAAACATACGTTATTTAGATGGCTTTATTTTTTTATATGCTCATCTGGCGTAATTTTAACTTTTAACCGAAAAACTAGGCTTAACTTGTATGGTACCATATATTTCAAGCCACTTGCTCTACACCAATTTATAAGAAAGCATGCCCGGCCACAAACGACCAGGGCAAGTACCATTAATCTGCCAGCACTAGTTATTTTCTAAGGTTTTTGAAAGGCTGGTGTCAGCCTGAAATTTAGATCGTATTTCGTCAATCAACATTCATAACATCTTGCATTCTAGTTCCATGGCTGATAACAGCACTAAATCATCTCTCATAAATGTAACTCACCGTTTACATCTTGCGTCTTATTTTAATCGCCTTCCATCTTAGTGCTTTTTATTCTCTTTGCAGGTTTTGGAACTCTCGCTCATACTTTTGTTCATCATCTTTATGAGTTTCCCGGGGCTTCTAGAGCCACCCTTGACTAGTTTCGTTCATACTTACCATCTCACATTGATTTTGTTTGTTGTGTTCATATTTGGAGTGTTATATCTGGGCTGGCGAAGGCGCGCTTTTGTCGTTCCGCAAGGTTCGGTTCTAAGTTCACTCCGTTTTCGTATCTTCTTCCCTTTGCCATCCTTTTTACGTTGATTCTGCCAGCATTTCATTTTTATGCTGATGACTTACAAATCTACCTATCCTCCATCCTCGTTTACTTAAACTATTAGAAATCTTATATATGCGTAAATCATTTTTACTAAATGGCTCTAAGACAACTTTTCCAAACAAAATCATGACAAACTAAGCTGATTCGGGTAGCCAATCCTTCCAATGTCGTTCAATGAAAGGAAAAATATTGCTCCCCTTCTTAACTTTAGTGGCCCCGAGTATAATTTTTTGATGCTTTTAATAAGCTGGGCGTCACTTTTGATAGTCGATTGACTCTCAAAGCTCCTGTCGCTAATGTCTGCAGGAGCAAAACCTTTTGCATATCAATGGCAAATATTTGTTCGTATATCTCACTATCTTTATTGTATTCTTTTCTTGCTTCCTTTTGCATCTCATTGTGCAATTGAACCTTTTCAGCATTTTTTTCATTCATATTCATTTCATAAAATAAGCATATCGAACATTTGTCAACACAAGGTTCAGAAAAACTTATGTTCATTTTCTTTGGTATACTCCGATAGGATTCATATGAACAAGGACTGATGCGTGTTCCTCTTAAAATAGTTTGTACATTGAAGCAACGGAGAGATCTGTTAGAAGGTATCTTACATGTGGAACATGGATGGTCTCTGCTGAAATGAGAAATAACTGGATTGAAAGATTCGATGCGATTCATTATTACTTCTCTATTAACTCGATTGGTAGGGTCACATTTTCCTCTGTTATCTGCCACTGCGATATTTCCTGACAAATTAGTTGTGAATGAAGAAGCGCTGCATCAATGAAATGAAATAATGATTTTATAACCTGATCTATAACCTTGACTGTACCCTAAAGTGCTGAGAAAAGATTTCTGACACACTTTGATTGCTTGTCCTTGGGCATCGCTCATCGTATGCACATACGATGACAACTTCCTTGATAAATCTTCCTGAATACGCCTTCTTTCTACTTCTGTCCTTGTTTCTTTGCTTGACAATCATGCTTGCCTCATATCGTAGCAGGTTTTCCAA
This sequence comes from Ceratothoa steindachneri, assembly GCA_963969495.1. Classification (NCBI taxonomy): domain Eukaryota; kingdom Metazoa; phylum Arthropoda; class Malacostraca; order Isopoda; family Cymothoidae; genus Ceratothoa; species Ceratothoa steindachneri. The sequence goes on from OZ018327.1 coordinate 121,052,170, forward strand.
AATTCTGAGTGAATGTGGTTTCGGATTTCATCTGAAAGCTTAGTATGGCATTTGTAAGGACATTTATCTATATCACATCCATTTAATATTGGGTGTTTTTCTTTATCTTGAATAATCTTTTCTTGTTGTGTCATTGATTTCCAAGTTGCTGCATGAGAGGAGCTGCAAAAAATTGATAGAAAGCTTGCATATTCGGTGTTTTACGTCTAGATATCGTGCTACATATACATGAAACATACCGAACATTCAGTATAATCGGTGTTTAACCTCTGCATTTTGCATATTCGATCTTTCTTGTATATTAACCATGGTAGTGTCGGGGATATTCGATGTGGAGCCAATTTCTAACCCAAAACGAGTTAAAGATAGGCGTAAACCAATGCCAGAAATGGGATCTACGGGTCTAACTACATAAGAGTCAATATATAACTCAAATTTGGTGTTCTTTCTGGATTTTTCTGATCCTATGGAGACTTTTCTCTTAACTTCCCGTCATTGGGGGGAGGGAGGGGTCATAATATCTACGGTAATACTTCAGTTTAGGGGCGTACGATAGGGGGCACTGTTTCTGGGCTACAATCTAGGCCTTATGACATCAGACGGTAGCTTCAAAGGGGGCGAATCACGGCGTTGTATTTGTTTTGTTATTTCGTTTTTCCCTTTCTTCTTTATTATTTAGTAAATGCCTGCACTTCTACTTAATTATATTATTTAGTAATGCTTTGATTTTTTTTATAATTACTAATGTATTAAACTTTGTATGTTTCGTTTAAAATTTTTTGTGAAACTAAACCATTAATTTCACACACTAGCAACCCTTATTTCAAACATTGGCAACCCTGAAACCGAGCAGTTAAAAGAGCACGATTCCTGGAATACGGTTTGTTCGACTTCAATACGACTTGTGTTAATTCCTCGGTCAATTTAATAGACTTTTCTATAGATGATGGTTTCATTTAAAAGAATCGCGGCTCAATTATAATAGTGAAAGGTGAAGATAGGGTAAACCTGAACATCTGCATGACGTGCTCGCCTCCGCTGTTCCCCGGTCCTGGCTGCATAATATTTCGTCCATGTTCCAATATGTTTCACCTTTTTTGACTAATTTCGAGTTACGGGTCGTGAAGGCCTCAAATTTCAATCAATGGGGGGGGGATGAGAAGAGGCAGTATATAATCGTAATTGTTTATAGAATAATGTTCTCACGTTTTTGTTTTTTTAACAAATCGTTTCTGCGCGTCTGAACGAAACATAAAAGCAACTTGGTCCCGATAGATTTCGGCTGAAATCTATTTCCAAAGTAACTAAAGTTTGTTAATATTTGGCGGTAATAGCCTAAATTAGGCGGCATTATCGTCTTTGGTATTTTGATAAACGTGCGATCGGCTCCGCACGTTTATCGAAATAATAAAGCCGATAGTGTTGCCTACTTTAGGCTATTTTCGCCAAAAAATTAACATTTTTAGTTACTTTCAAAGTGAAAGGCTTCGCCTTTTAACGTCTAACGTCATAAGGCCCAAATTGTAGCCCAAATTTGTAACCCAGAAACAGCGCCCCCTATCGTGTGCCCCTAAACTGAAGTATTACCGTATCTACTTTAGGTATCCTTTTTTTCTGCAAATATTGTTACATTGTCCTTATAGGGTTCCTATTAAGGTATGGTATCCTCTCTCTTGTAGTTTGGCAGGCTGGGTTAAGTGATCAACAGCCTCCTTATGCGATGGGATGAATAAAGAATCCTTATGGATTCTTTATTCCTGTGTATTATGGATGGAATAAGCTTTGAATATGGCGAACAAGGAATATAACTTTTCTTCTTAAAGCAACAATAATTTTCTGATTCTTCTGACTGACTTTTACAGGACATAAAAGTGAGGAATAGAGTAGTAGAGGGTTTTAGTAAGAGAAATAGGGGGAAATGGGGAAATTTAGAGGAAAGCGAAAATTAAAAGAAGTGTGGAAGACAGGTCCCTGGTGAAAGGGCATCTCTGGCTTTCTTTGCGTTTTGTATATAATTTATGATAAATATATATATATATATATATATATATATATATATATATATATATATATATATATGTATATATATATATATATATATATTTATATAAATATATATTATATGTAGAAGGCATTCAAGCCTTTGTAGCAGCGGGTTTATTTGCTCTCTACTTGATTTTTTGTGAAGCTTTGCATCTTCTTATCCGGGTAGTTTACACCCAGATTTTGAGGGTTGTTTTGTATTTTTGTTTTGTTTTTGTTGTTTTTTTTGTTTTGTATTGCTTTTTGAAATTTTGACGAGTTTTTCGCACAAAATCTTGGGGGAAGTTTAGAAAAAATATTAGAGCGCTTTCTAATATAGTGAATAAATCGTTTGGCTTTGTTTGCGATTTGTGTTGTGAAATAAAATCTAAGTGGACCTTGGGTCTACGTCATCCTCAATGAGTAGTCGACTACTTTTAAAGGGTATTGCACGTCCTATGTTATCAAAGTTTATATGCTGACTGCCTTTTACACAAAAATACACCTATATAAATAATTATTTCATCTAAACTTAACACTATAACAATTCAACCAATCAGGCGCCATGATAGATTTAAATGTTACTAACGCTCCAACCGTTTACACATGAACACTGCCGAAATCAGTTTTCCGAATTTTTAGGCAGTCAGAAAAAAATAACCTTTTGTTGGACTTTTTGTTGGATTGAAAAGGCGGACGCAGATAAAGGCGGTCCTCAATAAGTATTAATTTTATTCGGGCGAAAGAAAAAACTTTTATTTACACGCCCTCTTTCAACAAAGAGCTTCAAGAAGAGGGGCTCCAACATGGGGGCGGTCCCCCAAGACTGCAAGAGGATCCCCCTCCGTACTATAGGAAGGGCGTCTAAACCGACAAAATTGGCAGTCATACAAACAATCTATAAGAAAATCAACGTGGTGCTGATCCGACTCCTCGACACCCCCAATGGGTATGCAACCATATGCAGCACAATGGGCGACGTCGAGAAGCTGGTCTCCGACGAGGCTCAAGCACACCTCGAAAAGATGGGATTTGAAGCTAGTATACCACAAGAGATCCTGGCCCAACGTACTATCGTATTAAGAAGATTGGACCCGCTCTTCACAGAAAACACCTGTGAAGAGATAAAAGAAGAACTAATGGCGGAGCAAGAGTGGACCTGCATCACAGCAGTCTACCAGTTCGAGAAAGGAAGCGGAATGGTGAAGGTGGTCTTCAGCAGCATTGAAATGGCAAATCGGGCAAAAGACGAGGGGCTGCTTGGCTTTTACCTGAAAGTTAGCCACGAACAAATAGAGAAGGAAGAATATATCAACATCGACTGCTGCTTCAAGTGCTACGCAGTCGAACAGCACGCTACTAAGGACTGCACAAACACTGACTCTGCATCCTCCAACTGCGCCAAAACCAGACACGTTTGGAAAGAGTGCAAGGAAAAGGTGCAAAAGTGCGTAAATTGTGGGGTTGACCACAGGACTTTGGTCATGAGGTGCCCCATCCGAAAAGAGGCGATCCGCAAAAAGCGGGAGAAAATCAAGAAGGAAAAAGAAGAAAAGACAAAAACAACATACGCGGATACAGCAGCAAGAATGACCACCCCTGCACGAACAAACGCTACGAGGTTGGTCATGCCCAAGGAAGGGCAAGAAATCATGGCCATGGTCATGTTTGCCCACATAATAAATCTTATAAACGCCACCGGCTCTTTTTCAACTCACCTCAACCTTCTTCTTGTGAAGAATGGCTGTAACGAGAAGGTCTGGTTTCCCGAAAACCCAGACTCGGCGGGCCTTTTTCAATCTCGAATTCATCGCCGAACAAAAAAGGGCACCATCGAGTAACGGGGTAAAGGAAACCGCACAAGAAGAAAAGATACAAACACCTTCGGAAGGAGAAGAAGAGAAAAGGGGCGCAAGGAAGAAAAAGAAGAAGATTACCGAGGAGACGCCACAGGAAAATACTACGGACGAGGAAGAAGAGGAGGAAGGAAAATACAAAGAAAATCCTCGAAAGAGGCCTCTTCTTCGACGGGAAAGACGTGGGCCTCCGTGTTTTCGGCTCCCCCCTGTCCCCGCCCCCCAAAGACGATATGGAGTTCATCATTACGGCCTAACTGCTGGTGAGTACAAATGGACGTACGAGGGACCATACTCCAGGAAAGAAGTGGCGGCTCTACTCCTAAAATCTATAATGTCCATTAACCCAAGAGACGTCCATAACGTGAATATGACGACATTCAAGGCAATACGGAGTGGACAAAAAACATCAGAAATTAAATAGTGAATATGAAAAAATGAACAATTAAAGTGAATAAGTAAGAAAATATATAATCTAATCATATTTAGTGTAACTAATCTAATTTAGTGAAAATTAATCTAGTCAAAATAGTGTAGTAAATAAAATAAATATAAATATAGTAAACAGTGAAAAATTATTAAATTATATACAGTGATAGTAAATCAAATTTTAGGGTAATATAACAAGCTGATTTAACTAATCATAAAAAATTACTAACAAAATTAAATCTGAAATTAAATTTAAAGTGAATTATAATCAACTACGAGTAACTAATTAAATGAATTATAACTAATGTATTAATATAGCTTCTAAATTTATGTAAATATAAACAGTAATATTAAGAATTTATAGTAAATTATCCTTAAACTTTTTTATATTATTAGAATTTAACTTTAAAATAACTCAATTGGTAATGATTTCCATGTTTCCGGGAAGCTATCATTTCCTACTTCTACTCAGTACTTTTACCTCCTCTGCTAAAATCTATTTTCACCACTGTTTTTCTATATAGATTACTACAATGTTTATAATTAATGTTTTAATTATGTTACAATGTATGTATTTACTCTTTGTATTTATTTACTTAATGATCCGTTGAACCGTTGAACCGTTTCTAAATTTTTAGACTTGGAAGAAATCTACAAGAAAATTGAGCTCACCAAAAAGTTCACAGCCGGTAAAGGAGGAAAAGTCGAAGGAAGTCAATTCAAGAACGCCATCGATTTTTACCTTTTCTCCACGGGACTTCACGAACAAGATCTATTTTGTACGGAGCAACGTATGGCCGACCCATGATATTGTACTGCATACTAGGGAGTCTAGCTTCCTGTTTACGAAGGAGAAATACTACAAAGCGGGAAGTTTATCTTCCTATTTACAAAAGAGAGCTATTAACAGCGGGAAGTTTATCTTCCTATTTACAAAAGAGAGCTATTAACAGCGGGAAGTTTATCTTCCTATTTAGAAAAGAGAGCTATTAACAGCGGGAAGTTTGTCTTCCTATTTACAAAAGAGAGCTATTAACAGCGGGAAGTTTATCTTCCTATTTATAAGGTTCAATGGGGAAACCGTTTTAATTTCAAACAAATGTTTCTTAGGTTCCTGTGTGAACCGTTTAAATTTTTCAAACAAATGTTTACTAGGTTCGATCTTCGACCCCCACAGTACTACAGCCTGGGAAAACGGAGTGTTTAATACATAATTAGTATTTACGTCTTACAATTATAAACAAATATATATATATATATATATATATATATATATATATATATATATATATATATATATATATATATATATATATATATATATACAAATATATTTTTATATGTTCTGGTTTACTGTGAACCAAGTGTAGAATTTCCTAAGATTTCAAAATGCTCATCTTTGAGGTATTTTTGAGTCATATTCGATTCCATACAATAGTTCTAACACCACAGGAGTTCATTGCGAGACCATGGAGTAGGTTTAATACATAAATAATATCTAGGCCTCACAATTATAAACATACATATATAAACATATTTTAATATGCTATGGCGTACTCAAAAATAATGGTATGAGGGATTTCTCGCAAATTTTACGCGTCTACCGGAACCAGTATAAACGCTCGATTCACTACCATTATCTTGAGTATTTGGAACAGATTCCACGTAACTAATTTCTGTCACTACCTTCCAATGATACTTCCTCATTTTCCTGCGAGGTATCTAATTCTAAAGGATTATTTACAACGAGTTGATTGTTTGATGGTCGCGAACAGTTTTTTATTCTTCTCATTATATACATTAGGCAATACAGCTGGTTTCACTCTATCTATAGACAACGTGTTCTGATGGCCATTCGTGAACACTAACTTAAAAACATTGTCGTCGCGTTCGACAACACGGAAGGGGCCTGCATAAGGTGCTTCTAGTGTTTCCGAACGCGATCTACACGGACCCACACATGCATGGCGTCACTTAATTCCTTGGGTACAAACGTTTTGGGTACCGAGTTCAGGTGGCTTCAGAGGTTTGTGTGAAATCTATCTGCGACATAGTCTTCGCTAGTTCAGAGATAAATTTCGAATCGGCTTTGGATGAAAAAGAGGCGAAAAAGGGCTTTAGGCAAAGAAGGGTCATCCCTGTGACCGCTGTAAAGGGTGAAACCCCCGAATCATTAGGCAAGGACCAGATGCCCAGAAGAATGATTGGTAGGGCCATCAACCAACCTTGTCGGCGATCCATTATAGAGCTCTTCAAAGTCCGATGCGACCTTTCCACGATCCCGTTAGTGGTAGGTCTGTACGAGTGGTTCGCAAGCGATGGAAACCAACAAAGGCCGATAATTCTTTGAAGAGTTCGGACTCAAATTGCGCTCCTCTGTCGGTGATCACGTATAAAGGATGGCCAAACCTCGATATCCAGCCACCCAGGAAGGCTAAAGCAACCGTTGCAGCACTTATGTCTGGAATCGCTATTGCTTCAATCCACCTGGTGGCTCTGTCTATGCATGGCAGCAGGTACCGGTTATGAGATGGGTATGTCTGCCCAGGCTGGGTACACGGCGGGAGTGGACCAACTATATTGATGTGAACCGTCTCAAGTCTCGAAGTAGACATACTAATATTCAGGACTGGGGACTTAGTGTGGCGATTTACTTTAGAAGATTGGCAGGAGAGGCATTCACGAGTCCACAAACGTATATCTTTGTCCATATTGGGCCAGAAATATCTCGCTTTCACCAACCGAATCGATGCCTTAATCCTTGGATGTGAAATATTATGAAGTTGCTTGAAAACAGCTGATATGCAGGGTGAAGGAACAAACGGTCGTGGGTATTTAGATGTTACCTCATACCAGAGTTGGGAATCACCGGGAAAAGGAAATGCCTTCAGTCCAGATCGAGACGACTTCATTTTTTCGTCTTGCTCTTGTGCTGCTGCCAAAGAACGGAAATCAAATGAGTCCACTTGGACCGAATTGACATTCCAAAATAGGCAGTCAGCAACCACATTGTCCTCACCACGTACATAAGCTATGTCATTGACATACTCCAAGATTGCGGTCCAGTTCCGTTGTTGCCTGTCCGTTTTTGCACGTAGTGGTGAGGAGAAAACAGAGCCTAGTGGCTTGTGGTCCGTGCATAAAGTCACTTGGTGACCTTCGATCATATGCCTGAAGTGAAGCGCAGCAAGATATACAACCAGAAGTTCCCTGTAATAAGTGGAGTATGCTTGTTGTGTCTTACTCAACTTCCCTGAGAAGAATGGCTCTGGCTGGGGAGACCCATCTACCATCTGATGGAGCGCAGCACCAACTACGAATTGGGAGCTGTTCGTCACCAATTGGTACGGAGAGTCATTGGGTAATGGGTGGCGTAACTTAACGGAGTTCGTCAGGGCCTCCTTAGTAGCTTCAAGTGCTTTCCATGCAGCATCATTCCAAACAAGTTGCCGAGCCTTAGGTTGAAGCCGTGCGAGTTCAGTCAGAGGGGCAGGAATTGTAGCAAAGTTAGGGATCATACGTCTGTAAAGACCTAACATGCCCAAATATCGACGAAGTTCTTTGAAATCAGTTGGTAAGGGCATTTCGGTGATCTCGGAGACCTTCCTAGCTGGAGAGCTCAATCCTGCAGCTGAGACATGGTGGCCCAGGTAATCGATTTCTTCCTTCATGAACTTGCACTTTTCCATAGAAATTCGAAGGTTGTTTTCTGCCAATATTTTGAAAACTTGCTCTATATGCTCCACATGCTCGTCTATATTTTCCGGAAATATTAAAATATCGTCGAAATACACAAAAACGAACGCCAAGCCTCGAAATAAATTGTCCATGTGGCGTTGGAAGGTGCAACTAGCATTTTTTAGACCAAACGTAGCCTTAAAAATTCCCACAGCCCAAAGGGAGTTGAGACAGCAGTCTTCTTAATGTCCGCTGGAATCTGGTGGTAGGCTCGTACTAAATCTAGGCGAGAAAAAACTTTCTTGCCATGAAGATGGTCTATCATGCTCTGAATCCTTGGCAGGGGATATCTGTCCGTTTTGGTTATCGCATTGAGGGATCGAATGTCACCCACAACTCTATACTCGCCTGGGGTCTTCTTCTGCACCATGCGAATGGGTGAAGACCATGAAGATTTCGACGGCCACACAACACCTTCTTTCAACAGAGTCTCGAAAGTTGCCTTTGCAATTTGTAGTTTCCCCATTGGAAGTGGCCTTGGGCGAGCGAAAGCTGGCGGGGCTCTACCCGTCTCAATTGTGTAAACAACAGAATTAGCTGGTGGTGAACAAATGTCAACACACTTCGGGTTATATATACTCTTATATTTGTGGAGAACTGTCCTGCACTTAGGTGGGATATGCGAGAGGTCATCAATGATTAACGAGATCAATGGTTCGCTTGACTACTTCTCTTTAGAAACTAGGCTTGTCTGGTTATCAATTAGGACATCATGAGCACAGTCTACTAAGAGGTTAAAATGAGCAAGAAAATCGGTGCCTAATAATGGCGACGTAATATCTGCTACTACGAACGTCCATCTAAATGAACGTCGCAGGGTAGGGATGCTTATTCCCAGTTAAACTTCTCCATGCACTCTTATCTTCCCTCCATTAGCCGTCACAATGTTAACACCCGATTTGCGCATCACACATGATTGCACTAAATTAAATGGAATTAAGGACACGCTCGGGCAGGGTCTATCAGAAATTCGCACATCCTCTCATTAATACGTGCAGCGACAGTGAGAAGAGTCGGGACGCCGGTCGTCGCATTTACAGCGGCCTGCCGATTTCGTTTTCCGAGTGGGTTGGCGAAGACGGTCTAGAAAATGGCTGCATTTGAAGGTTCTCACCTTGCTTTGGCCAAGTACACCACGGTTTACAGTACATCGCACTCAACCCATAGTATAAGTGTGTACGGCATACCAATGGTTTTTGATTCCGACGGAAAGTGCGTACCTCAAACGGTATACCTTTTGAATAATTCTTATCACTATTATACTTATTATGCACAAACCTAGGTTGATTAACTCTATGGTATACGCCGACGGGCACGGAACGCGAATTTTTAAATTGCACATAATTTACCTGCGGGTTGACACTAAAAGCACCTATATCGGGGAACGCACAATCATCCCTAGTTTGACTTTTATTTATTTTATTTCACTGTGCCTTGTAAAACAGCATGAGTTCATCAGCGAGTTTCCCCAATTGGGCAAGAGTTAATTCCTTTTGCGTGGCGATGATAGGGGCGATGTTTGGAAGTAAAGACTGGATGAACTTGTGTCTCACCAAGTCCTCCCCAACTTCAACTTGCAGAGATGTCTTCCGTAGCTCTTCAAGATTCACTGAAGGTCGTCCGATCTGCGGAGAAGACGCGATTCACTTCTCGAAGAGCTCAGGTTTCGTCCTCTTAAAAAGTCCCACGATTTCTGTTCGTAGGAGCGAGTAATTCTGCGACGAGAGTACTGCAGCTGGGAGACGATCGACAATCTCGGGAGGTAACGCAGCCAGAATATGGTGAAATTCCGTTTCCTCTCGTTGTATTCTCGAGATGTGAAATTGCCCCTCCACAATTTTAAACCATCTTGTGACTGCTGCTTCATTAAAAACAGGAGGTCTGATTGAGATCGCGTTCGCGAGTTTCACTCCTTGGTGTGGAAGAAATCGAGCAGCTTGTTAATGTCTTGATGCGTCGCCTAGCGAATCCATTTTGTTAAATGATCATTTATATTGTTCGATGAAGAGGGGTCACCAGTTATAGGGTCCGCTTAAGGTATGGTATCCTCTCCTTTGTAGTTTTGCAGGCTGGGTTAAGTGATCAACTGCCTTCTTATGGGATGAAGGAAAAATATATATTTATATATGGATTTTTATTCCTGTGTATTATAACTGGAATAAGCATTGAATATGGCGAACAAGGAATATAACTTTTCTTCTTAAAACAACAATAATTTTCTGATTCTTCTGACTGCCTTTTATCTGGTGTACTCAATAGTGGAAGATTTAGATAGTGGAAAGAGAGGTAGGGTTGCTCTTGTTTTAAGAGCATCGCAGGCGTTTTTATTCTTTAGTTATTTATTTTTCCTTTTCTGTTTTGTTGATGTTGTCTGTTGTTTGTCTCTGTGTGCGTTTTTCTTTTGTGTTTTCTGTTTTTGTCTCTTTGTTTTAAATTATAGTATTAGCGCGATGTTGAGCTTTCGAGCCTTTATTAGTGCTCAAATTTAGTACTTCACTTCGCGTTTTTGTTCTGTTGTGTTTGTTTATTCATATTTAATTGTAAGTTTGGTGTCTGTCTCGTTGTTGTATGTTTTGTGTTCAGTGTTTTTTATGTTTATGTGTATATAGGTGCTATATTTTCCTCTGAACAGTGTCTTGTGCTTGGAAACGCCGGTTTCGAGCAATCTTCCCGCGCAATCTGGCAGGGATGTTAATTCTGCCACAAGTTCTTCTTAGATCTGGGATATCATTGGCCATTGTAGACCAGACCTTTTTTGGCCAGTTTCTGCGTAGCGAAATTAATGGGCTCCAAACACTGTCTGCGGTGCAAGTCCCCCTGGCGAAGATGCTCTCTTCGCCTGGTTTTATTTATGCAGAGTGATGCCCAGTTCTGCACTCGATGGAGCCTCCTCATAATGGATTTTCTGGCCGCTTGAGTCACTACTGCAGGGTAGATGAGCTTAGCCCGGATGAACATCAGGTATATTTTCTTGATATTCGCCGAGCTAAGATTTCGGAACCTATAAAGCTTGGAGATTTCTCTCCTCGCCATAATCTGTCTCTCCTTGTAGTGATTTGAGTATCCGTGGTTAGAGATTTTTAGGCCCAGGATGGTGCCTTCGGCGGAGTAGCCGTATCTCCTCCCATCTATTATAATGGGCCACGTTGACATGCGACACAGCGGGAGGATCTTAAATTTCTCCCTATTTGTCCGGATTTTCTACTTCTTCTCTTATTGGTTGATGTTTGAGATCTCTGCAATTGTGTTGATTGCCTGATCCCTCGCTTTCCTAACCCTATTAGGGACGATCTGCGTGACGTCATCTTCGTACTTCAGATACATCGTGTCCCGATGTATTGGAGTAGGGAGGTCGATGGTGTAGACCGGGTAAAGCAAAGAACTCAGGTAGCTCCCCTGGGGAACGCCCGCTTTGAGCTTGAGTTCTGGTGCTTTGTGCTCTTCAATCATGATACGCGCCCTTCTGTCCATGATGAAGTCACAAAGGATCCTTTTCAGGACTGGGTTTAGCTGGAGACCTAGGATCTTGTATTGAAGTCCACTCAGCCAAACCTTGTCAAAAGTCTTCGGCACGTCCCTCATCACGATGTCAACATATTGACCCTTCGCTCGGCAGTGTGCGATCTTTTTAGTTACGAGCGCCAGAACCGTTTCCGTGCCCCTTTTTGGTCTTAACCCATGTTTTTGCTGGTTATGCGCTCCCAACTTGTCTAGTTGATTTTGTAGCCTGTCGCCTATAATCTTTTTAAAGATCTTGCCGGGAATTTCTAGGAGAGAGATTGGGCGATAGTTGACCACTTGATCTGGGGGCTTGTTTCCCTTCAGGATAAAGATGATTTTAGCTAACTTATACCCATGAGGGAAGTAGCATGTATTCAGAGACGCGTTCATGGTGTTCACCATGCCCTGAATAATTTGCCGTGTGGCTTTCACCATGTTGTTCTTGGTGAGCACAGACCAGCCGGGTGCCCTTTGTTTGAAGGACATAATGGTGTTCATGGTCTCCTCCATAGTGATAGGGCGCCCGTGGTCAACCATCTCTTTTCCTCTAGATACTTGTGGTTGTGGGTGGGTCCTATGTATCATCGTTCCGAGGTCCTCGAGCAGTCGGTCTTCGAAGTCCTGGTCGAAATCATCGTTCTCCTCAGGTGATATTGCAAAGATCTCTTTCCAATGTCTCCTGAATCTCCTTTCGAGAGAGTCTGGTTCCTCTATGATGATGTCGCCTTCCTTTATTTTTATCCCTGGCCTGGGAGGCAATCCCCTAAGTCTTCGGACGCTGTTCCAAAAACTTACTGGATTTCTCTCCCTGTCTAGTTTGCCTATGATATCGTCCCAGATTTCCTTCTGTTTCTCGAGGATTATGTTCTTTAGTTCCTCGCTTAGCTGTCTCATTCGGGCTGCCCTTTCCTGGTTCAGGCCTGTCCTACCAACTTTCTAGTAAATATCTCTGTGTTCCCTGGCGATTTCCCTTATTTCGTCCATCCACCTAGGTTGTGGGAGAATTTTGTACGAGATTCTGGGGACGCATCTTTCGTCAGCTTGAATGAGGAGATTAGTGATCTTGTCAATCTCCTCATTAATTTCCTCAAGATTAGCGTCATCCAGGTCATATGGCTGGTAGATGCTGGGCATTTCTCTGTACTGCTTCCAGTTAGCTTTCACGTAACTTTTCCTAAGGGTGTCGGGCTTGAGCATTGGCGCAAGCGAAATGGCAGTAATAATTGGGATATGATCGCTGGGGACCACTGGGCCTGGGCCGTTGGCTATGTTGAAGGGGAATTCTGGAATTGTCAACACAATGTCCGGTGTTGTCGCCGAACATCGTGTTAGGTAAGTTGAGAAGTCTGGTCCAACTCTCTGGAGCTTATTTCTTTCAAAATGTAGCTCTAGGTTTCGCCCCATTGGATCGACGCGCCTGTAGTCAGATGTACGGCAACAGGCGTTTAGATCTCCGCCTAGCAACGCTAGCCTTTTTTGCCCGAAGATGGTGTAAAAGTTGTTGATCGATAGGTATTGTCACCTGGGTGGCTGCTAGGCTGCCGCCACAGTTAAACCTCCAACTAGGGTCGGGATTTCGACAGCCACGAATGATTCGTCTAAGTCCGGTAGCGTTTTGAATTTAATGTTTTTCTTGATAGCGATGGTTGCGCCATCGTACCTTTCTTGTGTTTGATTTTTTTGTATAACTGTATAGTTGTGTATGTCAGTGTTTGTGTTGATTCCATGTTCTGATATGAGCTTAAAGTCCGGGTCTTCTTTACGAAGATGCCGTAAAGAATGGACTTTCCCTTCCATATATTCACATTCAGTGTGATTATTTTTAGAGCGTTGTTTATGTTTTCATTGTTTTCTTGTTCTTGTGTTTTTGTTTTTGTTGTGTCTTAGATGTAGTGTTCTTTGCCGTTTCTTTTTTTCTTTAATTCTGCATCACTTAGGGTGATGCAGGAGTCTTTATGTAGTTTCACTGTGCCTTCCAGCATTGCTTGCTCAATGTCTATTTCTTTTTCTGTTGCTGAGTAGGTCTACTTTCTTGTTTTTTGTTGTATACCCTGAAATATCTCCTTGGGGAGAGCTTCTCTGGGTATGAGGTTTGTTCGCTCGTTATAATTTTGAGGTCTATTTCCTTTCCATCGTACTTGTAGGTACGTTTCAAGGTCTTCGACCTACTTCTCGAGCTTACGGGGCTTTTGGTCGACCCGTTTTCGACCTCTTCAGCATCAGATCCCGAGGACGATTGGTTTGCTAGGTTGCCTTCGCTTCCTTTATTTTCCTTGCTGCTCATCTCTCCTTCTTCTCACGACGTTTTTGTGCTTCCTGTCTAAGATCTGTCCTATACAGTTAGTTTTTTCAGTCGTGGCTTTCACTTCCTTTGCGGGCTCTGATGTTCGTTCCTCCTGGGCAAATGGAGTTGCCGGTGCCTCTGATGCTCCCTTTGCCAAAAACTGCAGCTACAGCACGTCAACCGGTAGTGGATCGTCCGGAAACCACATCTCAGACATGTCGTTTTTCTTCAGCATGAGATTCAGTGTCTTCGCGAACGTTCCTGGATTTGTAAGATTATTTACGTGCGCAAATAATATGCACGTAAGTATCTTCGTCGACTTCTCATTCTCTAGATTGACATATGTTTTCAACTGCTGTTTCTCTGCCATTTTTGTTGTTGGGGCTGCTCTTGTTTCCTGGGCATACGAGTTAGTGTTTCTTCTTGTTTCTTCCGTTCTCTTTTTCCTGATAATTTCCTTCTTTTGGGGACAGAACATGGCCATCGCCCTGTGGTTTAGTCCACAGTTTGGGCATCTTTCCATCGGCGCCTCGCATTCTCGCCATCCGTAGCCTTTTCCGCTGCACCTGGAGCACGTGATAGTTTGCATTTTGCAATCTTTCGGTGTCTGTTGCTCCATCTTGTAACATTAGAAGCACATTGAATGGGGGTAAACTCTTCTCTTTCAATTTGGTCTGCACAGATACTTGCGTTAAAGAGTAGTAACCCTCCTTTTTTTGCTTTCCGGGCCATATGTGTGTCGCTGAATATTACTTAAAAGACATGTTTGTATTCAGTGTTGTCTCGCTTATTTCGGAACTTCACTATTTCCACCACGTTAGCCCATGACTTATTCCTATTTATCTCAGCTTTTATTTCTTCTTTGCTCTGCTGTATGATCCATGAATCGAATTGTCTGCACACCATGCTGTGGTGTCCCTGGATCTGAGGAGGGGTACTGGGTTGAAGGCCTAATTCATTTAGTACCCGTTGTCCTTCCTCCTTCGTCAGCGTCTCCACATCTGCCTCTTTCTCGCAGATTGCGGAGTAACCAACTGGGGTGAGATGTCGATGAGTCTAGGGATCCCCACACTCAGTTTTCCGTAGACCCTCGCAAACACCGTGCTTCGGTCCAGTTTAGGATGTCCACCTATTGTCCTTAATGGGACTCTTGTGGCTGGGTGGGAAGCCATTTTGGTGTGTTTGCAGCCCTTCTGTCTGGGGGAGCAAATCTTCTTTGGTTGGCTCTGCTTTTCCTCGATTGTTTGCACGGCTTCAAACTTACGTATGTGTGTATATATATATTTACTTTTTGATTTTTGTTTTTCCATGGAGAAGAAGAGGAACTTCCTCCGCTCCACGATCACCGGACGCCTGTATGGAAATGGGAATTGCCTTTTAGATGGATGATAACGATGGATGAGATTAATCCGGGTGGGATCCTCTCAGGGGTGTGATTGTATGGCGGACTTATTGACAACGCCGCGCCCCGAGGGTGTTTTAATCGCGACCGCATCTCAACATACCATAGAAACGGTTGTATGTCCCTCTATGGTCCTGGAAGGGACCCCACTGTAGTGAGCAGCGTGGGTAGCAGTCCGTCCCGTATCCAAAAGAGTTTCTAAAATTGTTCTCCACTATGAGCTATTCCTCAAACCAGCTTCCTCCAATGTTCCAATCATGGCCAAGCAACTTCTGGCATAGTTGGGACGAAACATGAATGGCAATCCCCTTTCACATCTGACGGCGGTTCACGCAGAAGATAGGCCGGAGACTTAAGCAGTCATCTGCCTAAGTGGGGCCGCAGAAAAGTAAAAATGATTTTTGATGATATATGATGATGATGAGTGAGACACCAGATTACTACTCACTTTTTTAAAATCTGGTTTCAAAATTAGAAACCAGATTTTTCGGAGGCGTAGGCAAAAAGTACCCAAAACCTTTCCTCCTTTACCAGATCACGAGATGAGTCTTACGAAGTAATTCTGCCAAGAATTCCGACCAGTCTTCCGAGGTTCCTAAAACTACCTCCCTAAAGGAGGACAGCACAAAAGGAGCTTTGGCCCATACGCCCTAACAAGGCTGGGCTGTGTGGCTTGAAGACAGTAGATCATCCAAAGGAGGGAGACCCTCTTGGTATCCTCTCCAGCCCATCGAGCAGGAATATGGTGTCTTGCAGGGAAGTGTCCTCATTGTCACAGTCTTTACCCTGAGAATCAAGTGTATCACCTTGCTCTGCATGAAGATGTTCTCGCTACTGTCTAGGTTGAGAGGACGAGCTTTCGATCTTTATTGTTGAAGCTCATATACCAACTCTAGAGCTTCGATTAAAACAGACATTCAATCGCATCTCTCGTTATGCCAAAGCGCACACGTTTGTTTCTTTGGCCAATACTAAGGTGTTGCACCTCTGCCGCCATCCTTGGTTTCCACACGCCCCGGACTTGTTCCTAAACCGCGTTCGCTTGGAAGTGGTGGATTAGCACCGTTTCCTTGGGCTTATTTTCAACCTTCGCCTAACCTAGGAGTCTCATATTCGTACCCTTAGGGACTCTTGTACCTGCGACACGGATATTCTTCGTTCCCGACGTTTAGTACTTATAGTGCTGAAAGGGAAACTGCCTTGCTTTTCTATCGATTTTGGTTCGTTCAAAGCTTGAGTAAGAATGCGAGTTTTATGCATCCGCAGCCGTCTGTGTACTTTGGAAGATGGACTTCCCCAAACAGGCCGGTCTCAGCATGGAAACCAGTGTTTTGCACATTCCCCATCTAGAGCATCTGTGGCCGATCCCGAAGTTGCCTTTGTTACCGAGAGACGCCTATCATGCCCTAAGCCTTTTAGATATAGGGCTACGAAAATCCTTCGAGAGCTCGGAGTAGCTCTTGGTCCGGTGGCGCCTCTCGATCTACTTGGGACCCCACCCTTGATGGTACCACCTTTAACTATTTGTCGCCACGCCTCTGCACGCCAGGAGTATTGCGTGCGTTCGGTATTTTTGGAGCACACTTCGTGTCACGCTGAAACCGTGCAAGTGTATACGGATGGCTCAAAGTCTCAAGAGGGGGTCGGTTTTTACGCCGTATCCCCTCTGTTTGAAGTCAGCAGGGCTCTCTCAGGCGCTGCGTGTGTCTTCACGGCCGAGCTGGTTACAATACACGGCTCGGTACGGGAGATAACGCGACGTGCTCTGTTCGGAGACTGGATTTTGATCTTTAGCCACTCGGTAATCTTGTGGCATTGGACTCTTCACACCTTTTGGTTCGTTGTATCCGTGGAACTACGGTTGCCGCAAGCCGACTAAATGTCAAGATTATCTTTTGCTGGATTTCTGGACCTGTGTAAATTTAGGTGAATGAGTGTGGTAATGATAGCGTCAAAGATTCTACTAGGACTGGGTCATATAACCAGCGTTTTGCTTTACCTACCTCTGACTACATATCAAGAATCAGGATAGCACTCCGAGCGGCTTTGCAAAGATGATGAGAGAAGGTTGATGGGAGCTTAAAGTTACGTGCCATTGCGCCGCGAATGTTCCCATGGACCTAACCCCCAATGCCGCGACGGCTTCAGGTTGCTTTTTGTCGTCTCCGAATTGGACACACTCGCGGGACGCACCGCCATTTGATGGAGCGCTCGTCTGCACTAAATTGCGATGACTGCGTTTTCCTTCAAATTGTTCGGCACATTTTTGTTGAATGTCCCAGTCTGGCAGATGTTCACCCACCTTACCTGTCTCGGTACCGGGACGAGAGGGGGTCGCTACCTCTTCTCCCTCGTACTCAGGGCAAGTTCGTCTCCAAAGACTTGTGGAGTACCTGTTTTTGTTTTTTTATTTGTTTTTATCTTTTTTTTAGAATTTTAAATTAACCTAGTACTAGGCTTGAATTTTACTTACAGTAACTATTCTTTTGAAGGCAGTCGTCCGATGGCCCCCCAAATAAAGCTAAAATATCCTAGATTCTTGAATGATCGTTCTGCTTCCCTACGCTCTTCGGACCTCCCTTGGTTATTTCAAACGTGCGTTGAAGACCCTCCTCTTCAACCCAACCTTTACATAGTTCATATGCAAGCCGTATGTGAATGGATGTGTCCCTCAAGAGCGCGATTAAAAATGCCCATTATTATATGTTTATTATTAATTTAAATAATTTTTGGAGCAGCGAAGACATTACATCCTCCTCTCGCTTTATATTCAGAAATTTAATTTACTCATTCATCTACTTTTTCGCAATGGATAATACTTATTCCGCATTTCTCGGCATTAACTAAATAGTATCCCCTCTTTTGTCAGTTCATTTTCCTCCGTGTGACAGCTTCTTAATTAGGACGGATTATATTTTAGGTCCATTTTGGGGGTTCCTTTGTATCAAAGTCTTCTTCCTCGCCAAACAACATGATTGATTAGCCCAAACAGAAAATTATCTGAGCGATAAGTGAGGTTGGAAGGATGAGCATAAGCCTCGGGCCTTTCATTTGTCTTAATTGACTGGCAGATAAAGGCAAAATCATTGTAAGGTTGGTGTTTTGATAGAAGATGGTTTTGGTTGTTTTATTGTACACTTATTTTGTTTAGAATATTCGGTCAATTTAGTATAGTGGAGCATTGATGACAAAAGAACTTCCCTTGGATTGGTTATCGCAAGATGTATGATTTTAAGAGATAGTTGTGCTCGAACTTTCATTCTCTTATACACTGTAAGTATATACGAAGTTATTAAGGTAAGGATTTGTGCCAAAATATTAATTTGTTAGGTGGGATTTAGGAACTTTTCGTTTCATTTGTTTTTCAAAGACATTGAAGATAAATAAGTGAAGAAAATGAAATATAAAAAGGTCATAGAGCAGGGGATGAAAAAATGTCAATAAAGCTATACACATCTTGCGTGAAGAGATAGTTCTTTTGGTACTAATGTATAATAGCGTTACACCAATTAAATATTTTTTCTCTTCTAAAGAGAGTTTTTTTTTATCAGGGAATCAGGCAACTTACTGATGATGTCAATTGTGTTTTCTATTAATAAATTTATTTTTTGTTTTTTATTAAAATACAATAAGATCAGTAAAATACAATACTTTTCGGTACTCATAATAATATATTTTATTATCTTAACTCAATTTAAAGTTAAAGAGACATTCAATCTTTTGTATTTAATAGTGAATTAGCGAGCCAGATCATTTTATCTATGCAAATTCTTTTACAGAGTTTTTGTGTTATTCTTTTTTGGTAAATATGAAATTTAAGAAAAATACGAAGGATTAATCTTCTTTGTAAAAACATTTCAAAGTTTCCTCCAATCCTTTTAGTAAGTGTTTATCCAGGGTCCTGCTTCGTCCTCATGCTTTCAGATCTCTATCGCGGTTGACTGTCCTCTCATGGCCAAGTAATTGGAGGAAGTTATGTATGGGTGGTTAATTACTCATTGGGATCTAATAACTACTAGTTTCCACCAGTGTACCAATACACCCTAAACCACGGTAATAGCTTGTAGGGAAAGTTAGGATTTTTCGGTACCTTGAATCAATTTTGGTGAAACTTTTCCCAGCTGGTCTGCCAAATATGGCAACAAGAATGTTATGTTTTCATTATGCTGTGTTATGTCCTCCAATTTTTATTTCAGATTCGTCGTTTTGGGGGTAAAATACGCTAACAGCATTTATCCTCTTTAAGAATAATGGTGCATCGCAGAGGCCTCAACGATAAAGAAAAGTCTTTCATCATCAAGGAAAGTGCCGAAGGCACCTCTTTTCATCCTATTGTGGAGAATTTAGTTCGTCATGTGGACACGGTTCGACGATTTCTGAAGTACATTGCACTAAGGATGAAGAGATGCGATTGTGTGAAAGCTAGGCATTTGAGGAATATTGGCAGCCAGTTACAGGGAAACGTGGACAAGCAAGCAAGGTCATTTTCACCACCGCTGGTCGCCCATATCTACCAAAGACCACCAGGATCCTCATCCTAGGGACTATGGCTTCCGTGCTTCAATGGGTCAGGAAGTAGATGACGTTGGGCATGAGTTGCATTCTCTTCACTGAGGAGACCAGGGCAACCATTGACGGACCTGATGGTTGGGCAAAGGATTGGGTCTATTTCGGAGATGAGCTACACTAAGGTTTGCGAGGTTAACTTCGGAGCGGACGAGTCATGTTGTGGGTAGGTATAATTAGACACAGGCTTGTTGGCCCAGTCAGGATACCTGATGAGGTTAAAGTGACCGCACCTACCCACTGTAATCTCTTGAAGGAGGTCTTGTATTGCTGGCTAGATGACATAGTCTTGTCACTTCTAAGGATTCAAGTTTTCATACATCATAACACTTCAGCCCACTCTGCCAGGGCCACTCAATTGTTCCTCGGCTCTTACGGGATAAAAGGTGACAAGTTGATGGTGTATCCGCCAGCCTTTCCGCATCTCAAGCCAATCCTAAATTTGTGGCCCATCATTAAACAAGATATTTATGCCAATCGACGTCAATTTTCGTCTAAAGAAGTCTTATGGGCGACCATCAAAGCTGCAGCAGAGGCAATCCAACTTGTTACTCTAAGAAATTGACAGATTCGATGCATGATAGGGTTTTTGAAGTCATTCGTCAAAATGGCACTAATGTAGACAAATAATTCATTTTTACTATCAATCGTGTATTATAATTGTTTTTCTGTGTTAAATATAAACGCAAGGTATGCTTAATGTGTATAATTACAAGTATCCTTCGTTTGCTGTAAAATATCTTTATCTGAAATAAAAATTGAAGGACGTAACACAACATAATGAAAACATAACATTAGCGTTGCCATATTGTGCACCCCAGCTGGGAAAAGCTTTATCACAATTGATTCACAGAGAACCGAGAAATCCTAACTTTCCCTACAAACTATTATCGTGATTCAGGGCGTATTTGTGTCGATTCCCACCGATAAATTAGATTCATTCACTGTAGGCAAACTAAACTTCAGAGTTATACGAACTGGTAACGCAGAGTGGTCAAAGCATTCGCAACTGTGATTCGTAGGGAGAAAAGTGTGACGAATAATATCAAGTTATTGCATCATACCATGCTTGGAAATAAGATATCTGGTTTTGATTTCCCGAATAATTTGCGTAAATTAGATATTTTCTTTCCCATCCATTCACATTATTGTGAGTAATGATAAGTTTTCTTGATCAAAAATACCTTTTGTATGCTGATAAAAAGTTAAACTCTTACTGAAGTTAGTAATGGGGTCCTTTTATGGCACTTCGAGTTTATAGGTGCTATGTTGAGGGAGTATGCAAACTAAACTCCAAATTTATATGAACTGGTAACGCAGAGTGGTCAAAGCGTTCGCAATTGTGATTTAATATTCTGTCAATCAAAATGGAGGTTTGTTTATTAGGACTTGTCATAGAGCTGCTTCATTTGTGAATTCGAAGATGTGATAGTTGCAAAGCCATTTGTATTTCCCAGTAATTTGTACTGCGTTGATTTTTTGTGTGTTGTTAAGTTTGCGGAACTTTATCGAAACCAAATATTCTCAGGTTTATCTTTTGTCAGGTGCATAAATAGAGTGTTCCTTATGCAGTACAGAGGGCAAACTAGTTCTTTTTCTTGATTGATATGATTATCCTGGTTAATTTATCAGTTCCCTAGAGTCTTTAGGAAGTCTTCATTTCTCTTGGATGAATAATGACGTAAGCCGTGAGGCTACTCCTTTCTTTCTCGTTATATCACCTAATCATAAAATTTAAAACCTACGTGCACGCATGAACTGTAATGCTTTCATGGTGCTACATAAATACAAAGTTTAGTTCACATTTTGTATTTGCAAGGTTCATAATATTTAACACGAGTAGCCCTGGTAGAGTTACATTAGATGTTTGTATACCCTACCATCTCAAATGGCCGAGACAATCTGCTTTAATTGCGTAGGTCATGTTTCTCAGCTCCCTCACTAGTTTCTTCTTTAGACTACTATGACTATATTTCCCACATATTTTTGCTCCCCTCATTTTAACCTCTTCGTTTATGGACCCCTATTCATAAACATTCTGGCAGTGATGCCCTCTTTAGTTTCTGTTTCCTACTTTTAACTATATACTAAAAAAATATTAGGAAAATACCTATTTAGCAACTGCTTTGTTTTTTTCTCAAATCTTTTATAATTACCTCAGTCGGGAGCCGTCGAGGATAATGCCGAAAAATTGGCCAAAAGCCAATTATCGAAGCCAATTCTTTTCGTTAATGACAACGGGGGAGTGTATGGGGGGCGGTTACTTATTTTGAAAACGATTTTCTGACTAATCCAGAGCCCCAGATATGGTGGATTTGTGCAGAATGTTTGGATTTTTCCTCCCCTACTGGAACTATTGAAAACAAATGGGAAATTAAGCATTAACTTAATTTGTAATGGATGACGCAAGAAGCAAGTGGGGATTGTGGACGCCGTGTCCAAACAAAGTGAATAGTTTTGTGAGGAGGGATTTTGTAAATTTAGTCAAAATAAACGTTGGTTGTGACACAATGCAGTAGTTAAAGATGAACGCACTGAGCGAGGGCCGCAATTCCTGCTAGTAAATGGTGTCACTTCCGGGTCTTTTACACTTTTTCCTTCACATTATTTTATGTCAGATTATGTTCTTGAAACGAATTCATAATGAATTTTAATTCAATTTCTTGATCTTGGAATTATTCTGGTCTAATTCCTTTTTCCCATCCTTAGTGTGACATTAATAGTTCAAACTTCCTCTCTTTCATCCCGTGAATGTTTTTGTTAACGTAACTCTGATGTGTGTGGGTGTCCCAGTGTCTGGTGAGGTAAATAGATGCGTTCAGGAATAATGTGTGTGTGGAAGGAATTGAAGAAATGGCAAAGAGCTCCTTAATTATCGGCTTGGAAAAGAAAAATGATATATTTTAAACGAATTTACGCAGCTCCATCTTTGACGGAAATTCGTAATGCAGAGATTTTTTAAGTCGTTATTTGATCGTTGTTTTTGTTGTCGTTGGTTGAATGTAAATTTGATAAGACGAGGTGGGAAAGGTCGTCGTTTTATTATCGCCTAAGAAATACTCTGGATAAATTTGAAAAGCAGTTTCGAATCTTTTGTATGGGGGCTATCAACGGCTTCTCTTTATTTTTTGTTCACACCAGCTCCTCTTTAATATTCTTTCAACCAGCTTATCTTTAATATTCTTTCTCCCACCTTTTCTTTAATATTCTTTCACACCTGTTTCTCTTTAATATTCTTTTACCATAGCTTCCCTTTAATATTTTGTAACACTCGGCTTCTATTTAATGTTCTTTCACCCCAGCTACTCTTTAATATTGTGTAACACTGGGCTCTTAATATTCTTTCACATCAACTACTCTTTAATATTCTGTGACACTTGGCTTCTCTTTAAAATTATGTAACACTCAGCTTCTCTGTAATATTTTGTAACACCCGGTTCTCTTTAAAATTTTTTGACACCGAGCTTCTCTTTAATGTTTTAACCCACTGCCCTCTCCCATCATCACTCTTTCTCCGTCTTTTCTCTTTCACCTTTGGGCATTTTTTCTTATTTTTTCCTTTTGTTGTTATTAAGATGACTTCTTGGTCAATTTTTTTACTATCAATTCTGTCCACTAATAACGCCCTTTCTCAATGGCTTTGAGGTGCCTAATTTAACGTAATACTTCCGGAGATATCTAATCTATTTCTTGGGCCTTAGTTTCCCCGTAAGGGGCGCGGCGATTTGCCATCCTGGCCGCCGTGCTGACGGGACTCAGCACCCCGTCCGGCCCCAGCTTATCCTCTCTTCCTTCCTTCAAAACACTTGTTTCCTCTCTTTTCACACAACCTCTCCCACAACTTTCTCTGGTCAGCCTCTAATTTCACAGGGTAGATGCTGACCTTCCTTTCAGCCAACCGTCCCGCATCGAGGCTGAGGGGGTGGGGGACAATGTTCCCTAACCCCTGAGCTCCGGTCTGGGGTGGCTGGTTTTTAACTACCTGCTTCATCCCCACCCATACCTTCCTCACATCCCTTTTCCTCTCCTCTTCACAATCTATTAATTTTTACGCCGTGTCTAAGGTGAAGCCGCCATGCCGATGGACTGCCAGGCCACCAGGCGGGAGGGGTGGTCCCAAATGGCGGCGCCTAGCTCGGCCGGGCTTGTAAGCACCTCTCGCAGCGCGGGCTACTGCGAGAGGTGTGCGCGATTGCATCCCGTGTTTAAAAAAGGGTCACCATGCCCAATAATGATAAAAAAACAAAACAAACCCAACCCTCAACTTCCCCTGTTCCATCGACGGAGCCGCCCTCGGGCAGCTCCAGCAAAAAAATGGAGGTCCCCCCCCCTGTGCTTGCACAGGGGACCCTCCATATTTCTCTAACCGGAGAGGAGGCTTACTCCTCTCCTTCGCCTACGGGTGCAGGGGACTCCCCCTCACCCCCTTCTCTGGAGGTGCTTTCAGGCATCTTCCTTTTCCCAGCGGCAGTCCCCTCTTTTCTTTCCAAGGGGACTGCCAAGAAAGCCAGCAGGCAGCCCTTAGCCAGCCGCTCCCCATCAAAGCGGCTCGGTAGGGCAAACCCTCTTAGGGGGGGAGAGGGAAGCCAGGCCCCTTCGGTCGCTTCCCTCAAAAGACCTGCTGGCAAGAATTTTAAACCTTGCTGGGGTCAAGGCCTGTGCCTCCCCACACAACACTGGCGACACTGCCAAGGCGACCTGTGATGTCCTGGGAGGGGATGGCCAACTGGAGGCCCCTCCTGTGATAAACATGGTCTTTGAGGAGACCCAGCCTCAGACGGTAGGGCCTTCCATGGGGGGGAATTCGGGCTCGGCGCCAAGCACCGAACCCAAATCCGCCCCTATGCAAGGTCCTCCTCAAATGGCTGAGGGCTCCGAGGCAGTAAAAGGAGGGGAGGGATCTCCTCCGACAGGTGCCCCTACGACAACCAGGACCTTCTCCATTTCGGAGAGGGACCTGGCTAAGGCCGGTCCATCTGGCCTGGGGGCTTCTGCCGGCGGAGGTGAGAAGCGGGTTCATTCCCCGCCCTCCTCTCCAAAAAAGAAAAAGACAAAGAAGACTAAAAAGACGAAAAAGACTCGGGGCTCCTTTCCATCCGTGGGGGCTGCGGGGACGGATGGGTCTGCTGCCACTTTGGTAGGCGACCAAGCCAAGATCGGCACATCCGGCCCCTCTACCCCCTCGTGTGCGGAGCCCCTGACCAAGACTAACACCAAAAGTGCACAGGGCGGAGCCTCGATGACATCGGGGCCCCTGATTCAGAGGTTACCTGGCGTTTTCGAGCCCGCTGGCTTCAAACGCTTCCTCGTTATTCGCTCCACTGATGGCACCATGTTGGCCAATGGCAACATGATCCATCAGAGGAGAGGATTAGCTAGTGCAATTGGTAGAGAGCCGAAGGTAACCCGTTTCTCGGACGGGAGCCTTCTGGCGAATGCGGCGAATCCCGCCGAGGCGGCCAAGATAAGTGCTCTTCGGACACTTCATGGCACCCCGGTGAGTGTGACGCCGCACTCTACCATGAACTTTGTGAAAGGAGTAGTTTATGCGAGGGAACTCGTTGACTACTCCATTAAGGACATCACCCTAGAGCTGACCGACCATGGGGCGGTCAAGGTCGAACGTGTGATGAGAAAACAGGGAGGGGCTTCGAGACCCACCCCTACACTCTTCGTCACGTTCGACAGTGACAAGCTCCCTGAGTCGGTGCGTGCCGGTTGGTACCGCTACCGCGTGAAGGCATTCGTGCCACTGCCGCGGCGGTGCTATTACTGTCACCGCTTCGGCCATACGAATCGCTCATGTAGACGTGCAAAGTCGGGGTCACCGGAATTCTGTGTAAATTGCTCCAAGGTCGCACACGATAAGTCCAAATCGTGTGTGGCCAAGTGTGTCAATTGCGGAGAGCCGCACCCTGCTTCTTCGAAGCAATGTGGTGCATATCTCCTGGAGAAAGAAATCCTGGCCGTTCAGGCCCAGGATAGACTCTCATTCCGCAAGGCTAAGGACTTGGTCCTGGTGCGCCCAGCTCTGCCTGGGACGTCATATGCTTCAGTAGTTCGAAAGGCACCCTCTGCTCCTGGCCCATCCAGGCAAACGAGCACGGTTGTTTCCACGCCCATTCGGAGCCTCTCTGCGGGCTCTACCCAACCCGGGTGCTCCCCTGGTAGAGCTGGCGGCAAAAAGGGTTCACACCCAGCCCCGGCTAAAACCAGGGCTCCCCCCTCTTCCCCCAGCGTGACCGTTTTCCGTAAGGCGAAACGACCACGCGCCTCCACAGAGTCGTTAGACTCACAGGAGGCAACACCCCTGAAGATGGTCGCTAGGCCATCTTCGGGGGTTCCTAAAGCTGTCCCACGAAAGGAGGACAGCAACAAAGGAGCTTCGGCTCCTTCGCCCACGCCCCGAGGTGGAGCGAGTGGCTCGGAGACGGTGGTTCCTCGAAAAGAGGGCCCCCCGCCTTTGAAGCCGCAGCGCCCGCCTAAGGTTTCGAGGCGGAGGGAGGAAAAGACTCGCATGACGAGGTCAACCTCCCCCAATAAGTCCTCGAAGGCGACAGCGCCTCCAGCGCTTTGTCCGGCCAACAGCGCCCGGGGTTCTGCCCCCTAGAAGCGTACGGCCATTCCCGTGAGGGTCTTCAATTCGAGGAGGGCCCCCGCGTCTCCTCCGAGCTAGGCCTGGAGGGCATATTCCTTCAATGGAATTGCCGTGGACTCCGGACCAACTGGGAGGAGCTGCGGAGGCTTGCCTCGTCCCGTTCCCCGTTAGCTATTTTTTTGCAGGAGACCATGCTAGGCGCGTGCCCACTGCCTGCCCTCCCGGGGTATAAGGGTCTTGCGACCCCACCACCGCGGGACGGCCGGGCTGGGGGATGCGCGGTTTACACCCGGCATGATGTCTCCGTTCTTCCTTTCTCTTTAGATACCTCCTTTCAGGCAGTGGCTGTGCAGCTGCACCTGGATAGGAGGTATACTATCATTTCTGCGTACATTCCACCGTCAGCTGACTTCGACGCGGGGGACTTTCGCCGCGTCGTGGCACGGTTGCCGAGGCCCTATCTCTTGCTTGGAGATCTGAACGGCAGGCATCCTCTCTGGGGAGATTACACCATAAATCCCAGGGGACAAGTCCTTGCCGATCTGATCGAAGAGCTTGAGATGGGTGTCCTAAACGTGGATGAGTTTACGCATCACTGTCCGAGAACCGCTTCATTTTCTTGCCTTGACCTATCTTTGTGCTCTTCGGATGCACAGCTTGATTTTGATTGGGGGGTGGTCGATGATCTCCATGGTAGTGATCACTTTCCCATTCAAATATCCTTTTCAGGGCAACTGCCGCCTGAGAGACCACCTCGGTGGTGCTTGGCGCGGGCGCGGTGGCCTGCATTTCAGGAAATGACTGAATTCTCTATCTCAGTCGAGGAGTTTAGGTCGGTAGATGAGGCCGTTGAGTTCTTCTCCGGCAACCTTATCGCCGTGGGCCTGACTACTATTCCTAGGACGTCTGGCTGTTTTGCACGCCGACCACTCCCATGGTGGTCGGCCGAGTGTGATACGGCCCTCAAACAGAAGCGTTATGCCTACATGCGCTATAAGCGCCGCCCGAACGATTTCACTGTCGCTGAATTTCTTCGGGCTAGGGCTAGGTTCCGGTATATTTCGAAGCACGCCCGCCGCTTTTCTTGGCGGGCATACGTGTCTTCACTTAACGGGAAGACCCCTTTAGCTGAGGTGTGGAAGCGAGTCAAAAGGATTCGGGGCAAGTTCTCGCAGGACCCCCCTCCCGTTCTCCAGGAGAATGGGACCGCACCTCGGACCCTGCGTCCGTGGCGGAATCCTTAGCGACCGCTTTCTCCGCATTCTCTAGCCGTGATGCTGCTCCGCCAGCATTCAATGCACGTCGTGATGTCGCGGAAGGCCGCCGGCTGGACTTTACCTCCAGAGGCGGAGAACCTTTCAACGACAAGTTTACTGTGAGTGAGTTGCGTTCCGCTCTCGCTTCGTGCGCCGACACCGCCCATGGTCCGGACGATGTCCCGTACGCCATGCTTCGACACATGGGTGAGCGAGGCATGGCCTTTCTGTTAGATCTGTTCAACAGGATCTGGGTGAAAGGTCTTCTCTCAGACTCCTGGCGAATCGCTACTGTGCTCGCCTTTCGCAAGCCGGGGAGAGATCACTCTACTCCGACCGGTTTCCGCCCAATCTCTCTAACCTCTTGCGTGTGCAAGTTGATGGAGAAATTGGTAAATGTTAGATTAGCCTATTTCCTGGACAGCGGAGGCCATCTGTCTTTTGCACAGTGCGGCTTCCGTAAGTTTCACTCCACGTCGGATGCTCTGCTCCGACTGGAAAATGCCGTCTGCGAGGCTTTCCTTCGTAGACAGCACTACGCCACGGTGTTTTTTGATCTGGAGAAGGCCTATGATACCGCATGGCGATACGGTATCATGAAGACTCTCCACACGATGGGGGCGAGGGGACGCCTCCCAATGTTTATATCTGAATTTTTACGAGATCGTCGATTCCGCGTACGGGTGGGGGGGGAGGCCTCTCTGCCCCAAAGGAGCAGGAAGAGGGTGTCCCGCAGGAAAGTGTCCTCAGTGTCACACTCTTTGCCCTGAACATCAACGGCATCACCTCGGTGCTGCCAGAAGATGTTCTCGCTACGCTCTACGTGGATGACCTTTCGATCTCTTTTGGCGCGGCCCAGATGGCAACTCTGGAGCGTCGACTCCAACAGGCATTGAACCGCGTCTCTCGCTATGCCGAAGCGCACAGGTTTCGGTTTTCTTTGGCCAAGACTAAGGTGGTGCACTTCGGCCGCCATCCACGGCTTCACCCCGACCCAGATTTGTTTCTTAATGGGGTGCGCCTGGATGTGGTTGAGTCGCACCGTTTCCTTGGTCTTGTATTCGACCGACGCCTCACCTGGGAGGCTCATATTCGCAGCCTTAGGGTCTCTTGTAGCCGCGCCATGGACATTCTCCGTTCCGTGACGTTCAGCGCTTGGGGCGCTGATAGGGCTACCGCCTTACTTTTTTATCGATCCTTTGTTCGCTCGAAGCTCGACTACGGATGCGAGTTTTATGCATCCGCAGCCGAGCGTTTATTGCGGAAGGTGGATTCAATCCACCACACCGGCCTTCGCCTTGCGACCGGTGCCTTCCGCACTTCCCCCATTGAGAGCCTGTTGGTCGATGGTGGGGAGATGCCACTCGCTCTGCGCAACATGCAGTGCATCACTCGCCTGTACGCGCGAGCCCGGCGCCTCCCTCAGTCGCCAACAGCTCTCACTGCATCCGCAGCTGATCTCGATGGTACCTATGCCGCCGAGAGACGCCAGTCATACCCTAAGCCCTTTGGGTTTAGGGCCAGGATACTCCTTCGAGAAGTAGATATAGCTCTCGGGCCGGTGGCGCCCCTGGTTCTGCCCAGGACGCCACCCTGGAGGGTACCACATTTGGCTATTTGTCGCCACGCCTCTGCTCCCAAAGCTTGTACTGCGCCGGGAGTATTGCGTTCGACCTTTTTGGAGCACACATCGTGTCACGCTGGTACCGTGACAGTGTATACGGATGGCTCCAAGTCCCAAGAGGGGGTCGGCTTCCACTCCGTATCCCCTCTGTTTAAAGTCAGCGGGGCTCTACCAGGCGCTGCGTCTGTCTTCACGGCCGAGCTGGTGGCAATACACCACTCGGTACGGGAGATTACGCGACGTGCCCGGTTCGGAGACCGGATTGTGATCTATAGCGACTCACAAAGCGCCCTGAGTGCTCTCGGGGCATTGGAATCTCCGCATCCCCTGGTTCGCGAAATCCGTGACGCCACGGTTTTGGCGAGCCGGGCAGATGTCGAGATTATCTTCTGCTGGGTTTCTGGACATGTAGGAATTGCGGGGAATGAGTGCGCCGATGAGGGCGCCAAAGAGTCCGCGAGGACTCTGCGACCGGACCAGCGTTTCGCTCTTCCTCACACTGACTACATGGCAGGAATACGGGCAGCTCTTCGGACTGCTTGGCAAAGAAGATGGGAGACGGTCGAGGGGAACTTAAAGTTGCGTGCCATTGCACCGCAACTGTTCCCATGGACCTATCCCCCAATGCCGCGGCGGCTTCAGGTTGCTTTCTGTCGTCTTCGAATCGGACACACTCGTGTGACGCATCGCTACTTGATGGAGCGCTCGCCTTCGCCCTATTGTAACGACTGCGTCGTCCCCCAGACTGTTCGGCACATTCTTCTCGAATGTCCCAGTCTGGGTGATCTTCGCGCACGATACCTGTCCCGGTACCGGGATGGGCGGGGTCGCTACCGCCTGTCCCTTGTACTCGGGACGAGTGCGTGCACCATGACTAGTGGACTTATTGAATTTTTGGGGGAGGATGGCCTTCTCCCTTTCATTTAACCCAGTTTAATTGTTGTTGTTGTTTTTGTTTTTGTTTTTTGTTATTGCTTTTTTATTGTTATTGTTATCTCTTTTTATTGTTTCCTGTTTAATTTTTAAAGTAGCCTAGAACTAGGCTGTTTGTTTACGGCGACTAATGCCTAAGTCGGCAGTCGCCAGATAGCCCCTTAATTAAAAAAAAAAAAAAAAATGGGCCTTAGTTTATTGGTGTAAGCCTTTTTATATTAGGTTTCATACTTTATCACTTTTTCTTATTACTTGCATTCTGTTTTTTTTTGTCATTTTTTGGTGTTCACCTCTCTCTGCCCGATAAATCCTCGCACCACCATTGTATTTCTTATTCCCATGATCAGACTTAAATTCGCTCCGCACAATTTTGATATCCCAATTTCATCCAATCCGGTAGAAAGGTATTTTAAAATTATCTAAAGATGCTTTCGTTAGTTATAAGTAAATTATAAATAAGCAGAAATATATGATAGTATTTTCTTACTGACCTATTTCTCCAATTATTTTCTAAACATTGCATAAATTTAAATTGCCTATTTTTTAGGTAAATGTGTACTTATAAAGTTGGGAATATGGATTTTTAACAAAAAACGTAACTCATCCGATGTAGATACATGAATAGACTAATTCGTCTACTTGTGAAACGCGTATATATACTACCGAGAAAAATAAGAGAACGATTTAAAATATTAAAATATTTTTAAAAATATGATCGGTAGGTAAATGAAATTTCCAGGGTACATAAAAGCATGCATTTAATATATTTTGTGAAGATTTCATATGATACAATCGTATATTCAAGAAATTATACTATTTAAACTAACAAAATAAAATATGGACACGTGTAAAATAAGGGAAAGATCGTTCACAGAATTGCTTAGCAAGCAAATACACAATAAACGAAGCAAGATTTGACAACGATGAAAATTTTAATACTTAATATGAGGTGTTGAAGCCTTTGTTTTCTATTTAATTTAATGCAATAATGACCAAAAGACCTCACCACTTTTTTGCACAATTCTGCTGTTATTTTGTTCAATTTTTGCTCAATTTTCGCCCTTAAATCCATCACAATTGAAGTCTGCTCGTCTTGATTTTTGTCACGAATGATTTCTCAGTGATTCTCAATTGGGTTCTGGTCCGGGCTCTGAGAAGGTCACTTAGTTTCTTCGATATTTTCTTGTTCGAAATGGTATTTTACTCTCTTTTTTAGTATGACATTGCTTGTTGTCCTACATAAGTACTGCTGGTTGGTTCAGAGATGCTCGAAGTAAAGGTATAACATGTTCTTATACGAGGTTTAGTTAAACATTCCTATTTACTCTTCCAATTATTAGTACTAGCAAACCAACTCCTTCAGATGAAAACATCATCC
This sequence comes from Ceratothoa steindachneri, assembly GCA_963969495.1. Taxonomy (NCBI): domain Eukaryota; kingdom Metazoa; phylum Arthropoda; class Malacostraca; order Isopoda; family Cymothoidae; genus Ceratothoa; species Ceratothoa steindachneri. The sequence continues at coordinate 121,083,757 of OZ018327.1, forward strand.
AAACCATGAAGCTGCCTCCTCTATGCTTGGAAGATTTTTAAAACACATTCACGGTTAGTTTTGCCACACGTAACACGTCTAACAAAGCCTCTGGCATCAGATCCCACTAAATTAAATTTAATTTCATTGCTAAAATGAGCTTCAGCATATTCGAATCTCGCATTCTGGTTCTTCTTACTGATGATTTGTTTGTTTGCTGGAGAACGACCAGATGATTTGAGAAAACGACACACTGTGAAACGGCTCAATTCTTTGCCAATATTGGTTTCAATGTTTCTAGAAATTCCTACTGCAGTCTCGAAGAGATCCTTCATAGAGTAGCGCCTAAGAGTTCTGTCTTCTCGGACGGTGTTTATGCACGGTCAACCGACATTTGCATGAGACTTATAGGTTTTGCCTTTACTACATAACTTCAGAACCGACGATATCACACGCATAGACCATCCTACCTCTATTCAAATCCCAGAAATAGGCGTTCCCGAAGTCTTCAAGCGAATTGTTCTCTCACAGAGCTCACGAGTCACTTAAATATGGGGTGGTATCTCTGCAGAGTAAGTACGACAAAAGTGGCAGTTGTAAAGTTCTTATCTACTGTGCAAAATGTTAGTTTATTTAGTATAATTTCTTGAATATACGATTATAATCGTATGAAATCTTCATAAAATATATTAAATGCATCCCTTTTTGTACCATGGAAATTTCATTTACTTATCATCATATTTTTGAAAATACGCTAATGAAGGAAAAATCGTTCTCTTAATCTGCTCGGTGGTATATATACCAGGGTTACGGTAATATATATATATATATATATATATGAAATGAATATATATATATATATATATATATATATATATCGAAAAAGATCCAAGACAAATTGATACAGTTAATATAGTGGCATTATTACACAACTACATTTATAGGGCTGGTGGATTAGCTATCCTATAAATGTAGTCTTGCAGTTCGTGGACGAAAGGATTTCACGCTGGACCTGAATTAGATTAGTTGTCTAATAATGCCACTAGATTAAACGTACCATATATATATATATATATATATATATATATATATATATATTTATATATATATATATATATATATATATATATATATATATATATATATATATATATATATATATATGCGTGTTGTCACAGCACAGTAAAGAGGATAAAATGGAAAAAAATGTATAAATAAGCGTAGAGGCGAATGGAGAAAAAAGAAGACACCCTCGGCACTAATAGAACAAGCTTTGCTGACCAAAAGTCGCGTGCTCTCACTTATTCTGATTTATGATCTTTAAAACTTTTAATAATTCAGGAACTAACTTTCGGAAGACCCATACAATTTTATTATGGGAAATATAATGTAAAACAACATAAGCGTTTCAAATTCCGTTAGAATCGGCCGAATAGTTATAATGTTATTGCCAAAACAAAGCAATTCCCAGGCTCACCGTGGGTGGACCTTGGCAATTATATTATCCAAAAGGGAATGTAAAACAACATAAGGATTTCTAATTACGTTAGAATTGGCCCAATAGTTACAAAATTATTAGCAAAACAAAAGAAAAGCAGAACGGGGACCGACCAACAGACATACGAGGGGCGGTCAATAATTTTCCAATTCGGATATAAGGAAACGAAATATGACGAAAAGTGTTTTATTATTTTTTAATATAACTACCCTCAACTTCAATGCAGTGGCGCCACTTGTCCCCAAGGCTTCAAATTCCCGACAACTCGAAATCTCCCGACTACTGTTCAATCCACTCCTGGACCGCGAGCTGGACATCTTCATCGTCCCCAAACCGGCGTCCACGCAGTGCAGCCTTGAGCTGGCGGAATAAAAAGTAGTCGCTAGGGGCCCGATCTCGAGTGTAGGCGGGATTGTTGAGCTCCTCGAATCCGCACTCTCCAGGGCACCTTGTGCAATTCTGGCCTTGTGCACTTTGACGACGTTGAAGTTGATCATGGGGCGTGAGGTTCCTAGGGACCCAACGGGCAGAGACCTTGGTCATGTCCAAATTGTCGTGGATGATGTTGATAACACTTCCATGTGATATTCCAAGTTCTCGTTCGATTTCTTCGACCTTCACCCGTCGATTTTCGAGGATCTTCCTTTCCACACGGGCCACATTGTTCTCGTTAGTCAAGTCTGACGGGCGTCCTGGACGGGGGTCATCTTCAAGGGACTCACAACCATGTCGGAACTCCCTATTCCAGCGAGCAAGGGTTGCATAGGATGGGGTGGTGTCGGTGTACACTCAAACCATGCGTTCGTGGATCTCCTTTGCATTCTTGCCTTCCTTGGTCAAAAATATAATCACTGCGCGGTGCTCAACCTTCTGCATTGTTGAAAAATTTGTGACTGACGATCTGCGATCAGCTATTGCTTCTTAAATAAACGAGGCAGGAGCGTGCAGCTGCAGGTCCTGACTTGTCATAACTTGTCCTAATACCCCCATAAACAGCCATCTTCCTTCCTCTGATTTGTCCTACCGATTCGCAAAACTTATTGTCCGCTACTAAACAAAATCTGTCGACCAAAAGGTCACATGAGAGTATGACGAGGCCGCGAATAAGGGCGAAGTTATCGCTAGACGACAGCGTTACATGTGTCGCTCTGATGCGACTAGGAATGAAAGATTCATCTTCTGTCTCGGACAGAAGAACTTCGAGGACCCTGGTCATATTTACAAGATGATGGGTGTGAGCAAGGCAACCATCCATTGAGTAGTGTATCAGGACCAGAGATGCCACTCGTACGTAATTAAAGGTGTCAGCTTCTCACGCAGGCTACCAAAAAAGCTGTAAAGTGAAGGCACAAACACTCATCAACGAAGTCAAGCACAATGGTGCCAGCCTTCTTCGTTTCGTCTTCGACGATAAAACCAAATCCTGCAGGACACTAAGAGGAACAGGCAAAATGATCGCTGACTGTGCGAACAATTATCAGGCAGGTAACCCGTTCAGCTCCCGCGTGGAGAAGGTCGTAAAAGCAGATGATGGCCATTTTAAATGATTTCGCAACCAGGTATATCGCTCTATTTGTGTGTAAATTATCATCAGAATATATTGCTTTGTTGATATATAAATTTCTTTTCCCCGTGTATAATTTGTATAAATTTACATGGAACCCCATGTATATCAATAATGTGGGAAGTAATTTCAATTTTATTTATTTCCAGGACAAAATCAGAATCAAGTATCGCTTGTATCAATATCCTTATTTGCAGTTTCCCCAAGATGTCTGTCTATCACTCGAAATTTATTAACTCTACTTTGATAATATAATGAAAAAGGAAAATGATTTTTTTTTTTATAAATGAATGAATGTTAAGATGTTTGTTAATATATATATATATATATATATATATATATATATATATATATATATATACTTAGAAATATTTATTATACTTGTGTAAGAATCGTATACTAAATTATACACTCCAGTATATTTTAGTAATAAAATAGATTGCGAAATAAAAATTAACCCAAAATTAAATAGCGTTTTTAACTTGATTATCCTGATTGACAATGCGGTCTTAAGCAGACGAATTGTTCTTTTATGTATAATAAATAACTACCAGGCAATGGCTTCACCACTCTCCCCTACGGGGGGAGCTTGCGCGTCGCTACTAAGATTATAAAAGAACCCTAAACTAAATTTCCCCACTTTCAAAATATCACGTTGCTAAAATATAGAGTTATAGAAGAAGAAGAAAAAGATATATAAAAATCAATTTTCTGAACTTCACCATTTGTAATTCTTTGGGTTTAAAAAAATTCACAAAATTTAAATACTTATATTTATTTCTTAACTTCACCATTTTGTTTTTTGATATTATAAAACTAAGATTAAATTATTATTCAAATACTCAATAAAATCCTCTTCTTAAATTATAGAGTTAGTGATTATGATGATGATGATAATTACTTTATTAATTTGACCCTGAGAAACAAATTAAGAGTTTATCTCTATTTAAAAAAACCTATTATGCATCAAATGCATGTCTGCTTTGGTTTTCATATTTGTAGTAGTGGTTGGCCTTTATACAGGCGAATCCCCGACCGATTAAAGAAATAAATATAAAGGTCAGTATGACAATTGCTGGTGAGCTCGAGTGCACCAGAGGTCGGTTCTCTTTGGGAAGAGGTGCAAGGAAGTATCGTGTTTTGACACCAAACAGCGTTCCGGTGGAAGCCTTCGTCACCTTGGGGAAGAGGGACCTGTTCTGCGTCAGAGGTACGTGGATATAGATACCGATCGGCAAGATTCCTTGAAACAGAGAGAGTGTGTGTGTGTGTGTGTGTGTGTGTGTGTGTGTGTTGTGTCGTGAAGGCAGGAGAGAAAAGAAAGCCGAGTTGTCATTGGCTATGTGTGTGTGATGAAAACTGTAATATCTCCCCACTCCAACACAGCGCCTCCACCAATTGGTAGCCAGATCTCTACCCACGCTGACGTTTGTGTCCGCTCTCGTCCGAATCGAACCCGGTACTTCGACGTTGGCAAATCAACGTCGTATCCACTCCACTACCGAGAGCTCTGCTTTGTATACTAAGATCTAGTTAAGCGAAATCACTAAGAAAATTTGTGGTGCGTCAGCCCTCCCGAATGTCTCTCTCGCATCAAAAGGGAAAGGCGGAAAATCTTCGAACGAAAATTCATAGATTTTTCCTCTGACCAAATAGACGAATTTTTCGCTTTGGAAATGTAAACAAAAACACACGAAAATTTGAATCACCGCACGAATTCGTTAGCATGGGCTCTATAGAGGGTTTAGAAGATTTCTTGTTGCGTTTTGTTTAATTGTAAATGTGTGTGCGTGGGGGGGGAGGGGTTTATGACTTATGCGTGTATATTATATAATTTATAGTCCGCGTTTAAAGCGTGATATCAAGAAGGGCGCATCACGCATAAGCTTTTAAGCAGAGATGTGGAAGAAATGGAGAATATGAAGTGAAAATGTGTGTAAGATATGTATATAGCCATATTCTCTCCTGCAGGCATTTGCGGCTGGGAGGGCGCACAAATCTCCAAATGACAGCTGCAGCGTTGTTTTATTACTATATATGACGTGCCTTTGCATTCATGTAAGAGGATAGCTAGAAAAACAAAGACGGGGTGGGAGCGAAAGGAGTGGGAAGAATGCATGCAGGTTATTCACCTCTACACAACCTTAACCAGAAGAGAGTGGTGAACCAGTCCCCTTCCCCCTTCCGCGGCTCGACCCAAGATAAGTAGACGAAAGCTGGTCTGCGACTAGCCTACTAAATTAGCAGCCAGCCAACAGACGCCACGAAAAAATGTAAAAGTAGAAATAGCTAGAAAGAATAAAGCACAGATAGTCTCAATCTAGATTGAGACTACTGGGGTTTGGGGGAACATCGAGGCCGGAAAGGCTTGCTTCCTATAGGTACCGGGTGTTTCAAGACGCGACTCCCCTTTGGTGGGTGGGGCGGGGTTGTAATGCGTAGCTTTGTCTTTTAGACTGTATGAAAGGGTGCTGAAATTTTTAGCGGCGTTGATCAGCGCAGACCACATCTGGTGGGAGAGCTTTACCATCGATATGTGTGTGTGTGTGTTAAGATAAATTGTAATTCTAGTGTGTTTCATTGTGTAGTAAATGAAACGTGCGGTGCGTTGGCCGTAGAGATTCGCACTGGCTTGTCTGTCGAACGTCCTATGAATTGTCCCAGCCCCAATTGACGGATAATGAAATTCACATAAAGATAAGAATGACAATCTCTAGGTAGCCCAAAGAAGAAACCAGGGTGTTGGGGGGAGGGTCGGAAGAGTGGTAGTAGTATGTTTTGCCACCAGGCAACGGGTGTGTGAATTTTCCGTGGCTCGAGGGAAAGCCACCCTTCCCATACGAGGGGAGTGTGACCTTAAACTACTTAGGCGGATTTCATAGAAGGAAGAACCATGTGTTTGTGTGGGTGTGTATGTGAAGGAAGAGATGGAAAGGGCAATTGTGATGGGGGAGGGGCTTTGCGACAGACTCAGCACACCGATAATTGACGGGTAGCTTCCTCGGAGATTAGCTCCTTCAGCGACTAGTTCCCTCGGCGTCTAGCTCTCTTGAACGACTAGCTCCATTGTGGTCTAGCTCATTTAGCGACTATCTCTCTCGGCGACTTGTTCCCTTAACGTCTATCTCCCTTTGCGACTGGCTCCCTATGAGAGCCGTAACCTTTTGTGTGCGAATAAAATTTAGCTTTTAACTCTAATTTTCAGGTCCAATTTTTACCTTTATTTTTATTTATTTTATTTTCTATTTTATGCACCCTTTATTTTAGAAATTTGACTTCTGCCCCCTTTCGTGGGCGTTCCCATATCGGAATATATGGAGTACAGGTTCCCTTTATACCTAAACCATAGAGTTTGGTCGTTAAGGCATTACGACTTGATCTACCCCGCTTGCTTAAAGGTTATCACATTATTTTCCCTGAATTATTTTAGTATTTATATTCTTTTTATTTATTTTCCCTACTTTAACAATTATTTATTTACACAAGGTCCATCATACCTCGTTGGATTATATATTTCGGGGTAAGATAGTTACATTTTTCCTTCGTTATGGAACAAGGTCAGATTCAGGTGTTTGTGGCTCTAATTCCTCAAGTCTCCCGAGTAGACTTAGAGATTCCACGAATCAAGTATCTTTCTCATTTCTTCCCTTACCCTAACTTAACCATTTTATTACGAACTCTTTACATAAACCTCCTTCCTACCCTCCTCGCTTTATAGGTAAAGTCCGCCTTCCTTCTCCTCTATAGTTTACCCGTCAACTCTTACCCCATTATACACAGTTGGCCAAAAGCATAAAACACCCTATGGAATCATATAATGTAATTAGACATTTGTTGTAATTGAATTGAGTATATATTTATATATTTTTAATTATTAGTTTGACCACCTTTTGCCTGTATATTCTTCCATCTGCTTAGTTTGACTTTGCTCTCTTCCAACTGTATATTGGATTACAGCCATAATATTTCATACAGTTCTGTTTTATATGTACTTGTGTTACTTATTGTTATTCCAAAATCTCCCCACAAGTGTTTTATTGGATTAAAGGGTTGGGATCTGTAATGACCACTCCATAAAGATGATTTTCCTTTGGCGAACCACTTCCTGATGTAGTCAGATGTATAGAATGGGGGCGATGTTATGCTTAAATCTAATTTCAGTTCTTGGATGTTGGTGGTATAAGTTGTGGAATCCATTCTGCCTTGGCCTAACAACATCATCCCAGGTTTTGATGAAGACAAGCAGCACCATACTATGATAGAACGACCTCCATGCTTGAAAATTGTTACTAATTGTTAAATTTGTAAATATTTTTTTTTCCTCAAGATATATTTAAATGTAATTCTCTAAACTATGTACATGTAAAACCACAATAGAATTGTCTTTAACATAGTTGATAATTACTCTCATCTTACTAGATAACTCTATGCCATTGTTCATGTGTACAATTTTTGTGAATTTTCTGTGTCTTGTTCTGTTGAACTCGGATATTCATGGCCTCTTTCTTACCTTACATCTTCTAAGCATATTATATTTAGGTCTCATACCTATTCTAATAATATTTTTAGAGTTGAAGATTCCTTGAACTCTATTATAAGTTCAGAACATGTTTTACTGCGGTTTTTTAGTAAAGCCTGAGTGATAGATGTCTTTTCTAGTTGTTTTAAAAAGGTTTCGTTCCCCTGTATAGAGTGCCTGTATATTCTTACATCTGCATAGTTTAACTTTGCTCTCTTCGACCTGTATAGCTTACCAATCCCTTTTTCCATTTGTATAGTTTATCCGTCCTATCGTCCGCCTTCCCCTCTTTCTCCTGTATAATTTACCCTTTCCTCGTCCCTGTATAGTTTACTTTTTCCCCTCCTCTACCTGTAAGGTTTACTCGTTTCATCTTCCATCTGTATAGTTTACCCGTCCACTCTTGACGCAGTAAAGTTAACGTCTACCTTATTTCCATTGTATACTTTAGCGGTCCCTTATTACCACTGTATAGTTTAGTCGTCTCTTCACCCCCTTGTATAGTTTAGCCATCCCTTCAGCCCCCTGTACAGTTTCCCCGGAGCCTATTCCTTCTGTATAGTTTACCCGTCCCATCTTAACTCTCTCTAGTTTACCTGTCTGCCCCCCTGTATACTTTACCCATCCTCATTTCCATCTGTATAGTATACCAGTCCCATTTTCCTTCTCTATACTTAACCGTCCCCTCTTCCGCCTGTATAGTTTACCCTTCCCCTCTTCCCTCTGTATAGTTTACTCGTCTCTTCTTTCTGTATAGTCTCTCTGTCCCCTTCTCCGTTTATTTAGTTTAGCTCTCCTTCTGTATAGTTTAAACCTTTTCGCTTTCTCCTGTATAGTTTAACCGTCATCGATCCCATATGTATTTTTAGTATAGAGTATGCCCCAAGGTAAGGGTGATTGTCTCTACTGGTTTATAAAGAGTTTAGGGTGGGTGACCTATTCTGATTTTATGTTTTAGAAGAGATATTTGCCTTCTCAGAGATGTTTTAAGACAAAGTGAGTCCTAAATTTTCTCTTTAATAATTACTTAGTTAAATATTTGAAAATAAAGTGTTAAAGTTGATAATAGCTTGATAATAGTTTGATAATAGTTTAGATTTACAGAGAGGCTGCACTTTGCAGTCTGAAATGGATTTGATCGATTTGACCTCGTGCAAGGGGAAACAAAGTTACCTTCCAGGGATTTTTTGATAGTCCACATTAAACCACGACAAAATAAAGAAGCTAAGCACTTATCTTATTCCCGTAAAAGGCCTTAATTAACGTAACATTAATTCATAAACAGTTTACACACATTATACTTAATTGGAAGTAAATTGTCAAAAATGATCACTTGAAAGATTACCCACGCCCAAACTAAAAGACCCCACTCAACCTCACCAGAGGAGGAAGGGCATTGTTGAATGAACTCACACCCTGATTCCATGCCTCTAAAATGTGCCTGCATCCTACTCTAAACCGAAGTAGTGGGTGGTAGGGGTAATTTTATTAGGAGGATCTACAAGTTTCAACAGAAACGAGAATGTGTGGGGCGCATTGACCCCTAAACTCCTATTTAGACAACAGAATTCTAACCATCGACCGTAAGTCCTTACACAGAAAAGAGACGCACAGCCACATAAAAATATACAGGCAAAGAGTAAGCGACGGAGGGGTGGGGTGAGATCCAATGGTCGGAAATATTTTATTAACTGTATAGTTTACCCGTCCCCTCTTCCTTCTATATAGTTAACCCACCTCTCTTCCATCTATATAATTTACCCGTCCAATCATCTTCCTGTATAGTCTCCCCGCTCCCTCTTCGAGCGAGATTCCCTTTTCATTTTCCTCTAATTTACTCCGTGGCCCGAATCTTATCTAGAGGAATTTGGCCGCAAGATGCGAATCGCCGTCATTTGGAGGATTGCGTCGGAAGGGCGAAAGAGAGACGTAGATTTCTCATCATTTCCCTCCATTGACTTTGAAAGGGATGAAATAAATTCTCGGGTCGTAGACTCCAATCGTGAAAAGTTAATGACTTTATCCGGCAGAATGTTTTTTTTTCGGCGAAGGAATTCCGGTCCCATTTGATTTGCATGCATACATCGCGGTATGATCAGAAAAGGGAGTTGATATCTCATTTTGAGAAAATTGAATCGTGTTGGAGTGGGCTTCATTAGTGCTTAAGTAAATGAAAGTTGGGTTTGTTGAGGTGTTATGATCGAGCGCGTGCATTGTTTGTTTCCGCGCTGTACGGGTTGTCTGTGCATTTGAGTCATTGCTTATAGAGGACGGTTAGTGTTTTTGTTGGTAAATATGAGTAGTTTGGAGTGTGTTTCTACTACTCTTTGAGGATAAGTGAGGGATTAGGAGAAGTTTGTGTGTTGGTGGAATGGTTGACGTTAAGCCTACAGGGGATTATGTTGTCATTTAGTGTATATACTTTTTTTTACTTACATCAGTGTTTTAACAAGGTCTGCTGAACAAAAATGTCGCGTGCTCTCACTTATTCTGATTTATGACCTTACGACCTCCAAAACTTTCACTAATTCAAAGACTTACCTTAGGAGGACCATGAAAGTTATATCATTCGAAGGGGACTCTAAACCAGTATATGGGTTTCAAATCCCGTTAGAATCGGCTGAATAGTTATGATGTTATTGCCAAAACAGAATAATCCATGGGCTAACCTTGGGAGGACCATGTTTGTTATACCATTCGAAAAAGAATGTAAAACGTCATAAGGGTTTCGAATTTCTTTATAACCGGCCAATTAGTTACAATGTTATTACAAAAAGAAAAACGGTGACCGACCGATCGATCGATATTATTAGATGTTGAGTCGCACACGACTAAAAAAGGCATGTTCAAACTTATTGGAAATTGCGCCAAAAATTTATCCTTTTTATGTAACTTTTATCAAACAAAACCAAATTATATTAAGCTAACAAAAATATCTTTTAAATTCCCAAGTCATCCTTCAGCTTTTTACCATCTCCTCGCATTTCGAATACAAAAGTTCGAAAAATCGACGCTCCCTTCCCCCCTAGAGGGTGATAAAAATATATATATTTTGTTCGCGAGTTACAATCAAATTTTGGTTGCCTCGTTTGTAAATGGCAAGTGTTTAAAGCAGTTACAAATGAAATTAGAATGTTTACTGGTTTCATTGCAATACAAGCACAATTTTGATCAAAGGCAAATACAAAAATATTTAAAATTATTTCAGCTGGGATTAATCTTCCTGTTTATTTCTCCTACCCTTATTTGCTTGGCTGCTTTCTTTTACTTTCCATAAAGAATAAATTCTTTAGTAATTAAAATTGAATATGAAATCTGATATTTTTCCTCTATTCTGTATCTGATGCCGTCGCGAACGCTTTACAATCATCTCTAGTCACAGTGTTGCTATTAAGTATTGTATTAACGGCCGTATGCTAAGAAAAGTGTGAAATGCACTTTTAGCAGATTCAGTGTAGCTTCACAATTATTTATAAATTTATTATATGCAAAAGGTTAAAATGTAAAATATATAAAAAAATAGGTTTTTTGCTCAAATGTGCATTTAACATTTGTTACTTTCTCTGCTACAACTTTGGTCATCTTGGATTCAATTTACGATGTTACCATCAAATTGGCTATCGGTGTACTTCCTCGAAAACTGAATGAATGTTCTCCATTGATCCAACGTTTACATAGGAATATGCCTTGATTTTAGAGGTTGGAGAGGTCCTGGTGAATTGCGTACCCTCACCGCCCCAAACGCCTTAAAAAGTCTTCTCTTTACATTTCTCAGACAAAAATTAATGTATTCTAAAATTAGAAATTATCAATTAGATTATGGCTGGGAGGTTACTCAAAGTAGCCTCCCTTAGCTTCCACCACGGCTTTAAGGCGGCTCCATACCTGACTCATGCTTTCTTCCCTGTGTCCCCGGGAAGATCTTCGAAAACCTTCTTTGATCTTGGCCGCCAGCTCGTTATTGATGTTGAATGCAGAGTGGATGGTGTCTTTCTCAAGCGCCACCCACACTTAGTAATCCAGAGGATTGCAATCGGGGGAGCTAAGATGCCAGAAAGTGAGGCTGGTGAAGTGGTAGAAATTCTCCGAACAACTATTTCTGACTTTCCGGAAGTAAAAGCTTTCAGCAGCAACTCTCCCCAGCCACTGTTTCACCACCATCTCCAGCAACCCAACATAGCCATTTGAATTGTATTTAAGACCTTGCTCAAAGATGTGAGGCAGCATGACGTCACCCTGACAGGAGACACCGCGCGACCATCACAGTTAGGGGGAACTTGGTCTTTATGATACATGGAAGGTCACATGGATTGTAAGCAAACTACCTGTTGTTCTCAGTGTTGTGCAACTGGTCTTGGGACAAGCTCTTTCCGTCTCGGAAGAGCAGGATCGTCCCCTACTCAACAAGGTGCTTAAACTTGTTCATGAGCTTCTTTGACTTCGTCAAGCGGTTTCCCTGGCCTTGTATGTCAGAATTTGTCCCTTTGGCCTCTTGTACGAGTGGCAGCAAAGGTCCTTATTCAGCGCCAGCTTCATGGTGGTGAATCCAACTCACATCTCTCTCGCCAAAGACACGATTCCCTTTCTCGGGTCTTCCATCTCATTCTCTTGTAGTTGTTGGATAAATTCTGGCATGAAGACGCAGTCAGAGCACCAGTTATGTCCCTTTCTGTTGGCCACAGCTTCGTATTCTCATTTGTAGCTGCTCATGTCACGTCTTACAGCCTTTACAGTATTAACAGAGCATTGACCACCAGTTAGGATGTCGCCATTTATAATGCTCGGCATGAATCATCATAATGCTGGTATCTCTTTTCCAATATTCTGATAGCTTCTAGTCTTCTATTCATCTAACTTTTTCTCAACTAAAACTTTACTCTGTATGGTCTCCAACACCATTGACTTTTCGCCGATACACCAACATTTTCCTGAAAAAAGGAGACATTAAAAATCGTCAAATTTAGCCTGAACACCCTGTATATCTTCAACACATTTCACTTCGTCGATCTTTACTACTTCCTTTGCAGTTCTCTCCTTACAATCTTTTTATAAGATGCTCACGTTAGTTTTAGATTTAAATTTCATGGAAAAAATAACTGTATATACTCATTATCCCACATTATCCCATGTGGCACGGAGAACTCGAACGCAGTCTTGATTTTTCTTTTGTAATTTTGAACACCCCAGTTTTATTGAAGCTTCGTCCCTGCGGTTAATCAATTTATTTTAGGAAGTGAGCTTCCTAGTAATGTTGAATCGTTGAGGAAGAGCTTCCTAGTAATGTTGAATCGTTGAGGAACAAAAGTTAGAATTGCTAATTCATTATTGTTAAATAGACCAAGGATGGAGTGATATATTAATTTATTGTTTGCATATTGTTTTGAATTATTATGCTTTTTATGTAGTTTATTCTTCATTGAGTATTTATTTTTTCCTTACTGGGTTGCTTTCCCCACTGGAGTCTTGGCTAGTAGTATTTTGCTTTTGGCTTGTAGTATGAGCTGGCAGCTTAGCTAGTAATAAATATTAATGCGGAAATACAAATATATGCTTGCGCATCCTTCTATGACGTAACAGACTTCGACTGAATTCCCTTTGATCTAGCATATTGGTATGCGTGGTTCTTTCTACCCATATAGTATTTTATTTCTAAATGGTTCAGAAGTCATTACTGGTCAGACTTTCCTCATTAAGCTCACTTTTCCACAATATCTTACCACTATTTCACCATTTAAGGATTATTTGTCGACATATATAGTGTAGTATTAATGGGATAATGGAATTTGGGGTCAAAGCTAATATGTGAAGGAAGTTCATAAAGGTTTTTAAAGTTGGACGAGAAACCGTTTGGAAATCTCAATAAAATTTAGATTTTTAGCGCGATTGTTCTTTGTTGTATTAAAGATATGAAATGAACCAATGGCAAAGATTAAGAAGTTCAATCAAGATAATAAAAGAAGGAAATTCTTGGTTATCCATGGTGCATATGGCGTTAAAATGAAAGTGGTAAGGAGGAGGAGGATGCCAAACGGGGCTGCAAATCTCTTTAACCAGAAACCTTTTTACGCTTTGATTCCATAATTTCTTGTAAGTTCAAGCTGGACACAGTTACCTCCCCCTTGGAGCGAAGAAGTAGTATATTTAAAGTCAAAACCATCTCTGTACGAACTTACGACCACAAAGTTTATAAATGTCCTGATTCAGTGTTTAGAATTAATGTATTCTGCCGCTTCAGTCTCATTATTAGCCTTTTTCATTATTTAGTTATTCGCTTTTTTTCTTGATGTCTGCCCTTACTCCTTTCTTCTGGAGAAAAAAATGGCATCGATGGTTGCAAGTTTGTTTTCTTCATTCATTAAAAATAAGGATAACTTCGGTTGCCTTCAAGAGCCAGGCATCTGTTTTTTCCATGTGGCTCTTAAAAATGCCTTAATATTTTCTATTATTGCATAATTTTAATATTACATGATTGTATACAGTTTAATCCAATAAATAACATTTATTCAATAAAATTCTATATATGCTGTTTTCCCTTAGGCAGTAATTACCGCAGATCCGAATGGTATTGACGAAAAACTCGTAGTTCTATGACGAACCTACGTTCAGTGCACCTTGTACGGATATAAGTACATCGTTGTGAAAGAAGTATGTCTATTGACTAGAAATCATAAATCAAGATTTTAATTCATTTAAGTTTGCTCTTATATTGTTTTTTTATAACTTTTTTATACCCTAATTCCTTCTGTCAGGGGTGTAAAGTTATACACTTGGTTTTACGTACTCATCGAAGGAGGCAACGAAATGTGACCACCCACTGTTAGGTTTAGATTAGCTTTACAATTAAAGATAAATAAATCCACTTCTTCTTCCTTGCATGTCACGTCCAACACTTTAACTTTCCCATGTATCTGTCAGCGTGCTCTTGAAAAAGTGAGGTACAACTGACCATGACTGAATATGGTTCAGGAAGAAACAGAAGCACTCGATCAACTGTTTGACCTTGGCTCTTGTTGATAGTCATTGTATGCGACAATCTTACAGAAAACTGGGTTCTTTCTAATGTAAAAGGGACATTTGGGTCAGTTGGAGCCAACTTCAGCCTTGGTATTAAAATATCAAATGACCGGTGATGTGAGGAGCTTCAATGGAATCTTTATGCATCTTACTACTTCTAAACTTGTGCCGTTACATAGACTGTTCTCTATTGAAATGTTGCGAAGAATCATGATTATTGATCCTAGTTTTAATTCGAGTTTGTGAGGCGTCATCTCAGAGGAGGGTGTTAATGAATTTATGAATTCCATGGGATATCTGTCATCAGCAAGCACTTTGTCCATACTATAATAAATCTTATAATTACCAGAGAGTTGCCGCAAAACATTTTCATTGATTAAAAGACAATCTATATTCCTAGGTGACAAAATTACTCGATTCCTCTTGTTGTATAGTATTATTGAAAATTTCACCCACAACAAATAGGAGCGACTTCAATATCCTCTTCAGTCATACTCGGTACTTCAATTCGTAGTGTTGTCCCATTGCCTAGTTACAGTAACTAGTTCGAAAACTCTCCCTGATCAGGTCCTGTTCTTATGTTGTTGTGCAAGCTGAAGCAACGAAAGAAATGCCACAATGAGAGTTCTTTAGGCAAATTTCCAAAGTAGCCTCACTGGTACTCCTCGGTAATAGTGTCAACACCTGTCGAAAGTCAGCTTCTGAAAACAAAACCTTTCCTCTAAACAATTCGTCGACACCAGTGATATCTAGGATGCACTTGTCAATATCATGAATGGCATTGGTAGGAATCATAGAGGTCTAATCCAGTATTATGAGATGATAGCTCTTTCGGAAATTTGCATGATTAATCGAACCAGACAAATTGCAGACGCCTAGTCTTCGTTAGTGGAACAGGTAATTTGAATAAAGTGTGTACAGATCTGACTCCCAACATCAGTGTAGACGCTATGCTGGTTCAACCACCAAAACATAGTTAATAGTTATTCCTCCGTAGGTAAAAAAACACTGTGTTAAACAAGTATGTCTTGCCACATCCTCCAGGAGCTTTAACATAGAAGCAGTTCTGTGCAGGGTTTTGAACTTTTATTCTTTGCTACACTGCATCAATCACCTTCGTTGTACCAGAATGGCGATAAGTTTCTAGTGGCATGCCGCAAGAGTATGGTTGAGGACACCTAGTCTTTATTAATTTCTTGAGTACATGGAAATTTGCGCACGATTGAATATTTTGTAGAAAATTTACTAAACATGAAGCCAGCATGAAAGTACAAACCAATATAAACGATCTTGAGCAATGGTCATTTTAACGGGAATTGAAATTGACATGAAAAGAAATGTTAATTCCTACACCTAAAACACAGAAATATTTTACCATTATTTTGAAGCATAAAAAAAAGCTAACGTAGAGCTCGGATAATTGACTAAGAGAAAATCTTCATGAATCAAAAGATATAATCAATTGGGTTTCTTTTCATATTTTCACATATATCTGCTTGTTCCAAATTTGATTATTTACATACACACACACACACATATATATATATATATATATATATATATATATATATATATATATATATATATATATATATATATATATATCGTAGTCCGGTCGACATTAAAATGTAATTGCTCCATACTACTTCGCATTAAATTGTTCTGCGCTTTGCGCAGCTTCTTCTGACGCCTAATTGATGGCCGTCTCTCTTGAACAAAGGGGAGAAATTTACACGTGTGAATTTTTATCGTTTTATTAAAAAATATAATCTTAAAATAACTAATTATCAACTAAAATCATTGAGTTGAGGTGAGTGATTGAAAGTTTATTAATGAACTCTACAAAATGAAAGGTGATAAATGCAAATTAATAAATGAATATCAAAGAAGCTCTCATATTTGCCAATGACATCGATTTAAATAGATTAGAATTAAATGTAGCGGTAACAATCATAAATTAACAGAAAAATGGTTAATAAGGAAACCGAAAGTGAATTAGGCAATTTATAAAAGGATGCAAAGTAATTTGTTATAAAGCGCGTTTCTGACCTTTTCTAAACATTGCTTAAATAGCTAAGATAGCCCATAATGTTAGTTCGTATCTCAATGTACGAAGCAGGTGTTCATTAGACATCTGAAGTGATTCCGGGATTCGAAAATGTGTGGCGCTAATTCTTTCTATGGATGAAAATGTAAATTTGCCTACATCCTGGCTATGCGTTAATGAGCTGCGATATTTGCAGGCTTAGATTGGAAGACAAAATACACGGCTGTTATTAAGGAACATCTGGAGTGGGTATTTGTGGATTAGCATCCCAGCGTTATAATCAAATTAACAGAAAGCAATTTTTTCCGCCATATATATATATATATATATATATATATATATATATATATATATATATTTATATAATTTTTTCAGAAGAAAGTTTTTTGCTTTTTTTCTGTTTCTTGCGGTTTGCTGGATATATATATATATATATATATATATATATATATATATATATATATATGGAAGATAATGGTTAACCACAATATTTGAATTAAGATTTTATTTATAACTATCGGACTAGTTTCGGCAACATGCCATTTTCAACTAATAATAAAGACGCTTGCCAAGGAGCACAGTATATATAAGGTAAGACACATCCTAAACAAAATGAAACAGCAGGAAACAATCTGGAAATAAAATATATACTCGAGTAAATCTGGCGTGAATGACAAGCCAAACAAAATGAAATGGGGCCGGGAACAATCTGGAGAGTTGCTAATCCCCAAAACTCATTGCATCGGGGGGATTATTGATACAATTGGCGACTCTATTCGTTATATATTTGTTAAATTTGTATGGCCCTTCAGGTAAATTGAAATTATCATCCTTGTTAAGGATGACAGATTCCGCAATTCTCCTTTCAATATAATTGTTTGATTTATAAATGATTTTTGCATGGTTAAAATCAATTCTATGGTCGTGCATTTGCATGTGCGTAAAAAGACTTGACAAATTCCTACACCATCTGATATCAGCTAAATGTTTTTTCATCCTCTTATTAAAGTGGACTGACTCTCCAATGTATTTTAATTTGCAATTATAGCATGCGATATTGTAAAATCCAGCATCAAGATTGATTGGGCACAGTCTAGTCAGGGATTTTCGAATGGTATTGGAATATTTAAATGTAATATTTATGTTATTTCCATTCGCATATGATTTTAGAGGAGCCAAGGCTGGAGCATATGGGAAATTCTTTCGTTCTTTGGAATAGCATCTATTTATGAGATGAATTGGATATTTTAGTTCAATGAAATTGCAGATAAGGTGGTTAATTTCATCCTGAAGGAAGATTGGGTCGCACGTTCTATAGGCTCAGAGAAAGAGGGAAGAAATAATAGATATCTTAACGGATTTGTCATGTAGTGAGAAAAAATGGGTGTAAGCATTTGAATTTGTAGGCTTTGGATAAACTGAGCACTGAATATAATTATTTAAACGGTGGATATTTACGTCTAAAATAGGTAGAGAATTATTCTGTTCCCATTCTACTTTGAATTTTATCGATGGGTGTAACGAATTCAGGTTGTTGAAAAATTCATTGAAATTGTTGTTGTCTATGGACTATGCCGACAGGATGTCGTCTAAATATCGGAAACAGATAAGAGGTTGTGAATGGATCCTAGGAAGGAGCGTCATTTCGTAGTTTTCCATAAATAGATTGCATAGGATGGGTGAAAGGAAATTATCCATACTTAGGCCGTATTTTTGGCGAAAAACTTAAGTTGAAAATACATTATTCGTTACACATAAGCGCACTAAGTTAATAATTTTAGGTATCGGTAAAGGTAAGTTAATATCTAAATTGGGAATAAATTTCGATAAAACGTCATTAAAGGATTTTGTCTTGTTGTTCAGAGGATTAAAATTTAAAATTTCATAGGTAGTGTTGTTACTTAAGAGGTCATTTAATTTGTGCGTATATTGAGTTTTATCCATCACAATAATTTAGTTAGTTTTATCGGATTTTGTTATCACTATGTTTTGGTCTTTCTGTAAAAGTTTTAAAGCGTTAAGTAACCTTTTACTCAACGCTTTAAAACTTTTTACCAAAAAAATTCTGTAATTTCCAGATTCAAAAAATATAGAAAAATCAAAACTTTAATCAGTGCAAAGCAATTTAGCGGCAATGTTTTGTTAAGTAATTTATGAATGAAGTCAAGAGCTTTTTACGGTTTGGACGGAAGCCATATTGTTGGCAATCCATATTACCAACAAGAACATCCCGGATAAAGTTGGTAGTGTGAGAATAGGTCGAGAATTCGATGGAATGTTATGACCGCCTGATTTAAATAATAGCTTAACGCGAGCAAATTTTCCACAGGAAAGGAAAACACCTTGTGATGGGAATTTTATTAAAGATAAGATTTTATTAGGTGGGGGGGATCATTGGTTTGTAAATAAAAGTTGAGAAGGAATTAATGGAAGTGGAATGGCAAAAATACAGACTGGTAAAAGCCATAAGATCCACCCGAAGACGCTGAAAAATAGGAGAGGAGAGAGATCAGAGTGGAGAGGAAATGGATAAATATTATTTATAGGCTATTGGCACGATTACTTTTTATAGTTATTTTTTTATTTCACAGTAATATTTATAAATTATTATATTCTTAAAGATTACTGAACTGCTTTTAACGACTTACGTGGGTAAATAATTCCAGATCTGAGTAATTTTGTAGGAGAAAAGGTTCTGAACTATCGCAGAGTTAAATCTTTTGTTAAGGATCTTGAAATTGTTATTTATAGATGCAGCTTAGTTACTTAACACAAAACTCAGTTATTTCTAGTGCCCCCTTAGCTATCTAACCCAAATAAAAAATCTTAGTATATATGATTAAAAGCATTTAGTATTATAAAGACTGATGAAATGACTGCGAAAACGACTATTTTCCGAGAGAGGCAAATTAAGATCTCTGTCTCTTTATATTATTTGTTTCTGAGTTCTGGCATTAACTTCGTCGCTCTACGATGAATGTGTTCTAAGGTTTAATTGTGTTTTTCGCGGATGAAGAAGCCCAAATTGAACCGCATTTGCCAAGTGAGGTCTCACAAGTACTTTCTTTATAGTGTCCCTAAAGTCTGGATACATAGACCTTACCCCATTGACTTCTTTATCTGGGGTATGCTAAAGAAGAAAGTGTACTCAATAATATAAAGTTACGAGACACCCGAAGTAACGCCTCATAAATAAATGGGCTCAAATTGACGCAAATTTGGTGTTAATGCAACGGGTTTATGTAAATCCCACAAATCGTTTCGAACTAAGCATCGCAAATGATGGAAATTACATTGAAGATTTTATTTATTAGTATTTTCAATTTAATGTTCGATTTTCTATTGAAAATATGCAATTTGCCTATGTATCCAGACTTTAGTGGCACTGTATAATGGAATAATCTTTTGATTTAAGTAAAATACAAAACTTTTTGCTTTATAATCAAGAAATTTTTTCGCGTTTTTGGATGATACAACACATTATTTTGAAACTTTTAGGTCGCTCAAATTTAATACAACCAGACGTAATCGTGTTTGGATTATAGTTGCTAACATTTCTTTTAATAAGGGGAAGGCGAAAAAGGAATTAACGCTTCTGCCGGGTATATAACTAATCTGGAAGATTTGGTTTGGCGGGATGGTTATTTAATTTGGTGGCAATGTTACTAAAGTTCGAGTTAAAAAAAATATCAGACAGATTTTTAGAATTTTTTATAGTAGAAAGGTTTAGAAATTAAGCGGTTGGAGGAAGTGTTGGTTACTAGTTTATTTAACATTTTCCATGTGGCCTGGTTAACAGAGTTGGACCTGAATTTGTGATAGAACAAGTTTACTTTATAATGGCGTAAAATGGAGTTTATCAGTGTTTTGTAAAGAATTGGATAGTAAGGCAATATCACGAAGTTTTTAATGTTTGAAGGGTGTGTGTATGTAATTGTATTTAAGTTGATTTTTTAGTAATAGAAGCACGGAAATTATGTGAATTTAGGAGGCATTTCTAGATAACAAGGCAGTGGCATTTCTAGATAACAAGGCAGTGGCATTTCTAGATAACAAGGCAGTTCGCATTTCATATATTATAGAAAGTGTATGAAAAGATTTTCTCTGCGGTATTTTGATGGTCCGATTGGTATAAGGCTAAAGATTGCAGTAAGTGAGGCATTGGGCAGTTTATAGAGGTTTGTTTGACTGTCGTCGACAAATAATTTATGGGCGAAGAAGTTTAAGATATTTTGTAGATCAGGGATGGGCAATAATTTTAAGCAGTGAGCCACATTGAAGCTTATATTAGGTTTTGTGGGCCGCACTTGAAACAGTTAGATCCAAATTGTGAATACATATGTTAATTACAATTAATTACTTTTGTACATTTGTTTGCATAGACTACATAGCCACTAGCTACACATTAATAACTTAGGGTAATTTATTTTGCATAGTTTTGCCATCCCTTTTAAACTTTGTCCATACTTATATCAGAGTGGGGATCTGCAGCTTAAAGCAGAACCCGAACCACGAATTACAATTCTACTTCATGTGATAATTACCAAGGGCCCAGACGTAACCCATTCAAATACTAACCACAGTCAGCGTAGCTTAACCCACGGGCGAAAGAGCGTGTAGCTAAGGGTAATGAGAATAAGTATTTATAAAGCATCATATTTTTTATAGAACATTTTATCTACGAATGAAATATATTTGAAAATGAATAATTTAGGAATCTAGAACTTACAAAAAAAAATGAGATGAGATTTGTGCAAAATGTTCATTAATTAATTTTCAATGTTTTGTTGAATTCTGAAATGAAATCCGGGCCATATGAAAAGGTCTCACGGGCCGCAGTTTGTCCACCTCTGATGGTCATAGATGAATGATGACGAAAATGGTGTGTGAGTAGTTATGTCAGTGGCAAGTATTCCCAAGAAGGTATTTAAAAGTTGGTCAAGTATGGCCAATACAAGATGAGGTAGAGGAAGAGAACTGTGAAACAATGTAGGAACAAAAGAACAGTTGTGACTAGATTAGTGAAATCGCGTTCTGCATCGGAAAGATTAATTCTTTTAATATTTAAGTTGGCAATTAATATGGTTTGATGGGAAAGATTTCAGGCATAAAAAAGAGGAAGATGAGGTTGCAAAGAATTAAAAACTTTGATAGTGGAGTTTATACGCTTACAATAGCCAATTTTAATGAGTTAACAGGTATTCCAACAATACTAGAGTTCAATGTATCATTAATAAATGACCAATTAGCTTTGAAGGAAACTTTATCCGAGGATAAAACACAGAGACCCCTCCGCTGTCTGAAAAATGTGAAGAAGAGATATAACCATTAATAACAGGGAAATTTAATTTTTGAAAAATAGGGTTTGCTATGAATTATTATATCAGGTTATCCAATTGCATTAAATATTCAAATAACTCTCCCCAATTAATGTAAGTTCGTATATCCAAATGAAAACACTCACGCATTCTGGCTTAGTTTGGAACCTATATTGTTAAATGTATTGGGATCTCTGAGATTAGAGGATTAAACGCTTGATCCAACTCAGTAGAGAAAACCCTAAATTCAATTCCCAGGTGGTTCAAATTGCTTACTTCATAAACCTGACTTCTGAAGTAGGTTTCCTTAAACAACACAACTGGTTTAGGAGGCAAGAACGTGGAGCTTTAGAGACTTCCATAAATTGAATTGAAAATCAACCCTTTCCGTATTCATCAAGAATAAACACTCGAAACTTGATCGCTCATTGGACTAAAGTTTTTTTTATCTTACACACTCGGGGTGAATAAGAAGAAATAGCTTAAAGGGCTCAAGTTTGAGTTTGATCTTTCCCATGCGAGGTGCTAAGACGAAATAGTTCATTGCACTCGATTTTTAATTTAATCTTCCACACACGGGGTGAATAAGACGAAATAGCTCGTTGAACTAAGTTTTTAGTTTGATCTTGCACACGCGGGGTGAATAAGAGGAAATGAAGCTGAATTTACTGCTTCCGATCTCTTTGCTCGTTATGATTCCTCGTGTTCATATAAGAATTTAAAACGCGTTTCTTCATTACCTCTTCTATCGAATGACCCTCACTTGGGAGTTTCGCTATTCTAATTTGTCTATCCTTGTAATTGTTTTATCCTTCTTCATCCTCATATGTGTTTCAATATGGCCTCTTTCACAGGTTTTCACGCTGACCTAGTAGCTAAAGCAGGTGATTCAAACTCTAGGTACTAGGCACTTTCCCTGAGAGATTGAACACAAAAATTTCAATGTGCGTAGGGAGCTAGTCACCGAGTAACGCCGCTGATTCTGACGCTTGGTCGCAGACAGCTCTATGCATATGCGTCATTACACACACACACACACACTAACACAAACTAACACACACAAGCGATCATAACACTGAGGTCTCTTTCTCCCTTCCTCTCTGCACAAACATCCCATATACACCCTCCCACGACGCAAACGGGTGGCCTGCCCCTGGACACGAGGGAGGAAGGGCTGCTCGTTGACTGGTGGCAACTGAGTGCTACCGCTCTTTCTGCACCCCCCCCCCGAATGAGAACCAGCCCGTGGATTCAACAAGCTTGCCAGCAATGTCATTCTGATCGTTATGCGTATTTCGTCAGGTCGAGGGAATTTGTTTACCATTAGAAAGGTGCGATTAATGAACGGAAACCCCACGTGTTCTTTGTACCCGAGACAACCCCTAAGTAGTAAATCGACTATCCAAATAGTATTTGTGGTCGTGATTGGAGGGGTAGTTGAAATCGTATTCAGACACCGCACGTTCCCTCTCCCAACAGCCCCACGATCGAACCCCTTTCTGGGAAGGTCCGTTGCGTCAAGAGGTGGTACCACGTAAGGCATGCAGAACCATGCTCCACCTAGCATCTGGAGATTGCGTGCCTTCCCGCCCCCAATAGTTCCAGTTATACCCTGGGCCCCTAGGGTTTAGGGCTAGGAAACTCTTTAGAGAGCTTACTTTAGCTCTTGGGCTGGTGGCGCCCCTGGCTCTGCTTAGGAGGCCACCCAGGACGGTAACACCTCTGAATATTTGTCGGCACGCCTCTGCTCCCAAAAGCTTGTACGGCGCCGGGAGTATTGCGTTCGACCTTTTTGGAGCACACCTCGTCTCACGCTGGAACCGTGCCAGTGTATACGGATGGCTCCAAGTCCCAAGAGGGGGTTGGTTTCCACGTCGTACCATCTCTGTTTGAAGTCAGCAGGGCTCTGTCAGTCGCTGCGTTTGTCTTTACGGTAGAGCTGGTTGCCATAAACCGCTCAGTACGTAAGATAACGGTACGTGCCCGGTTCGGAGACCTGATTCTGATTTATAGCGACTCACAAAGCGCCCTGAGTGCTCTAGGGCATTGAATTATCTAAATTCCCTTGCTGACGGTATCCGTGGGCAACGGTTTCGGTGAGCCGTGTGCATATAGAGATTATATTCTGTTGTGTTCCTAGACATGTAGGAATTGCTGTGAATTAGGGCGCCAAAGAATCCGCGACGGGACGAGCGGGGTCACTACCGCTTGTCTCTTGTACTTGGCACCGGTTCGTGTACATAGACTTACGGACACTACGACTTTTTGGAGGAGGCTGGCTTCCTCTACTTTATTTGACACTTTTTGTTGTGGGTCGCGTGTTCATGCGCCAGGGTGAGGCGGGCCTACCCTCTACACCGGGGCGTGCCTTCTTGTTGCTTTTCTGCTTATCTTGTTTTTGTTATTTTTATTTGTTGTTTTTTTCTGGTCCTTTATTCTTGTTTTTTCTTTTTTATTCACATGTTTTTATTTGTTTTTTTTTTAATCTAGCCTATTATTAGGCTGTAGTATGATTACGGCGACTGATCCCCTGCTAGCCAATCGTCAGATGCGTTTTTAAAAAGTAAAGAAAATATAAAACCACAACATCCAAGAATTGAATTTTTATTTCAGCATAACATTCCCCTCACTCTCTACATCCAACTACATCAGGAATTGTTTTTTTTAAATGGAAATCATCCATACTGAGTGGTCACCATAGACCCCACCCTTAAATCCCCAAAAACACATGTTGGGAGAGCTTAGAATAACAATAAAAAGTACCACAAATGCAAAGTTAAGCAGAAGTGTATGAAAAATTATGGCTTCAATTAAAGCAAAGGGAGCCAAATAAGTATTAAAATAATTTAAAATATATAAATATATAGTTGTCTCTGAACGGTTGGCGGATAGCACGCAGGGCAACTCTGCCAGTTGAGCCTTGCCTCGAATAATTCAATTGAACTTTGGGTTCCAATAAATCTCTAAGAGTGACTAATTATACTTGGCACAATTAATTCAACTATCTAGAAGGTTCTGTATATCAAACTGTACAAACAAAAATAAAATACTGAACATGAAAGATAAATAAAAATAAAATAATGGACATGTAAGATAAATTAAGGTATACACACTCGTCCGCACACGACCGACAACAATTTCGAGTGGATCTGCAATCAAAAGATTCGGCTGCTCGAGAGGAGCACGAGTGGGGGTAGGGGGGAGCATTGAGCTTGAGTACTCTCCAACAGCACGGGTTGGGTTTGCACTTAAGCTCGTTTAGTACTCGGCCTGTTCGAAGCTATGACGGAAAATACAACCTGTATTCCAGTAACCTCAGTCAGCCTCAAAAGTAGGGATCGACGGAGTATTTGCCGGGGAGGTAGCTTGGCTCGAGAGATTTTTCTCGTTTGTTTGTTTCTTTCTTTTCTTGTCTTTGGACTGTTGGGGTATGGGAGGTCGAGAGAAAAAAGCTTTAAAGATAGAAAAAATAGAAACTTCTAAGGATAATGCAAGCGATCAGGGTACTGGGTCATATTACAAAAAATTTAGCAGGGCCTAGTTTGAGTACAGAATTATTTAGAGGTCAATGAATGTTTTTAGTTAATATTTAACAATTATGCCAACTTAATTTCTGCCTACGCTCGGCCAGGAATCAGAGTCTGCAAGCCTTACCTTATGTCTCCGCTTAACAGAATACTAATTTACCACGGCCAATGCTTTACTATATATACAGAGGCCCGTAAGTGAAAGTTACAGAGGTGCCGAAGAGAAGATTTTTCTTTATCTCTATAGAGGGGCGCCGGAAGTGAATTTAAATCTTCATGCCATCTCATAGAACCTCTCATTGTTACGGCTAGGCTTGCTATAGGCCTTGTTATCGAACGGAAGGGACTTAAAAAGAAGCCGATCGTGGGTTATTCCCGTCCTACGCGTCTTCCTCGCTCTCTCTGGCAATAGTCAATTCATTTAAAACAACTACCTAATTACATTATATGAATACTTACATCAGGTGCACTTAAAAAGATCAATCATATCAGCTCTCACACCTTTCTAATGAGAACATTTTTAATACCCTTACTCACCTCTTGTCTGAGAGAGGTTGATAACCTTTCCCTCTGAACTAAGAGAGGTCACTAACACTCCCTTCTCTGATCGGGGTCGTTAACCTACTCCTCTGACATGAAGGATATCGCGGCTCTTTCCAAAACAGCTTTTATTTAACTAAAATGATGCTGAAGAAGAACGATTGCAATGAGCCTTTTGTAATTTCCAAAAATTCCTCTGTGTTATTCTCCAAATTGTATTTTCGAGTAGTCTTAATTTCCCCATTTAGAATGCCACTTTTCACACGCCATTGATCTCATCTCTAATGCCAGTCGAAAATTAAATATCAACATAAAGCAAACGGATTCCACTTTCTATCTTATTCATTGACAGTTTAAATGATAAAATAAAATTTTGAAATGTTTTTAGTGTGAAGTTAATGCATGTTAAGGTCGATGACCTCGAATGGGTTTTAGACTATGATGGATACATATTCTGAATCTGCTTCAATTCCGCATTGTAGGAGAGTACACCTGCTGATAGGCAGGTAGCAAGCCGCAGAAATTTAATAAATTGGAGTAAACTTTTTATTTTTTATTTTTACTTGTGTTTGTATCTCTTTTTATCCTCACTGGTGGTTCTAGAAACCACAATTTGGGGTGGTCAAATTGTCGGGAAATGGCTGTTCCGCTCCCATCTCTATTGATGTCTGCTCAGAGGGCCGCTAGCGACACAAAAGGTTCACAACCAGCCTTCGCTAAACCAGGGCTCGCCTCCCTTCACCAGCTTGACTGTTTCCCGCAAGGAGAAAACGGCCGCGTTCCTCCATCTAGTCGTTAGACTCACAGTAGACAACACTGAAGATGGTCGTGAAGACGTCTTCCAGGGTTCCCAAGACTGCCCTCAGATTGGAGGAGAGCACCAAAGGAGCGTTGGCTCCTACGCCCACACCCAGTGCTAGGCTGGGTGACTCGAAGACGATGGTTCCTCCACAGGAATGACCCCCCCATCCTCCGAAGCCACTCCGCCTGCCTAATGCTTCGAGGCGAAGGGGCGAAAAGACTCGCATGGGACTACATCCTCCCTCGATTAGTCTTCGAAGGCGACAGCGCCTTTAATGCCTTGTTCGGCTAACAGCGCTCGAAGTCTGTCTTTGGGAAGCGAACAGTCATTCCCGTGAGGGTCTTCTCTTCAAAGAGGGCCATCGCATCTCCTCTGAGCTAAGTCTGGGGGGCATATTCCTTTGATGGAATTGCGGCGGACCCCGAACTAACTGAGAGGATAGGAGCTGCGGAGGCAGGTCTCCTGTCGTCTTAGGTAAATTATGTTGTTTTGCAGGAGACCATATTGGGCGCGTGGCACTTGCCCACCCTGGCGGGGTATGAGGGTTTTGTGAATTCAGCTGAACCTGGATAGGAGGTATACTGTTATTTCTGCGTACATTCCTCTGTCAGCCCACTTAGACGAGGGGGACTTCCGTCGCGTCTTAGCACGGTTGCCGAGTCACTTTCTTCTGCTTGGGGATTTGAACGGTAGAAATTCCCTCTGGGAAGACTACATGATCAATCCCAGGGGTCAGGTATTTGCTTCTCTGATCGATGGAGGCTTTTTCCCTAGTAGTCATTCGTCAGATGGGAATTATATAAAAAAAAATACTCAGGGGAATCTTGCCTCTCTTTGTGCCAAGAATTCAGTTATCTGGACATGTGCGAAGGATATATAGGCATGGAAGTATGTACACGCTTCAGGGTTCTTTCAAATTACGGGTGGGATATATGGGTAATGATATGGTTAATGTATGTGTTGCTTTGGGTGACTCGGGCGAATGATTTGGTAATTAAGTGGGACTTCAAAAGTCCCTATTCGATTTCGGTTTTCAGGCCAATAAGCAAATTACTTGGGTAAAGCGAGAAAGCATACGAGGTCCTAATCTTACTCAACAATGGGGGTTTCAATCTATTTTCCATTTAATTTTTCCACAGCCAACTGATGTCAGGTATAGTATGGAAAACATTGCTGCAGGTGATATATGTAGGATTGTATTTACTTCCGGTCCCACGGCGGCTACATAGCACACACATTTCCGCTTCCTCTATCCTACCACCTTCTTTGCAAATCTTTCCTTACAATTTCTCCTTTGGAGATGCCCTCATTTGTTTTCGTTTTAAATTAGAAACCAATATATTTCCTTATATCAGTGATACTTTGGATCATTGCCGTCCTTATATCTCTTCCTCTAAACTCGCCACACGAGTGTTACTGAAAGGAGGAACAGCCCTTTGAAGGATGGTTTCAATACCGAGCGTAAAAATGACAGAAATCTTTCTTCAAGTAATTGAACCTCATTGAATCTAGACACTCACACATCACAACATGAAAATGCGTGAATTCCGTTATAATAACCCGTCTGGGTGCAAAATAAAATTAAGCCATTGTTAGAGTTTGCACTTTTTTTCAAGTTCATCCGAACACAATACTTTGACAGCTTTTCTCCCACTTTGCTGAGATATAATTTCATTATTTTTATTTAAAAGCTTCGTAAATACTTATGCTCGTATATTTACTGCTATATCGAC
Source organism: Ceratothoa steindachneri (assembly GCA_963969495.1). NCBI lineage: Eukaryota > Metazoa > Arthropoda > Malacostraca > Isopoda > Cymothoidae > Ceratothoa > Ceratothoa steindachneri. The sequence continues at coordinate 121,112,298 of OZ018327.1, forward strand.
AAGTTTTTGAAAGAAAAAAAGTATTTCTAGTAATTAAAACATCGATTAAGTATTTCCTATAAAAATACTAAAACCACGGCATCATAACGCAAATAAGGATATGGAGAACTTTAAAGAAAAACTCGTGAGTGCAGATATACAGTGATGTATTCAAACCAAAAAAGAACTGTAAACGCAAACATAAAAAGATGCACTCAAGCCATATAAGAACCATGATGCAAACATACAAAGATGAACTCAAATCACGTGAGAACCGCAAATGCAAACATACAGAGATCCACTCAAACCACGTGAGAAGAGTGAATGCAAACATACAGAGATGCACTCGAACCACATGAGAACGGTGAGTGCAAACATACAGAGATCCACTCAAACCATGTACGAAGTGCGAATGCAAACATACAGAGAGGCATTCAAACCACATGAGAACCGTGAGTGCAAACGAAGAGAGACATTCACGTCACACGAGAACCATCACTATAAGATGTTTATAGGAGTCGGAAAATGCAAAGCTGGAAGGCAAAACACGGCTGTCAATCAGCAGGCAAATTAAAAGCATACAAGAGTAGTGAACATGGAAGAAAATTAGTCTAATGTGCAGTAGAACCATACCTTAACACAATGAATAACTCCTTCCGAAAGAATTTGCCACTTTATTACTGCTCTACCTGAAGTTGAGAATAGACGAGAGATCTATAAATTAGTGAAGATCCAGTAAGTGAAAATCTATAGAAGATAAGAGATCCCCAGAGACATGCTATAGCTGAACTATGCAGGACATGCAATCATTCAGATTTCTTTGGTAGGTATGGTTGCCCATGCAGTACCTGGTAACCTATTGTGGGGTCCTTCTTTTTGTTGAGACAAACCAGAAGATGGACATGGGTTGGATCAAATGAAACCAAAATGATAACGAGTACATACGCATTAGCTGGAGAGATTTCATCAAAACATTAGTTTTGATCATTTCACTAAGCGAAACCAATCCATATAAAGGAGTCTGAATAGGGAGTTTTAGACGGGAAAAGTGGGGGGGGGGGAGACAGGCGGTTTATATCAGAAAAAGAATAGTGGCAGAGAAGAAAAAAAAATAGAGTACTTGCACTTCATTCTTGCCAAGCGTCTCTGGATCTCTACAACTGAGGCATCGTTAAAGGAAAGTGAGTCTGATAGGGTCTGGGTCAGGTGGTAGGAAGATCGCAAGCCGTAAGGTATAAGTGGGTTAGCCCGGTGTCACCTAGGTGGAGATGGGCCAGCACTACTACTCTAAAGCTGAGGCATCACAGCCAAGGAGTGGCTTAATGAGGTGTAGTTGGGTGAGGGGCCGAGTTTGCTAGACAGGTTGCCATTGTGCATTAAAGATCTCATTCATGTATGGAAAAATAAGTGAATGTAAGAGGGACTGCGTGTCGTGGTGGAGACGGACCGGGCAGTTTGCTCTGCTGCTTCATTGCTAGGCACCTTAACGCGGGAGTGCACCCAGCTAGAGATGAAAAGCTTATTTGACGAAACCAAAAGCTCATAAAAGATCCGTCGGATCAAAGGATTTGGGTGCAAATAATGGGGAAGGGAAGAAATCGCGCCTCAGGAATCCGTAAATAGCAGGAATTCAGTGGAAAAGATTAGACAAACAGCATGAGGGGCCTCCTGGAGGGCTCGCAGTTCTGCTGTGTACAATGAACAGCCGTAGCAGGTCAAAAAGGAAGAAAGAGTAGCACCCACATATTGTGCCCACCACACGACGGCAAAAGGCGAGAAGTGGATGGAAGGAAGGCCATCGGTGAAAAGGTCATGAATTGAGAGTGGGTGGACAAATGGAGTACACCGGGCAGAGGCAATGAAGTGGGAAACGTGAGGTTTCCTTTAAAGCTTCTCATCGACAGAGTAAAAAAAAAACCCAATGCAGTGCAGAATGGGTTTTATCGGTATAAATAAGGAAGAAGGGTCAATGTACTGGTAGCGGCAGAATAATAGCAAGTTGGACACAGTACGATCGTAGGAAGTGCACTAGCGCAAAAGTGGACCACCAGATTGACTCCATAGCCTGTACTAATGATGGGACGTGGGAGAGAAGACGTGAGCGTGATCATTCCTAAAGAAAAGAGGCGGACACTTACGAACGCCCCCTCCTCGCTAGGGAAGGCTTGGGGTAGACTGTTACATTTGATACTTGGAAGAGCATCGCGGCTTTTTACGGTGGGTGTGAGCCAGAAGGGCTCCCTTTAATTAAAGTTAAAATCGCTCTTTTATAGATATTATTAATTCTTCAGTTTATAAATATCCATTTTTTAGTATTTTAATGCTTTCGGTTACTTTGATTCAGGAGGGGGGTAGCGTGTAGGTCTCTGCCTCTCCCTTCCCTTCCAGAACAATTTAAGAACAAAATTAGTAGAGCTGAACCGTATTTTTAAGCTGTAATTAACTTGCGTGTGATGAAGCGCGAAATGAAATTTTTCGCGCTTTTTTTCTTGTCTGTCTGGGATTTTCCTTTCCCGCCAAGTAATTTAGGTTCCAAAGGGATGCTAATTCGACTTGAAACTTCATTGGTTAAATTCGGAGCAATATTTGCCCCCTATTTGCAGTGATTTTTTGATTTTGCGAGTTTTTGTTCAGTTTCTGACGAAATATTTGTCGACATTTAGATGATTTGGGCGTAAGGTGTTGGGGGAGGTGGGCACTCCTGACGTATATGAGTGAAGAAAGAGGAAGAGACAAGAGTGGCATAAATAAAGGCAAAATATTTGAATATAGAAGACAGCGGTTGTAACATACGAAAAATGACCAAGCCATGCACAGTTTTTTTCCAGCCTGAATTGAGTTCAGAGTAACAATTTAATATATTATTATTTGATGAGAGATGGATTCCTTTTAGCACTAATCTGGCTCTACCTATTAGACCAGAAGCTGCCGTAATCATCCCACAGCCTAATGTTAATGAGAGATGGAATTTTGGGGGTATATTTAGTCATATATTACATAACACATTTGCCAATAAAATAAATTAAATTCGGTGAATTATTTTACGTTATTGCGGTATTTAAAGTAGTAAACACTTTCGTTGCTAAGTTTTGTCCATTTTGCCTTTTCCCACTTTAATTAACTTCATATATTTATTTAAATTTCCAATAATCGATATCACAAAAATATTCGCATTAATATTTGGCTATTCTTTTTATTTTTCACTAACTCTATAATTTAAGAAGGGGATTTTTTTAGTATTTTAATAATACTTTCATCTTAGTTTGATTATGACTTATGTTTTTTATCAAAGTTATTTCTAATAATTCTTTTATAATATCAAAAAAACAAAATGGTGAAGTTCAGAAATAAATATAAGTATCGAAATTTTGTGAATTTTTTAAAACACAATGAATTACAAATGGTGAAGTTCAGAAAATTTAGTATAGAGTTCCTTTTTAAAATTATTATAATTGGTAAAGTTCAGAAAACTTATGAAAATTTAACCATGGCTGCTTTTTTCAGATTTTAAATTTTAATCTTAGTAGCCATTGCTTAGTATCCCTATAATTAATTTTCAACCTAACGTGTTATGAAAAATATTATTACTTGGCAACACAACACAGCGAAGCCTAGCGGTAGTCATTGCAAACTATTCTAGTATTTTTAAAACAGAAAGAATTATATCATAAATTGTGACTTGAATAAACTGGGCAACTGTACATTACAAATGGGGAGTGTGGGTAGACAATAATCTGCACATGGGCGTATCGTAATTCAACATCTCAAACTTTTACAATCACAATACTCATTAGTAAGTGAATAATAATAATACGTATTTTGTATTTCATCCTTAAAGACCAAGGCCCTCTCAGAGCGCTCGTTCACCGAGAATATTCTTGAGAGAAGAGGCAACGCTTCAAGGCAGGTTTGAATAAACCGAATGAGGGGAGGAAGCGTATAGCAACCAACCGCCTAAAATACTTGAAACTTTAGGAATTTAAACAAGAATACTGAGTTTGACGAAAGAAGTACAACGAGCAATGGAACAATCAATGTTTTCTGATAGCCGCCATTTAGGTTTAAATTTGGGTTTTGTGCCTCGTAACCGAGCTCGAATAAAGACCCGGAGAATAGCAGCGAGGCAATAATGGCAATGTTTAAAGGGATGTGTTTACTCTTCTTCTCTCTGTCATTCATCGACGCGAAAGTGGTTATTGGATTACTTAGAGACAGAGAATGTGTTGGCAATTGGTTTGTTTCCTTTACACTTCACACTCTTTTTCATTTATTTGCCATATATTGTCATGGCTCCTGTTAAATGAGGCGAAAGAAGAATCGATAATAATAGTAATATCGTGACCAAGTTCATTATGATGAACAATTAAGTGCCAAGAATCACGAGAGGCGGGCAGTATCGTATAAAACACCCTCCAGCCCGGCGAAGTGCAGCAACTCGACGTGGAATCGATTCAACCATTGGACGGAACAGCTTTGGGAGGATGTTGACCCATAGCCTCTCCCGATAGTTTTCAACACTTTCTTGATATATATATATATATATATATATATATATATATATATATATATATATGCAGGAAAGAAACCACAGTAATAGGATCAATTTATTCGCTAAACCATGTTTCGAAGGAAACCTCGGTAATCGTCAATCGTCGAAACCTGGTTTCGCGAATAAATTGATCCTATCACTGTGGTTTCTTTCCTGCATTTGCATGTACGTTACTCTACTTCTTTGGATATATATATATATATATATATATATATATATATATATATATATATATATATATTAGGGTGGTAAAAAAACTGAAAATTTTATTTCTTTCTCTCCGCAGGGTTTATTTTATTACACTTCAGGAAAAGGAATTACACGTAAAATTTCTCCTCTCTATCTTATCTCATCATTTAAGGATCGACCAACTTTTCCTTTTTTCTTCGTCAAGTTGGTCTTTGAGTGTATCGAAAGGCCATTCAGTGGTCGTGAATGAGAGGGAAGATGAATTGCTTCTGATCCTCATCCTTCGTCAGCATCTGGGATCAACAGGCTTATCGAGAAGCCAACACTCGGGACTCGAACTAGTACTGATTGCCATCACCTGAAAATATGAAGAAAAAAAGAAAAGATTAAAAGTGGGGAGACCTTTAAATATTATTGTATTGTGATGAAATTTCGCACACAAGAAGAGGCCTACAACACGAAAAAAAAGCAGTGGTGTGGAGAAAGGATCTATGCACTTTGAAATTTTCCCCTCATTTTAATATATATATATATATATATATATATATATATATATATATATATATTTATATATAGGTTAAGTTGGGCAAAATATTTTCATCGTAACAAGTTTTGTTGAAAGCGACGGCTAATTTCACATTCGTGATTTTCTTTTCACATTTTTCGATTTGCCTTATATCTGCTTTTATGTCCGGGTCTAGCTCGTGGATAAGTTCTCCAAAATTTTTTAAAAGTTAATTTTTAAACTTAGAAAGGGAATAAGAAAAGATTCCTTTACTAAAACACTATTTATCTTACGCGTTTCGATACACTTGTACCATCTTCTGAGATTAAAATAAAAATGCAAGTAAAAAGAGAAAACAGTGGTTTATATATCAGTGAACTATAACAAATGTACAAACAAACAGGGAGATCTGCTAGTGTAAACATGCTGACGAACTTATGAGCATGTTAGAATAAGGTCAGGGGGGTTAGGCTGAGAAACGCAGGTCAAATTCTTGGTCACATTCAAGGCGAAGAAGGGTCTTAATAGAGGGGGGGCAAGATATTAGGTATCGCTCGTAGTATTCCGTTTGAATTGAATTGAATGTTAAGCTTGGGTTGTTTTTCTTGTATGTAGTTGAAGAAAACACCAAAATTATTGACCATGCACCTAACAAGAGATATGCTCGTTGACAACACCATTATTGAAGGAAAAGATGTTAATGAAGCGAGGCTCAACATCTTAGAAGCCATATTAATAAATGAAGATAAGCCGGCCATCAACAGTCAAGCGACAAGCTGGAATCGCACATTAAAACTATTTAAAAAATTCCACGCACAAGAGTGGCTCATTTCCTTTAACGTTACGTTTAACCAAAGCAAATAAATACCCCTTAAAAATCGTTTCCTTTCACTTAACTTTCTGCCAGATCCTCACTCCACTCACTATATCGGTAAAGTAGGCAAGAAATTCCATAACGCGCGGAAGATGATCGAATAAGATCGAAAGCTTAGGATTTTAGTTTGATTTTTACCAAACACATTCATTTAAAAAAGAAATGAATACTGGACAAATAATCCACAATCTACAAGAAGGAATAAAATAGATAGTTAGAAGAAGAGAAAGCTGGCAAAAGAAATTAATTAAGGCAAAATGCACAATAGGCTTCAACAAAATTTGCATTCAAGAGAGACTGCTACCCAACTACACTAATATATATATATATATATATATATATATATATATATATATATATATATATATATATATATACGAGGGGAGAGCAATAAGTTTTGCAATTCGGGTAAAAGGAAACGAGATATGAGGAAAAGTGTTTTATTATTTTTCAATATAACTACCTTCGACTTCAATGCACTTGCGCCACTTGTCCCTGAGGCTTCGAATTCCCGACAGTCAGAAATCTCCCGACTGCTGTTCAATCCACTCCTGTATGGCGAGCTGGACATCTTTATCGTCCCCAAACTGGCGTACACGCAGTGCGGCCTTGACCTAGCGGAATAAAAAGTAGTCGCTAGGGGCCAGATCTAGACTGTAGGGGAGATGGTTGAGCTCCTCGAATCCGCACTCGCGCAGGGCATCTTGTGAAACTCTGGCCTTGTGGACTTTGACGACGTTAAAGTCGATCATTGGGCGTGAGGTTTCTAGGGACCCAATGGGCAGAGACTTTGGTCATGGCCAAATTGTCGTGGATGATGTTGATAACACTTCCATGTGATATTCCAAGTTGTCGCTCGATTTCTTTGACCTTCACCCGTCGATTTTCGAGGACCGTCTTCTCCACACGGGCCACATTGTCCTCGTTGGTCACGTCTGATGGCCGTCCTGGACGGGGTTCATTTTCAAGGGACTCATGACCATGGCGGAACTCCCTATTACAGCGAGCAATGGTTGTATATGAAGGGGCGGTGTCGGTGTACACTGTATCCATGCGTTCATGGATCTCTTTTGCATTCTTGCCTTCAGTGGTCAAAACATTGATCACTGCGCGGTGCTCAACCTTCTCCATTGTTGAAAAAATTGTGACTGACGATCTGCGATCAGCTACTGCTTCTTAAATGGACGAGGCAGGAGCATGCGGCTGCAGGTCCTGAATTGTCATAACTTGTCCTAACATCCCCACAAACAGCTATCGCCCTTCCTCTGTTTTGCCCTACCGATTCGCAAAACTTTTTGACTGCCCCTCGTATGTATGTATGTATAATGATATTACCTGATCTTTAATGGGAATAGACATGGCCACTGGGCCCTATAAAACCTCGATTGGGTTCATGTCGGGTAAATGAGGTGGCAACACAATTCGTCGCAGCTCTCCAAAATGACCCCTTATCTAAATCTGGACCATTTGGTTCATATGAGAGGGCATTAATCCAGATGCAATATCCCATCGTTGTTGGGGTATATGAAGTCTATGAATGGATGCCAATGGTCAACAAGCAGTGCCCGTAGTAGTCATTGGTCGATGATGTGTTACGGACCAGCAGACCCAATCCATGTGAAGACCACACCAACAGTAACGAACCATCCCCACCCTGCAGGTGCGGCACACTACTCAAACCCTACTACCAGCCCAAATCGACTAGAACTCTAACTCATCACATTAGGTCACATATTGTAAGCCAAGGTTACTAGGGTCACTTCGGTGGGTCTTCGGCTTCCATATCCTATGAAAGGTAAACAAAGCTGTGTCTACCTGATAGATATCCTTGTGGTACCTCATGCAATGAATGTCGATAAGTTTAAGAGACTGTTGCCTGTCTATTATCATGGACAATTCTGGACATACACCAAGAGTCACAACCCTTAGATACCAGTGGTCAGCCAGTATGGTGTCCGCGGTGGGTGGTAATGCCGTCCATGAGGTATCATTCTCGGTACACAAGTTGCACTGTAGCTTGAGGAGATATTGAATGTCCCAGCTATGTGGTACCCACTACCATGTCCCGCTCGAACTCCACTAATTCATGCCTTGCCATATACTCCCTATTCAGTGTTCACAATGACCCCTGAAATCTTAGATCACAAATGATTCAGGTCTGGGAATTATTTCTTAATGATTTTTTTATTTATGAGTGAAAATCAACAGGTGCCTATCACCTTTATTTCTTTTTAAAAGAGTTTAAGTTAAAGTGACCAAATTAAGAGAAAGTTACAAGGGAAATTTGAACATACGAAATCTAAATGGCCCTAAACAGGAAAACGTATCCCCTCCTTCCCTTTGAAGGCTAACTTTCAATGGCAATTATTTAATAAAAAGTGATTTTTACATATAAAGATCAAAATCTCCTTCCATCCCCTTAGATGATGTGGGGAGGTGTAATTTGCGATGTTAAAATTAACTTTAATATTGCTGTTTACATCGGATCAGGATTTTGCTCTTCTCTAATGAACCTGCTCACCTTTCAGGTGCCCTTATCTGGAGGATAGTGTGCCCTCCAGGCCCCAATATGCAGGAAAATCTGCGGCTATATATATATCCTACCCTTTCACATCATCTAGCTCTACCATTTTATTTATTCTGACTTTAAACTTTAAATAATCCATTCCCCGTCAGCGCGTACGGCCTTAATTCGCATTTGGTAGTCTGTGCGCATTCGAAGCTGAGCCTTTACAGAGTATGTTCGATTAAGCCTCCGAAATTGAGATTGGTCCACTGTGTCAATACAATGGTTCCGTTAAGGATGTCGAAGGGAGGGCAGAGAAGCATAGCAAAATTGACGGCTGGAAATGGGAGATTTGGTCTCCGAATTAGAGTGGGTGCAGCTTGAACGCAACTTGAAACTTACCAAGGTAGACAATGAATCATTGAGAGCCTTTGTAATCGGGAGGATATTTCTATTTATATTTGCGACTGGATTGTCTTTCTAATTGAATAATCGCTATGATTTAGTAGAGCTTTAATAAATGCATATAGTTTGTATTTTATCTGGATTACAATTTGTTAGATTCGCCTGGTATTCTCATTCGTGGCAAAGCCCCTGTAAAGTGTAAGATTTGGGAACTGGGATTTAGAGGATCATAATGGTGGATATAAAGAACGGAATATTATAACCATGCCTTATTATCAAGGATGGTGTTTTAGAGACTAAATGGACGCCCAGAGAGTTCTTAGAACAGTAATTCAACGAAACTAGGAGACGATTTATTGTAAATATTATGTTTGTTTAATTCACTTACAGAAGTTTCTTGTTAACTTCAAGTTCCCCACTCGATATAGTGTTGGTTACTCTGCTATGATCCGGTGGCAGTTTGACGTCTGGATCGAAAGCTTTCTGCCTGTCCCGTGGCAAAGGCCATTTTCGTGTACCATTATATTCACGTACCTTATCTTTAAAGTCAATCTTCGCCCTCTGATTCAATGAAGTGTGACCATAGTTTAATACCACTATCTACCCTTTTCGGTGCCCTGAAGTTTGTGTTATTTATGTGTAAGAGAATACGGCGACTAATATCTAACTAGGCAGTCGCCAGATGAGCTCTTAAAATTAAAAATAAATATGTGTACGATGTTTATTTTGCCCTGGATCTAGTGTAATCTCACTAGCAATTTACCCGATAATTTTTTTTCCTTCCGTTTTCTTCCGTCTTCTCAGTTCCACTTTTTATCTTCCCTATCGCTAGGCCTCTTTCCTTTAGTGATATTTGAAATATACAGCCTTACCCACATATTTTTCAACCGGCCAACGCAAGATGCCATCGCTCTACTAGTCATTTTCACTCAACTGGGCAATTCTGACAAACCTGATTTCCACCATCCGATTTGCATTGTATGATCATAAGGCTGTTGAAACTTTCAAAAGTGGAGAATCTTGTCTTCCTCCACGATAAAGAATGGGAACTCAAATACATCCTCGGGTTTTAATCTTACTTCGTGTGGAGTGCCACCGGGTGCCCGCTTACGTTTTTCCTCTTAAGTAAATCTCCCAAACGTATCGGGTGGCTGGTCAAAGAAGTGTAATCAAAGGGGCAATCCGTTTCTTGTGTATTCATTAAAGTTGATGAAACACCTTAAAATTATGGGTCTTTATCATTTTCCTTATTTCCATTTTAACTTTAACGTCCCCCATTCTATAATACATTGTGTAGTTTATGCATTTGAAATCAAATGCTATTTAGTTCGTCTCTTTCTGTTTCCATTTCTATTTTTTGTTGGTTTTTTTTCTACTTAACATTCTCTCCTACCTTTCCTGCTTCATCTTTCCAATTGTAAAAAGAGTCGTGATTCACCAATCTGGCCCGTCTCTTTTTTCTACTCATGCTGTCAACATTTCTGAAGGACATTGGCACTCTTTTTTTTAACTCTTAAATTTTAGAAGGAAAAAGCTATTAAGTTCATTGGCGCAGCATTATCATGATAAATGTGATTTTATTTATATTGTTTCATTTATTGATGATCATCCATGATTATTAATATATTCTCTAAATTTTCCTTTTATAAAACAAGTGCCACTCGTTTCGTCTCTCTTTAGATGCTTGATAGGTTAGTTTTACTTTGAAGAAAAGGGGGCCATTTTCCTTCATTTCTGAGGATTACTTATGAAATGGTATCGAAGTATTCAGAATACTTAGATTTTTTTAATTTTTGCTAGTACATACGAGAGGTCTTCAGAAAATACATAGAAAAATGGAATAAAATTATAACATAAGGAAGCATACATTTTATTATTCGACATAGGCATCATTGAGGTCAAAACAGTTTTTGCAAGCGATAATACCATCCATTTAAACCACATCTCGAAAAATGAGGACTGAGAATTAAAACAAGTTAAGACAACTCTTTGAAACTCATTAACACAAGAGAAACGAGTGACCCCGCCTTTTTTTAAAGGATTTAAAAAAAAAAAAATAATAATCTAACGCCATCTATCTTTTTGTCAAATCTTTGTGTCTTCTGTTGATAATGCTAAAAAAGTTGCTTTAACTTGGTTTAATTCTTAGAGTATTCGGCTTTATAGAAATGATTTAAAAGGTTGGTATCAACGCTCGTATAGGTGTTTTGACTCAATGGAGCTTATGTTAAGAAATAAAAGTTTTACTTTTTATTGTGTTCTATTTTCCTTGAACCTTTAGATGACCTCTCATATTGTTGGTAAAGTACCGCGTACTACGTGGCAATTCTCCCTACAATATATGTTGGAAATATTTCTCGTAGGTCTGTATTCATCCTGACACGCTTCATATGGACGAAGGACTTCCTCAGTGTCTGATAGGATCTGGTAAATGTAGATGGTGAATGCTGCGTTTATCTCATCATCTGTATACGGATGTTTCGCAGATCCTTTCTTCCAGTGTAGCTTTCGATAATATTCCGAGGAGTCAGGCCAGGAAACGGAGTTTCAAAGTGAGATTTTATGATTGTCAAAGATTTCCTCCCAAAATCGAGTGATTGTAAGCTTGATGTGTATTTATAGCATCTTGCTAGAAGTGGACTTCTTCAATTTAAATCTTATTATTGACTTGATGAAAGAATGTTTCAATAGCTTCTGTGCAGAAATGTTACGCCTTTCTTGTGTCAATGATCTTCGTTTGCATCTAAACTAGAGCAACAAAATATTTTATTCATTGTTTTGTTTTTTTAAATAATCGCTCTTTTTCTACTACAAGCTTTTTTACCTCTTCATACAGGGGCACTGCTCGTTGGAGGTCGCTTTCAGTTTCTCCGATCGAGGTACCACCTCATCCGCTAAGCCTCTTTGCCCCATAATTTGTGTAGGCTATCCTTCCACCTTAATCTGGTCCTTCGTATCCTCTACTTCAGAGAGACTACACGATCAATCCCCAAACCTATGCCGACGCGCACAGGTTTCGGTTTTCCTTATCCAAGTCTAAGGTAGTCCATTTCTCCCGTCATCCACATCTACACCCAGACAAGAACTTCTTCATAAATGGGGTTCACCTGGAAGTGGTCGATCCGCGTGGTTTCCTCGGTCTTGTTTTCGACCGACTGTCGCATCACCTTGGAAGCCCATCTTCCCAGCACCGTGGCCATTCTTCGTTTCCTGACGTTCAGCATTTGAAGTGCTGATTGGGCTACTTCTTTGCTTTTCTATCTAATCTATCCTGTGTCCTTTCGAAGATTGACTACGGACGCGACTTTTACGCATCCGCAACCGAGCGTGTATTTCGGGAGGTGGAAACGATCCACCACACCGGTCTCCGTCTGGTGATTGGTGCCTTCCGCATGCCTCCTTTAGAGAGTCTACCTATCTTGTCTTCTATTGTTTCCATTTTTTGACACATTTCATTAACTACCTCAGCCTTCGCTCTCGTTACTCCACTTTTCATAAGCTTATTGGTGTTTCAAGAGCTGTTCTCTAATTGCCTTCACGCTTCACTTTTCTTCTTGAAATTAACTTGGGTATCTTCATTACACTACCACGTCTCTTTCAGATTTGGTCAATCATTTCCTGAAGGCTTAGTCAGCAGCACCTCACTAAATTTCAAGATTGCCTTACTCTTCTCCTCACTTTAGTTATCAAATTAATTATCTAATTTTATCTCCCTCAAATTCTTTCTTTAATTTGATTTTACAGTTCCTCATTCTTCAATCTCCACCATTTGATCTTTGGATCTGCTTTCCTGTTTTTCTCTCGTCATCAAAAAGGTCTATCACCACAAATCTATATTGCTTAATAGTACTTTTCCCCCTTTATAACAACACAGTATTTCACTTCTTTTTAGTATTTTCTTCTGAGCATCAGCAAGTCAATCTGATCATCTCGCTTCCTCCACTCCTATATGTTGTATAGTTTTGCTTTCTCAAGAAGGTATTAATAATTGACATATCAAAGGCGACTACGAAATCTGTACTACATTCTGCCTCATCATTCCTCTCTCTCATTCCTTTTCATCCATTTATTCTGAACATTACTCTCTTATCTCTACTGACATTTCATTTATATTTCCATTTACTATGTATTTCTTCTTCTCTCCCCCAATTTTCTTTTTTTTCGTATTCACAGCCTACCTGGGGTGCATAGAGACTCACTAATTTTAGTATTTCTTATAAATTCACCATAACTCTCATTAATATCTTCCTCTCAGCATCCACCAAGTTTTCCTTCATATCACCGCTTAGGACTATTCCAACTCCACACTTAGCTCTTCCATCGGCTGAACTATACAGTTGCGCGCAGATTTATTGGCAACACATCTCAAATTTTGTAATTTACGAATTTTTATACGTTACTGTTCGCAATGTACATATTTATATTATATTCAATTATATTAACCTAAAAGCGATATATTATAATGTAGAAATGATAATAAAACAAATTATTAACATTGAATATGGTGTTTATCAGAAAAACACAAAAAGCAAAGGTATTGGCAACATTTATAAATATTACATATATATTATTGGCAACTATAAGTTGGTATGACCTCCCTTAGAAGCAATCGCAGAAATCAGACGTTTCTTGCAGGTATGAACTAGGTTTTTGCAAGTTTTACTAGGAATTTTACTTCACTCTTCCACTGCAAAAGCTTTCAACTCTGTGATGTTGCTTGATGACCTCTTTTGAACACGTGACTTCAGTTCTTTCCATAAATTTTCAATCTGATTTAAATCTAGACTTTGAGAAGGCCATTTCATCATTTTCAAGCTTTGCTTGGCAAACTATTTCTGCGTTGATTTGCTCCTGTGCTTGAGATCATTTCCCCGTTGGAAGACGAACCCTCTGCCAGGACTAAGCTTCCTCGCCGATTGTTTCATCCGCAAGGAGTAGTTTTCCCGGAATTCATAGTGCCTTCCATTACTTAAATTGAGCCAGTACCTACTGCAGAAAAACACCACCACAACATGATGGAACCACCTCCGTGTTTCACAGTAGGCATTATGTTCTTTTCCAGCAGAGCTTCTCTTGATTTTCTCCAAACGTAATGGTAATCGTTCATACCAAACTGGTCGAGCCTAGTCTCTTGCGATAATAATGTTTTACTGAATTTTACTTCAGTGTCATCAAGCTGTTCTCTGGAAAATGCTCAACGTCTCTTTTGTGAACCGTCTTCAAAAGTGGTTTCCTCCTTGGTACACGTCCATGGAGACCCACACAGCTCAGATAACATTACACTGTTGACACGTCCATGATTGTTCCACTGTTACCCAGATTTGCTTTCAATTCCTTGAAAGTGACTTTTGGATTCTTGTTGACAATTTGAACACACAAACGCACATCTCTGTCAGTAAATTTTCTCGGTCGCCCTTTCCGTGCACGATTAACAGTAGTTCCATTAGCCCTAAATATGAATAGAAATGGTGGGTGAAAAAACAAAAACATTTTAAAGGATTATCATTAAAACGAAAACATTATAAGTTAAGAGTTAATTCACGATCCTAGCAGAGTTGGCATGTTGCCTAATATAAATATCTCCTCTGGCTTATTTAAACCCGACCCCTTTTTAAAAAAAACTTGTACTAAATGAAATAACTTCATAATGTAGCCTATTGTCACTCTTTATTAGTGTAATATCATTCGCATTGCTTCCCCCGCCACGTGTCTCTGCTAGGATCGTCGATTAACTCTTAGCCCTAAATGTTTTCGTTCTAATGATAATCCTTTAAAATGTTTTTGTTCTTTTTACCCACTATTTCAATTCATATACACGGCGTTGTTGTGTGTATATCGTTTTGGGGACGCATATGTCCGTTATTAGTTGCCTAATGATCTTTTTATTGGTATTTCCATTGGTTTGTACTATGTGATGGGCGTTCCCTTCGTATCTTTGTACCCTATATAAGGTTGTCTTCTCCATTTTCATGCTATTCCTCGAAAATAAACTTGCAAATATAGTTCGAAAGTGCTTGGATTCATCTTTTCATTTTCCTGTGGGTTCATTTTCATATATATATATATATATATATATATATATATATATATATATATATATATATATATATATATATATATATATATAATACTCGGTATTCGTCCTCGGTACTCGTATCGGAATCGGGAGTATACAGTGGTATCGTACTCGGTATCGGTACTCGCTTGAAAATCTGGTATCGTCCCATCACTACTAGTAACGTATAAAAATTCGTAAATTACAAAATTTGAGATCTGTTGCCAATAGATATCTGCCCAACTATACCATCCCTAAGTTCTCTTGCATTGTTTCCGCGCCATCTTGTTCTATGGGTACAGAGTATCTCTATGTTTTCCCTTACCATCATATCAGCCACTTCTCTACCCCTTCCCGTGAGGCTGCCCACGTTTAAAGTGTCAATCTTTGCAGTTTGTACTTAATTCTTTAGCTGGGTCTGTCCACATTGACACAGTACCCATCGCATAAATAAACGGGCGAGCTCCCCTGGGTATCGCCTAAACGCTCTACGCCATGTCTTTCTTCGTGCTTTTCTCTTCCTCTCCTTTTCATGGTTTTAGGAATGAGTTTTTAACACCGGTGTCCTTCCTGCCACCAACCCTCCCATTTATTCGGGCTTGGAGCTGTTACCGAGTAGTGCATAAATCGCATTTAGGACACCCTTGATTTTGGAGGCAATTAGAGACACTCTTGGGCTAATACGTACTGATGCATTCATACCTAGAGATAAAAGGACACTAGACAGATAAATCTCTCCTGCTTTTTTCCCTATAACAAGCATAAAACTCAAGGGGAGAACAAATAAATGTCTGAAATCTCACCATCAGGCGAAATTTCACTAGAAGTCCAAACCGCATGGCAGAATCTGCCTCACAGGCCAAGAATTTTATTACCTTTTTTTTAATCCACGTTTCGTTGCTCCCAGCAAAATAGCCAAATGACTCTCGCCTCTGGACCCATGCCTGGTCAAACTTTTGTAGTCCATTTGCCAGGAATTCGTTTTCGTTCTGTCCCGTTCTGATTTCTCAGTCTGTCTTATTCTTTCAATTATAGTTGACAGTTACATGTTTTTGAATGATCTCTTCGGCTATTGGTTAGATAATTGGGTCGGACGCGATTGCTGACTTTGTGATAAGCAACGCATTATTCCCAGCTGCATTATTTTTAACGAATATATTGACTTCATAGTAGAAGTTTCAGCATTAAATAAGGGAAAATAGCCTTTGCCTCTAATTGT
This sequence comes from Ceratothoa steindachneri, assembly GCA_963969495.1. Lineage (NCBI taxonomy): Eukaryota > Metazoa > Arthropoda > Malacostraca > Isopoda > Cymothoidae > Ceratothoa > Ceratothoa steindachneri. Next base: position 121,128,579 of record OZ018327.1, read on the forward strand.
TTTGTTATTTTGCTGGTTTAATGCTGCATAAAATTATGTGATGTTTGAGTGCTTGCAGTTTTATCGCTAGCAAAGGTTATATGGAATGGTGGGGCTATATTTAGGAGGGTTTATATTGACGTTTGGTGTTTAATGTATAAATTTACTTCGAGTAATGAAGGTAGGGTAAGAAGTATATATAAAAAATATTGGTTATCAATGCTTAGGTGACTGAAAGAGGCAACGCAGCCGAAACAGAGAATCTTACCTAGCAACGACACCTAGACTCTACAAATCTCTTAAGCTTAAGCGTTGTTATATGAAATAAATTTTTGATCAAATGTAATGATATGATAAAAGGAAAGAACAGGTAAAAACCGAGAAAAGAATAGAAGAATAACTAATTATCTAAACGGATTAAACAACTCGAAATCTGATACAAAAATGATAAATAATTATTGGTCTAATATTTAGAAACAAGACTCGTTCAAGCATTTCTAAAGGGATGCTATAATCAGTCAATAGATTTGTTCTGCACGTATTTATTGGTAAAGATACATCGGGCAAAAATTTGCGTTTGTAACTCTTTCTCTTGTAAGTATTCTCTGGCTGATCTCTTCTAATCGTCCAGCAGTAGTGCGCCATCGTGTGTCTATCCCAAAGGCCTTGGTAGCGCTCTTCCATCGTTATCAAATCCTGATGGAAGTTTTTCCTTGTTCGTCGCTCACAGCTCCCAGATTCTCTCGAAATCGGTCGAGGTGACTATTTAGGAAATGCAGCTTCACACTCATGTTGACTCCCAGATAACGATATGCTAAAAGCATATTAGTAACCAGATCCTCGTAGTTATGCGATTTTTTGTTTCCCAAGAAGTTACGAACAATGGCAGAAAATGAGAGCCAGGCTGCCTTCTCCTTTTCATTCATGGTGTTCATGAATCTAGAATCACTCAGAAGTCTTCGGATTTGGGGACCATCAAATACTCCTGTTTTTATTTCTTCGTATGAAATGCCGATAGGAAATGCCGATACTATGTACTGAAAGCAATAATTGTCAGTGCTCAACGCCTTGACATACTATGTACTTAATCAACCCTAGTTTGAGATGAAGTGGAGGGAAAACGATCTTCTCTAGACTTACGATTGGCTCATTAACAATGTTTGGCATTCCTGCTTCCAAAGTTTCCCGAACTGGCCAATCTTTTAGGGACTAGTGTTTGTCACGGGCCTCGACTGTCCCACATACAGATACAGCATGGAAACTTTGTATATCCCTTCTGCTGGCAAAGAAGAAAGTTTACCATCTTAAGGTCTACACATATGATACAATTGTGTTCATGGTACTTAAGTACATCCATGACCATTCTTATGTCATCGTGAGTTTCTCGCAGATGGACAGAGTGACCGAGAGGAACTGCACCAAAGTCATTGTCATTATGCAAAAGGACACACTTGAGGCTACGCTTGGAGCTATCCCAAAACAGTCTCCACTCAGCAGGGCTATAGGTGCCAAGTCCTAACTCGGTAAACACCAGGAACATCGTGGCAGTATACAAATTGTTTGTCCTCAGAGAAATACCTAACAAGTGTACTCTCCCTTGTTCGGTAATTTGATACCCATACCGACCTGTCAAGAATCTGTCTTTCACTTAACCTAGAGGTTAAAAGTTCTGTAGCTTTCTTGGAGAGCGCCACATCACGTATCAAGTCATTCAACTCCCCTTGATTGAAACGTTAAGGAGCTAATGACTATTCTGATGAATCTGCAGACTCTGAATCCATTCCGTGGACGTCAATATCAGGTACATCATTTTTATCCTCGGAGGAAGCATCTCCACTGAAAATTGGAACTGGTAAAGAAGACTCAGAATGAGGTACTGGTCGTATCGCCGAGGGAATGTGGAGTTGTCGATATTGTGCTGATTTTTCTTGCCATTCCATTTAGTATTTACCACACAGAAATAACGGTCCAAAACATGATCATTTGGCTCTCGCCACATCATGGAGATTTCAAAAGGAAGACCATTTCTCTTTCCTTTCGTCCACTCACGAAGATTTTCCATACAACTATGGCAAACAGCATGCGGGGCCCACTTCTTATCTTGGTCGCTAAGAGAAACATCAAAATATGCCTTATAAGTGCGGATCACAAAGTTTGTGGACAACTCAGAGAAACCTAGCCTGATATATGTTAGAAATAACACACAGCGACCATAAAGTAAATAGATGGATAAGAATGTAAACTCAAGTTCTAGATGATACAAGAAGGAATATAACGCTGAAGTATAAATGGGCAGAACAGTTAGAATAAATGAGAGAATATGGACCAATAAAGCATAAATTTGACAATTTGAGAAATACAGAGATCCAGAAGACGACCTGGCAGAAAGTATGTGGGGGGGGGGAAAGGGAATTCGCAAATGGTATTAGTAATATTTGCGACTCACTCGAGTGATAATAATTCGTGATCAGTGCAATTTCTACGGAGTGCAATTACCCAGCAATGGAATCAAACTGGCTGATTATATATATATATATATATATATATATATATATATATATATATATATATATATATATATATATATATATATATATATATATAAATCTTTCATGAGCGCAAAAGAATGATGAAAATGAATCCAACAAAGCGCAAGAAACAGAAAACGGGAAATATTTCTTCGGAAATATTATTTCCTAATTCGCAAAAATTCTGTACAGGGGTGGGATTCGAGCCGTGCACACTGAGGCAGCGAACAACCCCTTTGATCTCAATTAAATCATCTCTTAGGCCACTTGGCTACGCGGAATTTTTGCGAATTAGGACATAATATTTCCGAAGAAAAGTTTTCCCGTTTTCTGTTTCTTGCGCTTTGTTGGATATATACTATATATATATATATATATATATATATATATATATATATATATATATATATATATATATAAACATATATATATATATATATATATATATATATATATATAAACATATATATATATATATATATATATATATATATATATATATATATATATATATATATATATACGAGGGGTGGTCAATAAGTTTTGCGAATCTGTGTGTGTGTGGGGGGGTTAGGACAATTTATGACAAGTCAAGACCTCCAGCTGCACGCTCCTGACTCGTCTATTTAAGAAGCAGTAGCTGATCGCAGATCGTCAGTCACAATTTTTTCAACAATGGAGAAGGTTGAGTACCACGCAGTGATCAAATTTTTGACCAAGGAAGGTAAGAATGCAAAAGAGATCCATGAACGCATGGTTGCAGTGTACACCGACACCGCCCCTTCCTATGCAACCATTGCTCGCTGGAATAGGGATTTCTGCCATGGTCGTTAGTCCCTTGAAGATGACCACCGTCCAGGACGACCATCAGACGTGACAAACGAGGACAATATGGCCCGTCTGGAGAGGATCATCCTCGAAAATCGACGGGTGAAGGTCAAAGAAATCGAGCGACAACTTGGAATATCATATGGAAGTGTTATCAACATCATCCACGACAATTTGGCCATGACCAAGGTCTCTGCCCGTTGGGTCCCTAGAAACCTCACGCCCCATGATCGACTTCAACGTCGTCAAAGTCCACAAGCCCAGAGTTGCACAAGCTGCCCTGCGCGAGTGCGGATTCGAGGAGCTCCACCATCCCGCCGACAGTCCAGATCTGGCCCCTAGCGACTTTTTTATTCTGCCAGCTCAAGGCTGCACTGCGTGGACGCCGGTTTGGGGACGATGAAGATGTCCAGCTCGCCGTCCAGGAGTGGATTGAACAGCTCACGGGAGATTTCTGGTTGTCGGGAATTCGACGCCTCAGGGACAAGTAACGCAAGTGCATTGAAGTCAAGGGTAGTTATATTGAAAAATAATAAAACACTTTTCCTCATATCTCGTTTCCTTTTACCCGAATTTCAAAACTTATTGACCGCCCCTCGTATATATACACACACACACACACACACACACATATATATATATATATATATATATATATATATATATATATATATATATATATATATTTATATATATATATACATATATTAGACTGGCCCAGATCTATAGAGGCGATTCTTCATACCTCAAAATAAGATCCTACGTAAAGACTGTACAAAATTATACGATGAGGGCAATCGGATCGTTTTATTAATAGTATTGAAGAATCCTGCTCTATGTCATAAGGGGTTCACTTTCATCCTGTACATTCAAAGACTCGGAGTCTTTTCTTATTAAAGCTATCGATAACAATAATATTTCAGAAAGAAAATACAAATTTAATATCTATCTAAAACAGCTGCTGCCTCTATCTACCAAACGCCAGTACACATTAATAGGATTACTTAGCCTTGTCTAACTAATCCTATAAAACCAATTTTAACAAAGTTTTAGCTCAATTGAACGAGTTTTAGTAGTGCCACAAAGCTTACAAAGTTTGACGTTTTACAGTTTTAGCACACCACCCATGAGGTAACTGTAATAGGTGAGTTTATTTTAATGTGGTATCCCCAGGAAGCCTATTCCATAGTGTTTTGCAATGAACTCATTTTGTTTTGTTAATTGCTCATGCATTTCTCCAATGCATATTTTGTTGTTTTGGGAAATTTTTCTCTGCGACATTTCACCACCTGTAGAAGTTACTGAAGCTGATCTTCATTTTTCGTAAGATGATTATTGTATCTCTCAATCAAGGCTTACCGCTCTCGCTGCATTGTCATTGATGACATTCATAGTATGAGTATGTTGTTTTACTGTTTGGTAGTAATTTCTTTAATTCCATTCTGAAGGGTCTACTTCGAAAAAAGAGGAATTGAACGACATTTTTGGAAAGAATAGTCAACTTGATTCAGTCACGAAGTCAGCGTATATCTATCTACCAATTTATATCCTTTCTCTGGATGTTGTAAGACAGACTTATGCAATGCTGCAGCCATCTTTCTCTTTAAATCCAGAGTTACAGCTCCATCCATAAAGGCAAGGGACACAAGTTCTTCTCTTAGATACCAAGAGTGACGACCAGGTTCTTTGCTGGCTACAGAAGAAGTTTATTTTTTTCAGATATTTGTAAACTTTGCAAGTACTCTAAGTCCTTCTGTAGAGCAGTGGATGCAGTTGAAGACGTAAGCCAGTTGAGAACGTAGTACTGTACAATAAACTGTGCAAGTCGCTCGACTGATCGCTGCTTTTTCTTGATCATTTTAAATTTTGACTTGAAGAGTACAATTTTAATTGAATAAATAACCTTTGCCATCCAACGTGCTCGATGCACTTCTCCAGTTTGTTTGAGGGAAATGCTTTCTGTGTCACCCCTTAAATATGCAAATGATAGTTGCAAAAGTTATTGGTAATCTGCTCGAGGCTGATGACATTTCAACTGTTCTTGACAAAAATTAAGCACAGCTTCTTTACATGAAACACATGTATTATGTGCTTCATACGATGAACTATTGATAGTCTTCCAAGAATCACGAAAACGCTTGAATAACTGAATTTCCAAACACTTTTGAAATACGTCAGATACAATTATTTCATGAACATGATATCTGCAAGAAAAAGCAAGAAGACCTATATTTAGTTTTGTTTCTATTGTTACACATGCACTTTTCTTAGAACCAGTGTTACTAGCAGTAGTGTCAAAACACATGGCTTTAAAACACTCCTCGATATTCCAATCTTGAAGACATTCCACAACTGCTTTTGCTGTTTTAGCACTTGGACCTGACGTTAGGTGCAGTATTCCTAAAAGCTTACAGCTACCATACCAGACACTATCACAGGCAGTCTATCTATATTTTCAGTGCCAATTAAATCAAGCATTAATTTGCCATCCCAATAGAGTGTAAGAGGTGTATCTGTCATGAATGTTTGCTTCAAACTATCTGCTATTTCTTTACGCAGTTCTTTTCTTTTTCTTTGCAGTGTACTTCTACTTATGGTTATACTATTAATATCTCTTCCAAGGGCTTAATTCTGTTGCTGAGATCACCATCATTGCATGACAATCACTTATTTTTGTTATGTTTGAATTATTTCACCTAACTTAGTGGCTACTAAGTTAGGTGAAATAATTTTTTCGCGTTTAAATATCTTCTTTCTTAGAGGATTAGATGGACTGAGCTATACCTCATCAACGCTCTTTTTTTTTGCTGCTAGAGCTACTTGTTAGCTGAACAAATGACAAATTTACTTTGCTATGCAATTCTCCTTCAATTTTCTGCGATTCTTCCTTACTTATTTCGCGTTTTTTCTCTTCATTCTTCACTGTTTTCTTGTCAACACTATTCCTCATTGTTTTCCTGTCAACACTACCTACTTAGCCTCGTCTACCTTTCTCTTTCTGAACCTGTAGAAATGAACGATCTTCTTCATTTGTTATTATGTCTTGTGTGTTATCATGAGCTATATCAAACAAATCATTTAAAGATTCTGGGAATGAAGTTTCCTCTAATATTTGAATTTGATCTCGCCTTGATTTTGCTTTCTGAAGGGTTCTGAACTACTTATATTTTTCCTGAATCTTTCTAACCACATGCTGTTTGTCTCTAGTTGGTATTTTTGCTTGGTCCCATATTTCATATATTTCTGAATATACAAATACTAAATAGAAACTACTTTGGAATCAAATTTATTTCATAGAAAATCCAAAACACTTTTGGCATTCTCCACCCCAAGCTGCATATCCGTGAAGCGAAGGCAGATCAAACGGGGCATATAACGGCGATGAACTTTAATGAAAAGAAAGGGAAGAGTAGAAATACAATATGTTAAAATTTTAAGTGGGACAATTAGACAAGGCTAAGTAATCCTATTAATGTGTCCTGGCGGTTGGTAGATAGAGGCAGCAGCCATTTTAGATAGATATTAAATTTGTATTTCCCTTCTGAAATATTATTGTTATCGATAGCTTTGATAAGAAAAGACTCCGAGTCTTTGAATGTACAGGATGAAAGTGAACCCCTTATGACATAGAGCAGGATTCTTCAATACTATTAATAAAACGATCCGTTTGCCCTCATCGTATAATTTTGTACAGTCTTTACGTAGGATCTTATTAACACCAGCGTCTTTGTTTAAGAGATGACACCTGGTCAGAGATTTCTTTATAGTATTAAAATATTGGAATACCAGGTATCGGTATTATTAACATATTTTCCTAATGGAGTTAAAGAAGGAGCACACAGAAGAATTATTATTTTTTTATTATTCATATTTATTTGTAGGTTGCACAGAATAAAAGTTTGATCTCGCTTTGTACAATTTAAAACGATAAAAGGGTTATTTAAGCTCAATACAATTGCTTATTAGGTAATTGATGCTCAAAATGAACAGAGAAATAAAGAGGAGAGAACGGATTTCTTCACTGATTTGTCATGGCATGAAAAGTAGTTTATAGGCATTAAATATTTTTGTTTCACAGTAAACAGAAGAAAACACCTGATTATTTATAATGTTGTCTCTTATATATATATATATATATATATATATATATATATATATATATATATAATAATAAGTATTTATAATGCGCCCTTCAGGGCTGTTAGCCTTCACAGAGCGCAGGTTTTGTAGCGGTGTAGAGAAAGTTTAAAGGGCAGAGAAGGCAATTCTGAAGAGATGAGTGCTTAAGAGACGTTTAAAAGTAGCAAGGGAGGGAGAGGATCAGACTTCGGCAAGAAGAGCATTCCAGAGTCTAGGAGCACAAACTGAGAAGGAACGGTCATCCATCGAGCAGAAGACAGAACGAGGAGTGTTCAGGAGGGGAGTGCCCGAGGAGTTTGAGGAGAGGAGAGGGCAGACGAGAGATAAGGTGGAGCCTCGAGGTTACAGGCCTTGTAGGTGATGAGAAGAATTGTATATTTGGTACGGAAGCGAATAGGTAACCAGTGTAGCTTATGTAACAGAAGTTTTGAACTAGTTGTAGGGGGCGAAGTGACGAAGAAGGGAGATTCACTAGAAGAGAATTGCAGTAGTCTAAGCGAGTGGTGACGAAGGCATGAATAGCAGTCCCAAGGCTTCCTCGATCAAAATGGGATCGGTTGAACACGTGAAAAGTTGCGAAGGAAACCGAATAAAGACTTAGAGATACGATGGATGTGCGGTTTGAACGAGAGTTCCTCGTCGAAAATAATACCAAGATTACTGACGTTAACGAAAAGTATGTAAATTTGTATTTCTAACAGTGATTTCTAATCTTTTGCGACCAACTATATATATATATATATATATATATATATATATATATATATATAACTGATAAATCATATTCCCCGCGTGACATAATAGTTGCTCAATAATCAAGAGTAAATAAGGAAAAAAAGTACACAAGCGATTTCCTTTTGTTATACGATCTAACAGATTAACAAAGGAAAAGAAAAATAGCAAACGGAATAACAAAATATGAACTCTTTTACCTCCTAAAAAGGTTTTAAAAATGGGTGTCGCTCGAATCTATACCATCGATCGCTCTTCGCTTTTCAGGCCTAAAAACGAAGAGCACTCGATGGCTTAGGTTCGGATCCCATCCATTATTCACTTTCTTTAACATTTAGAGGAACTTATATTATTCAGTCCGTTTGCCTCCTCTCTCTTCATTCTTTCTTAATCTATGTTTGATCCTTGTTTGGTGTACACCACGTTGTTTTAAATGACGGTCGTTTTAGTTTCAGTTGACAGAATAATTTGTGATCTATCAGACTTACAAAGAGGACAACTCGTACTCGATTAGCGGAAGTTTCTTTAATGGAAACCGCAGTACTGTTTAACTGTTCAATGTGTCATTAGTAACAGTCTCTACGGTTATGATAACATACACAAAACATGGTAAGGCGTCATCTGCGAAGAACAACAGTGGGCGAAAACCGAAGTTAACTGAAGGCATCATCGAACAATATCAAGGATTATGGCCAAAAACACAAAACTACTGCAGCAAAGATGGTTGCAAAACTCAATAGCCATCTGGAAGAGACTTTAAATAAGAATTTTTTACAGGAACTTCAAAGAGAGGAAATTCATGGAAGGTTAATAATTCAAAAACCACTAAATTGCAAAATAAATGGTGTCAAGATCATAAAACATAGACCTTTGGTGACTGGAAGAAGGTAGGTAGTTTAGTTCGACGAGTCATAATTTTCATGATTTCCTACAAATGACCATGTTTATGTATGGATAACTCTAAATGAAGCCTACAACGCGAATTGCTTGCTTCGAACTGCCCAAAGGGTTGGGGGGAGGGAATTCCGTAATGGTTTGGATGGTTATATCATGGTATTTATCTTGTCACATCATTACCACCAATCGTCGTGTTATTAGACAATTATAAATGACGAAGTTCTTACTATGACTAGCATACTCTTTCCCGACCCCGCTATGGGCAGTTTTTGAGCATAGGGTGCGAAGCAGATTTCCACTTCTGCCATTACAGAACCAATTGGGCGACCTTTTGATTAAAAGAATCCTGAGACAAAATGTAGCTGGAAACCATACAGGGGTCGTAGGATTCTGTTTCAAGAAGGATTCGAGCTGCACTAAAAGCAAATGGTCACCAGTGACCACCATAAACCAGACTACAACTAAAACAAGGTCTGATGACCAAAGGTTGCGTGCTTTCACTTAGTTTGATTTATAACCTTACGACCTTCAAAACTTTCAATAATTCACGGAGTAACATTGGAGGACCTTGGCAATTATATCATTCAAAATAAAATGTAAAACAACATAAGGGTTTCAAATTTCGTTAGAATCGGCTTAATAGATGTGATGTTATTGCCAAAACAAAATAATTCTAAGGGTAACTTTGTGAGGGCCTTGACAATTATAGCTTTCGAAAGAGAAGGTAAAACAACATAAGGGTTTCAAATTTCGTTAGAATCGGCCGAATAGTTATGATGTTATTGACAAATAATTCTGCAGCTAATCTTGGGCGAGCTTCGGCAGTTATATGATTCGAAGGAGAATGTAAAGCTACATAAGGGTTTCAAGTTTCGTTATTACCAAAAGAAGAAAACAAAACAAAACGGGGACTGACCGACCGACCAACATAGTGACATGTAGAATCGCCCGCGACTAAAAATGAGGAGAAAGTCCCAACAGTAAAGAAGGACCAAAATGTGCATGCTCTCACGAGCATGCAAAGTGTCAGAGGAGGATAGAGTTACAATTGACTTTTTAATGACTTTAGGATAAAAGAATTGCTCCTTTATTTTTATTTTTTATTGGCACCTTTTATATCTTAAAAAACGTGACAGGAAAGACATAAGAAATTTCAAGTAAATCAGTTCGTTATCAGCAACATATTTTAAAATCGGGAACCACAAGCTGCCCTGAATGAACGAATTCTGGCATTATTCTACCAGTCAAAAATATGATCATTAATTTTAAATACTTCTACACGGAAATTAGTGTTTAGTTGTTTCTAGTGCGCTTATTTTAGTGTTGATGACCTAATTTCGATGTTTACTAAAGTTGTTCTTTCTAAAATAGTTTATATAGTTGTTTCCGTGGTATTTTGTGACGCTCTTAAATGGTGTGTGGTCGCTACCAAAAGGTACAAGTATTCGTTTTTTTGTGACCTCTTGTGACTCTTGATCTTGGGAATCTTATGTTTTAGGCTGGTTTGTAAATCTGTAAATCTTGAGAAGCGGCATACCTCTATGTTTAAATCATAGCGTATTTAAACAACGCAGCTATAACCGATTGATGCCAAAATTGGACGTTGAACTCCCAAAGAACGGAGAAACTGAGGACAGCTCAAATCAACATTGGTCTTATACATGATTGGAATAAGCCGAATAAACCACGAAATAAATGGATAAGAACATAAAAAAGGTGAAAGAATGTAGCTGATAGAATCAAAGATCGGAAATGGAAATGGTAGGACACATTGCTAGAAGGAACAACAGAATATGAACAAACTAAATCCCAGACTGGACACCTTTATAGAGAGAGACCCAGAATACGATCTGGCAGAAAGTTGGAAGCTGAAATTCACTAAATGGCTGAAGTACAAAAGCTAACTATAACTCTCGCTCTGTGGGTTGCATGTTCCTGCACTGGGGGAGAGGGGGGGGGGGCTACCCCGACGCCGGATCGCCCCTCCTTCTTGCTATTTGGCTTTGTTTTCTTCTTGTTATTTTTTGTAGCCCTTGTTCTTTTAGCGTTGTTATTTGTTATTTACATATTGTTATTTGTTTTCCCTTTCTTTCTGTTATTTGCTAAAAAAAATTAGTGTGATTTTTCTCATTTCCTTTTGGCAGATTGAATTGACTTGGAAGTGCGGCTCTAATTACTCTTACTCGCCCTTGAACAGATGACGGTTGCTAGGAGACGAGAGGGTTGGGAAGAAGATAACGGGTGCTTGTTCTAAATTAAAGTCAGGTTATTAAAATAAAAATATATTCATTGAAAATGTGAGGATTTTAAACTTGTGCCGTTTAAATTGTCCTCATAAGTTGAATATTGTTGGCTCGAAGAACGAGGGGCATTTGACAGCACCTATTTTAATCCTCACTACTTTCAATAAGTATTATTTTACCTTAAAACTTTGATACGATTATTCTCCATTAAATTAAACTATTTTCCCCACATCCAATTTATGTATATTGATCAGCATGAGCCCCCCCCCCCCCATCCCCCCTGAAGTGTGGTCGCGCAAGAGGGAATAAATTAATCTTCGATTAACGGAAACAATCACATACGTTCAGTTCCGACTATAAAAAGCAGCACTAAAATCAAAAATCTTTGAGGAAACGCACATTTTTAAGTCGCTCGGAATTTCAGCTTCGTTAATTCAGTTCATAAAATCTCAATTATGTGCAAAAAATGTTCTACAAATTCCCGAATGGAAAAGTTCAATGATAAAATTTTCCTATTCATTAATGGGTTGCTAATCTGCGAATCTTATGTCTTCTTGCGTCCCATAAATCCTTTTAATTTTTTTTATGGGGGTCCTCATAAAAAGGTTATTATGAAAGATTAAAGTTTTAGTTTTGGCATCGAAGCCTCTTACGCACTCACCATTGAAAATAACGGAAGAGTATAAATCTCAAACGTCTCTTTAGAATGATTTATCCGATTCCTTTTTCGGAAACTTTCAGGTAATCTTATTCAGTAGAGACTCTTAACTGCATTATCTGGAAGATTGCGTGCCTTCCCGTCCCTAACACACGCAAAGTTGATCTACCACTAGGTACAGTACCGTTCAAAACTAGAATTAAAAATACTTTTTCAATTTCTATATAAATTGCGCAGACTCTTATTTCAAATTTGCCTTTGATAGTTGACTAGTTTCATTTAAAAGAAACCGGCTCAAAATAGTTATGGAGAAAATAATTTGGCTCTCAAGAAAGGATGTAAACAAACCCGAAAACATCATAATTATCTCATAGACAATACAAAAAAATATTAATAAGAAGTATACCTACATGGCTATGCTCTGAATGTTCTAAGCACATATTCGGCCGCAAAACTTTATCAATTTATCGCATTGTTCCGGTGTGATTTTATTCCATTATCCTTCCAATCTTTGTCACAGATCTTCAATATTCGTCGGATTCCGACCCATAGCTTTTCCGACGAGGATCTTCCATAGATTTTCTAGCGAGTTTGAATCACAGAGGATCTGCACAGACCATTTCATCAAGTCTATATTTTCAGCATCCAAAAACTGCTTCACCGGTTTGCTGTGCTCACATAGAATTGGGCTGCATGAAAACAGGCTCACGTAGTCCCCACGTTCGGAGATAGGGGATCATGTGTTCCCAAGAAAATTCTTGTATACTGCAGCGTAAATGAACAGACTACAACGCTTGAAAACATGTCCCATGTCAAGATGCTACCGCCTCCAAATTTAACCCGGTGTTTTTGATGAATTTCTGATTCAATCTTTCATCTGTACGACGCTTTAAATGCTCCTTGCCTTCCGATTAGAACAAATTAAATTTAAGTTAGTTGCTGAAAAACACTTTTTAGCATTCTATAAGACATGTTCAGTAGAAAAGGTCAACCAAGCATAGGATCATGCTATGAGTCCCACCTCTCTTGAGCAACTGAGCCAGTGTGGCGTGGCACATTCAGCTTTTAAGTTTTCAGCAACCTAACGCAAAATAACATCTGTTGTTTCCAATTGGTTCTTCATCGACATCTTTTCTGTCGCACAATCTTCCCTTGGAGTTGTTTTTGAGGGTAACTCGTTTTCTTCGTCAAGTCGAGAACCTTGTATCCTAATATAGCTTTATTATGCCTGAATTCACACTTTTTGACAGATTGCAATGCATCGAAATGTGTGACAGTGTCATCCACTCTTCCACTGAAAAACCTGCTTTCTCAAGGATTCGTCGACCTTGAATCGTCTGCAATAGACGTGGGGTAGTACATACGTTATCGCTCGAAATAGAGCTTGCTAATTTTCGAAAACTCCCTTGTTTGATCTTAGTCTAAGGTCTTTGTTGCAAGCAGGGACACACCTGCAGTCTTAAGCAGTCTTGTTTTCTGAACTTTTACTATTATTTCAATAGATTGCCTCACAAGGTTCAATATCAGGGTGATATAATGAGAATGTGTCAAGGAGCCAGCATCTATCAGACTCTTAACAATAGTTAATATTACGATTAACTTTGAAGTTTTAAAAAGCTACGAGTATTTAACCGGAACAGGTCGGAGTGTAAAGCACACTCACTGTGTGGTGAGCCGAAAAAAAAGAATGATACACAACTTTAGGGCATGAAACTTAATGCTAGCAAAACGTATTCTATTACATTCAGCATATCCCGTACACTGGCTCCACCTCATCCCTATTTGCATATTCCTGGTGAACAGGTTGAAAAAGTTTCTAGTTTGCTTTTCTCGGGGGTATTTTTTGACTCTTAAGCTTACTTTTGAGAAGCTCATCCGTTTCTTATTTTCTTCAATTGCCAAGAAGTCGGGCAAACTTCGAAAATGCCTGAAAATATTTGGTCTTGACTCCACAGTAATAAAATATTTTTGGCTTCCATATTGCCTCATTTTGAGTACTGTGCTCCTGTTTAGATGTCTGGGGCCAACTCCCATTTGACATTGCTGGATAGATCTTTGAATTCTATTAAGTTCATCTCTCCAGAGCTTTACCTTGATTTCTACTATCGGCAGCAAGTTGGCGCACTTAGTGTTTTATTTAAAGTTTTTAATAACAATCGACATCCGTTACATAGTCTCTTGCCTGGACCTTTCAATCCTGTCCGTGTGACAACGTATACTCTTAGTCTTAATGATTTTGCTATGAATCCTATGAATGCTCGCATTGTGCAATTTTCTCGGTGTTTTGTTCCTTCATTGGTCAAAATTGGAATCAATTCCCCAATTATATTGTTTCTTCTCCTAACATCTCTACATTAAAGTCTCGATTAAATGTTTATTTATTACAGTAACTCCTCGTTCATTATTCGTGCTAACTAGGGGCCTGTTTCCTTTTGTTGCCTCTGCCTTTCTCCAGTTCCTCTGGTAATTTGGGCGAATTCAATTCTGTTTATCTGCACCCTGGACGAAGGCTTTGATAAGACTAAATAAAGCTCAAACAATAATTAGTAAATAAGGAAGAGAGGGAGATAGCAAACGGAATAAAATAATATAAACTATTTTATCTGTTAATGAAAGAGAAAAATAGGAACGCTCTTAGCTTTTCATAATCTATCTTTGATCCTTGTTTGGTCTTATTAAAAGAAGAAATCGCTTGCGTATCATCTATTTTTATTTTATTATGGTTTATTGACCATATATATATATATATATATATATATATATATATATATATATCGAAGTTAAGCCGCTATACATAGTCCCCTGGTCTCAATTGTTGCGCACTGACCAATTTGTAGGGGTGGAAATGGAGGTCTTCATGTAAAATAAACCTTACCGAACGATTATCGATGCCAAGTTCAGTAGAATGCCTCCGAACAGAGCAATCGGACTGCGCAGCAAAGCTTGTCTGACGCGTTCCTCATTTTCTAGGGTACGTACCGTTCGTGTGGCCTCCACCGGTCTACTATTCATTAGTGTACCTCGTGTACGAAGTGCATGAACCCAATGTAAGTTAGTGTTACGAGTGGGAACAGCCTGATTTCAGGGAATGTTGAATCGGCTACGAAACTCCCGCTGAGCTGCTGCGATAGACTCGTTATTCTTGACGAAACTGTCGTAGGCACACACGCGCTGCTCCATCCTCCACAGCACCATAACTAAAGCTGAGAAAAAATGCTTAGACACCACGGACCGTATGGTACCTGTCGGAGATATGTCCCTCCCCCTGAGGGCTGAGTAATAGCCATTTTATAAACGTCCTCGCAGCCTCACCATATATATATATATATATATATATATATATATATATATATATATATATATATATATATATATATTCTTCGTAACAATTTTTGTTGAAAGCGACAGCTAATTTTGCATTCGTCTGGGTTGAGCACATGGATAAGAGAAGACAGTGGATTATATATCAATGAATTATAACAAATGTACAAAGAAACGTGGAGATCTGCTAGTGTAAACATACTGACGAACTTATGAGCATGTTAGGACAGGGTCGAGAAGGTATAGCAGTGGGTAAATTTCCGATTGATATAAGCGTTAATTACACTTTTCTGGTATCGTTCTGGGCATTCACTTTCTGCATTCATGCAGAGGCCAGGATTGTTTTTTTCAACGTATACTTCCGTGGTAATCTTGTAATTGTTTATAGTAGTTAAAGTGTCAAGAAATTGAGGTTGGTTGTCTTGACGTCTCTCAGCTGTATAATTGAGGGACGAACATTCTTTAAATGCTTGTAGAAGTGTTTGTATTTCGTCTTCCGACTGTACATTTATGTAAATATCGTCTATGTATCGGCAGTAGATATAAGGGGTGGGTAATTTTGCGAAACTCTTTCTTTTACTGCACCCATAATAATTTTGGCCTTGGCCAAAATTATGGAGCAGGTTTGAAAAAAGTGATGAATATGATTGAAACTCATTTATGCGAATTTAAATTTTCAAAATATTCTATTGAGATATGTTTTTTTAGATTTTATTGTGTGATCTCTGATCCCTGAATTTTCCTTGGTTCGAAGTATCTTGCCTGTTCGATTACCTACGCCCATATGGGAGGAGAATCTTGCCTTCAAAGTTCTCACGGAACTTCAAATGTAAGTATTTTTCATGGAAACACCCGGGACATTTAATTAAGTATATTATCGAACTCCTGAGACTCTTTGAAACCGGCTCCTTTATTGTAAAAAAAAGAATTTATATTTATTTTGTTAAAAAAGGCAATTTGAAATTGATTTGACCAAAATATTTCTTTAACAACGTATGTTACTTTAGGCTAATGACTTTATTGTTATTACCGAGCTCTGGCATAATCAATTAATGTCTTTTTCTACCATTATCTCATGGTTAATCCCCAGTTCTGAATCTGATTGAAGTTTGTGGCAAATATTAAAGCAACAATTTCGTAAGAGGGAATGTGCCATCTTCCTAAATTGTAAGCTAGATGTATGGAAGAGTTGACAGATATTGCAATGCAAATTTGCCACGACTTGGTCAAGTCCTATGAAACACCTGACATCAGTTACAGCAAACAATAGTGGCGCATCAAAATAAATATTAGGCTCTCTCTATTTAGTGTACAAATACTTATTTCCAGTCTCATATTTGTCTTGTTTATCTGTATTTATAAGACGCTTGATCTGTTTCTGCGGTCACAACGTTGTTTGCTCATAACTTACGGTCATTCACCTATGAACGTAAATTGGCAGGCGCGCACAGTGAAACGTTTGCTCATTGTAAGTATATTATGTTATTATGGAATATATCATATTATATGATTTTATATTATATCAGATGAAAAGTGCGCAATTCTCCTGAATCTGCCTTCAACGCACAAATAATAATAATAATAATCAGGTAGTAAAATATTTTTGTGCCACAATATAAGAATTTCAAGCAATATGGATCTGTACTTATTTGCGACAGGACTTTTTATCCCGGGCAATGCCCGGTATCTATGCTAGTATACTCACATATACATTTGAAAAGTATCTTTATTGTCTCTCAATTATAATAGAAAATGCTAATTAATAATATAGATTTATGATACTAAAAAATTATAGGGGGAGAATTTAATCGGAATTCATATTCGCAACCTATTTTAACCGTTATATGAAAATAAATAAAGAATTTGGATTTGAACCTGTGTCATTAAGCGCTCATCGCTTATATGACACAGGTTCAAATCCAACTTCTGTATTTATTTTCATATAACAGTTAAAATAGCTTCCCCTATCTTTCCATTCTCTACATCTCCCATTTTCCTTCTTAAGCTTTTATTGGTTCACGTGATATTCTCCTAAGTGTTTTTCCGGGTTGTGTTACCAATTTTCATTTCCTTGGGTCTTTAAATATATTTATAAAATCACGTATCATATGATTTTCAATTTATATATATATATATATATATATATATATATATATATATATATATATATATATCTATATATATATATATATATATATATATATATATATATATATACCAGGCAATGGCTTCGCTACTAAGATTAAAATTTAAAATCTAAAAAAAAGCAGCCATGGTTAAATTTTTATAAATTTTCTGAACTTCGCCAATTATAATAATTTTAAAGAGGAACTCTAAACTAAATTTCGCCCCTTTCAAAATATCACGTTGCTAAAATATAGTTATAGAAGAAGATATATAAAAATACATTTTCTGAACTTTACCATTTTATTTTTTTATATTATAAAAGAATTATTAAGAAATAACTGCGATAGAAAAAACAAGTCATAACCACACTAAGATGAAAATGTTATTCAGATACTCAAAAAAATCCCCTTCTTAAATTATAGAGTTAGTGATGATATATATATATATATATATATATATATATATATATATATATATATATATATATATATATATATATATATAGTATATATATATATATATATATAAATATATATATATATATATATATATATATATATATATATATATATATATATATATATGTGTTTAGACCCATTTACACAAAAGTTACACACAATCATGTACTCGTTCTTTCCCAGACTCAGGTGTTCTGGCAGGAGCGTCCATTGATTCCGCCTTGGTCACGTTATCTTTCTTTGGGTCACAACAAACTCCGTCCCCACAGAATTGTTATTTAACCATTTCCTTTCATTTATTTATTGACGCCAGGTGTTAGTGAAATCCCATTTCCCAACTTTGTTATCGTTTTCTTACTATAAATTCCTTTGAGAGACAATCTCTGATCTCTCTGTCTGTCTCTCTCTCTCTAGAACAACCATTAACTTCAAACAAAGCTCCTCCCCAGAAACCCCAATAGTCGCACCCACCTTCTCTGCGCATATAAAACAATCGGACATTGACCACACATTCACAATATTTTCATCATTCACATTATCCACGCAGTTGATCAAATCACTTCGTCTTTATCGTTGTGATCCACTCACCTCGGCAGATAGTATTCACAAGCTCCAGCCATTCATCTTATTAAACTTTAAGTTCAAAATTTACTTATTTTTCATCAAGTTGTTTGCAAAATCCAAATGCGAACTTATTTGGGTGACACCTTCAAGAATTAACTCAAATCACGAACTTAGATTCATGTAGCAGAAAAGGAATATTTGTTCTAACCTGGAACATAATTTATTATTGCAGACGTTTCAGAACAAACCCTGCTCCATCATCAGTGGCTACAGACAGTAAATATATGTTATAACACGTGTATCAGATAACATTTATTAACCTATCAGGCGGAAAAGAACCCTCAAATTGGAAGAGCAAATAACTCAAAGTAAAATAATATGACTAGAATTGAAACAATACGAATAAAGCTTAAACCAGAAGAGAAAACCCATTTAACTTTCAATGATAAGATATTAAAACTAGACAAATATAAATAATATGTGGAAATAGAACATTGTTTGACTAACTAATTGAAAATGAGAACGAGTGAACCAGCATAGCAAAAATGTTTAAATGGGTACACACATAAAATGAAATAAAAATATTTACACCACCTGCAATTTAGGTGAAATATGTCATTTGAAAGCAACATCGCAATAACTAACCTTGACCCTCGAGGTTTTAGGGGACAACTAATTGTGTGGAAACAGAACGATGATGGTGTGACTTTTGTTTAGTGAGATACGAGAGAATTGGTGGGTTGGAGTATATTTACTGAGTTATTAACTTGTTTGACGATGCGTAATCATTATATATAATTATGATGGAGTCGTTTCTTGGAAACCTGATCCGTAGTAAGAATGTGAAGACCCAGGTGATAGTTTCAAACATTTAGTTTCCGGAAATCTCGGTCATTAACAACGGCCATCTTTAACGAATTAAACAATAAGAATACAAGAAATTTTTTAAGAATTACATGAAAAAATTGCAAAAACAGGGCAAACAGTTTAATATCAATTAAGATATGAAAAATAAGTTAAAATCAACAAGACAGGAATCAGAAACGAAACCAGAAAGAAAAGCAAGCAGTTAAATATAAGTCAATTTACGAATGATAGTGAAACATTATAAGTAAAAAAAAAACAGTTGAATACAAGAAGTTAAAGAGATCAATAAATACGAGTTTGACCAAATAACGAAAATTTAAAACTTAATTAAGGAATATGGGAGTAACAAATATGAGTAATAAACATGAATTAAACTCGAATAAGAATACAAGAAATTTGTTTTTAAAGTCTTAAACGACAAAATTGTAAAAGCAAGATAAAGGGAAATGGATGGTCATTTTGAACCAAATTGATTTTTTTTTCTGAAATGCAAACTATTCTTTCGGATACTTCTAAATTTTAATTCTTAAACAATTTCCAATTTCTTGTATTCCTATTGTTCGATTCACTGAAGATGATCGTTGTTCCGAAACGTCCGGAAATTAAATTTTGAAACTATCCTATGGGTCTTCATATTCCTATATATTTAGTTAGTTAGTTAAGAACATGACTATAGAACTATGACATAATATAGTACACTGATACTTTAGTACTTCCTTCCAACGTAGGACCACTCAATTGGTTTATAACTGCCTGTTGCTGGCATAGCGTCATATTGCAATGATGGCAAGGGTTTTATGTCATTTAAAACACCCATTTATTCATTTATTTCAAATGTGTCTTTAGTTGATTTGATCGCGGTTATCAGTAAGAATGTAACTCATATTATTATTTAAGGATTATTTTTAGTATTATTAATTTATTACTACTGTTATTTCCTTATATCATTTTAAATGAATTCTCTTATTATCACTTCTTGATAATTCATTATTATCCTTTTGGGTATTACTTTATTATCATTTCCAACGTAAACGAAGCGCATGTACTTTTATTCATGAAATTATACGAAAATATTTATGTTACCTTTTGGTTAAAATGATTAAATGGATTTAATTTAATTCATATTCCCCCTTTTATCCGACCTAGATTTTATAGTCACATCCGCCCCCATTCACTGTGGTAAATTTATCTCCGTATCTCTGTGTCGAATTTATTGCTTATTTCGTAGTTGTCAGAAATGTTAAATGTCTTTTGCCCGAAACAGGCGGGAACAATAAATGTAAATCTCTTCCGAACACCGATGCTCGAAAGGCGGCAATTTTACATAACTCGATTTAGGCAAAATGAGTTGGCAAGAATATTACCATTTTAATAGAGAACCTGGGACCACGGTTTCAGGTGGTGGAAGCATTTCTGTTTTATTCATGTTGTGTTAGGACATACGGTTCGAAAATCCTGATCAAATTTGAAAGATGTTGTGAAGTGGTAGATGTTCAATATAAATGTTAAATTTTCTCATCCATTTCTTGTATGAGGTTGAAGAAGTTCCAATTTGGAGAGGGGTGGGCTCATCTGGCGGAAGCCACTGAAGAACTTGAGAGGATCAGGTACCATTAACGGGCCATTCTTGACGAGCTTGAGAGAATTGGGTACTATTA
The DNA here is from genome assembly GCA_963969495.1 of Ceratothoa steindachneri. NCBI lineage: Eukaryota > Metazoa > Arthropoda > Malacostraca > Isopoda > Cymothoidae > Ceratothoa > Ceratothoa steindachneri. The sequence goes on from OZ018327.1 coordinate 121,149,579, forward strand.
CTGTTCCATTCTTGAAGAACTTAGAGGATCAGGTATTGTTAGCATGCCATTCTTGAAGAAATTGCGAGGATGAGGTGCTATTAACGCGCCATTTATGAATAACTGACAGGATCAAGTACGATTAACGTGGCTTTCTGAAGAACTGACAGGATCAGGTACGATTAACGTGCCATTCTTGAAGAACTTGAGATCAGTCACTATTAACGTGATATTCTGAAGAACTGACAACATCAAGTACAATTAACGTGCCATTCTTGAAGAACTTGAGAAGATCAGGCATTATTAATGTGGCATTCTGAAGAACTGACAGGATCAGGTACGATAAACGTGCCATTCTTGAAGAACTTGAGATCAGTCCCTATTAACGTGATATTCTGAAGAACTGACAACATCAAGTACAATTAACGTGCCATTCTTGAAGAACTTGAGAAGATCAGGCATTATTAATGTGGCATTCTAAAGAATTGACAGGATCAGGTACGATTAACGTGCCATTATTTAAGAACTTGAGATCAGGCACTATTAACGTGGCATTATGATGAAAGGCCAGGATCAGGTACGATTAATGTGCCATTCTTGAAGAACCTGAGAAGATCAGGCACTATTAACGTGCCATTCTGAAGAACTGACAGGACCAGGTACAATTAATGTGCCATTCTTGAAGAACCTGAGAAGATCAGGCACTATTAACGTGCCATTCTAAAGAACTGACAGGATCAGGTACGATTAATGTGCCATTCTTGAAAAACCTGAGAAGATCAGGCACTATTAACGTGGCATTGTGAAGAACTGACAGGATCAGGTAAGATTAATGTGCCATTCTTGAAGAACCTGAGAAGATCAGGCACTATTAACGTGCCATTCTGAAGAACTGACAGGATCTGGTACGATTAATGTGCCATTCTTGAAGAACCTGAGAAGATCAGGCACTATTAGCGTGCCATTATGAAGAACTGACAGGATCAGGTACGATTAATGTGCCATTCTTGAAGAACCTGAGAAGATCAGGCACTATTAACGTGCCATTCTGATGAACTGATAGGATTAGGTACGATTAATGTGCCATTCTTGAAGAACCTGAGAAGATCAGGCACTATTAGCGTGCTATTCTGAAGAAGTGACAGGATCAGGTACGATTAATGTGCCATTCTTGAAGAACCTGAGAAGATCAGGCACTATTAGCGTGCCATTCTGAAGAACTGACAGGATCTGGTACGATTAATGTGCCATTCTTGAAGAACCTGAGAAGATCAGGCACTATTAGCGTGCCATTATGAAGAACTGACAGGATCAGGTACGATTAATGTGCCATTCTTGAAGAACCTGAGAAGATCAGGCACTATTAACGTGCCATTCTGATGAACTGATAGGATTAGGTACGATTAATGTGCCATTCTTGAAGAACCTGAGAAGATCAGGCACTATTAGCGTGCTATTCTGAAGAAGTGACAGGATCAGGTACGATTAACGTGCTATTCTTGAAGAACCTGAGAAGATCAGGCACTATTAGCGTGCCATTCTGAAGAACTGACAGGATCAGGTACGATTAATGTGCCATTCTTGAAGAACCTGAAAAGATCAGGCACTATTAACGTGGCATTCTGAAGAACTTACAGGATCTGGTACGATTAAGGCGTCATTCTTGACCAATTTCCTGAATTTTGATAACAAGTAGCATATTATGAGCTAACACTCGATGTCAGTAGGATTTAGTGAAATCAAAAGAACAAAATATATTTACATTTGTGATTTCTAGTTAATTCAGTTTTTTTCGTGGGGGGAGGGGGGCCTTTGGTTATATCACAAGCTGATGCAAGTATGATGAACATTAATGATAGTAGAGGAGTCTTAATGAATTGGCACTAGGGTTGGGAAAAAGCCAAAAACCCGAGCCCCGGTTCTGGAATCGCATTCCTCATTCAAAACCGAGTAGAACCGTTTTGAAATGAACTTTTATATTTTATTTACATATGTTAAAATACATTTTTAAAAACGGAAAAGAAACAATATTTAATAATAAAAAGTGATTTTACAATAAATTTTTATCCTATTAAATAAAAAATAATACCTTTTAACGAAACCAAATTACCTAATTGAAACTTCTTAGCTTTTTATTTAGAAAATAAGATCTTACAAAACATTAAGGCTTTCAGGCGACAGTTTCGCCCTTATCTTAGTTATAAAAAGGCTGCAGCTGAAATGGCACGCTTTGATTCTGCACTAGTTGTTTTAATGGTCATTAAGGCAGGTGTAATAGTTGTCAATTCTTGCTTTTTGTTTGAGTACATTCAAAATGTTTAAATTTACTCATCACATTAAAGCTTCCTGAATGATCTTTTGTAACATTTTGTTCGAGCTTTTTCACTTCATTTATATATTCTTGCATAAGATCAATGCAGTCAAGTGAACCCATATCACTTGGGTGACTTGAATTTACTAATTTTTTTTCTTCTGACTCGTTATTGTTGGAATAAATCTCAGGGAAAAGCATAGAAAAATGGTTCCGGCACATTTTTTAGTGCTAGACGCGATGGAAATGAAACAATTTCGTTTGGCTGGTCTTGGATTAAACCTGGGTTAGCCAAGTAACTACGGAGTACCACCACAATTTTTGCCTTCTAAAATGTCTCATGGAGAGGTATTCGTATTTTTTGAGAAGCTTTCGTGATATTGGGTTTACGTTCTTGGATTCTGAAAACTTTTTAGGAAGGATTTTCATTAACATATCCTCTTTTAACATAGTTGTGTCCTCACGGCAGAGCATCCTCAGAGTAATGCCCGATAAAGATCATTGAGAAGTTTCCATTCATTATTAAATATATTTTCATTTGAACCTATCACTCTAAGAACATTAGAAACGCAAGTCTTTAGTTTTACAAAACGCTCTAATATTAAAAACATATTATTTCATCTTGTTTTACAATCTAGAATAAGTTTGATTTCATTTCCTTTAAAATCTTTTCTGACAAAGTCTTAAAGTCTTCCATTTTTCAAAGGGGATTTTCGAAATATTTTGCAGATCCTTCTCACTCTCTTACTGTAATTTCTTTAAGAGGAGGATAATTTGACATGGAATCTTCTTCCGGCAAAGGATTTGTACGATGATTTTCATTTACATAAAAAAAATATCATCGGCAGTATCACTCTTTTTATCATCAGTGAAGTAAGTGGATTCATCTACGTTAAACACTTTGTTTTTGGCATATAAAACATCTGTAAAAGCCAGGTCAATACATTGTGCTATCCATTGTTGAGACTCTGCTGCACAGATTTGCTTGCCAAACTTCATCAAAACAGATACACAGTCAGTTGAACAACCAACAATGTATGAATTTAAATCTAAACCAAATTGATCTAATCTTGCTTTATTTCTACACATTTGATGCTGTCTAGTGATCCATATATTTTAATCAATCCGTGAGGCCAATGTTGTTTTTCAGAGTGAACATTTACGTTCATGTATCTTACATTCTACTTTGAAATATACTCATTAAATGTTAATGAAAACTGAACGCCTTCATCTACTTAATCTTTAAAATATTGAGCAAACTCTTGTTTCTTTGGATTATAGAAATTCAGCACACACTTGATAACTCTCTTATAAGTTATCGGATAGCATTTATTATACTTGAACTTCTGGAAGCTTTCTTGGATAAATTTGTTATCCGCTAGACAATGATAACTCATGCCGTCTACGCTAGCCATGCTGGAAACCTCTTCTTTTTGGGGGGAACGTTTTGAACAGTATTCAACAGACTTTTGCCTTTTGCTGAATCATCCTCATCACCAGTACCAGTACCAAACTTGAAGTTGATTGCACCTGAACACTTAATCAATTTATGACATGCCTTGTATTCGGATACTTCTTGTATTTACCATGACTTGCCATTCTTAAATGAGTCTAATTAAAATATTTAAATTCTTGCCTGGGAGAACATACATTAAAGTAAACAAGGTCTGCTGACCTTACGACCTACAAAACTGTCAATAATTCCTGGACTAATTATATCATTCGAAAGAGAATGTAAAACAATATAAGAGTTTCAAATTACGTTTGAATCAGCCAAATAGTTATGATGTTATTACCAAATAATTTCCTGGCTAATCTTGGTAAGGCCTTGTTTATTATATCATTCGAAAGAGAATGTAAAACAACATAAAAGTTTCAAATTTTGTTCGAATTGGCCGAATAGTTATGATGTTATTGCCAAAACAAAATATTTCCCTGGCCAACTTTGGGAGGACTTTGGCAATTATATCTTTTGAAAGATAAGGGAAAAAGACATAAGAGTTTCAAATTTCATTAGAACGGGTCGAATAGTTATTATGTTATTACAAAACCAAAAACAAAACAAAACGGGGACCGACCGACCGACATAGCGAGATGTAGAGTCGCCCACGACCAGACTCACACGCGACTAAAAATGTTAAAACTTTCAGCATGTTTTTAAATTATACATTTTGATGGTTTTCACTTTTCAATGAAACATATGTATGTTTACCTAAGGTGAAAAAATATATCTGAGAAATTTACCAGATTTTGAATTGTCACTCTTTTGCTAATTTTGCTGTGAATAACTTATTCAGAAAGCTTGCACACACACATTTTAGTTTGGGAAGGAATAAATCTCTTAAAGAGTAGTTAATAGACAAGGCAAAATATCGGATCTAACTTCGGTCACTGATTAGTCTAGGCCAGGTATACTGAGTGTAAACAAAACAAAAAGGCTAGGCCTAGTGTTTAATATAGGTTATCTTGGTAACATAAGTGAGAACCAGGATTACTATCTATTTGTAGGCTAGTGATATAGACAGTATATAATATATATATATATATATATATATATATATATATATATATATATATATATATATATATATATATATATATATATATATATATTCACTCGTACTTCTAGAAATCTAATACAGAAAATGAAATATAAACACTAAAATTAATTTATATAAATAAATTGGTAGAATAACACGCCTCACTTTGCCGTAAGCAACGACGCGACTGTTCAAAACAGATACTGAATTTCGTCCTAACAGCCGAACAAGGTTTGAATAAAATAAATTTTCACTGAAAATTATTTGTAAAGAAATTTATTAAAATAACATATTGAATAACGCTTACTTTATCATATACGTTGTCATATTATAAATTATTTTTAATTTAAATGAGTAAAACACATAATAACTTCCTATTACTCATTTAAGCATATAATTGGAATAATGAGTTCTGATTGGTTAAGCGGTAATAATCAACTAATCAGAATCGTGTGAAATAGTTATACGTAAATCCGGACAAGGATAAGCCAAGTATAAAGGCTAAAATTATCCATTCGATTAGAAAATAACGAGAATGGCAATTTTTAACCTCTGTACCTGGTAAGGTCTGACCAAATTAAAAATTTCCGAACCGGTTCTGGAAATACGGTTCTCAGTTCTAAAGAAAAATTGAAAACCGGATAAACCCGGATTTTGAGAACCGGTTTCAGACCCTAATTGTCGCAATGCCACACAGAATAAAGTATCTTGATTCTAATTTGGTTGAGTTGGTACCTTGTCATTGAGTGAGTCACGGACTCCGAATTGATTACACAGGTGAACAATTTTAATCACATTTTCTGATGACTTAGATTTATCTGCCAATATTAATTCGTTTTTTCATGCTGATTTCAAATATATAATCCATTTTAACCTACATGCTATATACATGCGGACGGGCAGAAAGGGTGCTTGTAGAAAGCAAATACTTCACAGTACATAGAAGTAAGATAGTAATAGGTGTTATTGTGCAAAATATTGACATTATTGTTTCTTTTTTCAGGTCTCATGTTAGAGTGAGGGCTTCGTCAAGAGGAAATTGAGTTAATGATCCAGACACCTTCTGCTACATATATGGCTGTTACATGCTAGTTCGTCAATGGCGTAATATATTAAACTTTGTGATCCGCACTTATAAGGCATATTTTGATGCCAAACACTAAACCGGAGTCCGCCCTTGTGAGGCCAATCCGTTAGTCATAGGGTCGCCTTTCGAGGGTGAAGAGAAGCTGGTTCACAACCCGCCCTCCTCTTCTAAAGAGATGACAAAGAGGACTAGACATTTCTATCCTCCCGTGATGGCTCCCAAGAAAGATGGGTACGTGGCGCTTCGGCAAACGACCAGCCCAAGATTGGCACGTCCGGCCCCGATGCGCTCTCGGACACAGGAAACCCAAACAAAGACCAAAGCTATAAGTACGCTGAGCGAAGCATCGATTACGTCGAGGCCCCTCATTGAAAGACTAAGTGATTTTCGAAGCCCCCCTGGCCTCAAACGCTTTCTGATTATTTGCTCCACAGATAGCAATATGTTGACCAAAGGCAATAGACTTTATCAGAGGAGAGCTTTAGTCAGATTGATTGGTAGAGTGCATTCTCGGATGGGAGCTTGGCGGACCCTTCCGAGGAGGCAATTTTAGTGCACTTTAGAGACTTAATGGCTCTCCAGGTATTGTCGTCGCACTCTACACTTAATCTTATGAAAGAATTGGTTTATGCGCGAGTTAACTCGTAGTCTAATGCTTAAAAGAGCTGGCTAACGAAGGATCAGTCAAGGTTGAGCGTGTGAGAAGAAAACGGGAAAGGACTTGGAAACCCAACCATACACTTATCGTCACGTTCGACTGTGACGGGCCCCCTGAGTCGGTGAGTGCCAGATGGTATCGCTATTGCGTGAAGGCATTCAAGTTATGCCGAAAAGTGCTCAACGGCTACAACGTTGGCCCTTCGAATCGATCGTGTAGACGGGCAAAGTCAGGTTCATCAGAAGTTTGTGTAAGTTGGTCTAAGCCCGTACACGATGAGTAATTATCGTGTATAGCCTAGTGTGTCGATTGGGGACAGCCGCACCTTACTTCTTCGAAGTAAGGTGGCTAGGAGTGCATGGCCGTTCAGTTGCGGATTGTCTTTCTTTTCTCAAGCCTAAGAACTTGGTTCTGGTGGACCCAATTCTTCCTAGGACGTCTTAAGTTAATAATGAAAATGCACCCTTTTCTTCTGGTCGATCCATGCCTACGCGAACGGTCGCTCCCGCGCCCATTCGGAACTCTTCTCCAGGTTCTACTCATCCTGGGTGCCCCCTGGTGAAGCTAGTGAGACAAATGGTTCAGAGCCAACATCGGCTAAAACAGTTTCTGACGTAGAATAGGGTAAAGTTCAATCATTCCTGCGTTTCTCAGCTGAGAAATATGCAGCGATGTGGGTGGGAGATTTATAATAAAGACAGTGCAAATAACCAAATTTTAGCCTGGCCAGAAAGTCAGCTATCTTGGAAGGTTTTCCTACAATAGAAAAACGAGGCCAAAATAATTTTACTAATATGCAAATTAATATTCTTTTTACAAAAGTTAAAGAAGGATTTTGAAGAAAACTATATAACACATTAGACGTAAACGAGTCTCAGGGTTAAAATGGGGAGGTGGGGTGGACTTGAAGGGTACGGCCGGCGTACACACAAACGAACGGTACTGGCTGAAGGATCGCTGGAATGACCTTGAGCGCACACGAAGTCGACGATTAGGCTTACACTGGAATACAGGGGGATGGTAAAGAAAGCACTTGCACAGGAGTTGTGCGTTGCTGTTACCTCGAAGATTTGGTCCGAGGAAGTAATCCTTGCCTTGGTGCAAAGTTTAAATAATAGTATCTTGATAATGACTACTAATGGGATGAAATTAGATCTTGCCTTTGAGTTTAGAACACTGACTCGAGACTGGGCGCGTTGCGTTCGAGGAGCGGGTAACAACGAGTAAGGGGGGGGTTATGCGAATTAGACGAAAATACCCGGAGCTTGATGAATTCTGCTAGGAATTGTGTAGAGTCCAACGGGATGCCAATAGCGGGTACGAACGGGAAAGTGCAGACGGCATGCACTGACTTGGGTGGGCAGAAAACAGATACTGATGGGGCGGGCAGGAGACGGATACTGCCTTCCAACTCTGGTCCCAGAGGATTTATTTTGGGGTCGAATGGGGTTTTTCCCCTCTCCGCCCGAAGGGGACGGTTCCAGGGTCCGACGCATCACCAAGCGAGAGTAGTCTCGCCGTATCAGCGCGATTGCGGGAAAGTTCCAGAGCCGACGAGGTGAAACTTTGTCAGACTCCCGATGGAACCTTAAGTTTCTCACATCTTTTCAAGATGAGGGGCTTTCAGGCCCCCAGAGCGTCAATAATTTCGCACTTTCATTAGCGCAGAAAAAAGAGTCGCCAGGTGTCTGTTTCTCTCTCTCTCTCTCCTTGAAAGGTGCGACCTCGCGCATGTTGGGGCCAATTGTCCAATTGTGTTCTCGGAGTCGGTACAGAAGGGTTTGAAGGGTGATCAAGTGTTGATCCAAATCTTGGGTGGCCACATAAACATTATCAAAATAGAAGGTGATGTCGGGTAAGCCTTCTAAAATCCTCATCATCATCTGGTTATAAATACTGCAAGCCATCACAGAGCAAAAGGGGGCCGTCGAAACTGCACCAGACCCTTCTCAGTGGGGAAAGCAGTAAATTTCTTCACTGACTCGTTCAGGAGAATCTGATAATAGGCCTTGCATAAATCCAACTCAGAGATAAACTTGGGTTTCTCAAAAAGGTGGAGGTTCTGATCTATGGCGGGGATTGGTTCGGCATTGAATAGGGTAACCGAGTTTATTTTCCTAAAATCGACACACATTTGATAAGAACCATCGGCCTTTTTTACCATGACAACCAGGGAACAATAGCTCGACTCCAAAGGTTAGCTGATCTGCAACCTTAGAAGTTTATCCACTTCATTATTGAATGCTTCTCGGAGGTGTATAAGCAGCGGATATGCTTTAGAACGGATAAGTTCCAGGGTGGTTAATTGGATATTGTTCTCAAAATGGGTAGCACAACAGGGGATCTCGGTGATGACGTCATCAAAACGACTCAGGAGCGCTTGCAGTTGATCCTTTTCAAGAGATGATAGCTGGTCGGATATCTTACTTTCCGCAGGCGGGGAATTATTAAAGTCGGGAAAGAGATGCAACTGGTATTCCTTTTCTTGCTCCTCGCAGGCGACTTAAATTACGCAAAAGGTGTCCAAGGGTAGCCAGATTTCATGAGGGATTCTCCGTCGATTGTAACTATCTGGTTGATGCTCTTGCGCTGGTGGTACCGCATGAGCATATTAACATGGAAAAGCTTTCTTCCTGAGAGGGGTTTAATAAGGTAATCGACGGGGCCGCGCTTCTCGACTATATTGTTCAACAATTTGCTATCCGTCGGGAGGGGAAGCGAAACTTCTAATCTGGGGTTAAATTTCCTTTCTTTACACTTGCAATCGAAGTATGTCTTAATACTTGTCAAAGTTGATATCGGCGTTCTGAGGGGGCTAGCGGGAGCGAGCGGTGCCGGTCAGTGAGCTAATCTGCATACAACTTCATGAAAATGGCCTTGAGGCTTCAATTTAGCCTCTCGCACATTCCATTCACAGTCGGATGAAAAGGAGAGAGAGGTAAACAAGGGCTTGATCATCAATAATATACCAACGCACTCTATTAATTCGGAGGTGAATTGACGACCACGATCCGAGAGGATTTCTTTGGGTAGGCCTACACGGAAAATGATGTAAATAAGGGTTTCGGCGCAGGAGATGCTATCGATTTTCTTGAGGGGCAGAGCCTCGGGAAATCGGTGGCAAAATCGACCATCGTTAAAACGTATTATGGCCTTCGCTCGTCGTGGGGTGGATCGGTATGATCAGCTCAATAGCTCGATAGAGATTAGGGTCCCTTCTGCAAAGGCGCAGGTCTGAGTCATTCTTTTATTGCTGTATTTTGGCAAATGTGGCAAGAACAACAATATCGCAGAATCCCGTCGGTCACGTCAGGCAAATAAAAATATTTGAAGATCCTTTTAGCGGTCTTCGTGCGACTAAAGTGACCAGCAAATACGGCGGAAATCACATCATTTCTTCTGATGGTTTAGCGCGTTTTATTCTGGGCTTTTGACCACAAGAGACGAAGAGACTCTCATTCCCTCTGACTTCTGGCAAAGTCATGGCACATCTTACTCTGGAATTCGGGGGCACACGGGGGTTCCAGAGGCGTAAGGGCTTGCAGTTCCTTCTTCGCTCTGAACGGGTTTTAACGGGTTGAGCCACGGGAGCGAAAGAAACAAGGGACGACGGATCAATTAGGACAGCACGAAACTTGATGGAGACTGCAATGACTTCAGCCCATCCAATAACATATGCGCACTCAATGTAGCAGTAAACAATGGAGGGATTTATTGGCGTGCCCCAGGGAATCATGATCTCTGTAAAACATATCGTGGTCCTAAGCCACAGGGGTGAGTAGTTCATCGGATACAACAATGCACGAGCACCCTGTATTACGGATGATGGTGGAGATTCGGCACCCATTCACTGCTCTAGTTTCGAATTGGAGGGACCCAGGGGTACTTTAATCGAACCAAAATTTTATCTGGTGGCCAGCAGTATTCGGCGGGTTTGAAGAAGAGATGGGCTTCATTTTGCGACGGTGGGTGCGTAGAACTGGCACTGACCTGGTGTACCTGGTGACAAGGGGCGCTTCTAAACTGCGAGTTTTGAGGGCAATTGGATCTCACGCCAGGAACTCCACATTAATAGTCCACGATGGTCCTCCTCGAAAAACGAAGAAGCAGGGGGGTTGACAGCAAAGGGCTTAACATCACGGTGGCGCGACGAGAAGAAAGGTTTGAGTTTGGCGGTCCTAGTCACCTTAAGTAACTTCTTCTAATTATTCGGAACAAATTTGTTATTGCTGGATTTGGATTTAGTTGTTTGGGGTTCTGATATTTTCCATTCTTTCGGATAACAATTGTGGCTTGGATCTAATTTCCGAAGAAAGTGACGCAATAAATTGGTCCTTCAGGACGAAATCGACCAGGGCGTTGTATTCATGAGGCACCTTGGACATGTCAATCCAAATATTAAAATGACGCTGTAGGGAGTACCCAAACTGTCGGAAGGTCTAGTTTGGCTGAATGCGAGGATGCCTAAATTTAGCTCGGTAGAAGTCCGGGGTCATGTTATAGGTGGCGAGCAACTCGGCTATTAACGATGAGTAATCAATTGTTGCCTCTGATGGGAGGGAGGTAAAAATATCCTTGAGTTTGGAGCTCAGCAGGGGCAATAATTGTGCTACGCCGTCCGTCTCGATGTCCCACTAGTTCAGCTCGGAGATCTTTTCGAAGTGGGTGAGATTAGACCCATAGTCTTCGCCTTTTTTAAAGACAGGGAGTTTCATGGTCGCAGACTGCGGTGCGTCTAGTCTAGAACTTGAGTTTATGGAGAGCATCTCGTTCCTTACTCTGTTCATCTCCAGTATGTGAGAGCAAATTATCTCTTTTTCTTCTCGTTTCTTTTCTCTTTCCTCTCTGTCTCTTCTTTCGGATCCTTCTCTTCTTTCTTCTTCCAGGAGGTAGGCTATTAAATCCTTGCTACTGAGTCCGAGTGACTCACCTTGGGTCTTGAAAATTTCAAACAACGACATGATGCTGGTGTTACACGACGAGCACAAGAATTAAATTAACAAACAATAATGAATATGGCGGAGTTTTTTGGTATTCTTTCCGCAAGAACGGGAGTGCGAATGGTTTTGCTAAACAAAACGAAAACACAAACAATAGAGGGGGAAGGAGCACTCACGAGAGAGCTTTTGTGGTCAATATTTACCTAAATCACTCACTGTGATTGAGACGACGAAAGTTACAGCTCTCCTAGCACTGCAATACGAAGAAAACTACTATTTTTACTATACCTTTAACTTACCGCACGAGATGAGGCCTTGAAAGGCAACAATTTAATTCCATGGTGGAATAAAAATAATAGTTAAACATGGTCACTCAACAATCAATTCACGAAAAAAACCCAAACGGGAACGGGAACAAATACACTTTGCAAGTAGGTATGCAATTGGTATTTCTCACGTTTTAAACTCCAGAACCGGAACAAAGATTAGCCCGCAATTAACAATTTAACTAATGTAACCCAATCGATTGATCTAATTTTAATCAACTGATTGACCAAGATTAACCCCAATAAACCTGACGCTAGTTTAATATATAATAGATATTACTATATATGTCGTAGAATAGGGTCGAATTCAACCATTCCTGCGTTTCTCCGCCGAGAGAGATGACGGTTGTGTGCGTGGAAGATTTATAATACCGAGAGAGTGAAAATTAAACGAATTTTAGTTGGCCAAAAAGTCAGCTATCTTGGAAGGTTTTCCTACAATATAAAAATGAGTACACAAATAACTTTACTAATGTGAAAATTAATATTCTTTTTAAAAAGGTTAAAGAAGGGTTTTGAAGCAAGCTATATAGCATATTAGACGTACACGAGTCTCAGCATCAAAAGGTGGGGGGGGGGGTGAATGGTAGGGACAGTCGCCGTACACAGAAACGAACAATTCTGGCCGAAGTGTCGCTCGAATGACCTTAGGCGTACATGAAGTGGACCATGGAAGTTTACACTGGGATGAGGGAGGGGGTAGAGAGAGCCCTTGCACAGGAGAGTTGCGCGTTGCTGTTACCTCACAGATTTGGTCCGAGGGAGTAATCCTTGCCTTGGCGCAAATTTCAAATAATATTCTCTTGATAATGACTACTAACGAGATAAACTTAGATATTGTCTTCTAGTTTACAAAACCGACTCGAGACTGGGCGCGTTGCGTTCGAGAAGTGGGTATCAAGGAGTACGGGATAGGCTCACGCGAATTAGACGAGAATACCCGGAGCTTGAGGGCTTCTGCAAGGAATTGTGCAGAGTCTAACGGGACGAGAATAGCGGGTACAAAAGGGGAACTGCAGATTGCAGGTACTGACTGGGGTGGGCAGATAGCGAATACTGACTTCCCACTCTGGCATCGGAGGATTTAGAGTGGGGTCGAATGAGGTTTTCCCCCACCGGCCAAAGGGGACTGTTCCAGGCTCCGAAGCATCCCCAGGCGAGGGTAGTCTCTGTCTATTAGCGCGATATCGGGAAAGTTCCTAAGCTAGCAATGCGAAACTTTGTCCGACTTCTGATGGGAACTTAAGCTTCTCACAGCTTTCCGCGATGAGGGGTTTTCAGCCCACCAGAGCATCTCGTGATTTTGCACTTTCATTAACGCAGAGAAAATGGGGCGATCAGGTGTCTGTTCTCTCTCTTTCTCTCTCTCCTTGAAAGGCGAAACGGCTGAGCGTCCCCACCGTCATTTGAATCAAAAGGAGGCTAACCCTCCAAAGTGTTCATGAGGACATCTTCGCCGAATCCTAAAAATATTCCCCAAAGGAAGACAGCATTAAATGAGCTTCGGCTCCTACTCATCCTCCCATGGCTTGACCGGGCGAGTATGAGCTGCGTAACCCTCTAAACGAGGGACTTCCGTCTCCGAAACCGCCGTGCCCCTATAGTGTTTCGTGCCAGAGGGAGGAAAAGACTCGCGCATCGATAGCCCAACCAACCCCGATAAGCCATCGAACGCGAATCACCTTGTTCGACCAAGAGAGCCGTGGGCTCTGCCTCCGTGAGGCGTGCGGCCATTTCCATGAGGGTGTTCTCTTCCAATTGATTGACCGCATCTCCTCCAAGCTACTCCTGGAGGGCATATTCCTTAAATAGAACTGCCAATGACTTCATGCCAACTAGGAGAAGCTTCATAGGCTCGTCTCCTTCCGTTCCTCGTTAGTTATCTTTTAGCAGGAGAGCATGCTTCACACGTGTCTCCGTTCCACCCTCTAGGGTTGTAAAGGTTTAGCCATTCCACCACCACGAGATGGGGGCCGTGTAATATGATGCGCGATTTTTAACCTTCATGTTGTTTCAATTCTTCTATTTGCTATAAATACCTAGTTTCAGACAGTGGCAGTGCAGCTTCATCTGGATATGAGGTATTCTGTAATTCTGTCTGTTTGAAGTCAACTGGTTCTACCAAGCGCCTCATCTGTCTCTACGGACGAGCTAGTTGCAATATACCGCTCTATACGATAGATAGCGCGTTGTACCCATTTCGGAGACCGGATTGTGATCTTTCATGACTCACAAAGCTTCCTGAATGCCATTGGAGCATTATAATTTCCAGTTTCCCTGATTTGTGTTATCCGTGAAACAAGGATGGCGCGATTACCCTCTTCTGGGTTCCTGGGCATATATAAATTGCAGGTAATGAGCGTGCCGATGAGGTTGTCAAAGAGGTCGCAAGGATCATCTAACCAGACTAGCGTTTTCTTCTTCCTCACACCGACTAAATGGCAGGAATCAGAGCTACCTGGCAAAGATAAGAGACGGCCGAATGGAACTCAATGTTGCGTTCCAGTTCACAGCCACTGTTCACATACACCTATTTCCTAATATTGCAACGGCTTCAGGTTGTTCCTGTCGTCTTCAAATTGGGCACACACTCGGGATGCAACGCCATTTGATGGATCGGTAGACTGCACGTTAATGAGAGACTGTGTCGTCCCCTAGAAAGTTCAGCACATTTCCATTGAATGTCCCATTATGGGCATTCTTTGCGCAAGTTATCTGTCCCGCTACCGGGATGAGGGAGTCGCTGTCTTCTGCACAGTGCGGCTTCCGCAAGTTCCACTCCTCATCGGATGCTCTGCCCCAACTGGAAAATGCTATCTGCGATGCAGATGGCAGCAATACACCACGGTGTTTTTCGATTCGAAAAAAAGGCCTATGATACCGAATCGCGATATAGTTTCACGTAAACTCTCTACACGATGGAGGCGTGGGACGCCTCCCAAACCTTTTCTTAATTTATGCAAGATCGTCGATTTCGCGTATGGTTGGTACTGTGAGGGGCTCTCTCCGGCCAAATGGAGCAGTAGAAGGGCATCCCGCATGGAAGTTTACTCAGTGTCACACTCTTTGTCCTGGTAATCCCGAGTACGAGGGTCACCTTGTACTCGGGACGGCTTCGTTTACATATAATTTTGGATTGCCTGACTATTTGGAGGAGGACGGCTCCTCCATTTATTCGACTCTTGGTTGCTGGTCGGATGATCCTGCATCGGGTTGTAGGTGGCCTTCGCTCGAGGCCAGAGCGTCCTTCCTTCTTCTTGGCTTTACTTTGTTCTTTTTGGGTTGGTTTGCTCTTGGTTGTGTTGCTGGGCACTTAAAAAAATAAGGAAATTGTCTAATATCTACATTAAACAAATCTCCCCCTCCTGAATCGGTGTTAGGGGGGAGGGTACGCAATTCTAATGTCAGCTATCGAAGTACTACTATGAGAAGTGGTTATAAAAGCCGGAAAATGGTTGCAACTGGTTACCCACTGATCAGAATAGAGGAAATGTCCTCTATTTTAATGGTTTGGACAACGCCCCCCTCTCGGGAGAACCTCTTGAACGAGCTAATTGCAGAGAGAAGATCCAAGGAAGACCTTATGAATATACCTAGGGTCACTCCAATGAAGGAGGAGGATGGAGGAGGATAAAAAGGATATAAATCAGGAATCAATTAGACGCATGTTTGCTCCCCAGTAGTACTAGTAATAAGAATAATAGTAGTCGTATTTGTATTAGCATTAAAAGTATCAAAACTTTCAGGAAAATGTTCTCTGTAGCTTTCGTCTTTTTACATTTAATAATAATGATATTAATAATAATAATAATAATGATGATGATGATGATGATGATGATGATGATGATGATGATAATAATGATAATTTTGATAATAATAATTTTAATAATAATAATTTTAATAATAATAATAATAATAAAAATAATAATAATAATGATAATAATAATAAAACAACAATAACAATAGTCCATGGTTTGATTTCTGCTACAAACTCGGGGCTTTGGTGTCTTTGCCTAGCAAGGAGCAGGCTATGGAGAATTGCGCACCCATTCGAGAGCTTCTCGGGTAAAAAATCCTGCAATTATTCGCTTCTCTTCACTTGAAACTGCGCAAAGTTCTTTCCCAAATCATCTCTGGCCGAGATGCTTCGGCTGGTTTCGCTCTACGTCTCACTATGTCGGTCGGTCCCCGTTTTGATTTTTTTTTGTGTGTGTAGGGGGGGAATAACATCATAACTATTCAGCAGATTCTAACGATATTCGAAACCCTTATGTTGTTTTACATTCTCTTACGAATGATATAATTGCCAAGGTACTCCCAAGGTTAGCCCGGGAATTATTTGGCAATAACATCATAACTATTCGGCCGATTCTAACGAAATTTGAACCTTGTGTGTTGTTTATATTCTCTTTTGAATTATATAATCTCCATCGTCCTCCTATGGTTAGCCCAGGATTTATTTTGTTTTGGTAATAACATCATAACTATTCGGCTGATTAATACGAAATTTAAAAGTCCTATGTTGTTTTACATTCTCTTTCGAATAATGCAATTGACAAAGTCCTCCCAAGGTTAGCCGGGAAATTATTTAGCAATAACATCAATTATTCTGCCAATTCTAACGAAATTTGAAAGATTTATGTTGTTTTATATTCTATTTCGAATTATATAATTCCCACATTCCTCTTATGGTTAGCCAGGGAATTAGTTTGCAATAAAATCTTAAATATTCGGCCAATTCTAACGAATTTGAAACCCTTATGTTGTTTTGCATTTTCTTCCGTATGGTATAATTGCCAAGTTTTTCCCAAGGTTAGTCCGAGAATCATTAAAAGTTTTGAAGGTCGTACGGTCATAAATCAGAACAATTTAGAGCACGCGAGTTTGGTCAACATACCTTGTTTTTATAAATCCTACCAACGTATTAATTTGGCCCTCGTTGATTGTCACCAATGTTCCTTCTGTTTTTAATCAATCTAATCTTCTTTCCATTATTTGCTCACGAACGCGTCTCTGGCAATTGGCGGGAATTTCTTTTTAGCCATTTCAAACTTGTTAAATCTTGAAATTTGGTTTCGGTGTTCAATCGCGATAAATTCTAGAAATAAATATTAATAGGGAAATTATATTGTCGGATGTTTTTTGCAAATAACGAAGCGAACTAATTTTAAAAATGAAATGATTGGAAGTATTGCATTAAAACCACAAATTCCTCGCTTGCCAGATTGTCTCAATTCATTTTGGTCGCGCGGTTATTTTCTTCCGATATTGGTTGCGTGACGATTTGAAATGATTTTTCTTGTATTTTTCCGAAATGTGGTATTTATTCGGGAGGAATGTTTTTTTTTTATTTAGTTTTATGATCGACGAGCTGGATATTGGTGTCCGAAATGTGGATGAGTTTACGCATCACTGCCCAAGAACCCCTTCATTTTTCTGTCTTGATCTATCAATGTCCTCTTCGGATGCAAAGCTTGATTTTGGGTGATGTGTCTTCGATGACGTCCATGTTAGTGATCACTTTCTGATTCAAATATCATTTTCTGCGCCGCTGCCGCCTGATAGCCCGCCCCGGCGCTGCTTGGCGCGGGCGCGGTGGTCAGGAAATGACTGATCTATCTGTCCCATTTGAGGAGTTTAAGTCGGTTGATAAGGCATTGGATTCTCCGACAACATCACTGTGGGCCTAACTACCACATCCACTATCTGGACTACTTGTACAGCGTCCGCTTCCTGGGCGGTCGGCTGATTGAAAGATAGCCCTCGGACAGAAGCGATATGTCCACATGCGTTATAAGCGCCACCGGAACGATTTCACCCTCTGTATATTTCGAAGCGCGCCGCCGCTCTTCTTGGCAGGTAGGGTAAGAGCCCTCTTGTAGAGGCATGGAAGTGAGTCAGAATGGAGTGGCAGATATATTATTCCCGCTTCAACTGAAATCTGATGGAATGGCACCCACCAGTACGCTCAGTTGTACACTTTCACTGCCCAAATGTATGCATGAGATCCTTCGACTATTTTCACTTCTATCTTCGCCACTTTCGTTGCAAGTCTTTCTTCTTATTAAATCCCTGTTTGATGCGGCCTCGTTATTTCGCTGTTTTAAATTAAATAGAAACATTTTTCCTCGAAACCGACCCATTAACTCGCTCAACTCTCAGGCTTAATGTTCAGTCACAATCAATCTTCAGAAGAATGCTCATATTTTGCAAGTCACATGGCTGACTCGTCATAACCACACTAAACCCTTTCCTCACAGTACCGTTTTATGCGCCATTAACTGCTGCAGGAAGTACCTCACTGCTGGCCGCCCATGTACTTTGCCATTCCTCATAAAGCCATCGCAGTTTCGGGTGTCTTCACTGCAACATGATATCCACTTCTGCCCAAATGACACGGGTTCACTACCCCTTGTCCTCTGAACTCGGGACTAGTTCGTGCACACAACCTATAAAGTATTGGACTTTCTGGAGAAGGCTTGTGTCCTCCACCTTATTTGGTCCGTCCTTTAGATGTTAGGTGCATGCTCGGGGGGGGGGGGGTATTGAAACGGTTCTCCCTCCAACGCTGGATTATGCATTCTTCTTTTTGGTTTCTTTTTTGTTTTTTCCTCCTTTTTTAGGTCTTGCAAGCCTAATTTATAGGTATTTTATTACGGTGGCCTATTCTCTTGGAGGCTTTCACCAATATACTATTTTTAATAAAAAAAAGCACAATGCCAAAACCGCAGAACTTTTGCAATGCAACTTCGAATCAAAATGACGCCATTCCAGCAAGAATTTCACCTTAGTTACCAGAATAAATTTGCAGGAGGAATTATGAAGCGTAAAAGAGGCATGTGAACGAAGTTTGTCCCGTTTTGCCTCTTCAAAACCTTACACGAGAATTTCACGTTCATACTTTGATCAGCGTCTCAATTGCCTTCGTCCCTTGGTGTCTTTAGAACAAACGTGATTACTACACGTTTTTTTTTAAGAATTCGGCTTTTTTTGCGTCACTTATTTTGAGAATTGAGCAAAATTTTACTATTTTTGATTCTTGAAATATTTGATTTTGGATGAAATTGATCATCGAGCAACAATGAAACAGCCTCACCCATCAAAAGGCGAAGGAGACTTCCATGAGAAGGCTTTGCGGACTATTTGAGAATTATGGACGAGCCAAGAAAAAGAATGTGAAAGCGAAATTCATAGTGGACGGAATGGAGGCATAAAAGTTATAATTTGATTATCATTTATACACAGTATTGGTATTAATAGGTTTATAGGTTAGACTAAAATTGCTCAATTCTTTTTTTTTTAAATTAAGTGAGTGAGGTGAATTTAATAAGGTAAAACGCACGCTACCCGAAAAATGAAAAATCCCGTCCACGTGAAAAGCAAAGCGTTGTCACTGAGCCAAGATTATTTTTCCTTCGATTTTAAAACGAAAAACCAACGAGAGCATCTCCCGCAAAAAGTTCGTAAGGTCAGCTGTGTAAAAAAAAATAGTGACCTAAAATAAGTGAAAGTGTGGGTGAGATATCACCTGTAAGCATTGGGTCCAAGAGAGCCAACTGTGGGAGCTGGAGCAGATCTTATACAATCCTACGGATCTCAGCCGCAGCATGGTTGCCCATGCTTCACTTAATACCCCATTGCGGGGATGACTAAGCCACGGTGAACAAAACGAAACGAGACCTGAACCCTTAAAACTCAAGTGTGATTCGAGACTTAAACCCTTAAAACTCAAGTGTAAATCGAGACTTGACCCCTGCAAAATCAAGTGTGAAACGAGACTTGAACCCTTAAAACTCAAGTGTGAAACGAGACTTGAGCCCTTCAAAATCAAGTGTGAATCGAGACTTGAACCCTTAAAACTCAAGTGTGAAACGAGACTTGAGCCCTTAAAAATCAAGTGTGAATCGAGACTTGAACCCTTAAAAATCAAGTGTGAAACGAGACTTGAACCCTTAAAACTCAAGTGTGAAACGAGACTTGAGCCCTTAAAAATCAAGTGTGAAACGAGACTTGACCCCATAAAAATCAAGTGTGAAACGAGAATTACACCCTTAAAACTCAAGTGTGAAACGAGACTTAAACAAACCCTTAAAACTCAAGTGTTAATCGAGACTTGAACCCTTAAAACTCAAGTGTAAAACGAGACTTGAACCCTTAAAACTAAAGTGTGAATCGAGACTTGAACCCTTAAAACTCAAGTGTGAAAGGAGACTTGAGCCCTTAAAACTCAAGTGTGAATCGAAACTTGAACCCTTAAAAATCAAGTGTGAAATGAGACTTGAACCCTTAAAACTAAAGTGTGAATCGAGACTTGAACCCTTAAAACTCAAATGTGAAACGAGACTTGAGCCCTTAAAACTCAAGTGTTACTCCATCGTGACTCCGTAGAAGAGTTCGCGTTTCTCTCGCGCGAGGTCTCCGACTCTGATCCACGGGAAACACAATGATTTTTTCAGTAGCTGGGGTTATTTCAACGACTAGCCACCCTAAACTATTCCATAACTCAAATAGTACTACTAATGCAAAAGTGGCCCCTTGTATTTTCACCTTTACAGTGTGTTCAATTATTTCCATTAGGGTAAAGTTCCGTGTTTAGCGCTGCCTCTTCCTTTGGCGTCCATTTATTGCTGTTGTCATTTATTCTTTAATGTCTCACTTCCCTCTTTTAGCAACAACATTTAATGTGGACGAGACTTGTTATCGTTGACCCTCTTATTAATTTCCGTTCTCTTTGTCTTTTTTCTTCCAGCTTCCGTTTAAACATGTTTTCATTGAATGACGCTGATTCCTTTCCTTTCCCACTCAATTCACTTCGTTTTTATTTGGTGCATATTTTGTTGGTCATTGCCACATATTGTTGTTATTCCTACTTTGTTTTTTGTCCAACCTCTGTCTCTCTTTTTCCTCTTTCCCCTCTTACTGAATATGTCTCGTTGGATTACACAAGTTCTATTTTCTTCATAATAATGATGAATCATTCTCACTATTCATAAAAAGCTGTGGTAGCGCGCATCAACGCCCAGGAAAGTCTTTTAACATATCCCGATTTATTACATTAAATGCTAGATAGGCTCTTAAAATAAACAAGGTCTGCTGATCAAAAGATCGCATGCTATTACTTATTCTGATTTATGACCTTACGACCTCTAAAACTTTCAATAATTTAAAGACTAATCTTAGCAGGACCCTGGAAGTTATATCATTCGAAAGTGAATGTAAAACAACATAAGGGTTTCAAATTTCGTTAGAATCGGCCAAATAGTTATGGTGTTATTGCCAAAACAAAATAATTAATTGGCTAACCTAGGGAGGACCATGGAAGTTATACAATTCGAAAGAGAATGCAAAACAACATAAGGTTTTCGAACTTTGTTAGAATCGGCCAATTAGTTAAAATGTTATTACAAAAACAAAAAACAAAACAAAACGGGGACCGACCGACCGACATAGTGAGATGTAGAGTTCCTCGCGACTAGACTCACACGCTACTAAAAAAAACCCCTTCCAAATGAAATCATGCTGGCCAATTTCTTACACTGCTATCAGGAGAAAAATTGGTGTAAACGACCCGCACCGCTCATAACTTCATTTGGGCTGACACATTATTTTGTGATAAATTTAATCAACGCTCTCTACTAAATATTTGCTATCTTTAAATGGTCTATGACTCCATAATTTTAGAAATGGTGACAATATTAATCGAAGCATTTAAGGCGCAATTTTATCATTGTGAGGCCGAGAACATTGCGACCTTCTCTCATATATATATATATATATATATATATATATATATATATATATATATATATATATATATATATATATATATATATATATATATATATATATATATCATCGTATTTATATCATCGAATTAAATATATTAACTATGCAAAAAGGAAAAATCTGAGGGGAGGATAATTAGACGGATGTTCATGCTTCATTAAATAAATAACCTTGGGTCTTAGCGTCTTTCTGGGAAGGAAAACCATGGCCTAATTTATGTTTTTTACTCCGAAATTTCAAAAGAAATTTTTAGTGAAATTTCAGTCTATAACATTACTCTTCATCTATTTATAATATACAATTTTAATAAATAAATAATTTAATGTAATTTCCCTCCATTTAGTTTATTGTGGTTGTGTGTAAGTATGATGAAGGGGTTGCCTCATAAAGTTATATTTTGATAGTAGTTTTACTTCACTATTTAGTTGTTAAAGACGCTTGCTACAACTTTTCATCTCCCAACTTCTTCCACTTTATTCGTTCTTATTCATCATTTATCCTTCTCCATCCTTTCTCACGCGAGTATATGTGATTAGGAGCCGGGCTCCTTATACAAGCCTGTTATGGGTGGTTTATAATAAGGCTTCTATGATACCATAAATTAGAGTTTACAAAGTTTGCCAACAAAGCATGGGCCAAAATGCTGCAGATGACATTTGGAAAATCTTAGGCACAGTTTCCCTGTAACTCCATCCCTATCCTTACAAACCTTCTGCATGAGATGGCCTCGTTGGTTGTCGCTTTAAATAAAGCCAAGAAATGATCAAAATCACAAGTTTCAAAGACCTTTAAATCCTTGTCCATTTACAAGGTTTGCTTAAAAAAGACAATTTTTTTAAACTTAAAAAATAACATTTATCCTAAATTAAAATTTAGATTAACATTTATTCTAATTTGAGATTTTAAATAGTCTTTTGAGAGAGCCACACACCTCTCCCAACGTCTTTTCAACTTTCGAAAGCGTTTCTTAGTCAATTTTAGCGCTTTGATTTGAGTGCGAATTTCTTTCGAACTCAATTTCACTCGTCGGTTCTTTTTTCCGCTCTTGAATAACTTCGATTCTTCCACTGGTCTGATCGTCGGTTTGTTTCCCCATCATAGCCATAAATCCAACTTCCGTCTCCAGTTACGATGTTTATCTAAAAGGTTTGCTTCAGTTTCTTCCTTATTCTAAAGGTTCTTCATCGAAATAACAGGTGTTAATAAAATAAAGAAAAAAAATTGAATAAAATTTTATCTATCTATTTTTACCTTTGCCTGATTAGATTTTGAGCTGCAGACGCTGTATCTTTTGATCAAACCTCCTATATTCCGTCATTGCAATTTACCTTAACTTCAGTTATGAACCCGTTCAGCCTTCCTAATCTCCGGCCCAAAGGTCAAAAAAAAGCACTACATTATTTCCTTTGTGAGCATAGTGGAACGATTACAAAGGCTAAGTTGCATGATATAGAATAATTAGATGCTAGAAAAGAATGGGAAATAGGGAGTAGCAATGCGAAATGATTCTTAGAAATCTCTCTCGACAGTCTCATACGAGATACAAGAAAAGTTTATTAATATAACGTTTCGTTTATCAAAGTTGTTTCATTTGAGATAATTGCCTGGGTAGGATTTGGTATGCTGCCAACTCCTTTTCCTCGTTTTTGTTAATATTTTAGATCAAGATCCAATTTTTATATCATCATCATCATCATCACTAAATCTATAATTTAAGAAGGGGATTTTTTTGAGTATTTGAATAATAATTTCATCTTAGTTTGGTTATGACTTATGCTTTGTTTATCCAAGTTATTTCTAATAATTCTTTTATAATATCAAAAAACAAAATTGTGAAGTTCAGAAATAAATATTAGTATCAAAATTTGTGATTTTTTTTAAACCCAAAGAATTACAAATGATGAAGTTCAGAAAATTTATTTCTATATATCTTCTATTCTATAACTCTATATTTTAGCAACGTAAAATTTTTGAAAGGGAGGAAATTTAGTTTAGAGTTCCTTTTTAAAATGATTATAATTGGCGAAATTCACAAAATTTATAAAAATTTAACCATGACTGCTTTTTTTTAGATTTTAAATTTTAATCTTAGTAGCGAAGCGTAAGCTCGCCAAGTAGGGGGGATCAGCGAAGCCATTGCCTGGTCGATTAAAAAAAAAAAAAGGCCAGTGAGAGTGTAGATCATTTGGGGATTTTGAATCATTGTTCTCTACAAGTTTTTTTGGCTGGAAGGAGAGCTTTTAATGCACCACTCCGGGCGCAGAATGTAGGTAGATGAGTTTGGTATAGCAGTATTTTTAATTCACACCTTTTTCTTAAACCTTTTCTTCTTGACTTCTTTCGCCCTTTCGCTCGTCTTTATAGATGCAAATAGAGTTAAAAGGATATTAATTCACTCAGAATATGCAAACAATTTGTTCTTTCAAATCCTTCAGTGGCAAAATGGGAGTAAATTTGTTTTTTGACTAAAAGTAACGAGATCAAAATGAGAAATCATCTACTGGTGCGGACGGAACTGCAATTCCACCAGCATTTTTCTAGCGACTCATGCCATCGCTGCTCGAATAGTCTCGTGACCACCCTATCTTTTATACCTAAACTCTGTCTGATTATTTTCCGTGTGTGTTTATGCTTTTGCTGATATTCCCTGGACAGGCGCTAAAAAGGAGAGCATTCGAGAAACCATCCTGCGAGCCGTATCTCGACCTCCAGACGACACTGCTTCTTTGAGGATATTCCAGTCTCATTTAGTGGTCCCTGGAACCCTACAACGGACCCTATCTCGTCCCAAAGCCTGCCTCACCTCATTTTGGATTGCCCCACTCTTGGGGATCTTTACAGTCAGCACCCTATTAACCGTCTCGACTTTCCCTGATGCGAGAGGCACTGAATCCACTGTCTCCCCTTCAATTAGGATTTTCAACTCTTTGTTAGCTCCTAGATTGGGTGTTTAGTTTTTGCATTGATGCGGGCGATTTTGTTTGATTTATGTAATTGATATCGTGAGATTTCGGGAGCGAGCCTTATATTATATATGTTCGTCATTTGTTTTGCGCTCCTTCACAATGATATATGATTCTTTTAATGCTCGAAAAGGTTTAGAGATGAAGGAACGGCGATACCTTAACCGGTTTTATTTATAAATGCAATAATATCGATAGCTTTTTTTGTTACTCATCTGCCATAACCAACCTCCCAAGGAAGGAAAAATATACTACACTCTCCTTTCTCTTATTATTTTATCAAATATCACATTAATACTCAGAAACAATATCGATTCATCTTGGGGGGAGGGAAATACATACGACCTTCGTATCTCTTTCACCTTCCTCAACTCGGCACGAAATTTAGGAGGAAGGAGTCAATTGTCACAATATCGGTGAATTCCTTTCATAGGAGTCGCCATGCATCGTTTAAATAAGTAACAAGAACCTTCCAACTTCAGTGATTCAATTTGTCGCTCCGGAAAGAACTGAACGGAATCTTATTAGGAACCTCGCTTACTTTCCAAGTCATCTTTAAAGGGATAAAATTTTCGCTCATATTTATATGCGAATTTTCTCAAGTATTTTTGTGAAATAGTATTGTATGACTTTTTGAATTGACTACCAAGTGTATTATTACGTAAAAAGAATTTGTATCTTATATGTCGTTTTAACACTGCAGTGAATGTTGAAAACTTGAAAGGTTAAAATGTGTTGGCACAATTCTAATATATTTTGCAGTTTCACTTTGTTTCTTTGGTAAACTTTTGTAAAAGTGATTTCAAAGTGAAAGTGAATTTAATTTTAATGAGCAAAGTTTGAAAATTCAATTGCCCATACTTTTTAGTAATTCGTAGTCAATAATAGCAATACAAATTATTGATAAAATATTACCATCATTTTAAATGATATATTGTTCTTTTTCTAGAATTTAGGTAATTCATACTTTTAGAATTGCAAATTGACTAATAATTAAATATCTTGGTCACTTTTGACGGCACGGGAACACTAGTTTTTGGAATATTAAAATCTTCGTCATTGAGTTATTGACAACATTTCAGCAGTCAAATTGTACTGTAAGCTACCTCTTGAATTTAGTTAGTACTATGAAATAAAAATATTTAGATGCACTATGTCCCCCATAAATTTTATTTATCTTTTGTATTTAAAAAAATATTACCCTTAAATTGACGCTTCTGCTTTTTTCCTCATTCTCTCCAGACACTCACTCTTTGCCCTATAATTGATAAAGCCTTAAGGGATTACACGAGCTGCCTTTGCATCCCCAACTAAATCCTTATTCTAGGCTCAGTCCTTTCCAATTCATGACGTCACATTTTGAGGTCATGGGCTTATAACCTGGATAGTGATTCTAAGCGTCTAAATGAGGCATAAATTTAGAGTTATTTCCGAAGCTTTGTCAACTGGGTCTGGATACCGTGACACCTTCGTGCCCATAGTAAATTTCTTCCGCCATGTGAAGATATGTGTTTAATTTAGAATATTTATATTTTGTGATTAACATTTTAATTCTAGCATTGATGATAATCATTGGTAAAAGGAAATGTTAGTTTGATAGCGGGAAATGGAATAAAGCTTGATGTTGCGATAAATTAGGAACTTGAGTGACTAGAAAAACAATACCATTTCCAAACATAAAGTTTCAGCCTATGGTATCAATAGAGCCTACACAAGTTAAAGTGACCCCTTGACCCATGTAGCTCGGAGGAGGGTCTCGAAACACGAGTATAAAAAGTGTAATTTGAGCCAAAGAAGACCAGCACTCTGTGTCCTGGCCTTTGAACGCGTAAACTAAACATTTTAATTAGTTAGTTAATTTATTGCGCCACTCGGCTCTTTTCAATCAAGAACAAGGTCCTCCGACCGGATTATAAAAGTCATATAAAGATCAGAATGACAATCGATGGCAAGCCCACGAACAAAAATGTAGGCCTTCGTTGTGCGTGTATGTGTGTGTGTGGGTGGGGGTGGGGGGTGTAATAGCGTTAGTACAGTGTTTTGCCACCAAACCACGAGCAGGGAAGTTTAGAGGGCCAGCCGTTGAAGGGGGTGTGGATTTGAAGCCCCCTTCGTCAGGTTCATGGATAGAAGAGTAATGTGTTGTTTGTGCGAATGTAGGAAGGTCGAAGCGACAAAAGTTTTGTGATTAAATATTTGTGTGGTGACGTACAGGGCAGGAGGATTTGTGTGTACGCATGTATAAGCCGACGCACAACCTGATTGGCAGCTCTGGTCCTTGCGAGTGTCGAAATTTTGTTGGGTTCGCTTTTGCCGGGAATCAAACCTGGTACCCAGGACTGAAAATCCAGTATTTTAGCGAATTTTGAGTCCCAAGTCAGAAAATATTATTTTCCTCATGTTCAAAGACATAAAACCAACATGTCCAACATTCACACCATAGATCTTTCATTTAGTACATGACTTAAAGTTTAATAACTTGAACTTCATTTAAATATATTAAAGATTAAAAGTTTTTTAATTACTAAATTTTAATTTAATCGTTTTAATTAGTTTCTTTATCATCTTGAAAATCACTTTTGATTACTAGTAAATATTATAATTATTTTTAATAACCCTTTTTGTTGATTAAATTAAATATTTTAAATTGGTAAACTTATCAGATAAGTGTGAGTATTCTTAAGGCTCCTACATAATAGGGTGGTCCTAAGGTTAGGCTCCTACATAACAGGGTGGTCCTAAGGGTAAGCTACTAAATAATAGGGTGGTCCTAAGGGTAAGCTCCTACATAATAGGGTGGTCCTAAGGGTAAGCTCCTACATAATAGGGTGGTCCTAGGTGTAGGCTCCTACATAACTGGGTGGTCCTAAGGGAAAGCTCCTACATAATAGGGTGGTCCTAAGGGTAGGCTCCTTCATAACAGGGGGGTCCTAAGGGTAAGCTCCTACATAATAGGGTGGTCCTAAGGGTAGGCTCCTACATAACAGGGGGGTCCTAAGGGTAAGCTCCTACATAATAAGGTGGTCCTAAGGGTAGGCTCCTACATAATAGGGTGGTCCTAAGGGTAGGCTCCTACATAACAGGAGGGTCCTAAGGGTAAGCTCCTACATAATAGGGTGGTCCTAAGGGTAGGCTCCTGCATAACAGGGGGTCCTAAGGGTAAGCTCCTACATAATAGGGTGGTCCTAAGGGTAGGCTCCTACATAACAGGGTGGTCCTAAGGGAAAATTACATCCTGAGTAAAACCACGTCAGTAAAAGGTGAGTGAGGAAATGGACCCCAAATACGCATATTGTACTCTACCATTCGCCCGAGGATGCCAGATTTACACGACGTTGGTACCGGGATTAAAAAATGAATCGGAGGCAACATGGGAGGGGGCTCTGAAGGAAATAAAAGACTCTTAGGGGTAAAAAAAGGGGTTGGCACCCCCTAACTCTTTTGAAGTAACAAGGTCAACAGTCTTAGGTTGCGTGCTCTCAATTATACTGACTTATGACCTGACGACCTTCAAAACTTTCAACAAGTGAGATAATCAGACCCATAGTTAGAATTCTTTTAATAATTCCCGGACTAACCTTTGGTGGACCTTGATCATTATATCATTCGAAATAACATGCAAAACAACATAAGGGTTTCAAATTTCGTTAGAATCGGCCGAATAGTTACGATACGATATTATTGCCCCAAAACTCATTGAAAAGTAAAATGGTTACCATACGACCGATATAGTAACTTATGGAGCCGCGTCCTGTCCGAATTGTCCCAGGCACCGCTATTATTCAAACGATCAACACTAGGGCTCCTCTTATTCAAATAAGAGGAGTTATTCTTTAGCTATTCTTTAGAAATTATAAGGTTGTTATTAGCGTGGTTCGGTTGTAATCTCCCTTAGGTTATTGGTTGTATCTATGGTAATTAGGTAATTTGCTCCTTACGCTCACTCATCAAGCCACTGCAAACCAAAATTAAAGTAAATGATTTAATTTTTGTATTTTTACGCTCCGAGGACTTATTTTATGACCACGTAGTCTTCAAAACTAGGACCCCTTTTGTCCAAATTGTTCAATTGGAACCGCTCTTCTTCACAAGCGCCGAAATATCTAATGGAGACATCTGTGCAAGATTAAACGGTAAACGAACAGGGCGAGAATGGCGGTAGTAAACGGCGCCTCGTATGTGCGTATGTCCTCTGTAAATTACTGGATAAGTTAGGAAAGTGCAAAAGTATTTAGCCCGAGTACCATTTTTATTGAAAGAATTATATTCGAATGTGTGTGCATTAAAACTAAACCTAATTTCAGTTTAAGTAATTTCTTCCCTCTGGACGAGTTAAGAAAAAATCGCCTCCCTGAACGACCAAGCTTGAAACACAAATGATTGGCGATTTTTTTTTTCATTCTACTCTTCCTCTGGCGGACTCTAGCAAGTACACAGCCGTCGAAATAGTAAAAACCCTATCTTTACGCAAGATTAATAGTAGCATAAATCAATAAGCAAAACCAAACAAATGAAAAGGCATAAACAAGAAAACAAGAACAATGCCATTAATTAACAATGAATAAATATCTACAAGATACACTCATGAGGTGGAAGAGTCCTGCGTCCCTCGACGGCCTTAGTAGGCAGCCAACAATTTAAATAATTTTCAGGAGGAGGCCTGCCACCTCCAAGAATTAAAAAAAAATCACATTCCGGTGTGAAAGACCCCTCCCCCTTCCAAGAGGGCGGAACTGATCGTTGCGACCCCGCCTTTTGCGATAGCAGGACAGGTACCGGAAATCATTGACAACAACATAACCACCAGAAAAGAATTTCTGAAGTATTAACAAATAATGACAACATAGCGGCGGTAAAGTTAGTTTGGCTGGTAACCTCTTTCGCCTTAAATAATCCACCATTTGAATACAATGCCTGCACGTGGTGGCAACTGGGTTTTGCAAAAGACAACCAATGCCTGTCTATCTCCACGATACGACAAATGGGCAGTTGTTTTTCTCTCTTAACAGTCACAAGGAACATCAATATCTCAAAAAATATTACTGTCCATACAGAAGAGGTACTACTAAGGCAAACTCCAAACATTCAGCTTGAGAAAAAGCATAGCATTACTTGCATGGTAATTTATAACACAGAACAAACATTTTAACTACAAGATATATGTATATATATATATATATATATATATATATATATATATATATATATATATATATATATATATATATATATATATATATATATATATATATATATATATATATATATATATATATATATATATATATATATATATATATATATATATATATATATATATATATATATATATATATATATATATATATATATATATATATATATATATATATATATATATATATATATATATATATTTAAAGTCCCAAGGAAATGAAAATTGGTAACACAACCAGGAAAAACACTTAGGAGAATATTACATGAACCAATGAAAGTTTAAAAGGAAAATGGGAGATGTAGAGAACGGAAAGATAGGACAAACTATTTTGGGGGTTTGAGGATGGTAGCACTGCCGATGAGCGTCTTGGTCATATAATCAATGAGTGCTTAATGACACAGGTTCAAATCCAGTTTCTTTCTTTATTTTCATATAACGGTTAAAATAGTTTGTCCTATCTTTCCGTTCTCTACATCTTCCATTTTCTTTCTTAAGCTTTTATTGATTCATGTAATATTCTCCTTAGTGTTTTTCCGGGTTGTGTTACCAATTTCCATTCCTTGGGCCTTTAAATACATCTATAAATCACGTGTCATGTGATTTTCAATTAATACAAACAAAATAGCCCCTGCCCCCTCCTACTAAAACACAAACACTTGTCTTGTCTCTCACTGGATAAAAACCTACACTTCGTTATTCAAAAGGCTTCTTGAATCAACCTTTTTGGTAGTTGAAGATGGTAGCTCTGGCGATGAGCGTCTTGGTCATATAAGCGAGGAGCGCTTAATGACACAGGTTCAAATCCAATTTCTTTCTTTATTTTCATATAGACACTGACAGTGTCTATATTTTAGTTTTACCTTTTGTTTGTATCCAATTCTCTATTTTTCAATTTCAATTGTTTAATTTTGTATTATTAAGTTTACTTTGTTTGTCCTTAATTGATAGTATCTCTTTACAAATATTTTGCTGTTCTTTACCTCACTATTTTGTTTGTTCATTAACGTAACGTTGATTCTATATTTCTAACTTCGTTTTTGTGATTTTCTCTGATCTGTGGCTTTTAATTTTTAACTTGTGCTGTTATTTATGTTTTTAGGCTTAGATCACTCATTTAGAATTTGTTTTTAGCTCCTGAAGATGGGTTTTGTAATAATCCGAAACGTTGGAATTAAAGATGGGACCCGCCTTCTTCGTTTTGTCCTTCTTACTGAATATGACTCAAGCTTTGTAAAAGAAATCTAGGTGAATACATACATACATATATATATATATATATATATATATATATATATATATATATATATATATATATATATATATGGGAAATATCACGAAAGTTAGCGCGTGATATCTATAAATATGAATATGTACCACGGAAGGAAACTGAATAAAAGGCGGATGGAGTTAGTACTTTCGTCTATTCGACATTTTCAAACTCAATGGTAAGAAAAATAAGACACCCAGTATTTATACAAAGCACTTTTCCCTATGTTATTGTTAAATTGTTTATATATATATATATATATATATATATATATATATATATATATATATAATTTAACAATAACATAGAATAATTCTAGAATTTAGGTGGATTATAATTTTCTGCACTAAGAAGTCATCAAGGCTATGCTTGCCAAAAATATTAGGTTTTAGGACCTGTAATTTTTGGAGGCAAGCTCTAAGGACCATTGTCATTGTATCCAGTATTAGATTGTTTCTGGACATTCTGAGCTTCGATTTCCAATACCGTTATAAGTTATATCCATAATATTATTTTTCTTTGCCCGATGTTTCTCTTTGTCTTTAATATTCGACTGGATTCCTCATAAAGGGACTGGACTATGTAGTTACGCGCTGAGAATCCATTTAGTTCATCTTGATAAGTTGTGGTAAAATGTGATTGCTTTTTTCTGTGTGGCTGTTTCTAATGTCCGATCGTGTTTGGTTACGACCGCTTTTATGAATACTGTTCTTCACTCCATCACATAAAGTCCAATTACTATGTGTTTTGAGTTCGATATAAAAAGATTAATGAAAAGATATCAGATTGAAGACTTGGATATGCAAAATTGCACTCTCGGGAGTCGCCTTGTGACTATGAAGCTTGGCTCGGTCTGGTGTTGCTCCCTCTCTTACTCAGCTTGATCGACTCGGCCATACCCTCGCTCGTTCGTTGGTGAAACCTATGCAACACGCGCACCCCGTAAGGGGCACGGCGATTTGCTTTCCTGGCCACCGTGCTGACGAAGCTGAGAGTCCCGTTCGGACCCAGCTTAGCCTTTTCTCCTTCTTTCTGACACCCTCTCTTCCTACCCTGCTTGCTCACTTTCCATACAACTTCTTCCACAACTTTCTCTGGTTGGCCTCTAGTTTGACAGGGTAGACGCCGAACAGCTGCCTCCCACCCAACCACACAGATAGGGGCTGATGGGGAGAAGGGACAATACCCTCTCACCCCTGAGCTATGGTTTGGAGTGGTGGGTTTTTAGCAACGTGCTTCCTCCTAACTCACACCTTCTTCACACTTCCTTTCTTTCTCCTTTAACTCTCCATCATTTTTTTACGCGGTGCCTAAGATGGAACCGCAATATCAATGGGCTGCCGGGTTACTAGGCGGGAAGAGTGGCCTCAAATGGCGGCAGCTGGTTCTGTCGGCCCCGTATTCACTCCTCACAGAGCGGGATACTGCGTATGGTAATGAGCGTTTGCGTCTCGTGACAATTGTAGAGTCATCATGCCCAATGATGAGTACAATAAAAAAATTATACTACACATCTATTTTCCCCTCGACCATCGAAGAGCTGCATTTGGGCAGTTCCACTAAAAAAAATGGAGCCCCCACCCCCCCTGTGCTTTCGCAGGGGACACTCCAAAACTCTTAGGCGGGAGAGGATTACTCCTATCCTTTGCCTACGGGTGTAGGGGAATACCCCTCACCCCATTCTCTGGAGTCGCCCTTGGGCGACTCCCTTTCCAGCGGCAGTCCCTACTTATATTTCACAGGGGGATGCCAAGAAAGCACGCAGGCAGCCCAAATTGAGCGCTCCCGGTTCGATAAGGCCAACCCTTTTAAAGAAGCAGGGTCCGCCGGCTCGTGGCCCTTTATATCCTGCGCGCGTGTGAGACCAGCTTGGAGGGGGTCAGTATACCTGCCCCCTTCTCTTCCTCGACGAATGCCTGTTGGCTAGCACAAGAAAAAAGATTTCTCAAATAGGATCCTTGATGTCTTGGGAAGGGGAGGCACATGGAGACCAACTCTGAGGTGGATATAGTCTCTGAGGTGACCCAGCCCCAGACGGTCGAACCAGGTCTAATTGCCAAGAACAGAACCCGTGTTCGCCACCATGCAAGGTCCTCCTTAGACGGCTCGCGTCTCTGAGGCCTAACAAGGAGAGGAGGGATCTCTTCCTCCCGGCTGGGGCTTCTGTGTCAGGAAAGACCTTCTTCATATCAGTGAACGATCTTGCCGAGGCTGGCCCATCTAGGTTAGGGGCTCCTACCGTCGAAGGAGAGAGGCGGGCTCATTTCCTGCCTTCCTCTCGTAACAAACACATAACATGAAAAATAAGAAAAAGACTCGGAGTTCCTCTTCTTCCGCGGGAACCGCGTCGACAGATGGGTCTGGTGCCTTTTGGCTATGAGACGGAGCCAAAAACGTCACGTCCGTCCCCGGTGCTCCCTCGGGTGGTAAGTCCGTGTCAAAGAGTAAAAGTGCGCAGAGCTGAGCCTCGATTACGTCCGGGTTCCTCATACAGATGCTACCTGGTCATTTCTAGCGCGCTAGCTTCAAACTCTTCCTTGTTATTCGTTCCACTGATCGCAGCATGTTGGCTAAGGCAACATGATCCATCAAATGAGAGCATTAACTAGTGTGATTGGTAAAGAGCCGAAGGTGACCCTTTTCTCGAAGGAGAGCCTTTTTCCCAAATGCTTCGAATCCCTCCGAAGCAGCCATTATTAGTGCCCTTCGGAAACTTGAGGGCACGCCGGGAGGTATGACGCCGTACTGCACTATGAACTTCGTGAAAGGCGTGGTTTATGCGAGGAAACTTTAGAACTACTGCATATGTGGCATCACATTTGAGCTGGCCGACCTTTGGAGCGGTCAAGATCGAACGTGTTATGGGAAAACAGGGAGGCGCCTCGAGACCCACCCCTACATCCTTCGTCACGTTCGACTGTGACAAGGTCCCTGAGTCGGTAGGTGCCGATTGGTATCGCGGTGCTACTACTGTCACCGCTTTGGCCATACTAATCGCTCTTGTTGACGTTTAAAGTCGGGGTTACCCGAAGTCTGTGTAAGTTGATCCAAGGCAGCACAGGATAAGTCCAAATCGTGTGTGACCAGGTTTGTCAATTGCGGAGAGCCGCACTCCTCTTCTTCGAAGAAATATTATGCTCATTTCCTTGAGAATGAAATTCAAGCCATTCAGGCCTAGGATCGTCTCTCATTTCGCGAGACTAGGGACTTGGTCCTGGCACGCCTTGACGCTGCCTGGGACGCCAAATGCCTCAATGTTAAGAAAGACACCATCTTTTCCTGGTACATCCAGGCCTACGAGCATGGTCGTATCCGAGCTCATTCAAAACCCATCAAGGGCGCCTCGCTGGTAGAGCTGGTGGCATAAAGGGTTCACACCAGGATCGACTAAAGCCAGGGATCCCTTTCCTTTCCCCAGCGTGAAATTTCCCATAACGCGAAACTGCTGCGCGGCGCCTATACCGACTCATTACAGTCACAGGAGCACTACCCCTGAAGTTGGTCGTGGGGCCATCTTATGGGATTTCTAAAGCTGCCTCTCGAAAGGAGGACAGCACTAAAGGAGTTTTGGTTCCTACGCCCAACCCTAGTGCTATGCTGGTCCTGGCGGTGGTTTCTCCAAAGGAAGGACTCCCGCATCCGAAGCCACCTTGCTTGCCTAAGGTTTCGAGTCAGCGGGAAGATAAGACTCGCATGACGAGCCCAAACACCCCAGACAGGTTTTCGAAGGCGACAGCGCATTTATCACATTGTTTGGCCAACAGCGCCCGGAGATCTGCCTCCGAAAAGTTCACGGCCTGTAGGAGAATAGCATAATGCTCCCAAGTTTTGCCTACCTCTTTTCTGGGCGGGCCGCTTATCAACTCTTCCTCTTCCGGCCCAATATCTGGTGGTCTTCAGCCGGAAGAAACCGCCGGCCATTTCAGTTAACCACCGAGTTCCTTCCCGGACTGTTTATCCATAAATGGGAGCCCATCTTCGCTTCCGAGAGTTGACGGAAGTTTATAGAGGAAGAAATGGAGTAGCTTGACATCTAATCTACTTCCAGCGCCCTGAGAACCTCTCCCGAGTTTCGAGTATAAAAGACGAATTCTTTTAACCCTCAGTAGTAGAGCTTGCACAGCGTCTGGCGGGGCGGGAATCGCAATCTATCGGTGTTAGTTAGTTAGCGCCAATCCTTCCATGATACTGGTGTAGTGGTAATTCGTGGAAGCATCAAGTCTTCAGAGAGGAGATCGGTCTCAGTTAGGGAGACTCCTTACCCCGTTGGTCTGCAAGGAAGTGCGGACCCAAGCTCGTACTCACGTGTAAGAGCCGAAGATACAAACAGCCTCACTCTGGTTCCCTAATCGATAAAACTACATCTAGGCTTTTTCCGTGACCCTACCCGTCAATAGATCACTTCGCCCTTGCCCCCCACCCTCACAGAGGCACCCAAGATTTCTCGGAGTTCACGAGCGTGGGGCCCTCTGTAACAAGAAGCTCCCGTCACCGCCTTCTTCCAGCAGAATCGTAAAGGAATTGTGGGATCAAGTCGGTCCCTGGAGAACCTACCGTATCGTCTTTACCCCTTACCTCACCACCTTCACTCACTAGCGCCACGCGAAAATCAGGTTTCAAGGTAACCCTTCCCTTTCACGTTCCCCGACTTCACCACGAAGCTTACCAGCATTACAAGTGTATAAGGATTTGTATGATGAATAGTAATTTTCAAGCCAAGTGAGATATCCGAGATTCCCTTATTAATTTATCTCCCAAAGCACAATATATATATATATATATATATATATATATATATATATATATATATATATATATATATATATATATATATATATATATTCTTGTTTAAATTTAATTTAAAACTTTATTCTCATATTTTTGTGTATCTAACTTCTTTGGGGTCGCTTGCTGGCAAAGTTCATTCCAATCCCTCCGTAGCCAACCTCTAAGCACTCTGAGTCAATAAACCCATTCAGAACATGGGCCGACCGAAGTATAAGGAGTAGTACGACGACTCATCCGCATTCCGGATTTTAAGATATATATATATATATATATATATATATATATATATATATATATATATATATATATATATAAGAGTCGGGGAAAATTCCAACCACCCCTCGGCCTATTCCTCGACACGGCCATTCCCGTGGGGGTCTTCTCTTTGAAGAAGGTCCCCACTTCTAGTCTGAGCTAGGCCTGGAGGGAATATTCCTTCAATGGCATTGCCGCAAACTCCGGCCGAACTGAGAGGGGCTGAGGAGGCTCGTTTCGTCCCGTTTTCACTTAGCTATCTTTTCGCAGGATACCATGCTGGGCGCGTGCCCACTGCCCAACCACCCGGGGTATAAGTGTTATGCGACCCCACCAACACGTGATGAACGTCGGGGAGGAGAATGCGCCATGATGTCTCTGTTCTTCGCTTTGCTTTCGATACGTCCTTTCAGGCATTAGCTGTTCAGCTGACCCTGGATAGAAGGTATACCGTTATTTCCGCGTACGTTCCACCGTTAGCCAACTTCAACGTGTGAGACATCCGCCGCGTCGTGGCACGGTTGTCAATGCCCTTTCTCTTCCTCAGAGATCTGAACGATACACACCCCCTCTGGGAAGACTATTAGATTAAACCCAGGTGTCAGGTCCTTGCCGAGCTGATCGACTAACGGGATAGGTGTCCTAAATGCCGATGAGTTTACTCACAACTGCCAGAGAACCGCTTCAGTTTACTGCCTAGATTTATTTTTGTGCTCTTCGGATGCACAGCCTGATATGGGGCGGGGGCGGGGGGGTAGTCGAGGACCTACATCGTATAGATCACTTTACCATTCAAATATCATTTTCTGGATGCTTCCGCTTGAGAGCCCGCCCCGGTGGGGCTTGGCGCGGTGGTCCGCATTTCAGGAAATGACTGATTTCTTTGTCTCAGTCGATGAGTTTAGATCAGCGGATGTTGCTGTTGAGTTCTTCTCCGACAACCTAATCGCCGTGGGTCTAACAACCATTCCTAGAACGTATGGACGTTTTTTACGCTGACAGCACCCGTGGTGGTTAGCCGAGTTTGAGGCGGCCCTCAAAAAGAAGCGTTATGCCTACATGCGCTATAAGATCCGCCCGAACGACTTCACTGGCGGTGAATTTCGTTGAAATAGTTTTAGATTTCGGTACATTTCGAAGCTTGCCCACCGCTCTTCTTGGCGGGCATACGTGTCTTCACCTTACGGCGAGACCCATTTATCAGAGCTGTGGAAGCGACTCAAAAGAATTAGGTGCAAATTCTTGCATAAACCCCTCCCGCATTCAATACGAGTCGCGATATTGCGGAAGGCCACCGACTGGACTTTACCTCCAGAGGCGGAATCTTCAACGACTGGTTTCATTTGAGTGAGTTAAGTTATGATCTCGCTTCGTGCGCAGACACCGCCCCTGGTCCGGGCGATGACACGTACACCATACTTCGACCCCTGAGTTAGCAAGGCATGGCCTTTCTGTTATACTTGTTCAACAGGAGCTGGGTCGAGGGTATCTTCCCAAGTTCATGTGGAATCGCAACCTTGCTAAGTTATCGCAAAGAGAGTTCACTCTACTCCGGCCGGTCCCCACCCAATCACTCTAACCTCTTGAGTGTGTAAGTCTATGGCGAAATTGGTAAATCTTAGATTAACCTTTTTTCTGGACAGCGAAGGCCATCTGTCTTCTGCCCAGTGCAGCTTCCGCAAGTTCCACTCCACGCCGAATGCTCTGCTCCGACTGCAAAATGCCTCTGCGAGGCCTTTCTTTGTAGAAACCACTACCCCACGGTATTTTTCGATCTGGAGAAGGCCTATGATATCGCATGGCGATACCGTATCATGGAGACTCTCCACACGATGTGGGCAAGAGGACTCCTCCCAATCTTTATATCTGAATTTCTGCGAGATCGTCGATTTCGTGTACTGGTGGGGGGAGCTCTCTCCGGCCATTGAAGCAGGAAGACGGTCTTTTGCAGGGAATTGTCCACAATGTCACACTCTTTACGCTGTGTATAAATGGCATCAGCTCAGTGCAGCCGGAAGATTTTTTCACTAAACTCTACTTGGATGACCTTTCAATCTCTTTAGGCGCTGTTCAGATGCAAACTCAAGCGTTGAATCCAACAGGCATTGAACCGCGTCACTCGCTATGCCGAAGCGCGCAGGCTTCGGTTTTCCTTGGCGCACTTCTGCTGCCATCCACGACTCCACCCTAACCCAGACTTGGTTCTCAATGGTGTACGCCTGGAAGTGGTTTAATCGCACAGATTCCATGGTCTTGTATTTGAACTACACCTCACCTGAGAGGCTCCTATTCGCAGCCTTAGCGTCTCTTGTACACGCGCCATGGATATTCGCTCCGTTTCGTTCAGCGCTTGGAGTGCTGATAAGGCTACTACCTTACTTTTTTACCAATCGTTTGTTCGTTCGAAGCTTGACTACGGATGTGAGGGTTATACATCCACAGCCGAGCGTTTATTGCGGAAGGTGGACTCGATCCACCACACGGGCCTTCGCCTAGCTTCCTCACTTTCCCCCAATGAGCCTATTTGTCGATGCTTGGGGGATTTCACTCGCTCCACTCGCGAGCCGAGCGCCTTATTGGGGGGGGGATATCTATATTATCCCTTTTAATTATTTATTTATCTTATTCTCGCTTTACTTGGTTTCATCGATGCAGGTTGTCTTCCTCGAATCCATTTTCTTTCTTCTTTAGTTAGGCCTTAAGCGTCGTTTTACTTTCTTGATGCATCTTCATTTCCCTCCATTTATCTTGAGTTGATTATTTCTTGGTCCTTCTTGATTCTTCTTGTTGAGTTAGTCCTTTAAGCCGTTTTGTTCCGTTTTCCTTGACTTCCGTTTTCTTCTTGAGATTTCTTCCTAAAAGTTTTTAGACTGTTGAGTTTCGAACGCAGTACCGTTGGATTTGAACGCCAATACTCTAGCCTCACGACTGGCTTTTAGTCCGTATTAGGTTAGTAAATTTACCGGCTATTTATATTATCGATTTGGAAGGAATTTTTATCTGATACATTTTCTTAACCCTACAGCCTCACTCAGTCACCCACAGCTCTCACTGCATCCCTAGCTGATCTCGGCTGTGCCTATGCCGCCGAGAGATGCCAGTCATACCCTAAGTC
Source organism: Ceratothoa steindachneri (assembly GCA_963969495.1). Lineage (NCBI taxonomy): Eukaryota > Metazoa > Arthropoda > Malacostraca > Isopoda > Cymothoidae > Ceratothoa > Ceratothoa steindachneri. The sequence continues at coordinate 121,188,791 of OZ018327.1, forward strand.
CTTTGGGTTTAGGGCTAGGCAACTCCTTTGAGAGTTCGATATAGCTCTCAGGCCGGTGGCGCCCATGTTTATGCCCAGGACGCCACCCTGGAAGCTACCACCTATGGCTTTTTGTCGCCACGCCTCTGATCCCAAATCTTATTCAGCGCCGGAAGTATTGCGTTCGGCTTTTGCGGAGCACTATTCGTGTCATGCTGGAACCGTGCCAGTGTATACGGATCGCTCCAAGTCCCCCAAAAGGGTAGGCTTCCACTATGTCTCCCCTCTGGTTGAAGATAGCGGAGCTCTACCAGCGCTGCCTCTTTATTTACGGTTGAGCTGGTTGCAATACACTGTTCAGTACGGGAGATAAATCAACGTGCCAGGTCGCAAAGCGGATTGTGATTTATAGCCACTCAAAAGGAGCCCTAAGTGCTCTCAAGGCATTGGAATCTCCGCATCCCCTAGTTCGTGATATCCATGACGCCATGGTTTTGGCCACTGGGCGGATATTGAGATTATCTTCCACTGGGTTCCGCACACCGATTACATGGCAGCAATACGGGCAGTTTGGTAAAATAGATGGGAGACGGTCAAGAGGAACTCAAAGTTACCTGCCCTTGCGCCGTGACTGTTCCATTGGACCTACTCCCAATGCCTCGACAGCTACAGGTTGCCTTCTATCGTCTCCGAATTGGACACACTCGCAGGACGCACCATCACTTTATGGAGCGCTCGCCTGAGCCTTATTGTGACGAATACGTTATCCCCCAGACTGTTCGGCACATTCTTGTTGAATGTGCCAATGTGGGTGATGTTCGCGTACGTTACCTGTCCCGGTTCGCTACCGCTTGTCCAATGTACGGGTTGTTGCACATAGACTTGTGGACTATACGTCTTTTTTGAGGAGGCTGGCCCCTTCATCTTTATTTGACTGTTTTCTTTAGTTTGTTCGCATGATCCTGAGCCGGGGAAAGGAGCGCCTATTCCCGACGCCGGAGCGCGCTTCATTCTTGCCTTTTTACTTTGTTTTTTTTGTGTGTTTTTTTAGCGTTTGTCCTTTTTATCGTTATTTGTTTGTTATTTACATATTTTCATTTATTTTTTGTTTTTTAATATAGCCTATTTATAGGCTGTTTTGTACGTCGACTGATGCCAAAGTAGGCAGTGGCCAGATGGACTCCCAAAATAAACAAAGAATCGATTTCCAATACCGTTATAAGTTATAATCATAATATATATTTTTCCGTTTTTCCCTTTGTCTTTAATATTCTACTGTATTCCTCATAAAGGGATTGAAATATGTAGTTACGCGCTGAGAATCCTTTTAGTTCATCTTAATGGTTTGTGGTAAAATGTGATTGCTTTTTCTTATGTGACTGTTTCTGATGTACGATCGTGTTTGGTTACGACCGCTTTTATGAATACTGTTCTTCACTCCATCACATAAAGTCCAATTACTATGTGTTTTGAGTTCGATATAAAAAGATTAATGAAAAGATATCAGATTGTAGACTTGGATATGCAAAATTGCACTCTCGGGAGTCGCCTTGTGATTATGAAGCTTGGCTCGGTCTGGTGTTGCTCTCTCTCTTACTCAGCTTGATCGACTCGGCCATACCCTCGCTCGCTCGTTGGTAAAACCTATGCAACACGCGCGCCCCGTAAGGGGCACGGCGATTTGCTTACCTGGCCGCCGTGCTGACGAGGCTGAGAGTCACGTCGGGCTCCAGTTTAGCCTCTTCTCCTTCTTTCTGACACCCTCTCTTCCTACCCTGCTTGCTCACTTTCCATACAACTTCTTCCACAACTTTCTCTGGTTGGCCTCTAGTTTGACAGGGTAGATGTGGACCAGCTTCCTCACACACAATCATCCCGGATCGGGGCTAGGAGGTCAGCGCCCCATCCTCCTTAAGCTCCGGTTTGTGGTGGTGAGTTTTTAACAACCTACATCACTCACAACCTCACCTTTGCCACATTCTCTTTTACTTTCCTTTGATGGACTATTAATTTTACGCTCAACCTCAAGGGGAGCCGCTATGCTGGTAGGGTCATCATGCCCAATGATGTTTATTTAAAAAATTAACCTCTCATTCGACCTCTCGGACAAAAGATATTCTACCAGAGAGGAGGCTTATTCCTCTCTTAGTCCTACGGGTGCAGTGGACTCCGACTCACCCCCTTCTCTTTTGGCGCCCTCAAGCGTCTCCATCTCGTTCCCAGCAGCAGTCCCTTCTTTACTTTCACAGGGGACTGCCTTTAAGCACGCAGGTGGCCCATAATTGACCCTTAGGGTGGTAAGGGGTGGCAGGGCCCGTCTGTCAATGCCCCTTAACGTCCTGTACTCAGGTATCTTGAGATTACAGGGGCGCAGCGTACCAGCTCTTCTCTCTTCCCCGAAGGTTGGGGGGAGGCGGTCCCTCCCTCCAATTCTGGAGCGTGCTTCATTCTTCTTTTTTGTTTTGTTTTTCTTCACTTAGGTTAGTTTTAACTTTTTAGTCGCCAAGTACCAGGCTGAAATTTTAACTTAGGGCGACTTATGACCTTGAGTGCAGTCGCCATAATGGCTGGTTAAAAAAGAACTAAAATTGCTCCATGCAGATCCGCTCTTTGTATTTTGTGCATCGCAGACAGAATAGGGAATTGGTTAGTCTGAAAGATAATAACAAACAAATAGATTTCAAGATGTGTGGTAATTGGGAGTTTTGGTATGCTTGTTAAGGATGAGAATGGAGAGGTAAATCGTCTTCTGTACTGGAAGAAAACTTATGGCGTAAACACCATCTTTCTCACAAGAAGTGTTGATAGGTTGTGGTGAATAAAAGGTAGGATTGATCTGCTCTTGATCAGCAAGAATATGGTGAGAGTTATGATGTAAAGTGTGTGATAAGAATGAGTGTGGGCGCATCTGACCATTAGATTATTCTGTGCAAGGTGAAATGGCCTGGAGTGTAGTTGGAAGATGGGAGAAAACTGCAATTAAGTGAAAGGTTGGACTCCTCTTCATTGTTCCCTTCGTATCGCCCGCAAGATCTCCTTACAGGAGAATGAACTCTACCTAAAGATCAGAGTGACAATTACTAGTGAGCTTGTCATCGTTGGGGAGGGATGATGCGATTTTGAAACCTTTCGTAAACGCTTGGAGGGGGGGGCGTATCATGGGTATAAGGATATGAACGCTCGTATATGACAAACTAGTACTCCATAGGTTGGGCTCCGGAACCTAGGTATGTTATCTTGTGAAGACAGGAAGGGAAAAGATAGTGTCGTTGTGATTGGTTATGTACGTATGGAGTTACATACCCTGCGTTGGTGAGTAACAGCCAATGAGGGCAACATTTAGCACCGTTAAAAGATTTGTGTCAGGACCTCGTGCTCTTTAACCGTTGCCTCGACGTCATAAATCCTATATCGTGTCAACTAGAGGCATTTTTTACTTATTACTAAGCATAAAACCTCTTAGGATTGTTTCTTCATGAATATATTTACAGAAGATATCGTTCTAAGGGTTTAGCTCTTTGGTTGGGGGGGAGGGGTTACAACTATGGTCTTATTTGGAATTAGACATGCTGGTACATGGTTTCAGTAACCTTATTCCCATTCTGTATGGCCTTTGGTGAAAATATTTTACTACCTAACTTTGGCTCTATTGCTTTAGTTGCCGAGTTTTAAATGTACGTATTTAATGTGTTAAAGTCGTATTTGCCTCTTGCAAAGTCAGCAAAAAGTACAACAAATTTGCAACTCATACGATAGTATTAAAATACTTTCATTTTTTGGTAAAAATGTTTAGTTAGATCCATAAATTGAACAGTTTAATATTGATTTCCTGTGAATATATATTATAAATAATTAGAAGAATATTATTATAAAAACAGTAAAAGATAAGTTCAATAACATCGTTTTACGTCTGGCAGCGATAAAATCTAAATTTGCAAGCAATTTAAATCGTTTCAATAGATGGCGCACTTATGAAGGCTACAAATATTTTTTTTAGAATTATAATTTGCAGGAGATGCTTTTAACAATATTAAAGCAACCGAATAAAGTATATTACTTTTTCCAAAAATGCCTCACTGATAGAAACCAAGGTATTTATGATAGCCAAATGATTAAATGGTCCCCTACTTTCGCTATTATTTTTAGTTGTGGTTATAGATTCATCGTTAGATCTCTTCTTTTTGTCTTTCTTCACCCGATGTCACGTTGAGAATGATTAGCAAGTTTTATTTCTCTGCTCTGGAGCTTTCCATTGATAGAGTGTATTTCTTCCTCATAACCAAAGCTTTTAGTTTACATTATGGTCAATGGAGAATTCGCCATATTGCGGGGAAATATTGAATGGAAGTTTTTCCTTTGATTTCGATGCAACAAGAAAAATTTTATTTTATTTGCAATAACTACATTATCATTGTCAGGTTCGACTTCACAGGGTTATAGTCTGCAAATCCACCCCTTCCCTACCCTCTCCCAAACACTCAATATTTAACTTGTAAAATAATATGATTTCTTCGTACGGCCGCGGCTGAAAGTTTTTGGACATTTGGATTTTTTTATTATTTCTTAGGTATGTCTATGAATATGTTTGTTTACGTTTGCGTGCATGTGTCCTATGCATGTAGACAGCAAAATAAAATTACAAGCTTCTCTATAACTTTTAATCAAATATCTAAAATTGCGATACTATGTAAATAGATAAAATTTTGGTATCAGTATAAAATTCCGGTATCAAAATTTCTTCAAATAACACATATTTGTTGATTAATATGATAGTTCATGGCGACAGGATCTGATAATCATATGATAATGGCAAAACCGTAATTATACCGTGGACAAAGAAGTCTGATACGCACGCTGCACAAAGGGGGTCTCTCTCATCTGTTGACAAATCACTCGTAGGGTCGGCAGAACAGAAGCGTTAAAGAGGATCAGAGACTGATCGCGTTCTGGACAACCTAACGTCAATACGAAACGTGACGTCAGGTCTATGCACCCCATAAGCTTTCGGGATCGTAAGAAAACAGCAGTCTAGCTTTAACATGAATGGACAGAGGGCGTCTAGGTTAATGTATTCTTCAGAACAGTCCGTCTAAGACTGCTTGCACAAGGCCCGAAGTAATGTAAAGCCCGCCAGAAGCCGCTGACCAACCTGCAACAGAAGTGGAATCGATTGGCCCTGGGACGTGCTCACCACAACTAGACTATACCTCAATGGAGACGCGTCTTATGGTCAGACTAGTACACGTACCAGTTGTTCTCAACCCCAAGCAACGCTAGAGTCCGCAGGCGGCCATAACAGCAGTGGGATCGATAGTGCATAGTGCGAATAGTTAGGTAAGGTGGCCACTCTGCAATGATATGTGATGGCACCATGAATTCAGAGAAATACTAAGTTGCCCTAAGAGATTACATACTGCACTTACCCCTGAAACCTCTCCAGAAATGCTCGGAATGGGATTTTCCAGTAGGACAATTCCCTATGTAACAAGTCTGCGTCCACTATACAGTGGTTCCTGGGCAACACTATCAATGATAGTCAGACTACTTGTCTCCGGATATGAATGTACTGGAAAATCTCTGGCAGGACTTGAAAGTCGTCGTCAACCAGCCTCCAATGAGAAACTGATGGCAGTCGTGCCCTAGGAGTGGGTCACTATCACACCCTTCAGGTGTTGTCCCCTCGTGGAGATCTTGTTTCAAAAGATAAATGCTCATCACTGCCAAGACACTCTCGACACCTTAATGAGTTTCCCGTGTCATGTTGCTTATGTTACATGCCTTGGCAAATTTTGTAGTTTGTTAATTCTTGTTGATAGGTTGGGGTATATAAAACTTACATATTGGTATTTATTCCTCTTTGTTTCGTTGTTTTATTCATAATGATAAGCAAAAGAAAACCTTACGACCCTGAATATATCCTACTTCCTAAAACTTCCGAGGCGTTCGAAAGCTTTCGGCCGCGGCTTTACCTGTGACAGGAATATGACTGCATCTCTTTATTTTGGAAATTATAATTTCATTTTTCTAGGAAATTATATCATTAATTTAATTTTATTACATTACGTGACTGAAAATGTTTTGGCGTTTTTTAATATTCTATTAATTAGTATTCATAAATTCATTATACCGTTTGAATGGCCACATTTCTTAGGGACATAAAACTTAAGTGTACGGGAGGGGCTGCCCGCCTATTGGGCTTGTGCTTGGCCTATCCCCTCCCGGGGTGGGGGAAGGGGAGGTAGATTCATGCGCATGATCACGCTGCTTATAGCCAATCACAAGATCGCTATTTTCCCCCTTGCCGTTTTCACAGCTCAACATATCCTTTCTTTCCTCTATTCCTAAACCCTGCCAACAGAGTACGAGTGCCCACTATGGGGCACTCATATCTACGTAACCATGACGCAGAAGGCCCCTCTCCCCCCACTGGTGGGTGACGAAGGGTTCCATCATCGCTTTTTTGTGTCAAAAATACTACAACCAAGAACAAATACGACCTAGATATTAAATAACGAAGCGGCAAATCAAGTTATTTTAGATCGGTCACGATGTCACGTCCTTTATAAGTCAAGTACTAGAAAAGTAAAATGTAATGGAATTTCGAAGACTTTTATTAATAAGAGAAAGCAACGGTGAATTAAAACTTGAATTATTTATAAAATGGAATCCTGAACACCTAAACTAATAGACTTGAGAAGTTTACGCATGCTAACTTAGCCAATTTCCTATCTTTATTTCCCCTACAAATTTTCCTATTTAAGAGTGAAAAGCCGGAAACAACATTACGATCGAAACTTCGGCGTCAGACTGAGACTAAGAGAGGGAATGAAGATGAAACTTAAACAGTAGGAAAAATATAAGAGCGAATCCAGTCCTAAACTATGTGTAAGCCTGCAAGCAATAAGAGAGAGAAAGTCGGTAGATGCAGCAAGTGAAAAATATATAAAAAGGATGTGAAATCTAATTATAACATAGAGTGTTTAGTTAGAGAACACAAGAGAATAGTGGGAAGAGGGTAAGTACTGTGAAGATAAAGAAGGCAAAGGACCATCCAGTCACCTGGAAACTACATAGAAACCTCCTCACCAACACATTCTTACACTTATTTCAAACTTCAACACTATCCTCTGATGTCTCTTGCTAAATTCTACTTTCATATACCTCAAGAACCTCATGAATTAGAAGCCCTATGTAGATCACGATTGCCAAAATAAAGACGCGTCTGTCGTCCTTGTTGACATCACGCTACCTTACTGTGTATGGGAGAAAGGATTTCGAAGGTGGTCACGTGGAACGTTGTAGCACGGATGCACATAAGTGGTGTACCGAGTTTGTAGAGAGAAGGAAAACATGTAATTAATTACATAGTGTGGCCGTGTATCGATGAACTTACCAGTCGGATCTGATAGTGTGAGTGGATCCAATGCTTTAGAGGAAAGCACAAGGATGTTGGGTGGCAAGTAGGACGGTCAGAGCTGCCATTGAGATTTTACCAAACAACCCAGATTGAACCTTCAAAAACACCAAGATTGGTCATAAAACGTAAATTAAGTAATATGTTAAAAACACATTGGTATAGCATTTAATTACTAAACTCACATTATACCCGTTTTCAAATGTTTGGGTACGCGCAACATACCTATGTTTCCTTTTAGTGTTTTGGTTTGATTGTTCATTTTTGTTCCTGTTATTTTTTTAAAGTTTTTTGTTTTATTTTTAGTTCAACTTTCTATAAATGCATTTACTTACGTTAAGCGGGTGGGTACAGTTGTGCTACATACAGCAAGCAAGAATTCGTGGAACCGCTCTTTTATACTCGGGTATTTCAGAAAGTTTGTTTTTTTAATTCTGTTTATTCTTGGGAAAATTCCAAAAAGTGCTCTATGGTTATTTTTTTCCGGTTATTGGAATCCCATCATTATTGTATTATAGATTTTGAAAATAATTGGAAAATTGGAGGCTTCGCCCCATCCACCCTTTAATTGTGAGGGTTGCACCCTCCGCTCCCCGCTATTTTTAATAATCTAGTAATATTCCCAAATCCTAGCATTGGATTCGCAAATTCAAAGGCCATTGCCAGACATCGTTATAGGCAAGCCTACAAAAAGTTAAGGGAATGGAGGGAAAGTAGATAGAAAGGTAGCCAACAAAAATCTCTAAAAAATCGTGCGCCACTAATCTTAACAATAACCGGTCCAGAATACTATTGGCCCCCCAAAAGTTAACCCTCCCTCCCCATATAATCATCCAATCTGTGCTTGAAAACATATTAGTTTTGACTGTCTACTGTTTCAAGTGGCAAACTATTCCACTATCTACCACTCTATTAGGGGAAAAATATTTTCTAACATCCATTCGGCACCTCTGTTTTTTTAATTTTTAAGTGGTGCCCCCTAGGCCTATTACTACCTTCCAACTCAAATAACTTGCTAAAACCCAACTTATCCATCCCAGAACAGATTCTAAAAAGCTCATTCATATCTCCCCTCACACATCTTCTCTCAAATGAGAACATATTTAGTACCCTCAGTCTATCTTCATATTCAAAGTGCGTCAGGGAAGGTATTATTTTTGTTTCCTTCCTTTGTACTGACTCTAGCAGGTTGATGTTATTTCTAAAATGTGGTGACCATGCTTGCATACAGTACCCTAAATGTGACCAGACATAAAAATTTACTTTTATGCTACTAACTACATCAGCTGGTAATGAATTCCAAAACTCAACAACCCTATGACTAAAGAAAGTACTTTTGCTCTCCTTGAAAATGACTGCGCTTTCACTAATTAATTAAGGGACTAAAATTTATTACTAGCAAAAATCCGGCCTACGTGCATTTTTTGCTAGACCTGCGATGCTAGTTCACTTCGCTCACAAAACTAAGAAAGCGTGCGAAAGAAAAAGGTTTATTATTTCACAACACATTCAAAATTGATGTGTGAAAAAAAATCACATCTTTTTAAAATGCAGATGGACACACGCACACGCTAGGTGCAATATATTAATAACTAGGAATATTAAGTATATCACAGTCTGATACACTAGTTTCCTATATTTATCCCAACAGTATTCGCAGACATGAAGAAACACACAATATTTCTTTACAAAGGATAATTAACTTCAGCGAACAATCTTGTCATTGAAACTTCATACTGCACTATTCACGCCGGTACTGAAAGTCTGAAACACTGTCTCTCATCCATGCTGTAGCTAGCAAGACTGCAACGCCACAACGCCGTCAGCCCGTTAGCGCTGCGTTGGAACGGTGTACACGTAATGAACATTTTCGCAACTCACTTAAATGCATCTCTGTGAATCGTAGAATATTTCAGTAGTTTTTTATTTGTTAATTGATGTTAGGTGATATAAAGATATTCTTAAGCAAATGGTGAATAATTATGATGCTCTAACTTATTGAAAGTATCCAAAACCCAAATTATGCTCTATTACCAAAATAATAACCCAGGTACCCAGATATAACCCGACAAACCAAGATCTGGGTGGAAAACCCCAGCAGCGGCAGACCTGAGCACGATAGGTTAACGAAGGAATCTTCAGGAGGATGGAATGGTCCGTTCTCCACGGAATCTCGAGGTAGGCGGCCGTGGTCGAACGCGCCCAGACAGAACTGAGGTAAAAAAAAATTGTGTGCGTGGGAGGGGATGGGGGCTACGGTGTTTTATCTCCATTTCATACATTGCGTTTCGTTGCATATTTCAGAGGAAATGACATTTATATTTGTGAGTGGCCGTCAGTTGGCATTTGTCGTTTTCACATACAGCGTCACGCCCCATTAGTTTTGAGTACCGTCCCGAGGTTGCATGAAAGGGGGAGGGGGGCTTTTCAAAATAATTCCTTTTTATAAAAAAATGTATGCATTTCACCTATTACGTTAAGGATGAATCATAAAAATAACTACCGCAAAAAATCATTACAATGTTAAAGAATACGAGTACGTACTCGTTAATGGCAAGTGGTTACATTTAGACTCGATGCAGAAGACAGTCAGGTTCCTAGGTAGCATAGCCTTTTATCTGTTTCTATGAGCCAAAATTCCCTTTCCAACATTCATCATTGTTTAGCGGGGAATCTTTGTTCATGTTTCATCTCTAAATCGACCAAGATACGACTGCACACAATAGATTCCTCGTATCCAATTCCTCTGTCTCGTCGAGATTGAAGTGGAATTATTAATAAAGGACTTCGTTTCAGCCCCAGCCACTTTTGTAACTCTTAGTTCATAGACGTCTTGATATTTTTCCTGAACCCTAAGTAAAGCCTCTTGTGTGTTTAGAGTGCGACGCTACACCTGTCCATGAGGACTATAATATATTGGACCTGACTCCTGCGAGAGTAGGGAATAGATAAATTCCTGACAGCCATGAGAGTCCTAATATTCGAGATTTGTAAAGATAATTTCTACCCTGGGTGGAACCTATCCTGATATTTTCTTCCCTGTCTCTTAGTTTCCTCTCGCCCGTCACTTAACAGGTTTTGCCTCTTGGCACTTCAAGTGCCATTTCTTAGTCTAGAATTTAAGAATGATTTACTTCAGTAATTATTGAAGTAAATCATTCTTAAATTATAGTCAACAATGATTTTTCTACTTGGGTATTAGCTTTTGATTTATACTAAATCGAGTATGCTGATTCCGAATCTGTAATCAGAATTTTAAGGTTCCTAAGATACACACATACACTTTAGTTACACATATGGGCAGTGTTGCTTCGGCTACCGTAATGAGAGGAAGTGTTTGGTTCCTGCGTTACAGTCCTGCTTTATCACGTTGTCAAATTTACCCATTATAGTAGTGGTGTTGAAACGGTATTTACATACAGTGATTAATTGCATTTTCTTTCAGATTTATCTCTCAATTAATTTGTAAATGAAATAAGATTGTACAAAAATATACCGGGTGTCCCAGAAAAAAGTTAACCGTACTTTGAATTAGTATAACTCAAAAACTATTGGAGATTTTTGGGTCTTGCAAAGGGTACTTTATTTAACAGCTATTTATCCGTCGATTCTGGTAATTTCATTAAATTTCCTTTTATGATATTGATACACTAATGGGTTTAGTGGAGGCTATCAAAGATATGTTTGCGCAAGGAAGTAAAATAATGAAACGAAACCTAGGAAAGCTAGGCCACCCTGCACTTCCTAAGAGAAGCGTAGGGAGCCTAGGTAACCTAGATCACCTTGCGATTCTTCAAGCAAAGCCGAGGCCATTTTACAGTGGTTTTTCAGCCACGCTGTGGTATGGTCTCGTTATTATTGCTTACTAAGTAAATCAAAGCGTTTCTGTGTAAAATTTACTTCCATAGAATCTTTTTAATCATGCAGTTAACAAAAGATTAGCGCGTATTTGTAGTCACAAACCTTATTAAAGATGGCAGTATTAAACAGGTACAAGATTTATTTGAAAAACATTTCCCAGGTAGGCACCCACCAAGCAATCCCACAATTTGGAAAAATGTTGGCAAATACCAACATTAAGGAACAACAGAAAATATCGAAAATGTTCGGATGACACTTCTTTAAAATCCACACTTATCAGTCAGAATGAATGGGTTATAATTGTCAAAGTCATATTTAACCGCATTATTAAACATGACTTAAAATGGCATCCATATAAGATGAATGCAAAACACCAGCTTCTTGAAACTAATTTTCCTCGTCATAGACAATTTGTTGAATGGCTTCTCCATAAACCTGCTCGTTTCTTAGAAAACATTGTGATTCTTGACGAAGAAGCCTTTTCATGAATGGAAAGGTAAATAGCCATAACATTCAGCAATATGCGCCGCTGAACCACCCCCCAGCATTCAACTTTGACACGTATTTGTCAGCAGAAAGCGTCTCTGTGGATCGGAATATGCGGGAATGGCTATTTGTTGGCCCATTGTTTTACGAGAATAACTTGAATGGTGCTGTCTACCTGAGCATGATTAACGAAAGGATCTTCCGGTAACTCCGCCAGATTTACGGCACTCAATTCAATAGACTCTGGTGGATTCAGGACGGCGCACCAGCTCATAGAAAGCTTCTGTAAGAACAAAACTAAGAAAAACGTTTGACAACCACATTGTCGCGCTGTCATGCAATTGAATGGGCCCCAGGATCCCCTGACTTAACACCATGCGATTATTTATTATATGGATATCTAAAGAATAAAGTGTATTCTACACCACCACAAAGCATCAACCAGTTAAGAGTTAGTATCACACGTGAAGTCAATAGACTGTAGGAAAATCACAAGTTAAACAAAAATGTTGTTCAATCAATGCGATCAAAGGTGCAACTGTGCTTGAAAAGAAATGGAAGACATGTGGAAGGAAACGGTGCTTAGAAAATTAAAAAATGAATTTATATTACCCATATGAAGAGGTGTTTTTGTTAAAAATGGATTTAAATATATTTGTTGATTTTAAACTTCGAAGTTTCATTATTTTACTTCCTTGCGCAAAAATAATTTTAATAGCCTCCACTAAACCCATTAATGTATCAAAATCGTAAAAGGGAATTTAATGAAATTTCCAGAATCGACAGATAAATAGTTTGTAAATTTGTTTTGTTTTGCAGGACTGAAAAATTTCTAATAGGTTTTGAGTTATACTAATTCAAAGTACGGTTAAACTTTTTCTGGGACACCTTGTATAACAGGATATATACAAACTAAGTTGAAAAAAATGAATCGGCGAGGATGTATAAATAGCGCAGACAGCTTTTGTTATATATGTGGAAGATATTCCCCAAGAAACCAGCAGAAAATGTAGCTAAAAGAGTGAAAACTGCATACAATTATTATTTTGGTTGTAGAGTTGGTGACCGAGACAAGCCCTGGGTACCTCACAAGTCTTGTACTGTGTGTTATACGGGGCTCACACAGTGGTTTAATGGCAAACGGAAGGGTATGCCTTTTGCTGTACCAATGGTGTGGCGTGAGACAACAAATTATGTTTTTGATTGCTACTTTTGTATGACAAATATTGCGGGATTCGCAAATAAGAACAAGTCAAAAATTGTATATCCAGATTGTAGGTCTGCTATAAAACCAGCCCTCTATAGTATGGAGATGTCAATCCCAATTCCTCCATCAGCTAGTGCAGTTAAAGAAGATGATTAATCGCCTGAAGAGGAGAATAACAACGATGATGAAATGTATGAGGATGATTCTAATGAAAAGAAGATCCAGTTGATAAATCAAGAAAGATTGAATGATTTGGTGAGGGATTTGCCATTGTCAAAGGAGAACGTAGAACTGTTGGGCTCCAGACTACAGCAATTGAATCTTCTAGAGGACGGTGAAAAAATATCTACTTTCCGTAAACGCCATGAGGCCTTAGCTGCATTCTATAAAGAAGAGGATAGTGCTTTTTTCTTTACTGATATTAATGGCTTCATAAATCAGCTATGAAACGAGTATTTACCTGATGAATGGAGACTATTTATTGATGCAAGCACTGCTAACCTCAAAGCTGTATTGCTACCTAATAGAGACAAAAACCTTCAATTCCTGTCGCACTTATTGTTAGGATGATAGAGACATATGACTCAATGAAATTTATTTTGGAAGGTGTTCATTACTCGCATCATAAGTGGAATATCTATGGTGATCTAAAGGTAATTTCTTTACTTCTTGGACTGCAGCTAAGATATACAAAGAATATGTGCTTCTTATGACTATGGAACAGCCGTGACGACAGAGATCATTATATTGTCAAAGGTGGCCCGAAAGAGAAGAACACATAGTTGACTGAATCAATGTGAAACACATGCTTCTGGTACACCCACAGAAAATCTACCTTTCAACACTTCATATCAAACGTGGCCTCATCAGGAATTTTGTTAAAGCAATGGCCCATGATTCTGATGGATTCCAGTATCTCAAAGAGAAATTTGGTGCAAAGAAAACCGATGCTAAACTTAAAGATGGCATTTTTGTCGGGCTGGAGCTCAGAGAATTGATACGTGACAGGGAGTTCAAACATAAACTAACTCCACTTGAGTTGGCAGCATGGGATTCATTTGTCCATGTAGTGCAGAACTTCCTTGGTAATCATAGGGCTGAAAACTATGAAGAACTAGTGGAAAACATGCTAAAGGCCTATCAACGAATCGGGTGTCAAATGTCTCTTAAGATGCATTTCTTGCATTCGCCTCTACACTTCTTTCCATCTAATATGGGTGATATTAGTGACGAACATGGGGAATGGTTCCACCGAAATATCCCAATGATAGAAAGTAGGTATCAAGGCCGCTTCAACGAAAACATATTGGGTGGCTACTCCTAGTTCCTACAACGGGAGGATCCTATATCCATGTACAAGCAAGAGAGCAAGAGTCTCAAACATTTTTGAAGAAATTTATAGTTAGGTAAGTACTACCTCTTTTATATGTAATAGATATCTTGTCTGGGTCTGCAAAAGGACGTCCATAATGCCAAATAAGGTGCCTCGATTCCAAATCTTTGCCCAGAAACGTCTCATTCTTCTCAAACTCGTAATAATTATATCATTAATTGATCAAAAGTGACAAAGTGAGCCATATAGCCTAGTTGCATAACTCAGGAACCTTACGTACTATGCCAACCTGATCACAGATTTGGAATCAGCCCACCAATATTAGTTAGTTACAATAACATTTACTCAAGTAGCAAAGACAAAGTTAAAATTTGTTGTCTAGTGTAATTTATTACACTCTCAGTTGACTGAATCCAATTTATGCATTTACTATGTGCGTGCAAGTAATGGTACTCATGTGTGTTTCTGGAAGTGGCACTTCTCTTCTTAAGAACAAAATTCTCCAGCAAGATTATACAAGGACTATTCATTTTTATTAGGAAGTTTAACGCCCTCTTTCACCGTTTTCGGGGTCTATCTAGGACTGGAAAAAAGAATGGGAAATTTTAAAAAAACCTGCAAAAGACGACCAAAGACAGAGCACCAATTTCTCTTGGGAGCCCCTTGAGTCGGGAGGGCGTGCTTCTCCTCTATTTTTCAGTTATACAATGGGCATTACACCCCCCCTCCCTGTACTATCCATTTCCTGGTGGGGAAGAGCTTTGTGGAAAGGGGCAAATAATGGCGACCTCAAGTTTTCCCCTTGCAACAAATTAAAACTTCTTCCGCTCTTAAAGAAGACAAATTGGAGGCGAGATGCGTTGCGGAATAACAGTAATAATATTTTGCCCGTAATTGCCCTTGTAAGTAGTCTATTACTTAACTACTTTAGTAAATTAGTTTTGTAAATAGGTGGTAAATTAGTTTATAACTAAATTATAAATGGTAAACACGTTCGCTGAGAGCGAGTGTCTCGGGTCCGCTGTTTTAGTCTCGGTCGGCTCTTGTTTGTGCGGGGGAATGAGGGGCTGAGTCTCCCCTCCCTCGAGGTTCAGGGAAGAATATCCGGGTTCATATTTCATGTAACAGTTATGTTGTGTTTTGTTTGGTTTCTGTTAATATTCTTTTAAAAGAAAACGATTAAACTTAAGCCAATGAATGCCCCCATTATACACTCATGCCCCTCTTATACCCTCATGCCCCACCGTATAAGCTTATGCTCCCTTATACCCTTATGCCCCCCCTTTTATACTCTCACGTCCCCCTTATACACTCATGCCCACCTCATGCCCCTCTTATACACTCATACCCACCTCATGCCCCCCTTATACCCCCATGCACCCTTATACCCACATGCCCCCTATTATACTCTCATGTCCCTCCTTATACTCTCATGCCCCTCCTTATACCTTCATGCTCCACTTATACCCTCATTCCCCACTTATACCCTCATGCATCCCTTATACCATCATGCCCCCTTATACCATCATCTCCCTTATACCATCATGCCCCACCCTCTTATACACTCATGCTCCCTTATACCTTCATTGCCCCTTTATACCCTCATGTCCCTCCTCTTATATCATCATGCCCCTCCTTGTCCCCCCATGCTCCCCCTTATACCATCATTCTCTACCCTCTTATACCCTCATCCCCCCTATACCCTTATGGCCCCCTTATTCCCTAATGCCCTGTTTATAGCCTCATGCTCCCTTTATACTACCCTCTATGCCCCTCTTATACCCTCATGATCCCCTTATACCTTAATGCCTCCCTTTATACCCTCATGCCCATGTACCAATTATATAGAATATAAATAATCACGAGTAGATCTTTAGTAAGCTACTAATTTGCGCCATTCGTCCATCGGACCGTGGACGAGATCCTCCACCCCCACCCCACCCGGCTAATGAAATACATATAAAAATCAGAATGACAATCGCTGGTGAGCCTGATTGCACCATGGGCCGGTGCTCATTGGTGGGATGGGGTAGTATTGTGTTTTGGTAGCAACCATCGATCATATAATCCTTAGTTGTGCCACGTCATGAGTATGGGGATGAGTACTCTTATAGATGACACTAGTACTCACCTCTGGGAATGTAGATATGAGTACTCCCATATAGGACACTACTAGTTCACATCACATGATGTGGACTACGTCTCGTATGTAAACATGAGTAGTCCCATAGAATATATGTACTCCGCGTCGGGCTTTCGATATATGAGTACTAACTTGGGGTAAAATAGTATCCCCGTCAAGTTATGTGGATATGTGTATTCCCATAGATGACTCTAGTACTCCAGCGTCTGGCTATGTACATATATGAGTATCCCATAAAGGACATTCGTACTCCACGTTGTGGGATCTAGATATAAGTACTCTCACAGAGGGCATATTTACTCCACGTCGGGTGGTGTGGATACGAGTACTCTCATAGAAGACACTAGTACTTCCCGTTGGGGTATATGGATATGAATGCCCCATACGGGGTACTATTAGTGAAACAGTAGGGTTCTGAATCAGGGAAGAGCGTGGGTATGACGTACTATGAAGATAAGAGGAAGAGCAGCGGTGTTGTAATTGGATATACATGTTTGTGTGTATAGTGACTTTAGTAAGATCTACCTCCCTCATCCACTCCCCGCGGTTGTGTCTGCTCTCTCTTGGTTTTGAACCCGGAACCTCAGCGTTGGAAAATCAATCCCGTATCCAACTCACCATCAAAGTGAATTGACTCCTAAGTAAATAATAAAGTGTTAAGTTCTGCAATTCACTTATTCCCTATTTTATAGTATTACCAAGTGAATAATGATAATATTAATAAGAATGATGATAATGATAATAATAATTATTATTTTATTTCTTTTTCTGGTTTGAACCCTTACTTTATTTAATAATAAATTTGTGTTGGGTCATTTTCGTAAATCTTTTTGTCCTTCTTTTCAGGTAAGGGCGGTTTGCGTCTCGGCAACGCGGGAAGCAAAGGTAAGCTCAAATGAGAGCCGAATCCCGCAAACCGGAAATTTCGCGTGTTCGCCCGAGTGTCAATTATTACATAAATATTCCAGTCATCTTCGACAGCACGGTTACATTAGCTATTATTTCACAATTTATTATCCATTCTACCCTAATAATAATTAATTCTAATATTAATAATAATAATTAATAGTTACAATAATAATAATAGTTTAATTCATCAATTCAAATTAAGGAATTGACTCGTTAAAATATGTAATTCCAGGATATCTTATTTCCCCTCCTTTGCTGACAGGCATTCGTCCGGTCGTGCATGGTGCTCGCCCAATATGTACCAGTCCGTTACTCATCGGCCTTTTCGTGCTACCTGTCCAGTCATTATCCTATACCCGAGTTCTTATATGAACCTGCCCGGTACTTATCTGGCAGTTCCCGAATTTTCAACTAGTACTCCCTGGTACTTACCAGCCCGTTACTCTACGCTACTTTCCTGGTATCAATTCAGTAATTATCCATACTCCAGTTCTTATTAAAATCTGGCTGGCGCATAACTGACACTTCCCAAATTTCCAACTGATACCCACCCGGCACTTACTGGCGCTTGAAGGCGCGGTTTCAGCGTCTTCCCAGGTGCCAACGGCTTATATTTCGTATGCAGCGGATCTCGAGGATTTCTATGGTGCCGAGAGACATTAATCAAGACAACTTTCGAACTCAAGAAGAGGAAAACGCAAGGGACAGTTCGATTTAATTCTTCGCCCTGTTGCGTCGAGGGTTGTGCGAAGACGCCAGCCTTGAAGAACGCACGTTTGAATGTTTGTTGCCACACCTGTGCGCACAAAGCTTCTATAATACCAGAGTTCACCAGCTGAGCTCTTAAAAAAAACAAGAAAAAACAAGAAACACCAGGATTATCACCTTCGTATTTCTTGGGAGGGAGAAGGAAGCTGGCCTCCATGTTACTTTCATCTTGTTTGAGGACGGTGTGTTTCTTCCGGCTGCCACGTCCGTCTTCGCGGCTGAAATGGATGTAATACACCGCTCACTACTGGAGATTACGCATTTTGCTCGGTTTTGAAACCGCCCCTGCAATCCTGCTCAAACAGCATCAAAGAGCAGTATGACCAGACTGCAAACGGGGCAGAACCGAGGTCTCCGGTTTATCACAAACCCGAGATTGCAGGAGTTACGGACTTCTGAAAGCCTCCACAAACAAACAAGGCTAAAACCTCTCAACCCTCCCTTTGGAGGATACTGGCAAGTCTCGATCCAGATGTAGACGGAGGCAGGTACAAACGCTCCCTGCCAAACGCAAAAACAACAGAAACCGATCCAAAGTATCAGTGTTCTTAGGAGACTCCTGAAAAATCACAATAAAAAACAAAACAAACAAAAATCTTCAGATAGAAAAGAAAAAGCCAATAAAAAGAAGATTAAATATAAAAGATCTTAAATAAGACAAGAACATCAAAGGGACAATAATAAGGTCTCAATCGAGACAAAGAAAAAACAAGGTCTGCTAAGCAAAGTCGCACGCGCTCACTAATTCTGATTTATGACGTTTCAACATTGAAAACTTTCAACATAAGGGTTTCAAATTTCGTTAGAATCCGCCAAATAATTCACTGGCTAACTTGGGAGGACTTTGGCAATTGTATCATTCGAAAGAGATGTAAAACAATATAAAGGCTTTAAATTTCGTAAGAATCGTCCAGACCTTCGTATTTCTTGGGAGGGAGAAGGAAGCTGGCCTCCATGTTACTTTCATCTTGTTTGAGGACGGTGTGTTTCTTCCGGCTGCCACGTCCGTCTTCGTGGCTGAAATGGATGTAATACACCGCTCACTACTGGAGATTACGCATTTTGCTCGGTTTTGAAACCGCCCCTGCAATCCTGCTCAAACAGCATCAAAGAGCAGTATGACCAGACTGCAAACGGGGCAGAACCGAGGTCTCCGGTTTATCACAAACCCGAGATTGCAGGAGTTACGGACTTCTGAAAGCCTCCACAAACAAACAAGGCTAAAACCTCTCAACCCTCCCTTTGGAGGATACTGGCAAGTCTCGATCCAGATGTAGACGGAGGCAGGTACAAACGCTCCCTGCCAAACGCAAAAACAACAGAAACCGATCCAAAGTATCAGTGTTCTTAGGAGACTCCTGAAAAATCACAATAAAAAACAAAACAAACAAAAATCTTCAGATAGAAAAGAAAAAGCCAATAAAAAGAAGATTAAATATAAAAGATCTTAAATAAGACAAGAACATCAAAGGGACAATAATAAGGTCTCAATCGAGACAAAGAAAAAACAAGGTCTGCTAAGCAAAGTCGCACGCGCTCACTAATTCTGATTTATGACGTTTCAACATTGAAAACTTTCAACATAAGGGTTTCAAATTTCGTTAGAATCCGCCAAATAATTCACTGGCTAACTTGGGAGGACTTTGGCAATTGTATCATTCGAAAGAGATGTAAAACAATATAAAGGCTTTAAATTTCGTAAGAATCGTCCAGACTCTCCGCCATAGTTTATTTGAATAGCCTTATCTGGGGAAGCTTGGGGCGCGATAATGGTCTCACTGCCGTGAGTGTGGTGGCTACTGCATGTCCCTAGTTCTGAGGTTGTGCTCCTGCAAACTGTGATGTGATAGACGTTTTTTAATCGATAGATTAAAAAAAGAATGAATTTTCGTTATTTAAGAGACAATAATTGATGGCGCATAAGTGAAAAATATTGCCATTGGCCGCGTATTTTACCTTCCAATTTTAGGAATAATTTTTTTCTGTTTTATATCTCTAGCCGAATCTAATATGGCATATATATATATATATATATATATATATATATATATATATATATACACTCACATACTGCCACATTGATGTCGTAGAGTGAAGGCGTGCTGACCGGTCTCCTTTATCAACCTTTGTTTCATCAACAAACAGTGATATTGCTTATTTATCGAATAAAAGTGAATACTAGTAATTTTAACTGCATTGAATACTAAAAATTATAAATCTACGTATGTAAGTTAATTTATTTTGACATATAAAGTGATATTACCGCAATACGTCAAAAATTGCCATGTCGCAATGAGTCTGTTTTGGAAGCCATTAAGCCTAAACTCAACTGAGTGATTAGAAGTGCAGCGCTGCCACATCCATCTTGTTTATTAATCTCTTCACTCTTTGAATTAATAAATTTAAAAGTCACTCATCCGTCAAAACCTAACAACCTTCATAGGAATAATTTAACAATTAAACATTACTATTCCTCCCAGTAATTAAACAAACTCCCATAGCACATAAGCAGTGTATCACATTTCTCCATTCATCCTTAGAAAGAATGGCTCCTCCTACTCTCAGAAAGGCGTAAAAAGAAAAAGATTACTTCAATTACAAGAGGAAAAACCGAATTAAAAGAACCAGTTAATTTTAATGAACTACAGGCCCATATTTCCTCATCTACGCTATCAGGTGATGCCAAAGACATTATGAACGTTCTTTTTAAGTTTTTCGAATCATCTTTTGCCAAATAAGAACAAAAAATCATCTCTCTCGAAAAATCTAACGAAGAAATGAGATCAAAAATCGAAAAATTGGAAGAAAAGGTTGATTCTTCCGACGCTTATGAAAGACGAGATTCGATTATATTCTCCGGCAATATACCTGAAGCCACCAATAATGAAAACTGCAGCAATATCATCCGCAAAACTATTAAAGATAACTGTCACATACAAATGCAAGAATCTGACATCTCTGTTGCTCATCGTCTAGGTCCCGAGCCTAAAGTACAAGGTCCCGACAAAAGAAACATAATTGTGAAGTTGCGCAGAAGTGATCTGAAGCGTGACATCTTCTCAGCATACAAAGAATTCAAACCTTCATTCTATGTAAACGAACAACTGACTCCAAATCACAACAAAATCTTTTTTGTCCTCCGCCAAGCTAAAAAGAAATTCTCCACAAAGATCTCCGGCTGCACTACCAGAGATGGCTCCATCAACGTTTTCCTGCCATCACCCTCCGGTCGCCGTGACCTACGTATAGTCGTCAATACCCGAGTTTCCCTCCAAAAATTTCTGTCGGAACACCTCAATTCGACGCTTGCAGACTTTAATGGTGAGAATCCCTGGAACGATCAGTAATAATACCTTCGGCGATATTACTGCTTTAGATGAGAAAAAATCAAACAAACCATGTTTTGACCTAGCATTCACTTACTTTTATTTCAATTGTATTACATACTTTATTCCTTTTCTCTTATTAAAGTTATCATAAAAATAGTATTTTAACTGTTTATAGATATATTTATACGTAATTGCAATTTGTAACCTTTAATTTTTAAATTCCAATTGAACTGCCTTTATGTTTGAACAACTTGATCACTTCAATAATATCGATCTAGACATAAGCTATTTTGATGAATTATATCCAAATTTTAAAGAAAATAACGTAAGAAACCAATACTATGATTGTGATAAATTTAACACTACATTTTCATTTGAAAAAACAGACCTGTCCATTTTAAATCTTAATATTTGATCATTGCACGCAAACATTGATGAATTTTCAATATTTTTGTCAACACTTAATTATAAATTTTCCGTTTTTGGCATTCACCAAGAGCTGGCTAACAAAAAATAATAAGCTGCTTATCAGTTTCCCAAACTATAACTCTTTTCATTCACTACGCGACGTAAACAAGATAGGGGGAGGTATAAGCGTGTATATATCTGACAGGCTCAATACTAAAAAAAAGTTGACGAAATTAGTATTTTTTATAACTATATTAAAACTTTATTCATCGAGTAAAATCAAATGGTAAAACAATAATCATTGGAACCGTAAATAGACCTCCTTCTGGTGACCCTGAGATGTTTATAGATAAGATGACTAAATTAATCAATTACTTCAATGTTACAAACTATGATGACATAATAATTACAGGAGATTTTAATTTCGACCTAGTAAACTTTGAAAACCACGCATCAACTCAGTCCTTCCTCAATACTTTTTATTCTCATTCCTTACTTCCAATTATAACAAAACCGACAAGAATAACTCAAAACTCAGCAACACTAATTGACAATATTTTCAGAGTTTACCCCGAAAATTACTCTTCCGGTATTCTCCTTTGTGACATATCGGACCATCTTCCTATATTCATTATACAAATGTCCTTTTCCAACTCGAATAATGTTCATCAAAACCGTACAATAACCTACCACATAATTAACGAAAATACCTTAACAAACTTCTATAACTATGTTCTAAATCAGAATCTATATGAAATCTCCTATATAAATGACATCGATTCTGCTACCGAAGAGTTAATTTCACGGCTAGACGATGCTTTTAAACTGAATTGTCCTCTAAAATCTAAAACCATATCATATAAATACAAAACAAAGCCTTGCATAACAAACGCAATTATAAATAACATCAAAAAACGTCTAAAATACTTTTCTTTTTAGAAGCTTAGTCAAATTCCAGAATTAACATATAAAAATTTTTGCAATCAAGTTACTAACCAAATTAAAATAGCCAAGAAAAATCATTACCATGAACGATTTAATCAAATGAAAAATAATATAAAACAAATTTGGAAATTAATCAATTCTGTGATAAAACCTGAAATTACTAAAGGAACAAACCAAATTAAACAAATTATCATTGACGGCAAACCAGTTGATGACAATAAGGAAAAAGCGAATGAATTCAATAAATTTTTTGTCAACGTAGGTAAAAAAATCTTAGACTCCTGCAAAATAGTCGATAAATCTTTTCTTTCGTATTTTAATGAGATTAATGTACCAAATTCCTTGTTCTTTTCTCCTGTAAGCGTAGCCGATATAAAAAAAAATTATTAGTTCACTAAAAAATAAAAAATCAGGTATTAATTCAATCTCCACTAAAATTTTAAAATACATCTCTGATATAGTTGCTCCAATTTTAGAATTAATAATTAATAAATCATTTACGCAGGGTATATTCCCGAGTGTATTAAAAGTTGCTCGGGTAACACCGTTACCAAAGGTCGGAGACCACACAAACGTCAGCAATTACCGCCCTATTTCATGTCTTTCAATGTTCAGTAAAATATTTGAAAAAATAGCATTCAATAAACTTTATAATTTTCTAGACTCTAATTCACTGTTGTATAAACATCAATATGGTTTTAGATGTCAGAAATCAACGATTCACGCGAAACTTAACCACTTTCAATATTTATATGATAATATTGAAAAAGGCCACATTGTATTCTCAATTTTTCTCGATTTTAAAAAAGCTTTCGATTGTGTCAACCATAAGATTCTTCTGTCAAAATTAGCCATGTACGGAATTAGAGGCAACTGTCAAAATTAGTTCAAGTCATATTTAACTGAAAGAAAGCAATTTGTCTCCGTTAATGGTCAAGACTCATCCCACCTTAATATTACAACTGGGGTCCCACAAGACCTTGTGCTAGAGCCTCTGTTATTTTTAATCTATATTAATGATATTGTTAAATCCTCTTCTTTGTTTAAATTTATATTATTCGCGGATGATAGTGCCTTATGAACTCCCTTGCCATATGACAAACTGAGCAACATTGCATCTACAATAAATAAAGAACTCGAAAATCTCTTTGTTTGGCTTAATGTTAATAAACTATCAATAAATGTAGATAAAACCAAATATATTCTTTTCTCTTACAAAAAATCTATTGAATTGCCCCATATTAAAATGGGTGACGGAATAATTTATGAAACTACTCATACCAAATTCCTAGGCATCTTTAAACAACATATTACGCATATCTCAACAAAAATATCAAAATCGATTGGAATATTATATAAATTAAATAAGTTTCTTCCTAAATCTTTTCTCCACTCTTTATATATGACAATGGTGCAACCTTACTTGACATATAGCATAGAGAGTTCGTGTCGGAAATATCAAAATTATCTCAATAAATTAGTCATATTACAGAAAAAAAGCAATTCGAGCCATCCATCAACTCGACTACAAAGAGCATACTAATCGATATTATAAAGAATCCAGAACTCTAAAATTAAATGATCTCTTTGTTTTTCAAACATCCTTATTCTGTTACAAATCAATAAATCGTTCCTATAATAACTATATATTTGATATGCTACAAACAGCTGATAATACCCATAATCACCAAACCCGCAATACAACAAAATTTATTTCACCCTTGTATTCCAAATAAAAATCACAATGTAGCTTTCTCTACAAATCTATCAAAATATGGAATGGCTTGGACGACAATATCAAATCCCAAACCAATTTAGCTCAATTCAAAAAAGCTCTTAAAAACAATATAATTAGGGCTTACTAAATTTCTATTACAGTTTTTGTTATTGTGTATTTATTTTAAACTCTACACTATTATACAGCGTACTATTACTCTGATTTAAAGATTATAAATATGTTGTGATTTATATACGACTGTTGAATATGTTAACTACAGATCTTTTGAAATAATGACTAGAAATAAATCGTTTTTTATTTATCTCTAAATTTAAATACTATGATTATTTGTTATTTGCAATCTCTATAATGGTTAGTTCTCAAATGTATACTAAGTTGTTTATATTTTTTTATAACAAAGGCGTTCTCTGTTTGTAAACATGAAGGGATTTTTATTCTTGAATATGTTATGCTTATTTAGCTGTTAAGATAATCTTAAGTTTTAAGTTTCTGCCCTAAAAGTCACTGACATATTTTGGGCCCATAACTAATCTTTGTATTTATATATATATATATATATATATATATATATATATATATATATGTGTGTATAATATGTATATATATGTATATATATATATATATATATATATATATATATATATATATATATATATATATATATATATATATATATATATATATATATATATATATATATAGTCATATGAGTTGCTGCTGACCAGTCTAATCTTTAATTTCACCGTGAAGGTAAGGATACATAGGAGGAGGCTGAGGTACATGTGATTTATTTATGGAACAACGTTTCGGGCGTATCACCCATCTTCAGGTTCTAAAATCATAAATTAATCTAATACAGTTAAAGAATATTAAAAATATTAAAAAAATAACTCAGGGATTTAAAAGGCAAGAGAATCAAATTATCATTCTAATATAACCACTATTGACACAAAAACAAAAAAACAAAAACAAAACACAAAAGTAAATAATTACAGTATAATATTGCTTACCGATAACTTAGGGATTGAAAAGGCAGGAGAATCAAGGTATCAATCTAATGTAACCACTATTGACACGAAAAATGTTCCATAGATAACTTCAAAATAATTGGTCACAATAACAGTGAATATAGTCTAAGAATTTTGGAATCCCTACTAATACGTACAAAATCTCCTACACTCAACATAGATAATACCGATGTTTCCCTTCTTATTTCTTAATTTTAATTACCTCATTCAACAACCAACCAACCTTCTCTTATTTAACAATCAACCAATCAAATTCCTATCCTTCTTTAAGCCACATCCTTTATAATTTCTTCACTTTGTGATTTCTCCTGAACTTCATCGGTAAGCAATATTATACTGTAATTTTTTACTTTTGTGTTTTTGCTTTTTTTTTGTGCCAATTGTGGTTACCTTAGATTGATACCTTGATTCTCTTGCCTTTTAAAACCCTGAGTTATTTTTTAATTTTTGATTTACCTACATAGTCTTAACCTGATAATTTTTAATATTTTTAATATTCCTTAACTGTATTAGATTAATTTATGACTTTAGAACCTGAAGATGGGTGATACGCCCGAAACGTTGTTCCATAAATAAATCACATGTACCTCAACCTCCTATGTGTCCTTACCTTCACCGTGAATATATATATATATATATATATATATATATATATATATATATATATATATATATATATGAAGTATATGTATAAATCTTAGCGTAATTTCCACCGTGAATCGAAGTTTTTGCCTCAAAATGCAGTCGTATTCTTCAATCACTTTGCTTGTTCAATGATCGCGTTCGTTTTGGCATCTTTTTTGCTCGAATAATTCTGAGGTAGATTTCCGAAGCCTCCATTTTTGCTCTCATCCAAGTTGGTAAATTTCTCAGAGGTGATTTGCTACCGTGGTAATTTTGACACCCAGTGAAGCGATTTTTTGCCATTATTTTTCTTGGATAACCTAGATTTCACAATTTTTATTTATGTTGAAGGGAAGGTTGAGAGGTTCGGAAGGAATTGCATGTTTTAAATGAAAGGTGAGGTCTCATTTCGAGTTCTTATGTCTAAAAAATCAAAAACCTTATTCATGGTTCTTCGGGTTAAATTTGACTATATTTAATGTCTGCTTTATTCACAAACATTTTGACGTATCGGTAAACAGTCAAAGGCATTCGAGAGCATAAATAGTAAAGTTTTGGTTGAGAAAAAGAGCTGACATAGAGGACTAGAATCATCTGAATATTGGAAAAGAGTTACCTGTATCATGCTGATTCGTGCCGAGTATCAAAATGCCGACGTTATGACCCTTGTTCAATATTCTGTAAGATGTAACATTGACAGTTTCAACGGAGACTGCGAAGCCTTGTCCAGCAGAATCCACCCAACAACTGCAGGACGAGGTAATATGGAAGATACAAACAGGAAATACGGTCCTTTGCCAAATTGTGGTGTAATCAAAATAATTCATAAGGCTTTAGCAAAAAGAGAGAGAAAAATGATTGAAGCGGGGCATATTATCTCCAACAGTCAACCGATCACCGGGACGGGTTCTTCTGGCTGGCCAATGATGCAGCTAAGGTCATAAGAAATGAAGCAGAAAAGTGGGAATCTGATTACATCAACCGACAAAATAGAAGAAGCTGACTGGGGACGAACAGCAGTGACTCGGGATGACATCTGCCTGCATATATAGAGAGCGATCTCATTTCTTCTGTAGTTCTATTCTGAAGAAGCTGAAAGGCGAAACGTCAATAAAGAACTCCACTGTGTTTCCGAATTTCTACTTCCTCCACCCATTTTCATATATATATATATATATATATATATATATATATATATATATATATATATATATACTTAGCACAATGTTAAGGGTACAAGTCAAACTTCAATAGGTGATCAAGCTTAAGAATTTCTTAGTTTTTAAAACATCATTCACCCTAGTATTAGATATAGAATGGAGACTGAAAGTAATAACACCCTCCCCTTTTGAGATATTTTATTAAGAAAAAATCATTCTGCTCTTGAAACAGTATACAGGAAACCGACTATTACGAAGTTAGGATTAAACCTTTTTATTTGCACAGATTTAAAATATCAAACTTCATCCATCAAACCCTTCTTCACAGTACATGCAATCATTATTCATCCTTTACAATAAAGGATCTGATTACAAAGAGTCGCAGGAGTTCGATTATATACCTCTTTGAATTTCTAGGTTAGCCCTGAGGCAAATTCATCGGAAGCTCCGTGAAAACTCTGAAGACAAGCTTCTGTTCCCACAGGGACATAAGAAATAGAACAGATAAGATAATTCAAACCCAGGAAAATCATCGATATGAGATCCCGTAATAAAATGTACAAACGATATTTTCATAGAAGACTGTAATTTTAACTTCACATAAATGTCCCATTACCCTTCGAATCCGAGAAACGCTATACATTAAACATCGCTCCCCAAATTTAGATAGCAATTTGTCGTCAGCGTCAGTTTTAGTTACATGAATTGTGTGGATATGGTTTCCTTGTGCAGTTTAATGTTTGTATTTATTTCCATTTGATTTAAGTCTTTAGAACATTTGTATGTACATATTCGACGTTGCTTCCGATCTGATCGAAGAGCTTGAGATGGGTGTCCTAAACGTGGATGAGTTTACGCATCACTGTCCGAGAACCGCTTCATTTTCTTGCCTTGACCTATGTTTGTGCTCTTCGGATGCACAGCCTGATTTTGATTGGAGGGTGGTCGATGACCTCCATGGTAGTGATCACTTTCCCATTTAAATATTTTCAGGGCAACTGCCGCCTGAGAGACCACCTCGGTGGTGCTTGGCGCGGGCGCGGTGGCCTGCATTTCAGGAAATGACTGAATTCTCTATCTCAGTCGAGGAGTTTAGGTCAGTAGATGAGGCCGTTGAGTTCTTCTCCGGCAACCTCATCGCCGTGGGCCTGACTACTATTCCTAGGACGTCTGGCCGTTTTGCACGCCGACCACTCCCATGGTGGTCGGTCGAGTGTGAGACAGCCCTCAAACAGAAGCGTTATGCCTACATGCGCTATAGGCGCCGCCCGATCGATTTGACTGTCGCTGAATTTCGTCGGGCTAGGGCTACGTTCCGGTATATTTCGAAGCAGGCCCACCGCTCTTCTTGGCTGGCATACGTGTCTTCACTTAACGGGAAGACCCCTTTAGCTGAGGTGTGGAAGCGAGTCAAAAGAATTCGGGGCAAGTTCTCGCAGGACCCCCCCTCCTGTTCTCCAAGAAAATGGGACCGCAATCTCGGACCCCGCGTCCGTGGCTTAATCCTTAGCGACCGCCTTTTCCGCATTCTCTAGCCATGATGCTGCTCCGCCAGCATTCAATGCACGTCGTCATGTCGCGGAAGGCCGCCGGCTGGACTTTACCTCCAGAGGAGGAGAACCCTTCAACGAGAAGTTTACTGTGAGTAAGTTGCGTTCCGCTCTAGCTTCGTGCGCGGACACCGCCCATGGTCCAGACGATGTCCCGAAGGCCATGCTTTAACACCTGGGTAAGCGAAGCATGGCCTTTCTGTTAGATTTGTTCAACAGGATCTTGTTGGAAGGTCTTCTTCCAGACTCCTGGCGAATCGCTACTGTGCTCGCCTTTTGCAAACCGGGGAGAGATCACTCTACTCCGACTAGTTTCCGCCCAATCTCTTTAAACTCTTGCGTGTGCAAGTTGATGGAGAAATTGGTAAATGTTAGATTAACCTTTTTCCTGGACAGCAGGGGCCATCTGTCTTCCGCACAGTGCGGCTTCCACAAGTTCCACTCCAAGTCGGATGCTTTGCTTCGACTGGAAAATGGCGTCTGCGAGGCTTTTCTTCATAGACAGCACTACGCCACGGTGTTTTTCGATCTGGAGAAGGCCTATGATACCGCTTGGCGATACGGTATCATAGAGACTCTCCACACGATGGGGGCGAGGGGACGCCTCACAATGTTTATATCTGAATTTTTGCGAGATCGTCGATTCCGCGTACGGGTGGGGGGAACCCTCTCCGGCCCAAAGGAGCAGGAAAAGGGTGTCCCACAGGGAAGTGTCCTCAGTGTCACATTCTTTGCCCTGAGCATCAATGGCATTGCTGGAAGATGTTCTCGCTACGCTCTACGTGGACGACCTTTCGATCTCTTTTGGCGCGGCCCAGATGCCAACTCTAGAGCGTCGACTCCAACAGGCATTGAACCGCGTCTCTCGCTATGCCTAAGCACACAGGTTTCGGTTTTCTTTGGCCAAGCCTAAGGTAGGGCACTTCTGCCGCCATCCACGGCTTCACCCCGACCCAGATTTGTTTCTTAATGGGGTGCGCCTGGATGTGGTTGAGTCGCACCGTTACCTTGGTCTTGTATTCGACCGACGCCTCACCTGTGAGGCTTATATTCGCAGCCTTAGGGTCTCTTGTACCCGCGCCATGGACATTCTCCGTCCTGTGACGTTCAGCGCTTGGGGCGCTGATAGGACTACTGCCTTACTTTTTTATCGATCCTTTGTTCGCTCGAAGCTCGACTACGGATGCGAGTTTTATGCATCCGCAGCCGAACGTTTATTGCGGAAGGTGGATTCGATCCACCAAACCGGCCTTCGCCTTGCGACCGGTGCGTTCCGCACTTCCTCCATTAGAGCCTGTTGGTCAAAGCTGAAAAGATGCTACTCGCTCTGCGCCACGTGCAGTGCATCACTCGCCTGTACGCGCGAGCCCAGCGCCTCCCTCAGTCGTCAACAGATTTCACTGCATCCACAGCTGATCTCGATGGTGCCTATGCCGCCGAGAGACGCCAGTCATACCCTAAACCCAAATGGTTTAGGGCCAGGAAACTCCTTTGAGAGGTAAATATAGCTCTCGGGCCGGTGGCGCCCCTGGTTCTTCCCAGGACGCCACCCTGGAGGGTACCACATTTGGCTATTTGTCGCCACGCCTCTGCTCCCAAAGCTTGTACGTCGCCGGGAGTATTGCGTTTAACCTTTTTGGAGCACACATCGTGTCACGTTGGAACCGTGCCAGTGTATACGGATGGCTCCAAGTCCCAAGAGGGGGTCGGCTTCCACGCCGTATCCCCTCTGTTTGAAGTCAGTGGGGCTCTACCAGGCGCTGCGTCTGTCTTCACGGCCGAACTGGTGGCAATACACCACTCGGTACGGGAAATTGCGCGACGTGCGCGGTTTTGAGACCGGATTGTGAATTATAGCGACTTACAAAGCGCCCTGAGTGCTCTCGGGGCATTGGAATCTCCGCATCCCCTGGTTCGCGATATCCGTGACGCCACGGTTTTGGCGAGCCAGGCGGATGTCGAGATTATCTTCTGTTGGGTTCCTGGACATGTAGGAATTGCGGAGAAGGAGCGTGCCGATGAGGGCATTAAAGAGTCCGCGAGGACTCTGCGACCGGACCAGCGTTTTGCTCTTCCTCACACCGACTACATGTCAGGAATACGGGCAGCTCTTCGGACTGCTTGGCAAAGAAGATGGGAGACGGTCGAAGGAAACTTAAAGTTGCGTGCCATTGCGCCGCGACTGTTCCCATGGACCTATTCCCCAATGCCGCGGCGGCTTCAGGTTGCTTTCTGTCGTCTCCGAATCGGACACACTCCTGTGACGCATCGCTATCTGATGGAGCGCTCGCCTGCGCCCTATTGCAACGACTGCATCGTCCCCCAGACTGTTCGGCACATTCTTATAGAATGTCCCAGTCTGGGTGATCTTCGCGCATGATACCTGTCCCGTTACCGGGATGGGCGGGGTATCTACCACCTGCCCCATTTTCTTCGGGACAGATTCGTGCACCTAGACTTGTGGACTTGTTGACTTTTGGGGGGAGGCCGGGCTTCTCTCCTTTATTTAAGGTTTGTTTTTTTTATTGTTTTGTGTGTAGGTTGCACTCTCCTGCACCGGGGTGAAGGGTACCTCCCCCCGCTGCCGGAGATTGCTCCCTGATTGTTAAGTTTTTCCAATTTATATCATTTTTAAGTTCTCATATTTTTATTTCAAAGTAGCCTAGTTCTAGGCTGTCGTGTTTTTTGGCCCCTTATGCACAAGTGGGTAGTTGCCAGATGGGCTCTATAAAATTATATATTATTATTCTACGTTGGTTTTTAGATCCTGAACTCTCAGGTTAATCTTGTTAAAATTTTCTTCCTCCCTAATTGCTTAGGCAGTATTTTAATCTTCGACTTCAAAAACACGAACTGGGAAGAGTTCAAAAGACACATAGCATAAAACACGCCACAAAGCCTCGACCTGGACCACACCAATCCAGATCTGTTAGATGATCACTGGTGACCAATCATGAACACTATAACCGCAGCACGCGACCTACACACAACACACAAAACCTACACATGCATAAAACACTTCACATATTCCATACACACTCAGAGACTCATCACACAGTACAACAATCACTACACCAGAGGCCCAGGAAAACACAACATCACTCAACTACGTGCCTGCACCCTACAGTGCGTGCAACTAGATAGGAGCCAACAGTGGCGAGAGGTCGTCCACATCGCAGACAACACTCGTTGCACTGACCCCTCCTTCTTCTGGCGGCGCGTAAAAAAGATGCTAAGCACCGATCCACCCAAACTCATCCCCCTTCAAGTAAATAGCAGACACTCAAAAACACCAACGTCATCCTCGACGCATTTAGGTCCCACTGAGACACAGTACAAACACAACCCACCAAACCACACGCGCAAGAGCACTTCCAAGAAGTCCAGGAGTAGTGTCTGGCCCGCGCTCACGAGCTAAGGTTTCTCCTTCCTGATACGAATGGAGCTGCTCGACAACACATCTACACTGACCACTCCCATCACCGTCGAGAAAACAAAACAGATTAAAACAATACCAAAACGCGCACCTGGCCCTTCTGGCATACCAGCCACATTAATACACAACCTCCCCGCAAACATATACCCTACACTTACACACCTATTCAACGCCTCACTAGCCTCAGGCCACTTCCCCAAAATATTCAAAGTCTCTCACAACATACTTCTACACAAAACGAATTAAGACCCCCAAAACCCAAACAATTACAGGCCTATTGCTCTTTTAGAGCACCTAGGCAAAATACTCGAACGTATGATCAACTGCCGCCTACGCGAATACCTGGAAGAGAGGGACTGGTTCTTCCCCCACCAATATGTCTTCAGGAGGGGCCGGTCCACTCAGACGGCTGTGACCATCGTTCACGACATAATAAAAAAAACACGCCAGGCACGACAAAAGACACTCTCCATCAGCAAGGACGTAGAGAAGACCTTCGGTAAAGTGTGGCACGAGGGACTCCGTTAGAAACTCACCAACAATACGGAGTTACCTTTCTGCACCAGAAGGCTCCTCCCGCACTACCTCACTGAACGGAGATGCCACATAAAATACAACAATACCCTATCACAACCTTTCACACCACGCTCAGGCGTTCCCCAAGTAAGCGTACTGGCACCCACACTTTACATCATGTACACAAACGACACCCTACATCCACCTGAAAACTGCCGTTAAACCTACACAGTGTCCTACGCCGATGACGAAACCATTCTCGTCAGCGTCCGCGGACCAGAAGAGATCGCGCACCACGCACAAATAATACTAGACGGAAAGACAGAGTACGAGGATAAATGGCTGATTGCCACGAATCCTCAGAAGACACAGATGACGCTCTTTGGCGCAAGAGATCCTTACATGCATAACCTACAAATATTCCTACACACACCAAACAGGAAGCATTAAACTCAACAAGGCTCGACTACACACAACAGGCCAAAATCCTTACGGTAACTTTTGACAACTCCCTTAGGTTCAATATACACCAACACATAATACAAGCAAGAGCTGCACGCACAAACCAAATTCTGCGCAGGTTCTTCTACCCTGCAGGTAAGAAACTACATTAACACCTATATAAAACACTCGTGCGACCTCTTCTACGTATGCCCCATTGCCACTCGTAGCTGCGAGTGTCACGTGACAGAAGAAGGCTCAGCGTATTCAGAACTCTGCTCTGAAGCGCGCTTGCCATGTACGCGAAAATTTCCACACTAAACGACAACAACAAATAAGCACCCATCGACACATACTCTCAGACTAGACTCACAAAATAACTCGGGAAACTCGCCAGAGACCCCATATACTCCGCACTACACGCAAGATTGTATGTTGCGATGGCACAGCGCTACCCCGCAGCTTATGACCACCCGCAACCCATACCATTCTACGCATAAGTTAAGAGCATCATGAATAACGCGTTTCCGACTATACAGACACGACCTCCTTCCTAACCAGCTTAAACCGTCGTCCAGTCATGAACACCCCGAAAAACACCCAACTCCAACACGCATCGGTGTCTAGCCACCGATCTATCAACTCTTCCTATCCCCTTTCAAGTTATTTCCGTACCCTTCACCTCTACGACTACCTGATCGCTTGTATTCCACAGTGATCCCTCTCTGTTCTTTTTATATACATCGATTCGATCAACCTAAACTATTGAATTCGCCGCTTGGATCGGCTTTTCGCTAAATCACTCACGCTTAGTAGAGCAATCACCGAAAGCATCACAGCCCTTTCCTTCGAAGAGAATTTTCGCTGCCGAGGTTGGAAGTTTAAATACGAAGGAAGTCACGAAGAAATACATGTGCAAATTTGGAAGGAAAAAATCACGCTTATGGAAAAGAAGATTTTAATATAGAAGAACATCTCATCTTCATTCTCATTTTCATTTTAAATTCATCTATTGTCTCCTACACCCTTTTATCTACCACACCGAAAATCCTCCCATTCGGGAGGTACCTTAAAAGATAGAATATACAATTTTTAACTAAGCGCATCGTACTCATCATCATGATTGCCTAATTCCCCCATCCCCGCATCCCAACTCGGGCACGATGGCTTGACTAGTTGACACTGTCATTTCCACCTCGTATCAATTATGCAGTGCACTTGCGATTGCATAATTGGGGGTACAGGAGGAGGAAGGTCTGAAGAATAGCCCGCTGTCAGATACCCGTATCAGAGGAGTCCCCGGATAATGGGCCGGGTTGCAACATTCGCAGGGGAGTTTAAACCTTCGCCTGTGAGGTGCCACCAGAATCGCTGAGAGACATACAACCGTCTCATCGTATGTCGGGAGCAACCGCAGTTTTTAATTACATCAAGGAGGCGGCACCCCTAGTTAGCGCTGGTTGATTCCACGCTAACCAACAAAATGTACGTCATGTTTCACCACTGGAGAGGAGCCCAACCAAGTCCATACAATCATCAATCATCATCTCATTTAATGATAGCCAAACTAGTCGGACGGAGGCACTGAGAAGGGAGAGGGACCAAAAAATTACAACACAAATGGAGAACAATTTAGAATATCAAAGACTCCCGCTAAGAACCAAAGCAGGAAAACAAAAACCTAAAAGAAGTATACTCATTCGCACGCTATACACGGAACTGAAGATCGCCCTCACAAAACTGATAGAGGTTCCTAATGGCTAATAACTCTGTGCTACAAGCAGGACGATATAGAACGACTGATGGCGTCCAAGGGGCTAGATGCTCTAAGAAAAATAGGCCTACCCCAAAACTCCTACCGCAACTAATGGCCAACCGATCATTTGTCTGTCGAAAGGTCTATGTATTCGTCAAATCCCAACCAAAAGAAGAGCTAAAGGAGGAAATAGAGAAGGAGATCAAACACATAAAAACACGGAACTCATAAAATTCGGACACCATACGTGTATGTTCAAGGTCATCTGCGTCACGGGAGAAATGGTATACAAAGCCACCAGCAACGGAATCCTTGTATTTGGTATGAGGATCCCTCCCGAAAATATAGAAAAATAAAAATTTCTTAATGTACAAACATGCTTTCAATGCTACGCCATTGAAGAACCTGTGACAAGGAACTGCTCCCAAATGGGCAAAGAAATATGCTCTGGGTGTGGAATATATGGACACACGTTCCAAGACTGTGAAGAAATGCACCAATTGCCAAAGCCCCCCTAGAAAAATGGCAAAAATTGCTCCAAAAGGAAAGACATAATCAAAAAGAAAGAACAAGAACAAAAAGAGGAACCGGCAACGAAAATAAATCGAACATACGTGAACGTAGCGAAAGCGGCAGTAAAAGAGATCAAAGAAACACAAAAACCAAAAATAAATATAAATGTAAACGAAGGAAACAGCATGGACATACTTGCCTGCATAATGTTCGCCCATGTGGAGAATATTGCCCAGTCAGGGACTTCTCGGAAACAATAAACCTACTACTAGAAAAGAACCCGGTAAGAAAAATGTGGTTCCGCACAACCCCCCATCGGCACTCATTTACCGGGTCACAGCCGGAAACACCCTACACGTCAAAGATATGCTGAAAATAGTGGCCACACTGGAAGACAATGAAAACCAGACGGAAACTAAAGACTCTGACGAAGGAAAAAAACACACAGACAAATCGGTAACGGAACAAACAAAGAAGACTAAAAAGAAGAAGAACCTCAGAAAAATAAATAAGAGCCACAACACAAAAGAACAAACAGAAACAGATACCGAATCAAAGGGAATGAGGAGGGATGTCGGTACGAAGTCAGAGACTTCAAAGTGAGAATCTCGTACAAGAGGCTTACCCCCTGC
Organism: Ceratothoa steindachneri; assembly: GCA_963969495.1. NCBI lineage: Eukaryota > Metazoa > Arthropoda > Malacostraca > Isopoda > Cymothoidae > Ceratothoa > Ceratothoa steindachneri. The sequence continues at coordinate 121,224,967 of OZ018327.1, forward strand.
CAAAAGGAACCAAACAAACGGAAATAATGAAGGGTATATAAAGAGGCACATGTAAGTAGAACTACGTGTCGGAATATGACGTAAAAACACTACAAAAACTACTAGAAGAGAATAAAATCAGAATCTTCCCCGACGACGGGAAAATAATTAAGAAAGAAACGTTCGAAAAAATTACCAACGGAAAATGAAAAAACCCAAAGACGGAAGGGAATTAGCACACCAAAATAAGAAACAATGACCACACGATATCAAGTTTAAAAATACTACATCAACACCAACGGATGGAAAAACAAATCAACACAGTACGGGAATATCTTTCGACAAATAGACCCTGACGGCTTCACCATCTCAGAGTACGGACTAGAAGACAATGAAAATATGAAAACATTTAACTATCACATAATTAAGAACCCCACCGGAGAAAGGTACGAGGGTACAGACATCGCAGTAAAAAAGAACCTACAACAGACACAGGAACGGAAGGTGAACGAGGCTTATGCCGCTGTGACTTTAGAAATGGCGTTCACTCCATTGATGATAGTAGCGGCTTATCAACCACCCGGCGTTCGTACATTCCTGTGTATTCAGTAATGGAATTGTTCAACAAGAATCAAATATATTGCTGGGAGACTTGAACATGAGAATACGGGAATCAGGATATAAAACAACAAACAACACGGGAAGAAACTTCGAACTGTTAATGGAGAAGAAAATAATAAGGACAGCCGGCCCGGAATTTCCAACATACATTACCCGAAAAGCACCCACACAACCAGATATAATACTAACCAACGAAAAATTCTCTTACAATATGCACATGGAACCAATAACAATTCCATGCCGCGACCACATTTTCATTCTGGTGACCACCAACCAGAATTCAATACAGGTCCCTATTAAGCCACGGAAATCATACAGGAAAGCAGATCGAGTAAAATAGGTAACAATGCTGCAAAGACTCACGCAGCAAGACCTAGACGGAAAAACCCATGAACAATTAGAAGAGACACTCAAGTCATTAATAGAGAGCATCAATCAGGCATACCATACAACCTAGATAAGGTACAGAACTCTTACAAAAAGCACCCACACAACCAGATATAATACTAACCAACGAAAAATTCTCTTACAATATGCACATGGAACCAATAACAATTCCATGCCGCGACCACATTTTCATTCTGGTGACCACCAACCAGAATTCAATACAGGTCCCTATTAAGCCACGGAAATCATACAGGAAAGCAGATCGAGTAAAATAGGTAACAATGCTGCAAAGACTCACGCAGCAAGACCTAGACGGAAAAACCCATGAACAATTAGAAGAGACACTCAAGTCATTAATAGAGAGCATCAATCAGGCATACCATACAACCTAGATAAGGTACAGAACTCTTACAAATCCAAAATAGAGAGAAGAAATGAAGAGAAAAACTAGAAAAATATACAGAAATAAGAGAACAAGGACCAAAGAACTGATAAGAATCAAAAGAGAACTGATCTTTCGCATAGAAGATAAAGAAGAAAACTGGGACAACTTTACAAAAAAGGTAAAAAAAACACAAAACCCAAGTGAGGCTTAGGAGGTTAATCAAGAAAATAAAAGGCCAACCACCAAGAAGGCTGATAAGAATAATAAACGAACAAGGTGAATACTTGAGGAATAACGAAGAAACAGACAAAAAATTCAGAAACCATTGGAGCAAAATTTACACAATAGAAGAAAAAGACAATCAAAGATACGACAGAAAGACGGAGGAAATAGTAAATGGGATTATAAGAACAAATATAGATAGGCTAACATCGGGGAGTAGAGTTGACCTACGAACAAACCACTGCAGTGGGGAGCAGTCCGTCAGTATCGATGACGGAAGGTCCGTCAGTCTGTCACTGACGGACTCCCGTTTCGCTGACGACTGGCAGAAACATTATTTGCCGAAGGTCGTCTTTGCTTTACGGGTTAGTGACGGTTTGAATGACGGCCGAAAATCGCTTCCGTCGGCGCTTATTCCGTTAGTGTTTCAAAGTTTCCTTCAGTCCTCAGTCCGCCAGCGAAACGGGAGTCCGTCAATGACGGACTGACGGACCTTCCGTCATCTGTACTGACGGACTGCCTACCACTGCAAACCAGCAGGCGGGAGTAGGAGAGACGATCATAACGAAATGGAATTACGACAAGGCACCAGGAAACATATTAAGAAATATTACGGACATATTTAACGCGTACTTTAATATAGGGGCATTCCCGGAAGTGTTCAAGGTAGCAAAAATGGTATTTATGCCCAAACCCGGCAAACCACCAAACATGGTTTCCAGTTACAGACCAACATCGCTCATCAACTTTCTGGATAAAGTATTTGAAAAAATAATAAACAACAGACTAGCCAAACACTAAAAAGAAAATGGAATGACGTAAGTTACCTACCAACAAGTATAGTGAGGGATCATTTTTATATAAAATAAGAAGTTTAATGTTAATAGAAATTCCACCAATGCCATCAAGAATAATCTAAATCGAAAGTCTTTAACTACGGCCCGTCGATAACATCAGGCCCGACTAAGATTTTATCTCGCAGCAACATGAGATTTAAATTGTCACAGTTCTCTTTCGTTCTATTATTTTTATAACGCCCTCAGACTATGAATAAAACATTAATTTTTTCTACGCCAAAATATGTAAAATATGCGATTATGGCCCTCGTAGTCAAAAGTTTGGTGGCCCCTAATCTAATGATGAGTCCAGGTTAACACGCAAATAAACCTGATCTTGGGTGGATCTACGGGTTTCCCTATGCTGATCAAGGGTGCCAGGTAATATTCAAGGAAACAGAAGTATTTTGAGAAAGAACACGAGTAAAAGTAGTAAACGTCAAGGGAAGAAGCGAGGCCTTTTATTCACTATTCGTAGCCCGTTTTGGCCGCCCTGAACTGGATTCTGTAATTGCATTGGTGTCGAAGAGGCTCGGCAGGCGAGACAAAAACTTGCTTTAGAAGTAGGTTGATGAAGGCTCCTGGGATAAACGGAAACGAACGCTGGTTTGGGAGAGAAAAGGAAAAGAACAGGGTTAAATTGAACAGGTATTTTGATTGCTTGTTAAGATGGAAAAGCGAAATGTGCAATCCAACGAAGTCGACTTGGAAAAGTTGCGGGACAAGAGGAATGCACGCATAAATTAAGAAATATACAGGATAACGCCGAATTTTACCATTAGTATTGAACTCTAAATCCTTAGGACGCTCTTCTCAGCAGGATGTCTTTATTTTAGAGACTGGTCAGGATCAGGAGAGTTGTGAGCCTTTATAGAAAGCTCTAATAAGCAGTATATGTTGGCCTTATGGGCTTTCCATCTACAATCTCATTTTACCTAACCTCAACACTGTTGGAAAATCTCTTCAAAACCTTCTGGATATAGATGCAACTTTAGTTCTTGCTTCTTAGTTTTAAGTAATATTAAGAATAATTGTGCTAGGAGAGAGCTGAAAAAAAATCGATAAAGGTGCTGATTTATTGTGAATAAAAGAAATCTACTCGACCAAAACGCCATGTTTGACGTCATTGCCGGGTCACCGTGAAGAAATCGCGTATCCCAATGCACCCACCTGCAATCATTCAAAGAACTGGGGCGGGGGCGAATTCTCTCCATTGTCGTTAATTTATTGCAGAGGGAAAAGGAGGTCAATTACCACGTAGGATCGTTTGACCCGATCAGAAGACAAGAGTGCTGATTTATGTCACGTTTCTTATTTTACTTCCATCACTGGCGAAAGTTTGATAAAAACCACATAAATTTTCATGGGTGGAATGGGTCAAATTTGTCGTGGTTTTAACCTCTCAGAGTGTAGAGCGTGGGGTGGAATTGATATGGATGTTCTGGTTCAAGGTTCCCATTTAGGATAACTTGAGATATTTAATAGCCCTAAAATACAGGGTGACATCGTCAAATAATTATTTACCATTGTCTTTTAAAGCTTAAGTTTTTAACATGGCTGAAATTTCAAAAATTCAATTGCAGTTGATAATTTTGAAGTTTGCAAAAGTTTTCCTTTAATTTCAATAAACTTATTGGAATTAAGTGTAGTGGCGAGTTCTTCCTGCATTTTTTTGAAATATCATTATTAATTGAAGAAATGGTTGAATAGAGTGAAGGCAAAAGAGAGAATTTTGAAAATGAAGAGAAATACAACAGCGAATTTCCTCCTTCGAATGCTCAATATTACTTCCTTCTTGTTTAAAAATTTGTTTCACCCTTTTAGAATCGCGTTTAGTAGTTAACCTGTACAGGCCATGAACGAAGAGGCGGATAATTATTATACAAGATAAATTGGGGTAATTAAAAGAAGTATTTCCCGTAGTCTAATGGAAAGGTCGTCATATTTTGGGTGGCATTGTTGAAGATTATTTCACGAACTCATGGTCTGCATTCGGACTGTAGATAGATCAGTCTAGGAGAGGGGGTGTAGAAATAATAAAGGAGGAAAGTAGCCTAAGTGAGTTACAAACAGCTTCCTGTGTCGCTGGACCACTGTTAGCGAGCAGCGAAGCCACTGATTTATTCTGAGTCTCAAAAAGATTAATTCCACTTCTTGAAACATTGCAGGAGTAAAAGCAGTTTTGTCTCGAGGTTATAGTTGTTTCAAATATTTTTATTTTTATTCTCTTCCTACAATCTTTTAAAATCTGAAACCCTCCCCTCGTTCTTTCTCCGTCGAGGGAAAATTTCCTCGGTGGTTATATCACCTTTTTCTATCAAATATTTGCAATATGTGGTAAAATATGTAGGTTATGAGATTCAATGTTGGTAAATACAATAGCCTTAATTATTATTACACAATAAAATGTCAATGAAGAAAATAACGGAAGAAAAGGATCAAAGAATAATTGTGATTTCTTCAAAATGGCAAGAAGCCAAACTAAATTACAAGGACTTATATATTGGTGTTTTGCTTACAAAAGATATAATGTTATTACAAGCCTTACGATGTTGATATTTGAACATGGCATGCATGTTTGGCTGGCATAAATGGCCATCGATGTTAGTTAGCATGAGAGGGTGCAACCGTAATCACTCTAATAGGAATTAATATCTCCAAGAATCATGGGTTCTTAGTTTCTCCTTTTATTCATTCAAAATTATCCCTTCCTTACCCACCCCTCCAATACTTTTTCCGTGATATTGAATTATAATATACTGGTATCATTTTATGAACTTAAGCCGTAAAGCCGCCACAAAAGTTTGAAAAAGTCTTAGAAACCTGGATTAGGTACAACGGCTCAAAGTGTTATAGAACTACCATATTTAGAAGATTGTTAGCCAATTAATAGAAATTCCAAATTCTAAGACTCTTCTATATCTAGTATAGATTGAAATCTGCGCTTTACCTCAGAATAAGTAGACAATAACCAGAGGAAATGGGTGGAAATTAAAAGAAAGCGATTATTTTTTTTCACATAATTAGTTAATTGCTGGAATGGGTCAAACGTGACCTGCCTGAGATCCATTGAAATGAAGGAGGAACAAACCGTTTCGGTTAAGCATCGGAGGACTTAAACGTTGTAGTACATAATTGTCTCTTTGTTAAGAGTATTAATGTGTTATGCGATCAAGCCATTGTGTTTTGTGCTTAATATTGTAGTAAAAAACCCAATTTTTATTTCTCGTAAGCATTCTGTCCAGAAATGGCTCACGCGCAGCCGACAGTTCCTATGGCACACGAACACCATATTTTTACCTTTAAGAAAAGGAACAACTTAAATACCCTACACATTACCCTCCCTTCACTAACTCTTGCAGTTTGCCCTCCTGGCCTTACTACCAGCAGGATGACCTTCGGTTATATATCTTCTACAAATTTTCTCTTCACCCATCTTCACAAGTTTCTTTACAGGTCTCTATAAACATTTTTACTGAAAATGCCCCTCGTTTGTTATCGCTTTAAATATGAAGAGGATAAATTATGCGTGGGAATCCAAATCTCTGGATAACTCCCTCCATTCGATCGAGGTTGGATGTGTATCGTACCGTTTGTATCAGCAGTGACCTAAATACTGATGAATGGTCTGATTTCCTTTATTTATTTATGGGGTTTCTTTTTATCATCATGAGTGTTTCGCATTGTAATGAGCTAGTTATATCTCTATTTACTGAGCGGCCTAAAAAAGAAAAATTGAAGGGAGGGGGATCGGTGGAGATATACAGAAATAGAAAAAGGCACCAGATTGAAAGGAATTTATAGCATCTAAGACAATTTCAGTATTCCTGGTCGAACAGAGAATCCTATTAGACGCACTTGACAATTTACTGCAACGAAGATAGGATAAGAAAAATGCGTTGAAATCTATTAATAAAAGACACCAATATGGCGGCCAAAATTCTTGGAAGGGAGAAACCTATTCAGTGTTTTCAAGCGCATACCTTCGGACACGGACGTCTTTGAATGGCGTTGAATTCTTTTCCCTCCTAAAGTGAGACGAAGTCCAAATGATGTAAGAATTACGGGATAGAATCTAATTTGATTAACCCATTTAGTCGATGTTAACCTCTTCTAATGCTCAAACAGGTGATTTGTAAGCTATGAAATGAGTTAACCATGTCTTTAAACAATGGGGCCATAAACTTCTTTAATATCCTTAGGTGTGGGGCCTCGGATGCCTTGGGCTACCTAAAGACCCATTACAGTGAGTGAATGGATTTGAATTAGGGATGGATTTAGTCGACTTCAATGGACACCACGAGGCATTAATTAAGGCAGATACGCCCTCTACCTGATGTCGCCCTTCAAGTAATTGTGAGCTACGCAAAGAGGGATCAGACTCTGAGAAATACTCGAGGGAAGACTAGGGAAGGGTGGGGGAGGCGGAATTCAATATTTTGGGTTGAGAGTGTAGATGGTATCCAGGTTCGAATCCCCCAATTACTTTCAAAGGATATAGTTTTATTTAAAACGTTTTAGGATTATTTAAAATTATGCAAATTAACTTAAAATGTTGAAGAACAGAGCAGAAGTTGACATAACAATAAGATTGGATGCAAAGCTTGGTTTGGTGAAAAACGCAGACTCGTAATTATGAGGTCTCGATCGCTATGGAAGTTCGGTGGATTTATTTTATATATCGGTTAGACTGCATCGCGACTTCTCCCACATCAGTTTTACTGTATTGCCACCTTTTCATTGGTCTTACTGTATTGCCACTTTCTCATCGGTTTTACTCTATTGTCACTTCGCTCATATTGGTTTTACTGTAATGCCGCTTTATAACGTCGGGTTTACTGTATTACCACTTTGCCCCATACAGATTTTACTGCGTTGCCATTCATCATGTTGGTTTCACTGTTTTTCACTTACCTCACATAGGTTTGACTATGTTACCACCCAGCAGATATATGTTTAATATATTACTACTTACCTCACAGCGGGTTTACTGTATTGTTAATTCACCCATATTCGTTTTACTATATTACCACTTCCCCCATATTCACCAGACTTCCTACATTCTGATTTTACCTCCCCCTCCCACACCCATTCAACTTCGTAGGATGGAGGGCTCATCAGCGGAAGAGATTCACACTGGTCTTAGTGCTGGGGTTAGCAATAAACCAGGGATCTCTTTTCACATGGTATAAGTGAGTTACCAGGAAGGTGGTAAAATTCATTGCATAATTACTCTGAGTACCTTTCTACCACTAAAGTTTAATTATGTATGGTTTTCTCGGATAAATGTTATTTTTTGGCTAAAACCGTAGAAACTTCAGTTGTTTTACATTTAGATTTGGTGATAATAACTTTTAGATAATATGGTACCAATTAGTTAAATTTTAGTACCTACTTTGCATTGAGTTAGGGCTAAATTTGCCACGTTCTGGTGGTGTATCTGTTACATTTACCAGACAATGAAGAAGAGACTGAACGCAGGTGTTTGTCAGTGTTTATATTTTTAATTAATGTAGAATTTCTTCCATTTGCGCAAAGTTCCACCACTGAAGTGAATGAACTATGTTGTGAAAGGGGTTTTGAGGATAAAAACAAGAATCACTATAAGTTTTACTAGGGATCTGTGCACATATAAGATGCGGGTGGATTAACGTTGCTCCGAACCATAGATTTACAGCGTATGCTAGCCTTGATTTTAGATTACTTCTTGCTTTAAGATCTTATTCTGATTTAAGCGCGGCGCAAATTTATCTTTGCAATTATCTTCACAGATACCCCCATCCCCCCAAAATCGAGATGGTTTACAGAGATTTAGACACTTATCAACCTTTTAAGATATTTACATTAATTTAAATATATTACCAAATTATTTATCTTGGTGCAAATGAAAGACATACGAGTATACCTTGTTTGTCACATTAATTTTTATTAGTTTTTTTATATTTTAACTTCTATAAATCAATATTTTTTCACTTTACAGACGTATAGACAGTGCCTGTAAACATGATCCTGTACTGTGCAACATTGGGTATTCGACTATTCACCGGTCGGTATCGACATTTTTTCCTTGTTGATCCACCCTCACTTAGCAATCAGAAGTTCCGTTTTTAAGTTTTTCGTCTAACCAATTAAGAGGCAAAACTACAAAAGCAAATAACACTATTTGTCCTTTATTAGACACGGTAAAGGAGTTGATAAAGTTTGTTTCTCTCTTGGCACACAATTTACGGTGCTATTCCAAGGCGGAGACGTAAGTTTTTGTTTTAAATATAGATTTAGAAGGAAAGTTGTCGATACGCTTTGATGAAGTCATTTGAAAAAAACAACCCTGGGAAATCTGCTCTCGATGTAAGCAAACTGTCAGACGGAGAATAGAGTTCTAAAAGTGATATGGTCTGCTGCTTGCAGCATACATAGATAAGAGGCCAAGAAATGTGCTTTTTACCTCCGGAATAAATATTATTTGAGGCCAAGATAAAGATTATTTTTGCAAATCTATTTTTTTTTTCTCAGTCAAAAACCGCAGACACATTTTTGATGGAATTTTTGAGAATTGATTAGAAACAAACCCGCCAAAGCGAGCGGAGATGACGTATTACGAAGCCCAAATGGTTGACTTACTTGGGGTGGGAGGAACCGGGGAAAATTTCTCTTAACATCAAGGCGTTTCAACAACGAAGGTAGGTCATGGTGGGAGGGGGCGGGGGGGGGGCAAAATAATGAAAAATGAAGAGAGTGGTAAATAAAGTCTTCTATACCTGTAAGGAAATAGATTATGATCAGAAGAATTATACCACCCTCTTATTGCATCAGACTTGCGCCTACTTTAAATACTAATACTGATACTGATAATAATAATAACCTCTTCTTTTTCCTTTATTTTTATTTTTACTAGCTGATTTAGCCGGTTATACATGGTTTAAGTGTGTGCTAACAAATAAGGTTTGTATCTATGGCAGTGTATAAATGACATGTAATAATTCCAACTTTTATTTGACGTCTGGTAGCAAAAAAAGTAGACTATAGAGTTGTAAACCAATCTTTCGATCGTAATTTGCAATTAATTTTCAGTTTGGTCATTAAATACTGCATTAAATAAAAAAAATCACCTTTACATTCCTGATGAAAGTTATAATTATATATTTTAGTTAAAAATATATACAAGTTTTAAGTGTTTGGTTTCTTTAGCGATCAAAAAGCGCCACCAAATCCCTCGTTTATACACCTAAATTATTTTTTTTTTCTTTTTACCTTTTCTTTTTAATGGGGCAGAACTTGTCCTGGCATATTTGACCTGATAGTTTTGGCGAGTGGTCATATGTGCTGTGATATTTTAAATATTCGGTTCATTGACTAAAACTCACTAGAGAATCCACTAAAAGTCACTAAGAAATTGCTGCAACACGGAAACAGCATTGAATGGAACGAAATAGTACCTCTTCCTCCGCCATGAAACTGACCTTTCCTGATATCGGACGCCCAGAAAAAATAAATAGGTTTGTTTTTTAGAATTGATATTAAATACTTTTGTTATCCTATCTTAAAAAAACCCCTCTTTAAGAAAGTGAGAAGTTTTCTCTAGTTTTAAAATTCTATCGATAACCAGAAAATGGCTTCGTTACTCACCCCCCTACGTGGCGAGCTTGCGTTTCGCTACTAAAATTAATATTTAAAATCTAAAAGAGCAGCCATGGTTAAATTTTTATAAATTTTGTGAACTTCGCCAATTATAATAATTTTAAAAAGCAACTCTAAACGAAATTTTCCCCCTTTCAAAATATCACGTTACTAAAATACAGTTATAGAAGAAGATATCTAAAAATAAATTTTATGAACTTTACCATTTTGTTTTTTGATATTATAAAAGAATTATTAGAAATAACTTTGATAAAAAACATAAGTCCTAACAAAACTAAGACGAAATTATTATTGAAATACTCAAGAAGAATCCCCTTCTCAAATTATAGTTAGTAAAGATTCTGATTTTCCCCCTCCCTTTATTGAGCTTATTTTTCTCGAAGAAATCATTATTTGGGTGAGGGAAATCTTAATCGAGCAATTAACGGCTTTCTAGTCATCCTAATTGTTAAGCCCTAGAATCAATATTTAAAGACCAATTTGTGCAATATTTTTGGCATTGTAATTTTGTGTGCAATTATTATGGCTCCCACAAAACACGTCGTGTTTGTAAATCTGGTTAGTTTTTTCTTTGAGTTATCCAACAGTGGTCTGGGTAATGCAATTTACCCAGATTTAGATAAAGCATTTCTTAAATGGATGTGCACGAGCTTAATGAAGTCAAATCAGGTTTGGATTTTGGAAAGAAAAGAACGAACCATGAACGTTACAGCGGAATATCGATGCCTTACGTGTGAGGTACTTGTGGTTTGCCAACCTTATTTTATCCAGACGGATCCCGACCGGATGATGAAATAGACATAAAGGGCAGTATGACAATCGCTGGTGAACTCAAGGCCACCAGAGTGCCGGTCCTCTTTGGGGGGGGGGAGGTCCCCTCAAGTATTATGTTTTGACGCTAAACAGCATTAAGGGGAAACCTTCGTCGCCCCGGGGCAGAGGGACTTGTTCCGCGTCAGAGGTATGTGGATATAGATACCCATCGGTAGGAGAGAAAAGAAAGCAGTGTTGTAATTTTATGTGTATGTGATAAGTGTACTATCTACTAACCCTAGTACAGAGCTTAACACAGCGTGTCCACCAATTAGGAGCCAGATCTCTACTTGGGCTGATGTTTGTCTCCTCTCATGTCGGGATCGAACCCTGTACCGGTATGTTAGCGGAATAACGCTCTATCCACTCGGTTAGCAAGAGATCTTCTCTACAGGTTTAACCAAGATCAGTTGCAACTCCATATCACCAGTATTAGAGAGGCTCAAGAGTTCGCACTTTGCCTTTTCTCGTTACCAGATTAATTCAATCCATCCTGATTTACTTTATAATAAAAGAAAATAATTGTCGATAGCCCAATCTCAGTCTCTTAAAAAGCTGCATTTTAAAAAAATATTGAATTAGAATCACTTCAAATTACCACTCTGATGACTCTTTTTGACAATCCTGACGTTTGGCACTATAGCTAGGCTGACGCTGTATTGCCTGAGCTACTTATAATCGAGATTCTCTCTCTTTGATTATGCCTAGCGTACTAAAGTTTAGGATTAGTTCCTACAGCAAAAGTAACGAGTTCGTATTATTTCGATATAGACTGGAATTTATTGAAACAAGTAAATATTTTTTCATTTCACCAAATCTTTGCTCAGGATGACCTCAAGTTGTCGAATTCAATTGAGTTTGTAGATGTCACACAGTGGAAGAGCATCTCGTGATGAGTACAGAAAGAAATTCACGGATTTTTGTGCTAGATAATTGTCAAGAGATCTGATGGGGAAAATAGTGCAGGCCCCACTTTTTCGGAGCAGTGTGGAAAACAACTACCAAAAGAAAAAAATAATGTTGGTATTTGGTTAAGAATAAATCTGAAATTTTCTAAATATTGTGTCGAGTGAATGAAGAGAGCTAACGAGGTATCCAGATTTATTCAACGAATTCTTAATTAATTGAAATAAACCTTTGTAAATTTCTGTTTCGTTCTTGGTCTCGAATTGCTACCAAGAACTGTGAGCCAAAAATGGAGAATAGACTGACGAAATTTGAATTCCATTTCTCGTAAACAAGTCTATTTAGGGGGCGGGGGGGGGGGATCTTGAAGAGGTTCATAACGAGAGCATAAATTTTTTTAACCTCGCATCTGTTGCGTCGGCATTTTACACTAGAAATTTGCAGAAAAAAAAACATCTTCTAAATTTGCTTGGGGAGTTTAATGAAGCTTCAAGTTCGAATGTATCGCCAGGAACAGTCAGACGGAGAGTGAAAGATCAAGAACTTAAAGAATGCAAGGCGAGAAAGAAGCCATTGTTATTTGAGGCCAACACAAGTTAACGTCTTCAGTGAGCAAGCAAAGAGCACAAAAATGGACTTATAAAGAATGACTTAAGGTTATCTCGTCAGATGAAAGTAATTATCTGGTATGTAAGAAAGACTATTTAATTGTTGTTTCATTTGTAATCTATGTAATAGCATCAAAATATCTCAGAATAACATTATTTCAAACGTTTACCTTAACTGTAACAATTTTGCAGATTTTTAGCACTTGACTGTGCGACGAAGAGTTAGAGAGCCATTTTACCCTGCTTATGCGGTACCAACTATGAAGCATGCAGGTGGTTCATCGTAGCATGTGGCTGCTTGTCTTCGTCAGACCCAGGGAAGATGTTGTAATGCCAATAAAAAATGTACTCCGCAACTTACACCACCACGTTCTTACAAGTTTTAGAGCCATCTATCAATAAATTGCATCCACACAACATAAAAAAATGAAGTTATATTTCTGGAGGACTAGGCCAAACAACCAACCACACCAAGAAATGATTTAGAAGAAACAGGGATCACCACTATGGAGTTGCTACCACATGGTTTGGGGGAGTTTTCAGTAGTGAGGGCCACATTATGTCCCAGTTATATCTTTCCGAATGACTTCAGACTCAATTGTAGGGCTACATTAAGTCTCTGGAGGAAATAGTGTTACTATGGATCCAAGAAATCTCCGCTAGGAGGGCGTACGTGTGACAGCAGGGCTCAGGACCCAGTCTTGGCTGTCAGACAATTTCTTTGACCACAATACTTCGAATACCTGGCCTCCCAACTCCCCAGACTCAAATCACTTCGACTATTATGTGTGAGTCGTAGGTGAGAGAGAGAAAGAGAGAGAGAGAGAGAGAGAGAGAGAGAGAGAGAGAGAGATAGAGATAGAGATAGAGAGAGAGAGAGAGAGAGAGAGAGTAACAAGTCTTTAAGCATCACTAAGGTGGATCACGACAGTTTTCATCCAGTTAAACAGGGTAACCCTCGAGAAGGTCTGTAGCAGGTTCCGAAGACGCCTGGACTCCTAAGTTGAGGATAAAAGCGATTTCATCATTTAAATGAATAGTAAATATGTTTATATAAATTAGCTTTGTTATTTTCTTCTCTATTGAAGTTAGACGACAAATTACTCTCTCTCTCTCTCTCTCTCTCTCTCTCTCTCTCTCTCTCTCTCTCTCTCTCTCTCTCTCTCTCTCTCTCTCTCTCTCTATCTCTCTCTCTCTCTCTCTCTCTCTCTCTCTATATATATATATATATATATATATATATATATATATATATATACAGGGTGTTCACAAAGTCTGGGTACATAGGAATTTTAATATTTTATTTATTTATGTTATTTTTCCTCCCCAGATCGAATGATGGCTCTGTCTAAAGAAGAAAGAATCGAGTTGGTACTCTTAAGTGGACGAGAAGGATGGTCTTATCGCAAAATCGCCGATGAATTTAACCTTCGACACCCTGTTCGGAAACTTATTTATTTTACTGCCGTCGGGAAATTGGTCACGAAGTTTAAAGAAACAGGCAGTGTCTTGGACAAACCCCGTTCCGGGTGACCAAAGACTTCAGACGAAACGAAAGAGGATGTCATGGCCAAGATTGCTGCTAGCCTAAAGAAATCACTTCGTCGGACATCCATGGAGTTGGGTGTTCCAAGGTCAACTATCCACAAAATCCAGGTAGAGCAGAATTTCCATCAGTACAAATTACAGATATTGCATCACTTAAATGAAGACGACCCCGATAGACGAATGCAGATGTGCGAATGGTTTTCAGATAAATTGTATGAAAATATCAATTTTACTAAAGACCTTTTGTTGTTCAGTGATGAAGCTTTGTTTTATGTTAATGGTGAAGTCACAGACAGAATCTTCGATACTGGTCTCAAGACAATCCACATTGGATGGATCCATCCAAACAGCAAGGCTGCCAAAAGGTGATGGTGTGGTGTGGTTTGTGGAAAGCTCATGTGCTAGGACCCTTCTTCTTTGATGAACATGTAACCAATGAGACTTATCTGAACATGTTGAGAGACAAATTAATGCCTCCAATTGAGCGCCTAGGCGAGGGACTTCCGGACTGGTTTCAGCGGGATGGAGCCCCTGCCCATTTTGCTACAAATGTTAGAGATTGGCTGAATGGCACTTTTCTTCACTGGATTGGAAGAAGAGGTCATGTGGAGTGGTCCCCTCGTTCACCAGACCTTTCTCCCCTTGATTTCTTTTTCTGGGGTATGTTAAAAGAGAAAGTTTACTCAATGAAGATTGCAAATCTAAACCACTTGAGAGAACACATTATCAGTCAGTGTGCTGAAATCGTCGGCAATGTACACCTATTCAATCGAGTTCACCAGAATTTAGCAAGGCGCATCGAATTATGCATTGCAAATAATGGAAATCATATTGAAAATATAATTTCTTAACATTATAATTAAATAATATTGTTTTGTTCTAAAGGTATGTATTTATCCCCTATGTACCCAGACTTTGTGGACACCCTGTATATATATATATATATATATATATATATATATATATATATATATATATATATATATATATATATATATATATATATATATATATATATATTCATCATCTTTCGCGCGCGCTCACAAAAGATTTATACAATGTATATTCGCCGCGTATTTACCTGCACTCTCCTTTGTCCTTTGAATTCCCTATTAATTTCTCTCTCTTCCATAGTCCCAATCGGCCATGCGAATCGTAGCTTAAAAGCTTGTTTATTCGGAAGATTTTTTTTTTGTCTTCCGCGTAGCCAAGTGGTCTAAGATATCATTTAATTGAGATCGAAGTGGATGGTTGCTGCCTCAGTGTGCACGGTTCGAATCCCCCACACACTCACTGTATGGAATTTTTGCGAATTAGGAAATAATATTTCCGAAGAAAACTTTTCCCGTTTTCTGTTTCTTGCGCTTGGATTTCTATCTTTTTCTTATATTTCACTTCTAATTTAGGAAATATATTTTTCGCCTAAAATCTTGACTCCAATACCACTGGTGAAAAATAAACACAAGACTTTCCTTGTGTAATGAATTGTATTTATATTTTAATATTTCGTCACACTTTGGTATCTCTACTGAGAGAAGAAATTGAGTAGGTGGGCTGTTCACAATGCAGGCAAAGCTGTAAAAGGATTACAAAGGAGAAACTAAACGATACAATATCCAACCTCGCTCTCTATAAACTGAGACGAAGTGGAGTAGTGGGGACGCTCACAATACGTAGAAAGGGCTCGAGGGATTACCGAGATTATGAGTTAACGCTGCGCTGTCTTGGTCTTCATATGTATTGGATATAAAAGGAGAATGCACGAATTCATATTAAGACACAAGGTTTATACACTATAAAGTTTTTGGAGAAATTCATTTGTTATAGATTAAGAGCGAGTTTAATAATTTCTATTAATAATTATTATATTTATTTATTTCATTATATCATTATTATTCTGTTATTATTATATTTTAAAAAAATGGGTGCTATAAAGAGGGACGAAAGCTAATGTTTGTCGAGGAGGCCGAGATGGTTCGGGCAGCATCCTTGAAACCTGGGACTGGTGGCTGATTTGCAAGATCGCCCCTCCCATCAAAAATTCGCCGAGACATTTGTTCCTTTCACTGCAAAATCAGTCCCCCCCTCCATAGTATTATTAAGATGAAAGCCAATCACTTCCAGAGACTGGTCTCAAAGATGTAGGCAAAGTAACTTCCGAACTAGTCTCATGAAGATGGAAGCCAGTCACTTCCGAACTAGGCTTATGAAGATGGAAGCCATTCTATTCATAAACTAGTCTCCTAAAGATTGAAACCAGTCATTCCCGAAACTAGTCTCTTGAAGTTGGAACCCATTAACTTCCGAAACTAGTCTCCAGAATAAAATTTCCCCGTTGAACTGCGTGGTTTTATTGTTGTGTTTTCTCTCAGACAAGAAACTCGATAATGAGTGGAGGACTTACAATTTTTTTTTTATTTATGTTCTTATTATGTTCATGTCAGTTATTCAAATTTATGGGTGAATGGTTCCATTCATTTAGAGATTCCCACTACATATTCATTTATAAATTCGTTTTATATTTTTATTTAACCAAAAAGTGGTTGTGTTTCTTCTTCCATCCCATTTCTTAAGCTTTTGAAAATAATATCGGATTTGTTATTAAGCCCTACAGTAAACATCAATTTCATTATTATTATTATAACAACTGTAATTATTATAATTCTCTAATTATTTTTAGTATACTATTAGTAGTAAGACAACTACAATATAGTACTACTACAATAATAGTACTACTACACCAAGAATGGAATTATATTAAGATAGGTCTAACTTCATTTATAGTAAGCATAAAATTTCCATTCATGAATGTTGCTTTTTTTACTGAGCACGCCCCCGTAAGGGGCGCGGCGATT
Source organism: Ceratothoa steindachneri (assembly GCA_963969495.1). NCBI lineage: Eukaryota > Metazoa > Arthropoda > Malacostraca > Isopoda > Cymothoidae > Ceratothoa > Ceratothoa steindachneri. The sequence goes on from OZ018327.1 coordinate 121,241,765, forward strand.
TGCCATCCTGGCCGCCGTGCTGACAGGACTCAGCGCCCCATCCTGCCCAAGCTTAGCCTCTCTTCCTTCCTTCAAAACATTTGTTTCCTCTCTTTTCATACAACCACTCCCACAACTTTCTCTGGTCAGCCTCTAATTTCGCAGGGTAGATGCTGACCTTCCTCTCGGCCAACCGTCCTGGATCGGGGCTGAGGGGGGATGGGCCAATGTTCCCTAACCCCTGAGCTCCGGTCTGGGGTGGTTGGTTTTTAACAACCTGCTTCATCCCCACCCATACCTTCCTCACATCCATTTTCCTCTCGTCTTCAAAATCTATCTGTTTTACGCCGTGTCTAAGGTGGAGCCGCCATGCCGATGGACTGCCAGGCCACCAGGCTGGAGGGGTGCTCCCAAATGGCGGCGTCTGGCTCTGCCGGGCTTGTAAGCACCTCTCGCAGTGCGAGCTACTGCGAGAGGTGATACGCGATTGCATCCCGTGTAAAAAAGAGGGTCTTTATGCCCAATGATGAGTATAAAAAAAACCCATCCCCCAAATTCCCCTATAACATCGACGGAGCCACCCTTAGGAAGCTCCAGCATAAAAATGGAGGTCCCCCTCCCTGTGCTTGCACAGGGGACCCTCAATATATCTCTAACCGGAGAGGAGGCTTACTCTTCTCCTTTGCTTAGGGGTGTAAGGGAGTCCCCCTCACCCCCTTCTCTGGAGGTGCTTTCGGGCGCCTCCCTCTTACCAGCGGCACTCCCCACTGTTCTTTCCAAGGGGACTGCCAAAAAAGCCAGCAAGCAGCCCTTAGCCAGCCGCTCCGATCGAAGCGGCTCGGTAGGGCAAACCCCCTTAGGGGGGAGAGGGAAGCCAGGCACCTTCGGTCGCTTCCCTCAAAAGACCTGCTGGCAAGAATATTGAACCTTGCCGGGGTCAAAGTCCATGCCTCCCCACAGAAGACTAGTGACGATACTGCCAACGGGACCTGCGATGTATTGAAGGGGGGGAGGATGGCCAACTGGAGGCCCCTCCTGAGATAGACATGGTCCCTGAGGAAACCCAGCCTCAGACGGTAGGGCCTTCCATTGGGGGGAATCCTGGCTCGGCGCCAAGCACCGAACCCAAATCCGCCCCTATGCAAGGTCCTCCTTAAACGGCTGTGGTTTTCGAAGCAGTACAAGGAGGGGAGGGATCTCCTCCGACCGGTGCCCCTACGACTACCAGGACCTTCTCCATTTCGAAGAATGACCTGGCTGAGGCCGGTCCATCTGGCCTTGGGGATTCTTTCGTCGGAGGTGAGAAGCGGGTTCATTCCCCGCCCTATTCTCCAAAAAAGAAAAAGAAAAAGACTAAAAAGACAAAAAAAGACTCGGGGCTCCTCTCCATCCGCCGGAGCTGCGGGGACGGATGGGTCTGCAGCCACTCTATGAGGCGACCAAGCCAAGATCTGCACATTCGCCCCCTCTGCCCCCCAGTTGCGGAGCCCCTGACTAAGAACAAAATTGCACAGGGTGGAGCCTCGATGACATCGGGGCCCCTGATTCAGAGGCTATCTGGCGTTTTCGAGCCCGCTGGCTTCAAACGCTTCCTCGTTATTTGCTCCACTGATAGCACCATGTTGTCCAAGGGCAACATGATCCATCAGAGAAGAGGATTAGCTAGTGCAATTGGTAGAGAGCCGAAGGTGACCCGTTTCTCGGACGGGAGCCTTCGGTCGAATGCGGCGAATCCCGCCGAGGCGGCCAAGATAGGTGCTCTTCGGACACTTCATGGCACCCCGGTGAGTGTGACGCCGCACTCTACCATGAACTTTGTGAAAGGAGTAGTTTATGCGAGGAAACTCGTTGACTACTCCATTGAGGACATCACCCTAGAGCTGGCCGACCATGGGGCGGTCAAGGTCGAACGTGTGATGAGAAAACAGGGAGGGGCTTCGAGACCCACCCCTACACTCTTCGTCACGTTCGACTGTGACATGCTCCCTGAGTCGGTACGTGCCGGTTGGTACCGCTACCGCGTCCGCGTGAAGGCATTCGTACCACTGCCGCGGCGGTGCTATTACTGTCACCGCTTCGGCCATACGAATTGCTCATGTAGACGTGCAAAGTCGGGGTCACCCGAAGTATGTGTAAATTGCTCCAAGGTCGCACACGATAAGTCCAATCGTGTGTGGCCAAGTGTGTCAATTGCGGAGAGCCGCACCCCGCTTCCTCGAAGCAATGTGGTGCATATCTCCTTGCGAAAGAAAACCTGGCCGTTCAAGCCCAGTATCGACTCTCCTTCCACGAGGCTAAGGATTTAGTCCTTGCGCGCCAGGCTCTGCCTGGGACGTCATATGCCTTAATAGTTAGAAAGGCACCCTCTGCTCCTGGCCCATCCAGGCCAACGAGCACGGTTGTTTCCGCGCCTATTCGGAGCCCTTCTGCGAACTCTACCCAACCCAGGCGCTCTTCTGCTAAAGCTGGCGGCAAAAAGTGTTCATACCCAGCCCTGGCTAAAACCAGGGCTCCCCCCTCTTCCCCCAGCGTGACCGTTTCCCGTAGGGCAAAACGGCCTGCGCCTCCACCGAGTCGTTAGACTCACAGGAGGCAACACCCCTAAAGATGGTCGCTAAGCCATCTTCCGTGGTTCCTAAAGCCCTCCCCCGAAAGGAGGACAGCAACAAAGGAGCTTCGGCTCCTTCGCCCACGCCCCGAAGTGTAGTGAGTTGCTCGGAGACGGTGGTTTCTCGAAAAGAGGGCCCCCCGCCTCTGAAGCTGCAACGCCCGCCTAAAATTTTGAGGCGGAGGGAGAAAAAGACTCGCATGGCGAGCCCAACCTCCCTTAATAAGTCCTCGAAGGCAGCAGCGCCTTCAGCGCTTTGTCCGGCCAACAGCGCCCGGGGTTCTGCCCCCGCGAAGCGTACGGCCATTCCCTTGAGGGTCTTCAGTTCGAGGAGGGCCCCCGCGTCTCCTCTGAGCTAGGCCTGGAGGGCATATTCCTTCAATAGAATTGCCGTGGACTCTGGGCCAAATGGGAGGAGCTGCGGAGGCTCGTCTTGTCCAGTTCCCCGTTAGCTAACTTTTTGCAGGAGACCATGCTAAGCGCGTGCCCCCTGCCTGCCCTCCCGGGGTATAAGGCTCTTGCGACCCCACCACCGTGGGATGGCCGGGCTGGGGGATGCGTGGTTTACACCCGGCATGATGTCTCCGTTCTTCCTTTTTCTTTAGATACCCCCCCTTTTAGGCAGTCGCTGTACAGCTGCACCTGGATAGGAGGTATACTATCATTTCTGCGTACATTCCACCGTCAGCTGACTTCAACGCGGGGGACTTCAGCTTCGTCGTGTCACGGTTGCCGAGGCCCTATCTCTTGCTTGGAGATCTTAACGGCAGGCATCCTCTCTGGGAAGATTACTCCATAAATCCCAGGGGACAAGTCCTTGCCGATCTGATCGAAGAGCTTGAGACGGGTGTCCTAAACGTGGATGAGTTTACGCATCACTGTCCGAGAACCGCTTCATTTTCTTGCCTTGACCTATCTTTGTGCTCTTCGGATGCTCAGCCTGATTTTGATTGGGGGGTGGTCGATGACCTCCATGGTAGTGATCACTTTTCCATTCAAATATCATTTTCAGGGCAACTGCCGCCTGAGAGACCACCACAGTGTTGCTTGGCGCGGGCGCGGTAGCCTGCATTTCAGGAAATGAGGCAGTTGAGTTCTTCTCCGGCAACCTTATCGCCGTGGGCCTGACTACTATTCCTAGGACGTCTGGCCGTTTTGCACGCCGACCACTCCCATGGTGGTCGGCCGAGTGTGAGACGGCCCTCAAACAGAAGCGTTATGCCTACATGCGCTATAAGCGCCACCCGAACGATTTCACTGTCGCTGAATTTCGTCGGGCTAGGGCTAGGTTCCGGTATATTTCGAAGCACGCCCGCCGCTCTTCTTGGCGGCATACGTGTCTTCACTTAACGGGAAGACCCCTTTAGCTGAGGTGTGGAAGCGAGTCAAAAGGATTCGGGGCAAGTTCTCGCAGGACCCCCCTCCCGTTCTCCAGGAGAATAGGACCGCAATCTCGGACCCCGCGTCCGTAGCGGAATCCTTAGCGACCGCTTTTTCCGCATTATCTAGCCGTGATGCTGCTCCGCCAACATTCAATGCACGTCGTGATGTTGCGGAAGGCCGTCGGCTGGACTTTACCTCCAGAGGCAGGGAACTCTTCAACGACAAGTTTACTGTGAGTGAGTTGCGTTCCGCTCTCGCTTCGTGCGCGGACACCGCCCATGGTCCGGACGATGTCCCGCACGCCATGCCTCGACACCTGGGTGAGCGAGGCATGGCCTTTCTGTTAGATTTGTTCAACAGGATCCCGGGTGGAACATCTTCTCCCAGTCTGCTGGCGAATCGCTACTGTGCTTGCCTTTTGCAAACCGGGGAGAGATCACTCTACTCCGACTAGTTTCCGCCCAATCTCTTTAAACTCTTGCGTGTGCAAGTTGATGGAGAAATTGGTAAATGTTAGATTAACCTTTTTCCTGGACAGCGGAGGCCATCTGTCTTCCCACAGTGCGGCTTCCGCAAGTTCCACTCTACGTCGGATGCTCTGCTCCGACTGGAAAATGCCGTCTGCGAGGCTTCCCTTCGTAGACAGCACTACGCCACGGTGTTTTCCGATCTGGAGAAGGCCTACGATACCGCTTGGCGATACGGTATCATGGAGACTCTCCACACAATGGGGGCGAGGGGACGCCTCACAATGTTCATATCTGATTTTTTGCGAGATCATCGATTCCGCGTACGGATGGGGGGGAGCCATCTCCGGCCCAAAGGAGCAGGAAGAGGGTGTCCTGCAGGAAAGTGTCCTCAGTGTCACACTCTTTGCCCTGAGCATCAACGGCATCACCTCGGTGCTGCCGGAAGATGTTCTCGCTACGCTCTACGTGGACGACCTTTCGATCTCTTTTGGCGCGGCCCAGATGCCAACTCTGGAGCGTCGACTCTGACAGGCATTGAACCGCGTCTCTCGCTATGCCGAAGCGCACAAGTTTCAGTTTTCTTTGGCGAAGACTAAGGTGGTGCACTTCTGCCGCCATCCACGGCTTCACCCCGACCCAGATTTGTTTCTTAATGGGGTGCGCCTGGATGTGGTTAAGGCGCACCGTTTCCTTGGTCTTGTATTCGACTGGCACCTCACCTGGGCGGCTCATATTCGCAGCCTTAGGGTCTCCTGTACATGCGCCATGGACATTCTCCGTTCCGTGACGTTCAGCGCTTGGGGCGCTGATAGTACTACTGCCCTACTTTTTTATCAATCCTTTGTTCGTTCGAAGCTCGACTACGGATGCGAGTTTTATGCATCCGCAGCCGAGCGTTTATTGCGGAAGGTGGATTCAATCCACCACACCGGCCTTCGCCTTGCGACCGGTGCCTGTCGCACTTCCCCTATTGAGAGCCTGTTGGTCGATGCTGGGGAGATGCCACTCGCCCTGCGCCGCGTGCAATGCGTCACCTGCCTGTACGCGCGAGCCCGGCGCTTCCCTCAGTCACCAACAGCTCTCACTGCTTCCGCAGCTGATCTCGATGGTGCCTATGCCGCCGAGAGACGCCAGTCATACCCTAAGCCCTTTGGGTTTAGGGCCAGGAAACTCCTTTGAGAGGTAGATATAGCTCTCGGGCCGGTGGCGCTTCTGGTTCTGTCCAGGACGCCACCCTGGAGGGTACCACATTTGGCTATTTGTCGCCACGCCCCTGCTCCCAAAGCTTGTACGGCGCCGGGAGTATTGCGTTCGACTTTTTTGGAGCACACATCGTGTCACGCTGGAACCGTGCCAGTGTATACGGATGGCTCCACGCCGTATCCCCTCTGTTTGAAGTCAGCGGGGCTCTACCAGGCGCTGCGTCTGTCTTTACGGCCGAGTTGGTGTCAATACACCACTCGGTACGGGAGATTACGTGACGTGCCCGGTTTGGAGACCGGATTGTGATCTATAGCGACTCACAAAGCACCCTGAGTACTCTCGGGGCATTGAAATCTCCGCATCCCCTGGTTCGCGATATTCGTGACGCCACGGTTTTGGCGAGCCGGGTGGATGTCGAGATTATCTTCTGCTGGGTTCCTGGACATGTAGGAATTGCGGGGAATGAGCGCACCAATGAGGGCGCCAAAGAGACCGCGGGGACTCTGCGATCGGACCAGCGTTTCACTCTTCCTCACACCGACTACATGGCAGGAATACGGGCAGCTCTTCGGACTGCTTGGCAAAGAAGATGGGAGACGGTCGAAGGGAACTTAAAGTTGCGTGCCATTGCACCGCGTCTGTTCCCATAAACATATCCCTTAATACCGTGGCGGCTTCAGTTCGCTTTCTGTCGTCTCCGAATCGGACACCCTCGTGTGACGCATCGCTATTTAATGGAGCGCTCGCCTGCGCCCTATTTCAACGACTGCGTAGTCCCCCTGACTGTTCGGCACATTCTTGTCGAATGTCCCAGTCTGGATGATCTTCGCGCACGATACCTGTCCCGGTACCGGGATGGGTGGGGTTGCTACTGCCTTTCGCTTGTACTCGGGACGAGTGCGTGCACTTTTACTGGTTGGCTTGTTGACTTTTTTGGGGAGGCCGGCCTTCTCCCTTTCATTTAACCCTGTTTAATTGTTGTTTTTGTTATTGTTTTTGTTATTGTTTTGTTATTGTTATTTCTTTTTATTGTTGTTTCCTGTTCAATTTTTTAAAGTAGCCTAGAACTAGGCTGTTTGTTTACGGCGACCTATGCCTAAGTCGCCGTAAAGTTGCGTGCCATTGCACCGCGTCTGTTCCCATAAACATATCCCTTAATACCGTGGCGGCTTCAGTTCGCTTTCTGTCGTCTCCGAATCGGACACCCTCGTGTGACGCATCGCTATTTAATGGAGCGCTCGCCTGCGCCCTATTTCAACGACTGCGTAGTCCCCCTGACTGTTCGGCACATTCTTGTCGAATGTCCCAGTCTGGATGATCTTCGCGCACGATACCTGTCCCGGTACCGGGATGGGTGGGGTTGCTACTGCCTTTCGCTTGTACTCGGGACGAGTGCGTGCACTTTTACTGGTTGGCTTGTTGACTTTTTTGGGGAGGCCGGCCTTCTCCCTTTCATTTAACCCTGTTTAATTGTTGTTTTTGTTATTGTTTTTGTTATTGTTTTGTTATTGTTATTTCTTTTTATTGTTGTTTCCTGTTCAATTTTTTAAAGTAGCCTAGAACTAGGCTGTTTGTTTACGGCGACCTATGCCTAAGTCGGCAGTCGCCAGATAGCCCCTTAAATAAAAAAAATAAAAATACTGAGCACGAATTAATTCCGGTGTTTTATTCGCGTCTTGAGTTGGTTGAAGGCTAACTGATGGTGGTAAGACCTTAATAATTAATGTGAAATTAGATTATGTTGGCTATATTATTTCATCACTTTTCAATGACAGTAATCAATTAAAACCCTTGTGTTTTCTGTCAAACCTTCAATTTGTTACAATATTTTGTTTGTTATGAAATTCACGCTGCTTATTTCATTCAGTGAATTTTTCATTATTATTCCCCTGTCGCCTTCCATATGCAAACGGGTTTGATAGCGGAGACCGAAGAAGTCCTCTGAATTCCGAATAGTATTCAAATCCTGGGCTCCCGCGCCACTATGGAGGTTTTGATGCATGTTAACAAGGATTTTGTAGTTCTTTTTGGTAGCTAGGGCGAGTGCTTGGCGCTTCAGCGTGTGGTGGTACTTGTACAGTATTTAGATTTGACAGGATTACATCGATATATACCGACTTCGCTACTCCTCCTTATAGGAGGAACTTGAGCTTTGTTCCAGTACATATCCATTATACGTGGGGAGGTCAATAAGTTTTGCAATTCGAATATAAGGAAACGAGATATGAGGAAAAGTGTTTTATTATTGTTCAATATAACTTCCCTCGACTTCAATGCACTTGCGCCACTTGTCCCTGAGGCTTCGAATTCCCGACAACCAGAAATCTCCCGACTACTGTTCAATCCACTGGACATCGTCATCGTCTCCAAACCGGCGTCCACGCAGTGCAGCCTTGAGCTGGTGGAATAAAATGTAGTCGCTAGGGGCCAGATCTGGACTGTAGGGGGGATGGTTGAGCTCCTCGAATCCGCACCCGCGCAGGGCAGCTTGTGCAACTCTAGCCTTGTGGACTTTGACGGCGTTGAATGAAGTCGATCATGGGGCGTGAGGTTTTTAGGGACCCAACGGGCAGAGACCTTGGTCATGGCCAAATTGTCGTGGATGATGTTGATAACACTTCCATGTGATATTCCAAGTTCTCGCTCGATTTCTTCGACCTTCACCCGTCGATTTTCAAGGATCATCCTCTCCACACGGGCCACATTGTCCTCGTTGGTCACGTCTGACGGGCGTCTTGGACGGGGGTCATCTTCAAGGGACTCAAGACCATGGCAGAACTCCCTATTCCAGCGAGCAATGGTTGCATAGGAAGAAGCCGTGTCAGTGTACACTGCAACCATGCATTCATGGATCTATTTTGCATTCTTGCCTTCCTTGGTCAAAAATTTGATCACTGCGCGGTGCTCAACCTTCTCCATTGTTGAAAAATTTGTGACTGACGATCTGTGATCAGCTACTGCTTCTTAAATAGACGAGGCAGGAGCGTGCGGCTGCAGGTCCTGACTTGTCATAACTTGTCCTAACCCCCCCCCCCCCCCAACAGACATCGCCCTTCCTCTGTTTTGCCCTACCGATTCGCAAAACCTATTGACCGCCCCTCGCATTTTAACTCTGGAATTTTTAGTGATTTTTTTTTGGGGGGGGGAGGGGGGGAGTATAAGCAAATTGACAAAGAGCAAACTTTCGTATATGAATGAAGGCATTGCCAAAAGTTTTGACTTTAGTTTATCCATAAGAGTATATTTTAACTTTGGAAATTTTTAAAAACTAAAATAATTACAAATGATGAAGTTCAGAAAAAAATAAAAATGATTATCGAATGTTTTAGATTATTTTTTTAAATAGCTATAATTAAAAATGTAATTTCAGAAAAAATAAATGATTATTCAATGTCTTCAAATTTTTAAAACAAAAAGAAATTCAACTGTTGAAATTTTGAAAATTCTTTAAAATTTAGGCGTGGCTGTTTTTGTTTTTGTTTATTTTGTATATTCGAAGATTTTATCGAAATTATTTCTAAAATAGATTTTTAATTTTAATTTTGAGTATGAGGAAAGAGGTACTAGCCTCTAAAACGACTAGAGCAAAGTGAAATTAGTAGAGCAAATTTGGAGGGGAAGGAAAGAATCTTAAGTATTGTTTTTTCCATATTTCAAAAGAATTTCAATAAAAGTTGGCAAATAAAATGAGCATCGATGTAACCATATACCGGCGGGCTACCTGAATGAGCTGTCGAATTTCTATGAAATTTAAGCTAAATTGCTCATGGTCGTAATTAGAAGTAACTTCATGTCTGTTTCGTTCTAAAACAACAATTTGATTTTTTTTTGTATGTTCCCCAAATGCGAACATTCGCTGATTTGGATCCCAAATTATACACGATTATTGAACACAGTTTTAATTACAGCTAACAAAACGTGTTGACCTCATACAATAATTGAAATAAGTTGTTTCAAAATTAAATTGAATATTTTGACAATTTATTCCTATTAAAAAAATGACAATAACAGTAAAAAACAACAACAATCAAAACAGTGGACTAGTGTACCAAACACTATGAGTGCCACTCGATTACTTAGTGTGGAAAGCTTCGTTACAGTGTTTGTGCAGCCGGTTGTCACGCTTTTCACACTTCAGTTGTGTGTTTACCAGCACATCGACTTTGTGTACATGATACCAGGTAATGGTATACGCCGTCATATCTTGCAGCTTTTGGTAGCGGCGTTGTTAGTCTTGCTCGAGAAAGCCTTTTGTCTTGCGATTTCACAAGTGATTTGGCAACAGTTTTTCTGAACTCGAAATAGGACAATTTATTTTCATGATTGACGTGATTATAAAAGCTACAACAACTGCTAAGTTTAGGACATTAGAAAACAAGTTCTATCATCATTTCTTTGATCGGAGTCTAAGCCAGTAGGATGACATCATGCGGTTACATACGTCTTTATCATCCATGCCTATGTTATACATTTTTATAACGTAAGGCTCGGTCACTAACTTTTTTCTTTCATGTTTTACACTTCTTTAAATATTTTGTAGTTACTAGCCACCGTTACTGTACAGTTGTCGTGCTATTTGACACAGAGAATGGTTCCGTCTGACCTGCGGTCGTAGGGCCCTCTATCTGTCTTCTTCATCTCTGTCGTAGGCATTAAAGGACAACGTCCAGTATGATTCACTCGGACTGTTCCACAAGTACGGACATTTTTCTTAAGTAACTCTGTCTAAAGCTAGGAACTGGTGAAGAAGTTGTCAAATAACACAATGTGAAATTCATGCTTTTCTAGAGGTTGAAGCCTCCTATTCACTATGTGAGATTTCAAAGGACCTGCTCTGCTGCTATCCTTGCCACAGTAAACTTCAAAATTATAAGGAAAGCTGTTCGAGTTGCATAACATCCACACTTTGTAGCCGAATCTCACTGGTTTGTTCTTTATAATCTGCGTTGTGATATAGAGACCACTGTAAGGGACCATCAATGCTTAGGAATTCGTTATTTATTCCAAACTGTTGGTACTGTGTTTTTAGCATCTCAAACCAGGGTGGAACCTTCGCTACTTTAGACTGCAACATATTTTTACCTTCGATACTTTAGACTGCAACATATTTTTACTATCATCAATATGCAGAAATTGCTTAATTTTTTTTCAACCTGTCTCTGATCCTTCTATGTGGAAGATGCGTGCTTCGAAAGAGCAGTTCGTGGACCAGTAATCACTTTCCAAGGGTAGTCTATGGTAGCCACTTATCAAGAATAATCTTAAGAAAAGGGACATTTCTTTTGTGTCAACGTTAAATGTCTGATTGTTTTTTATCTCTCTTAGCATACAAATTCGTTTGCTCTGTGATATTACTTATGATGTCAGGAGTAAATAACATCAGAAATATAAATGAAACATCCTTACCACTGTGCTGGAAGAGACCATCTTGTGATTGCAGCAGTTTAATTGGTTCGAGATAAACATTTTCATTTTTACGCGATCTTTTGCTCGTACCAAGATCGACATCTTTGCTCTCGGAAGCTGTGTCTTGTTCGTGGACCTCAATTCGCCCAACAACATCTTCTGGTTCAATGTCCTGGTCCAGATTACCATAATCGCTTTCTTCGTCGCTGATAGTATTATTTGTGGTAGTGAAAGGTATTACAAGGAAATATAAGTTTTCACTGTTACGTTCAAGGCCTCTTTCAGGCCTGGGACTGTGAACAAAAAATGAGGTGATAAAAAGGAGGCAACCATTTTTCTAAACCAATCTATTCGCTTGGCATTTTGATTCTATGAGCTGTTTGGAACACTAAAAGTCATTTTTAATCATACGGCTAAAAAAATTTGAAAAACTTACATCACACCTTTGTCTGTAAAATGATCTGCGATACTAATTACAGACCGTTTATAAATATAGGGGAAACGTGTCTATGAAGGGATAAAAAATTGAGCAGAATTTGACTGTTATAAATATTGATTCGCTGTATATTTTAAGTGGAGATACACGAAAGAGATATAATTTTCAATTTGTTCATAATTATACTTACCCATAGAAGGATGCAGTTTCCATTTCTGAACATAAACGAGTGCTCTTCGCATCTTTAACCTTGGCGAGTGATGCCAAGATAGCTGAGCTGATAACACGCAAGTCCAAACAAGTTTCAACCCGTATTAGTTGGATCTGTGTGGACCGATAAATAAGAAATGTTTATGTACGAGAAGTAGTGAATGTTCGCATTTTAGGAACACCGAATTCTGATATCACTTTCATTGGCTTTCATTTACCTTTATTCTTGCTACTTGACAGGGCGTACGTACAACTATTGAAGAATGTCTTATGTATTTTACTTCTTCTAAATGCAAATATTAAGAAATGTAAAGATTTAAGTAAATATTTTTGAAAAAATTAATTTTTTGTAATGTTCAAACTCGGGCTGTCCATCACTGAGATGATATAACTCCCCCCCCCTTAAAAAAACAAATGGCAGAAATGTGTGCAATAGACCTTCCTCTGATAAATTAATTGAAAATAATTAAAGTATTTTGTTGTAGTTTTTGTTGGATGAACTTTTGAAAATATGTGCCCAAAATTTCAACTTTAAAGGGTTACAGAGTTCGAAAAAAATATACTTTTTTCAAGAAATTTAGAAGGAAACAAAATAAGTATTTTCCATTTTTACAAAAGCACTTGTCAACCTCCATTTTTTTAACTGACATGGCAGAAGAATAAGAAAATGTACTCAACAAGTATTCTTCAGTATTGAAAATTGCTAAGCATTCATTTCAGTTATCATCTACTATTGCTCAACACGAAAAAACACTTTTTGATGGTAATTATTTAAAATAAGCTTTTTAAAACTGATCAAAATTTCGAGAACTAGATACCACCTTACAGTTCATCTAATTCCCAATTCTGTTTGAAGATCTTAAGCTATCAAAGTTGGATTGGCTTGACCGTATTAACATGTAATGGAATTAGTTGACTTACAAGAAATTGTAGCGTGGAAAACAAAATTTATTTGTTTTAACTAGAAATTGCAAGAAAAAAAAGCAAAAGCATCAGTTTAGAATGTAATGAAACATCATTAATCCTTAGAATTCAGAATAGAAAACCTCATACTTGCAGAATAAAACCCATGAACAAACTCTTTTGCGTCAATGAAAACACTGTTCTTAGTTATACTGACAATGTTTGGTTCTTCTTATTGATGTGAAACGTTGTTTTTTCTCGATGAATTTCATAAAATCAACCAGAAGGAATTGTCTTGGTACGAATAATAGTGATGCATGTGCGAGACTGACTACAACAAATTGTTTGACCTCAAATTTAAACGTTAGCAGGGAAAATTCAGCAAGAAGTCTCCGATTAAACAATAATAGGGTAAGTAAATAAGTCACCCACTTATGTTTTTTTGAAAATTTAAAAGTACTAAAAAAATGACACGTCTATTAAAAAGGTTCGCCATCCCTGTTCTAGGGTGTGATGGACGACACATTTTGCTGAAGAAATGCATATATTCCTATCATGTTTAGATGATCTTCGACGGATATTATTTTTGTGTTAGCGTGGATGTTGTGTATTGAGGTTGGTTTTGTGCGGCTACTTGCTTATTTGAATTGAATAAAAATTAGGCATATACTAGTCTGTACTAGGTGTTATTTATGCTCCTCTTCCTTTTTTATGTTTGAAAATATCCTCGTCAGTTGCATCAATTTCCTTTTATCTCACAATAAAATTCTGAATAATCAAAATAAAACACCTGATTTTTAACTCTTTACTTGCATCAGTTTTTGCTTCTTGAATCCTAGATTGAAGCTAGAGACGTACGTCATTTTAAAGTTATCTGCAATATTGTGTAGAAATTTATCCCTGATAACCGCGGACAACGCGTAAATTGCGAACAAATAACAGAGATTATATACAGGATCAATACGAAGATTTCTTTTCAGTGTGATTACATTTCGTACCGAAGAAAATAAAGATCTGCACACGAACTAATTTCTGTACATTGAAAGGTCATTATGTCTCCAGCGCCGCTCCTATCCGTGGATAGTCACATTTGATACTTGATGCAAGCCAGGCGGAAAGATGAGTAGTAATCAAATGGATAATGAACCAACTTTTAGTCGTTCTTTGATGCGTCTTACGCTCCTCGTTTCGCATTACTTTGAAGATTGGATGGCGGAGATGAGTTTTCATTGTGATACTTCGAAGATTGAATATAAATCGGGCAAGATTTGTCATTTAGCAAGTTGACTTGGAGCAAGATTGGTTGCACGTAAGTCTTTCAAATGGGTAAAGGGATTCTTTTGCAGGATAGGAGGAATATGGGGTGGGTGGGGATCCCGCTGCTTTTCATTATGATTATATGACATCAAAGTTAAACGAGGGCCAGTTTGTTTATTCAACGACAGTTGCATTGAAACGCCTATTTAGGTTCTTAAATTGATCGTTCAGTTTATTTCCGCCATATTTGTCTCTCAGACTGGATATAAGATATTTGATGGCTGGGTCTCAATCTAGGTACATTCCATAGCGCAAGAGAAAGAAAACGTTTCAACCATTATGAACTCTTTTACCCACCTGTGGGGACCAGAACTGTACTGTATACATGTAACTCAGGGAGTATCTAGAAGTTAATAAGTATAATTATATATTTTTGTTTATATATAATATTTCTCCGTCTAGGAATAATAAAACTGGGTATTTTGCTAGCTTGGGGAAGGGGTTACATCTAAACACCGCTTGGTAAGGGTGGTCCGAAAGTCTTGTTACTCTGCGTAACTTTTGTTTTAATTTTATATTTCAGATGAACAGTACATGTGTTTGATATTATTATTATTATTATTATTATTGTTTCTCTATTGTTCTTATTACTTTTCGGTTGGGAGTGGCAAGACTTTCGAACTACCTAGTACAAGGTACCCACTTAAGGAATGCGATTAATATTCCAAGAATATATACTGGAGGGTATATACTATTCCAAGAGTAAACTTAGTCGACACTGCATCGAATCACGCTTGGAGTGACTGCTAAAATAGCCAATTGAAGCAGTTATTTTTAAGGCTGTTAGAATGGTTTATAAAATACAGTTACTTGCTTGGCGTGGGTGAGGAGCGTCCCTCATGTGAGCCTGATGGCGTGCCGAGGACGCTTACTATTGCTATGGTAGTTGCATTTCATATCCTACCTCCCCCGAGACTCAAAGCTCTTTCGTGTCTTTTAGTCGCACTAATTCAAACCTGCCCTAGTTTTAATTTTCGTTTTTGTGGGCGCGCGCATTAAGGCAAAAAATAGGCCGGATACATGCCTCACTCAGCTCCCTACCATGGAAGGTTTGGGCCTTATTGGCACCTAGAAGGGAGGCTCCTCACTCCGCACAAATCTGGTTGAGAACTTCACGCAATTGATCATCACGGATCGTCTGAGGCTGTTAAGGGGCCGGAATGCAGCATATTTATTTTCTTCATAATGCAAGATTTTATTTCTTAAACGGAATTAAATCTTTGTAAATTTATATTTCTTATCACACGTCAATTTTACCAATCATTTCTCAAATTCTAGCCTATATACTTATCTAACGTCATATCTCTCGACGCCTTTTTTCCTTGTTCTTTCTCTTCACTCGTTGGCCACCATCAACCGTTATGTTCTTCGCTTGTAATGATTTGCATAATTCTTGCCACAACTCTCCATAATTTCAATGAGACCTCTTCTTATAGAAGTTGCCTTTCTACTTATTCATGAGTAGGTTTTATTATCGGGTTGGTGTAGCGTTGAACCATTCCTTGCCTTCCTTGATCTCCATTTTCTTTTTTCAGGATTCCTCACTTATATTTCTCCTCTTACTCACTCTTCGTCATTGAGGGTCATGCACCCCTCGGATCAGTGTAAAATTGCCCTTTATTCTACAAGGGGTTTCATCACTTCGCATCAGGCATTCGGCGCATCTACGCAAGTTATTTTCTTATAAGCGAGTGAAAACTTTGGACTTGGAAGCTATTAACGGCCCAACTAAACAATGCTGTTTTAAAATCATTTTTAGTTAGCTGTTGCACCAAATCTTCCACTCGCAATGAAGTTGAATTCATAATTTTGATTGTAAGCATTTAAAGAAGATTTCCCTAGTGTCTTCAAATGCCCCGTTTCGACCATGGTAACGTTTCTATTGCAGTGGCTTTCATCCCTGAAGTCTTTTACTCTTCCAGTTCTTTCTCCCCGTTCACTTTATTCAATCTCTCTCCTCATCTTTCTTTACTGAGTTAGCGCTCCTCCCTCGCACTGAGGTTCATTTTTCTACGTGGCTGTCTTCTTTGCACGAACTCCTAAAGATTTACGATACGTTCAATCTGATCCAGTGTTGAAGATAGACGAAGTTTACTATCGCTGTCCTTATTACCCTCACCCTTTTCGTTCTCTACTTCCTATTGCACTTCTTCCTATTCCTTCTTCTCTCAGTCTTGTATCTCAATCTCTTTAGATTGAGTGAAAATGATATAATTTTTTTTCTTCGTAGAAAACTATATTTGTTCATCGTTACATTACACATTTCCCTATTCTGATATCTATCAACAACACGCCTCTTTGTGGTGGTCGCACGCGAGGATGCCGAAAGTCGTAATCGTGGCTCAAGGGGAGTTTCCAGCTCTTGCCTGACAACTTGACAACTCGATTTAAGAATTTTATGCAATTGTTTATCAAGAATCGTTTGATGCAAGATGTTGACCGGTTGGAATGCAACCGCGTTGTGTTCCGTTTGACAGGAGTAATTTGTGTAAATCAATTACTTTTATCCCTGGTTTTGCATAACACCCGGTTGTACAGTCTGGTTTTACCAGGCCGAACATCAACTTCTGAGAAGGAAAGCTGGACGCGATACTCGGTTCAGATCCTTTATGTGCGTTTGCGTGCGCGTGTGTGAATGCGTGTTTATTTGTATTGTGAGGGAAGGAAGTATTCGTATATCTTAGCTCTGAAGTGTGGTGTTTTAGCGATTGGGAGCATTTGACCTTTTAAAGAAAATGATAATGTCGAGGGACGAAGGCGTGTGACCTAAAAGTCTTAAAAAAGTACACACGTCTGTAAGCCAGGCTGCCCCTGTCGGCGCTGGGCTCGGGTACAATTGAATTGGGGGATGGTAAATACCTTCCAACTAGAGAGCAATATTATTAAGGTTGGCTCTAGGAATGGAAATACGGTTGCGGGGTTCGTCTCAAGGGTTATTCGAAAGATAAACACCTCTAAAAAAATAAACTTTGATACAAATAATAAAAAGAACAAGGGCACAGATAAATATGGAAATCTAAATAATAATTAGTACGACCAAAGAATATTATGACGGGCAAAATTAAGGGAACTAGGTCCCAGAAAAATATATAAATGATCCAATAAGTTGGATTGAAGGAAAGGTTAGCAAGTCTATTGGCGTTACCCAAATTGGGGGAATTCTTCTCAGGACTAGGAACGGAGAGGTGGGACTTACGAGGAAAGGACTACTGGTTACCTCTGGTGAATGAACTGGGGAGGTGAAAGACTAATGGCCAGGTCTTCGTCGATGAGGTCCCGATGCGAAGGCTTCCAGAGAGACTCCGAAGGGAGTTGAGATTACCTTGGCTCCAGGAAGAATAAATCACAAATCGAGATTCGTCTGCGGGACGGCAGGAAGTCTCAATCAATGTAGTAAGACGAGAGAACTCCAGGACCATCTTCCAGGGCGTAAACGGGGTTTTTGTAATCTTCCTCTGATCAGGGTGGATTTCTGGAAGACGATCTGCTGACGAGATCACAAGGGCGAGAGGACCACTTCACGGCAGACAGATACTCAGATCTGGAGGGCAAGAAGCTCGAGCTCTCTCTATCTCTGAGGATTTGTAGATATCAGCTTAAATAGGAGCCACATTATTGGTCGTCAGAAGGCTGTGCGCAGCAAGGCGTCCCAAAGGATATCGGACGCAGCTTAAGCAAACATAGACCTTGATAATTTTTGAGCATTGACGAGGCGAAAGGAAAAATAAGCGAGATTCCCTTCTACCCCAAAATGGGGGAAGATGGGCACGGCTGCTGAGCCTGAGAGCAGGATGGCGGTATCAAACTGGGAAAGACTGTAATAAAGCACCCCAAATTAAATACAGCTGCGCTGATCCGTCTCAACCAGGGAAATTCTGTGTGATAACGGCGTCTCGAGTTTAATGCTCCCACAGATAATTACTGATTGAGGCTACCTGGGTTTTATTCCTTCTAGACATTTATATTTTTACCTCCTCTTTGCTACTTTTTGACACGCTTCTTCTTACCATTCTCTCATGACCCACAGTTGATTTCACAGGCTAGTAGTCGTCGATCAACTTTCATCAGTTCATCGCGAGTCGGATCAGAGAGTGAAAGGTTTTCTCCTTTTCCTTTTGGCCCCGGTTGAGGGGTTAAAATAATGGCACTCTACCCTCGTTTTGCCCCTTCTACTACCTTCCATCTCTTTTTTCTCTCTATCCCCTTACGTCCAAGACCCAGTGTGGCGCCAAGTTGCGAGACCCTAATGTGCACACACCCAGTTTCCCAACCTGCATCCTATTCCCGCGATCCTTTAGGGCTCCCTGGGCAAGCACTTACGTCTGCCCTCACTCTGAATTAATGGACCCAGTTCCGGTAATAAACTATTAAAATTAAATATCAGGGCAAATCATTTTGCCCACGGAAAGAGGAACTCTTGAAAGGACTATTTATTACGGCGAATGAGTTTTCCCTTGGCCAGACATGTGGTCAAAGAGGTTTCCCCCATTCCGTTACCGCGGAAGTCCCGTCTTATTGTCACACCGCCCCTCCAAAATTGAAAAAGCATGTCTCAGGAGAAGGCTCATCCAGTCCAGGTAAAGCCGAAGCATTTTTGATTTCTTAAGGTGGGGGGTTGGTTCACTTTGGAGACTGCCCCCATTTTTACCCATGGGTGGTCACCTTTCTCAGAGCCGGATTTGGGGTTCCATTAAATCTTTCTTTCGACCCCCGCTTCCCGATGCTTAGGCTTCTCCTTTAGGGTTAAGACAGTACCTTATCCCATGGTACACTCACCCAGTACTCTTCCGTCCCTGATGATAGATCAGACAGGATCCTAGAGTCCACGAAGAGCGATTTCCCGATGGGTGCTTCCTGCGAAGTCAGGTGCAGATCTAGGGGGATGATGGGGCTAGAACCCTTCTAAAAATAAATTATTTTTTTCTAAGCTCATATTGAAAAGCGAGACGACTTCATTAAGCGTCTCTCAATAAAAATTGATGGGACACTCGTGCGTATTGAAGAACAATGATGGGACAGTTCCGTGGTTGTGTGGTCGTGGTAATGTGAGAGTATTTGCTTGCGAAGATGTTCATTGCTTCAATCATCAGCTAAACCTCCTCCTCACAAAGTCCTGGGACACAAAAGAGGTGAAGCTTGCTCTCCAGACGCTCAAAGAAATGTACAACTTCATCTATTCCTCAAACCTGTGCTCGATGAGGTTTCCTGAGGTCATGAGTGGCCACACGTCCACGAAGAGGAAGAAGTTGGTCATCATCTGCGATACTAGATGGGTTGAGCAGCACGATCTTTATCGTATTCATCAAATTCCTGCTGATTATGGCCATAATCCTCGAGGATGAGATAAAGTTGGACGCGACAGCGAGACTCCTATTGATCAGAATCCGAGAGCCGCGCTTTATGATTGACCTCGTCGTCGCTGAGTCATTTCTAGCTCACAACATGAAACCGAGCTGAGCCCTGCAGTCTCCGACGGTCGATCTCGTTTCAGCATAGGCTACGACCGGTGATGTAAAGACTTATCTCAACAAGACCCTGGAAAATGAACTGACCAGCTTCCATGACGTCTTCTAGAAGGCAGGGGAGCTCAATCAGGAGATTGACTCGTCAGATGACACTCTTTCTGTGCCTCGAGTTTGTAGGTGGCAAAGGTAGCGAGTATTACCGCCGATCTGTCTAAGCCCCGATTATTGACTAGGTGTTGGCTGAGATGCAGAGTCGATTCTGGCAGGATACTATTCCGGTCGGCTTCAATATCAGACATCTGTTCAGCGGCCCCTACGGAGATAATGCTGCTTTACTGGAGGCGACAAAAGTTTGGAAGGTTGACATCGATGCTTTGAGACTCATGAGGGGGAAAGTAGAGCGCTAATTTTCGCCAAAAATCAAGTTTAACTTCATTGGAGATACTCTTGCCCACGTAGAAAACTGAATTTATCCAAACTGGGCTAGGCTCCTCCAAGTTCTTATCATACTCACATTTCCGAACACGGATGCCGAGTTTTTAATTTGGGGTCTGAAGGGACTGAAAATATAGTTAAGGAATACTATGGGTCAAGAACGCCTTAACAGCCTGGCGCTGATTGGTATCCACAACGAAACTGATGTTAGAATAGACAGACAGCTTAAACAATGTATTTTCCCAATGAAACAGGAGCTGAAATAACGTGCCCAATCCTCTCTTATTAATGTGTGTTAAATGCTGTTTTTAGCCATTTCATTCCTGATTATGTTTATATTTCTTTTATCAAGCCCTATTTGTATTCAGCTATTAAGAAATAGTTATGCAATAATAAAGAATACATATAAAACAGTTTTTTAAACCGTTGCGATCGAATGTATCATATATAAGACGTATAAAATACAGATAAATCTTAGGAATAATTATATTCACTATTATACCTTAGGTGACGTCCGAAATCTACAACTCATAATTTTCTGATGCATGGAAAAAAATTCAGATCTGAAAGAGTTAGTGCTCCCTCCAGCGTGATATAATGTTATTTATTATGAATGTTGTGTAAGATAACCATTATTAATGATCAAATGCCCTTTTCTCAGACTACTCAGAGGGAGGAATTCAGGTTAGACCCCCAAATCTTTATCCTAGAACCGCTACTGTACGAGGTGAGTGCATGATCCTATCATGGGGGCTTAAAGCACCTCCCCCATGGTGGCATAGTTCACCTCTAAGAGGGTTCATGGTTCGTGAAAGCATCCTCAAAGCCCAATCCCACTTAGAGTCAGGAAAGGAGGAATTGAGTAGATAAAGTGTATTCCCATATGAGTGGTGCAGGATGAGACAAATTGAATTTAAAGTTTAAAAGGTTAGAGATAAGAGGGGATATGTTGGAGGATATTAAAATTTTCCAAATAAGTAAGCCTGCAGAAGGTTAAAGGAAGGCCACGTTCAGGTGTTTGCCCAGCTCATCGAAAAATCTGTACATGGAGTGGCCTGAGGAACGATGAATAATATTGTGATAGAACGGGTTGAGGCCGCGTTAATTTCAACCCCTATCACGTGTTATTTAAAACCACGATGCTTCCCACGTGCATCTTCGCTTTGAAGCTTGGCGCCTTATCGCAGCCACCTGAGTCAATGTTTAAACAAGGAGGTTTATCTTCCCCCGTTCGCCCCCACACGCCGACCTCGCCAGATTGAGTTAGGCTTATGGGCAGAAAAGGCATTGTTCCCAGGCTCGGCCGTGCATTCCCTCGAAGCTCCCACTCCATTGACCCCCACGCCAAGGGAGTGTCTCGACTATTTAGATGGAAACTTTACCACTAAGAGCAGATTGGAGATCTAGATTTTCGTCGCGAAACATCACCCCGACCCTCTCTCACTTTGTGCGCCAAGAGACCTCGACCTCGAGATTCACCATCACTTGTCCAGAAGGAGAAAAATATCCCTTGAGTGCCAAGGTTCGAGCCTTCGTGACGCCGAGTCCACAAGGCTTCCCCCTTGTTGTTCAGAAAGAGAACAACGTTAGAACAGCCATTGTTCGTTCGAGCCCGTTGACAAGAAACGGTTCTCACCCTTCCCCTTAATGATAGCAATATTATTATCCTTGAGCTCAGTTCCACACATCCACACACTCTAAAGATAATTAAAGAAGTTCCCTCAACGAATAGTTATATATGGTATATCGTCGAGAGTCCATTCTACGACATATATATATATCAACTGTATTAGTTGGTTTCAGTTGCAAGGTTACATGCAGAGCTTCCAAAAAGTTTGGTCATTTGATTTGAATTAGCGATGCAGGGAGGGAGATATAAGACAGTAATTAAATCAACCGAAACCATACGTCTCGTGCCTCTTGCAACGTTGCTGAATGAATCCCTAATCGGGTAGGGAACGGCAGGAATCACTGTATTTCCATTAGGTAACTGCGTTACTGCTAAGGCCAAAATTACAATTACAGATGAAATCACCCTTGCCCAAAGTCAAACTACGACAATTAAAAGAAACAGCAAAGGGGGTGGTCATCGTGGGAATGGGGCAAATTTTGTAGGAGTTGGAAAGTTCTGCCGAGTTGTGTTTTTTGTGTGTGTTTTTGTATGTTTTCATCTTTAAAGATATAACACTAGGATTTAGGAGGAAAGAAACCTAAATGCTTCTTGGTGGATGGCTTCAATATACATGGATAATTTATTATATGTTAATTTGATATGGCGTCTTTTTTTATTCTACTGTAAATTAGAGATCATTTAGATTTTTTAAAACCGCACTCGAGTAGTTGAGAGGTCGAAAATTCGGGACAACAAACAGGCAGGCACGGCAACCAAACCATGCGGTTTTAGAAATAAACTAGTAACCAAAGGAATCACTGATTTCCATAAAATACAAGCTTAAACCCTTAAAACACCACCACTATTGAACAAGAACAAGAAAAAATATGATGAAACTATGGAGAGAAAAGTAAACCCAAACATTTTTGTACGAGAGATTTCATTCGATTTAGAGGCAAAATGGTAGTACCTGTACAACTTATATATAATTTATATCACCCTTTTCTGTCGATTATAATCCTATCTCTTTCATTCTTTTCCTTTCATAGACTTGCCTCAAATGGAACTAAGGCTCTTTGCCCCTTATTAGTTCTTTTCCGACAGTGCTGTATAAAGTTGAATCAGCTTATGTGTAGATGAGAAGCATTGAGAAAGGTTGAAAGGAAGGAATACTCGCAAGTGAAGGCTGTTGAATTAAAGATAATAGGAATATGTGCGAATGCTTAAGAATAGCTGATAGAAAGTGTGACCATTTGGATTGAGCATATTTGATAGTGCAGCATAAGAGCATGTCAAGAAGATGTGGATGAATGCATACAAGGAGGTGCAAAGAAGCTAAAGAGAATGATTTACCAAAAGTAAGAAAGCAGTAAATGAAGAATTCTGACAAATAATGAATAAGGATCCAAATGTGAACAGGAAGCGGTTATTCGGGAAGCCTGTGAGAAAGGGAAGAAGCCAAGGGAGGAGGAGTTTTGTAGACATCGAATAAAAAAAAATGGCAGTGTATTTGTAAGCAATGGGGAGGTCAGAATTCGAAGGCTAGGGTAATTTAAAGAGTTGTGTAAAGCGGGTATGGAAGCTGAAGGAATGTGAACTTATGTGTCTTTGAGGGTGAAAGCAAGGTAAACTATCCTGGTATAGAAGCAATACATATGCAAGATGGTGTTAGCGTTTTGAGAATTCTTAATAGGAAGGCAGCTGGTGTAGTTGATACAGTGGCAGAGATGCTAAAAAGTGATATTATGTTTTAGGATGAGTCTGGTGGTTATGTTGTAAGGGCATTTGAACGTCGAACAGTACCTAAGGAATGAAGAATCATGTGACGTTAAAATTGTTTGATGTCAAAGAGGAGAAAGTTAATTGCAAGAACTACAGGGGAATAAGTTTTACTATTGTAAGTAAGGTGTAGGCATAAATAATGGTGTAGTTTGTTTTGTAAGAAAGATAACCAATAGATCGAAAAGAAATGGCAAGGTTGGTTTAGAGGAGGTACCCTGCACTTGTTTAAGTATGTTCATCGAGCAAGAGAATGATCGGTAGATAGGACACCTTTATTTCAGTTTCTACAAAAATGTATGGAGCGTGCGATTTGATGTTAGTTACTGTTAAAAGTATTTATATTGGAAGTTAGGGGTGCGTTCGGTTGAAAACAGGAGAAAGGATGAAAGTCAGAGGCGAAGGCTATGTAAAGGAAGAAAGGATATGATAAAGAGTTAGTAGTTTCACAACTCCCACTTATCTCAGGTCATATTTTAACCTGTCGAGGTATGCCGGTGTAGACCCTTTCAGTGTAATGGTGCGTACACTTGCACAGGCAAATGGCCGATACGAGGCCGTCTACGATATGCTTTGGAGCAATGAAAGGAGTGGAAGGTCACCTCCTTGATGAGTGCGTTTATAATTGGCCGAGATTTATCTACTGGCTTGCCAAGTTGCAGTTCAAGGATATATAAAGATCAAGACCTAAAAATATAATTTTAATATAAATAATAAACGGGAACAATATATATATATATATATATATATATATATATATATATATATATATATATATCTATATATATATATATATATATATATATATATATATATATATATATATACACAAAAGGAACCAAATTATATTTGATAATAATAGTTAGTCAGATCGGGACAATTTATAAATGTGACAGAGTTAAGCGGGGAAAGCTAAGTTACCGTTAATCCGAATAATGGAGACTATTTAAGTTTGAGCGAGTAGTCAATTAAAAGGGGATGCTACGGAATCCAGGTGACGAATGACGGGGGAGAGGGTAATAACGGGATTACAAAGTAAAAAGCTTAAAGTTGTTCGGATGGGGAAGACAAACGAGACGGGTCTTCGAGGAAACACTTTCGAGGAAACACTTTTGATGATGTTGATGAGGAGGACTCGTATATGGGGGTTGGGAGTACTTCTTGCAGAAGAATGAGATTTTCTCTGCTCCAGAGAGATGTGGTCTCAATCACGAGAGACTGTTCTTCAGCATGGCAGGAAGTCTCAAATACGGGGCATGGGAGTTTTGAAGGAAGGTGCGAGACGAGGGTGGCTGCACAGTTCTCCGGGAAGAAGATGACTCGATAAGCTTTCCTCTGAACAGGGGCCAAAGCTTCACGAAGGGCGATCTGCTGGTTAGATCTTAACCACGAGTTACGACTCGAACAGGGGTTGCGAGGCTTTGCGGGAAACAGACACACGTCCTGAATAGAGGGACTGGCATGCTCTCAATCTCCTCGAGGAATGGTTGACACAGGTTTATATAGCCAGGGGGCTTTTCCGTTAGATAGCCCCAGGGCACAGCCGTCCCAAAAGAATTCACGACGCAAATCTGTGCAAACTTATTTCGAGATAAGGGGCTGGATCGAACGGTGAAGTTTGCCTCATGGTGTAGGGTTGAGCTTGTACAAGCGCGTTTGCGGGGAAAGGAAATGTCCGCGAGGCATAGAGGCGAGGACTCTGCGTTATCGCAGAGCAGAGAGAGCGATGTGCGTCACAGCTTCCTTCTCGTCGATTCTAGAATTCCCACGCCACGGGGCACGTAGTTTGGGGCTCGAAGGGGCTGAAAAGGAGAGTATTTCAAGGGGCTTCCTCTCACATTGGTCCTTCGAAGGGCATCCGCTCACAAAACTATTTAGAGATTCTGTTCTTAAACTTATTTAATATAGTGCTTTCAACCGCATTCCCAGACAAGTCATTCAATGTTTGTGTTATTTATTTTATAAGAAAATAAATTTGTGCTACCTCACTGTTACATCTTTTGTTTACTAGCTTAAAACCCTAATTTCTAAGTTGCTGTTCAGTTATTTAGCTCAAATATTTAGTCATTTATATCAGTGAACCCGTTTATTATTTTAAATACTTCAATAAGTTGGCCACGTAGATGTTAATCTTTTAGTGAAAGCAAATTGAGATACCTCGGTCTGTCTTCGTGCAATCGAATTCTAAGTCCAGGAATTAATTTCGTCACTCGACGCTCGAGATAAGTTTGTTACAATATGATAATTTCTTTTTGGCTGTATGGAGAGCAGAATTGCACCGCATTCTGCGAATAGGGTTTTAAAAGCGCTTTATATAAGGGACGAATAATATATTTTAATTTTATCGCCAGATGTCTAGCTACATATCCGAGAATCTTGTTCGAATTTTATCAATTTAAAATGCGTTTCGAAAATTTTAGGTCATTCGAGACTAACGGCCGTATGCTAAAACAAATAAGAAATGCACATTTGAGCAAAACACCTATTTTTTCATATATATATATATTAAATTTTAGCCTTTTGGATATAATACATTTAAAAATAATTGTGAAGCTACACTAAATATGATAAAAGTGCATTTTACATTTTTCTTAGCATCGGCCGTAAGACACGTCTTATGTGCATCACCTTACAGTCATCAACACTAAATTACATCTTCGATCTTTTGTACGTTATTACAGTGAGTATAATATTTTGGCCATAGCACTAATTTTCGTGTCATCAGCAATTTTAGAAACTATAGGCAATAAATTTGCGTCTGACCACTGTGATTGATTCTGTCTTTTGGTCGCGGGTGACACGTCACCGCCAGAAACTATTTATTCTCTGACATTGAAAAAGAAGAACCTGGCCTCATTAGAGAAGATGGCAATCTCCAATTAGCCGAAGTAACGACGAAGATTCCTGGATCTTGTTAAAATGTGCCATATTTGAGCTAAAATAGATGAGGGCAAGGTTTAGGTAATTTGTGACTGGCAAATTGGTGTTCGCAAATACTTGGTGCACAATATCTATTTGATTATCCTTAAAGTTCACGCTATTTTGAAAAATAAAATCTACTTAAGTAAATTTGATTATATAATTACCATTTAGCTCTACAACCTTTTTCACAATTTTTTTTATAAAGACGAAACAAAATTCGGGGCAATTTAAGATTAGGCACTTAAAGTCACTCTATTCAAGAATAATCACCTGCATTTCGTTCAATTCAAGTTTAGGCATCTGCGGTTCGTTCAATTTAAAATAAGGCACCTAAATTCGCTCTGTTAACGACTAACAAGGTGACTTGTAAGGGAAACAAAAAATATTGCAATTACTAAGGAAAGTTTTATTGAATAGGAAAATATTTAAAGGATCATTTAAATATATTGTTCAGTTATACGATTACATAAGCTTTGAAATGGGTTTGACAAGAACCTGTCCTGACACATAAATTGAAACAAATATGTATGTTGAAAATCTCGTTTACAACCTCTGATTATTTTAATCTTTTGTCTCTACTTTTTTAAATAAGACTTAAAAGTTATGATAAATTACGATAAACGAAAAGAACTTCTAAAGTAAACTAAATTTAAGGTAAGTTACGATCTACTATGAGACCTTCCATATATTTATACTTCAAGAATAAGCACCTCCGTTTCGTTCAATTTAGATAAAGAATCTCAGGTGTCTAATCTTAAATTGATCCCAAACTTATTTGAAAAAATAATAAATTGCTAATGAGTGACATACGAAAGCCTAATTAGGCTATCATTAATCGGATTAAGAAGTTTAGTTCTAGCCTGTTTTTTCCTATCAAACTTCACTTATTTATTTCCACTAATATGCTTGCCCAGTCCTATTTAATAGCTCATATTAGTTAACCTAGTCCTCATTTATTGTTAGATCAGAATGTTTTGCATATAAATACTATTTTTTTCAAAAATATTTTTGGGGGTAGTCGTGGGTCAAGGCAATAAAATTATTAAATATTTTTAGTTTTATCTTTCTAAAGCGACACGCTTTGATCACATTTAAAAGTAACTGTGATCAAAGCGGTGCTCGCTGCCTGAGTGTGCCTGGCTCGAATCGCTTCCTTTCACGGATTTTTTCGCAAAAAGGTAATAAAAATATTACTGCAAGGAAAAATTATTCCGTTTTCTCTTTCAATGTGGTTTAATGGATTCATTTTCATCATTCTCTCGCGCTACTTTGATATATATATATATATATATATATATATATATATATATATATATATATATATATATATATACAGTGGCATGCAGAATTATTGGATACATAACATTTTTTACTAATTCTGGCATAATATTTCTTCTTTTAGGTTGATAATTTACAAATATGTTCTAATAATACTTTCATTCACCTGTGCAAATGAAAAAATCATAAATACAAAAAATTTATTTACAAAAATGCAAAAATAACACTCGCGAAAGTATTTGATACATATTAATTTTTTACTATTTCATGCATAATATTTTCGATTTTGGGTTGAAAATTGACAAATATGTTTTAATAATAGCACTTTTGTTCTTGGCCAATCAGAAAGGGCCACGATACTTTGCCTATCAATGACGTGCTCTGTTATCTCCTTGAGCCACCATTTTCCTTCCACCAGTTGTAATCTATGAACCTGATGGGTGGCAAAGTTTAGCAATTGTCAGAGGACGTACGCAAAATGATCATTGAACGTCATACAAAAGGAGATGTCTATCGTAAAATATCCCACGATCTAAAGATCCTTTTAATTACAATAGGCAACATTATTAGAAAGTGGAAGAAATTTAATAGGACTGATAACATTGAGAGGAGTGGCCGGTCGCGGAAAATAAACAATGCAACCGCACGGTGGATTGCTCGGAAAGTGCAGAACGATCCATTCACAACTCGCATGAAAATTCAAAACGATTTTTATAGTACCTGGAAAGAAAGTGATCAAGGACACGATTAGTAGAAACCTCAATCGCTTCGGTCTTCATTCAAGATTGCCAAGGAAGTCTTCTTTGTTGAGCACTAGACATCTAAAGGCCGGTTAAAACTTGCTGAAACATATGAAAACCAAACGAGCAAACTTTGGGACAACGTAATATGGTCTGTGAGACCAAAATTTAAGCTTTAGGGTGGAACACGGCAACTCAGGTTTTGGGGAAGTAGGGAATGTCCCGCAACCCTGAGAATACCATCCCTACTGTGAAATTTGGAGGCGGTAGTATAATGGTATGGGGGTGTTTTTTCATCAAATGGTACTGAGGAATTGGAAATAATCAGAGAGAGGATGAATGCCTCTCAATGTTGCGAAATTTTAGAACAAACTCTTCTCAAATCTACCAGATCATTGGGCCTTGAACGAAGTTTTCTTTTCCAACAGGACAGTGATCCGAAGCACATGGCCAAGGTAACTCAAAATGGTTTAAAAATAATAGGATTGACGCCATGACATGACCTAGTCAGTCTCCTGACCTAAACCCAATCGAAAACTTGTCGAGAAAACTAGAGGTACAGGTTTGTGAAAGGAATCCACAAAATGTAAAATAGTTGGAAGATGTCTGCAAAGCAGAATGGGCTAGTATTCCTGCAAATATTTGTAAAAGGCTTACGACCAACTACAGAAAGAAGCTTGAAGCAGTAAAAGAGAATAGAAGATAAGCTACAAAATATTAAATAAATGTATCCAATACTTTTGTGTGTTATTTAGCTATTTTTGTAAAGCAAATCTTGCATTTATTTTTTTTAATTTTCATTTGCACAGGTGAATGAAAGTATTATTGAAACATATTTGAAAATTATCAAACCAAAAGAAGAAATATTATGCAAGAAATAGTAAAAACTGTAATGTATCCAATAATTTTGCGTGCCACTGTATATATATATATATATATATATATATATATACACACGAGGGGCGGTCAATAAGTTTTGCGAATCAGTAGGGCAAAACAGAGGAAGGGGGATGGCTGTTTGTGGGGGTGTTAGGACAAGTTATGACAAGTCAGGACCTGCAACCGCACGCTCCTGCCTCGTCTATTTATGAAGCAGTAGCTGATCGTATATCGTCAGTCACAAATTTTTCAACAATGGAGAAGGTTGAGCACCGCGCACTGATCAAACTTTTTACCAAGGAAGGCAAGAATGCAAAAGAGATCCATGAACGCATGGTTGCAGTGAACACCGACACCGCCCCTTCATATGCGACCATTGCTCGCTGGAATAGGCAGTTCCGCCTGCGGTAACGCCGGCTTAGGGACGATGAAGATGTCCAGCTCGCCGTCAAGGAGGGGATTGAACAGCAGTCGGGAGATTTCTGGTTGTCGGGAATTCGAAGCCTCAGAGACAAGTGGCGCAAGTGCATTGAAGTCGAGGGTAGTTATATTGAAAAATAATAAAACACTTTTCCTCATATCTCGTTTCCTTATATCCGAATTGCAAAACTTATTGACCGCCCCTCGTATATATATATATATATATATATATATATATATATATATATATATATATATATATATATATATATATATATTATATATATATATATATATATGTTAAAGATGAATCTAAAAATGAAACAGGTAACAGTTCTCATTTAATTTTTACGACGTTTCGGGTACATTACCCATCTTCTGGTTCTATAAAATCGATAGAGTTAGAATATAATATCTATGATCACAAGAAATCATGATTGTGATCAATATAAAGGATAATTGAAATTGATACAGTAAAATAAGAGCGATCTTGCAGTGACAAAACAATGAAATGAAAATATTAATTACGTTATGTAAAGGATCTTTAAAATTATCGATTGCGTAAACACAAATGTTAACCTTTAGCGGAGAGAAAAACGGAGAACTGAGAGAAGATTCTTTGTATGTGACATCATAGGATCGGTAGGTTGTAAACTTTAAGAGATTTATGCGATGAGGAGGGGAAAAGCAGTAGAATTGGTGTTGAGACTGGGGTTTAATTGTTTTATGAACAGTGTTTCAAGAATACGAAGGGTGGTAGGATCTTTGGAATGTCCTAATATTCCAAAGTTTAGGTGAGAAATATCGATCTTACATAAAATAAAGTGATCACGAATGGGGGACTTCTCTTTATTTGTGAGAACGGAGCCAATACGCACGCGGGCTTATGCCTAGAAGGGAACAAACTCGAGCCTTCAGTGAGCGGACGGTGCTTCCAATATAGGTCCCCTGGTGACACCTGGAGCAAATAAATCATAAATAACCGAGCAGCTCATCTCAGGAGGGGAGATGAGCTGTCCTTAATTCGAAAAAATTGTCCTAAATGAAAATTACTAAACAAAGCTATTTTAAAGTTAGTGTGTGTGAAAAAGCTTTTCAGGAGGTTATTGAGTTTACGACGTAAGTGAGAATTAAGGGGAACAATATCTGGGAGGAGACAATAGTGACAATTCTTGGGAACAGTGGCAATTGGTTGAGGTGAATAGTATATTTTATCTCCAAACCGACGAATACACTTTTGGATAAAGGTAAGCTGAAACCCATTCTTTTGGAAATAACATTTGAGGAATTCGAATTCTTTGTGTACAATAAAGTAGTTAAATAATAGTTGATGGCTACGATGGAGGAGAGTTTTAATGTTGCTAATTTTGTATTAGGTGTCACAGGAGCTATAAAAATTCATACCGAGACCGGTAAAAGAAGATTTCCGATAGACCGAAGTGGTGAAGTTTGTTGAGGTGCGGGTTAGGAGGATATCTAGAAATGGGAGTCTACCGTCTCTTTCTTTTTCTTGTGTAAATTTTATGTTATTACGACCTTCATTTATGTACTGCAAAAAATAAAGGGATTGTTCTTTAGATTTGAATACTAAAATCGTATCATCAACAAATCGACGGTAAAAGATCAGTTTGAAAGCAGAGGGGCATTGTCGCAAAGCAATTTCGTCAGAATTAAAATTAAAGATGTCAGGAAGTAGAGGACCAATGAGGGAACTCATTCCTACACCATCAGTTTGCTGGTAGATGGAATTATTGAACAAAAAGTGATTGTCTTTAAATGTTAGTTGGATAATAGACCGGAGTAATGAGGGGGGAAATTTGTCGAAAGTAGAATCGGGTTCAGAAAAAACTTCTAGAAGGATGAGGTCTATGGTTTCGTTGAAGAGGATATTTGTAAAGAAAGAGGTGACATCAAAACTGCAAATAAAGTTGAGACTTGTAAGATTCAATTTTGGAATTCTTCAGCGAAAGAGTAACTATTGTTGATCTCGTATTTATTAATGGTAAAAGGGGTTAAGATAGGGAACGAGATATTTAGTTAACTTGTAGGTTGTCATCGGGTAAGCTACGAGTTTAGGCTGAAGGGGGGCATCAAGTTTATGGATTTTTGTAAGAACATACAAGAGACCCGGGTTAGAACTCGAGGAGAAAAGTTACTGGTAGGATAATTCATCGATGATCATAAGGGATTTAAGTTTAGAAAGTAATCTATTTACTTTATCAGCGAGACTTTGAGAAAGTTTTGAAGGCTCTTTGTTAAATTTTTGTTTGTCACTTTTACCCTTGGGGACGAGTGTTCAACCTTTCTTTCTTCTTTAGGGTAGCAATTGTGGCTCGCGGCCAATACATCGGCTTTTTCGATGCCTTCCGGTCCTTCACAAAAGATCGAATCTCAGAAGAAAGCGAAGCCATAAACTGGTCCTTCAGAATGAAGTCCACTAACGTTATATACTCGTGGGGAACTTTCGAAGAATCGATCCAGAAGTCGAGAAGTCTCTGAAGCTTATACCCAAACTGTCGAACAGGTTGGTTGTGCTCTATACGGGCGTGACAAAATTTAACGTGATAGAAATCGGGCGTCATGTTATATGCGGCCAGCAATTCCAATTTCAACGTCGAATAGTCGATCGTTGCCTCCAACGGGAGGTATATGAAAATACCTCGGGGCTTAGAGCATAACAACGACAGAAGTTTAGTGACACCATCCGCTCCAATGTCCCATTGGTTTAGCTCGAAGATCTTTACAAAATGTGTCAATAGGACCCGAAATCTTCTTCCTTGTAAATGGGGAGCTTCACGGACGTAATCTGTGGGACGTCATTTCGCGAGTTGTGGGAGAGCATTTCAACCCTCGTTCGATTCATTTCCAGTTCATGTCGTCAGATGCATTCTCTTTCTTCTCTCTCTTTATCACATTCTTCTCTCTTTCTCCAGTTCTTTTCTCTATCTTCTTTCCGCTCTCCTGGCTCTCTCTTATCTTGTATATAGGAAAGAAAGTCCTTTCCGGATAAACTAAGAGATTCACCTTTTAATTTAAACTGGTCGAATGAAGATATGATGGTCACGAATTCGAACTAAACTTATAAAAAAAAAACTTAACGGAATTGTCGACTCGAATTAACTCGGTATACACACAGCACGATTAATAATTTCCGTCTGAGCACTCGGAAATACCCAAATTAACGCAAGAGCCTTTAACTTTACTCACAACACCGAGAGCAAAACTAGACTGAGCCTTTCTTGGTATGAAAGTGTAAAATTCCGCTCAGGGAATAAATGAGAAGCGCGGTCTCAAAGCTTACACACGGTATATATATATATATATATATATATATATATATATATATATATATATATATATATATATATATATATATATATATCTTATTTCGTAGGATGACCTACATACATATACGTTACTTCTACCCGAAATGCCTGTACGCTCAAGGTCAAACGAGTGGCCTTGAATCAACTCTGGTCACAACAGAGATGGGGGATAGAAGTGGGGGAAGTTAAGACCCAACCTCCCCTCAAAGAGTGCGAGGGATTTAAATACAACGGTAGAGTGCAGTTGGTCGTTATTAAACTAATACAGGCTGCGTACTATGAAGCTTATGAAAAAGTAGGAACAAAAAATAAACTTTAATATATACACAGTATAAACAATAATTAATTTAAGATGAAATAATGGCAATGGATACTCAATGTTTACAATATTCGATCTAACAGAGCTACTCGGAGTGAACTCTACGGGAGCTGTCGGGAGGCTATTACGAGCTTTTGTACGTACGCACACAGGGATGACTGATAAGGAGGCGACAGATGATTCATCTCAGCCTAGCTTGGGTTCGAGGCTTTACGAAATGAAACGGGGATCGGTTGATTATTCGAGGGACTTTAATCACGGGGAGTTTAACCTCTATTAGTAACACTAACTGGAGGAGGTATTCGTGCCAAACGAAATGTACTGAAACCAAGGATGGGCCAATTAACTGTGGTTCAGATCCTTTGGTATAATTCTAGCCTTCGGGCTCGTAGGAGAATGGAGCGCTATCGAGAATGAAGTTTTTCGTTGTAAAAGGCAGGCCTATACTATTGATGCCCAATTTGGACCACAATATATAGGAACCAGCCGAAACCATTATGCCTCCGCCAAGGGGGAGGGGGCGCGGGGGAACCTCTCATTGGACCAACACGGCGCTTGAGGGATGGAAAGTCTTCCCGCAGGGGGTTTCTTGATAACGCCCCTGGAGGCGACAGAGGTGCGCGTTTAAGATTCCAATCCCTCACTTATCGCAGAAAGCAGTTTGATATCCTGACTGTTCCCACGATCCTCGCTCACGTTGACTGACCTCATGCCTGACCTCGTGGTTTCGACGGGGCACATGGCGGCAAGGAATCTCTATTCTTGACAATGTGCATTTTTCGTGTATATATGTATTTCCTTGTTCATTATAACTACACTTCTACCTTTGTCAGGGCGGGTAATGATAAAATTATCTTTTGAAGATAGTTCTCGTAACAGGGTCATATCATATGTATGGAAATATAAAGTAATTTTACGAAAACGCTTTATCGTGTGCAAATACTTCGTGGGCGATGTTAGACATCCTCAGTTGTGAGGGTTTAAATAGGCCTCATATGTGTAAGGATTTAATTTGTTGCAATAGCGTCTCAAATGTGAAGAGAAATTTAATTTTGTTCAGGGAAGTTGGGTGTAGACAAAAGTTTAGTCCGAATGCTAGTAGTAGTTTCTCTCGTGAAGTTAACTGGTGGTCAGATAAGTTAAACACTACCTTTTCTGGATATGGTAGAGTTGAAGAAGAGAGGTGCATTTGTTCGAGTTTGCGTCGTGCGTGAGTCCGTTTTACTTTGGTTATGTAGGCTTTTACCATACGTTGGGCGAGGGTAAGGAATGAAATATAGTCAATTAGGGAACCTTGATTTTTCAACCCTGGAAGCAAGCTGAGGTAGAGATTCTTGATGTCGTTCCTTTAGTTTTGCTTTGAAGTTGATTTCGTTGGCTAAAAGATAGGTGAGAGATTCTTTATAGAAATGCGAATGGTACAGAGATTTTCGATAAAGCTTAAAGTATATAAAGTTGTGGAACGTTTCGTTGTTGCGACAAATTTTAAGGAATTGAAGGTCTGCTTCAGATTTATCACGTTTGCATAGAGTTGATTCATATCTTCTATAGAGGGAAACCGTTGGCTGACCATATTTATATCTTAGGAAAGCAGAGGGGTTGCGCGTTGCCAGGCGCATACGTATTTTCAGGATAAATAAGCAGGCTAAATTTAGGAAGTTCATTATTATATATTAACTTATTGGTACCGACGTTTCGAGTAGGAAACCCATTCTCAAGGATATGAGATTATAAATATATACAAACATAAGAATTTTTTTATAGAAGTTATCAGATAATTATAAATTAATTATATGGAAAATGGGAAGCAGCAGAGGTGGTAATATTCAAATTATAAAAATGCAGGACTTTTAACCATTAGGGAATGAGAAATATGTTTTTATTTTTTTTAAATATTTGGTACGGTTAATGTTGTGGCATTATTTAACTACTGCACTAGTTCAGGTCCAGCGTGCCATCCTTTCGTCCTCGAACTGGGAGACCACATTATAGGATAGCTCATCCACCAGTGAAATAAAACTAATTTCAAAGTTATCATTTTTCTAATGGTTTTGGTAAAAGATAACTGTGTTAATATATTAATAAAATAACGGTTTTCTATGACAGTAAACGAGGCGAACATAAAGGGGTAACTTTGAAACCAGTTTTTTTAACTGGTGGATGAGCTATCCTATAATGTGGTCTCCCAGTTCGAGGACGAAAGGATGTCACGTTGGACCTGAAGTAGATCAATTGTCTAATAATGCCACTACATTAACCGTACCAGTGGCGTACCTAGGATTTTAGGCCCGGGAAGGGGGGCGAAACCTAGAATTTTTATTTTGATTAGAGAAACAAAATTCTTCACTTACTCAAATTAAATCTTCACTCCAATTACTCGGTTTCATCTAGCATCGAGGGTTTTATGGTTCAGATTCGTACTTTCAAAGGTCAAGTTCTTGAGTTTAAAAGTGAAGAAAAGGACAGAACAGAATGAAACAGAGAATTATTTTTGTATTGTTACATGA
Source organism: Ceratothoa steindachneri (assembly GCA_963969495.1). Classification (NCBI taxonomy): domain Eukaryota; kingdom Metazoa; phylum Arthropoda; class Malacostraca; order Isopoda; family Cymothoidae; genus Ceratothoa; species Ceratothoa steindachneri. The sequence continues at coordinate 121,277,362 of OZ018327.1, forward strand.
ACAAGAGATACAAAACACACATTATTATTGTATTAATAATAATCGACAAGAATATCAAATTATTGAATTAACCACCATTAGGCAGTCAACAAACATTTCACCAAATGACTGCCTCAGTACCTTTATGAATCATGTGGACAACTGCAGAACAAAAGTTCAATGCAGGAGCCTTCAATTGCCCTTATCACTGAACACATCAATAACTTTGTCTGAGTCCACCTCAATGTCGTGTGTTATTAGCGGCAAAGTATCGAGACGCTTTTGAGTCATTGTCGACCTCAGATAAGTTTTGAGTCTTCGAAGATGAAAGAAGGACCGCTCGGAACTGGCGGTAGACACGTGTAGCTTCCGGCGGTGACTCCCCGCTGGAGTTGTCTTCCGGTAACGCGCGGCTAACCACGTGCTAGGGGTTCCCGAACATTCCAAATCACCCGAGGCGACAGTGGCATCTACTCACAGTGCCCTCAACCTATTTTACCACAATTTGTGCTATTTTAAAACTCAACCTATCTTATCGGTAAAATAAATGTTGCTAAATATCTAATTACTTTTGCAAATTGCTAAAAGTAAAAAGAAATTGCCACATTTTCGGCGGGGGGGAGGGTCGTCCTCCCTTCTTCAATAAAGTTGAAATCTAAAATTAAATCTAGTCTACGGTGCAAGTTCAATACTGTAATGCTATAAAAAAAATTGAAAAGACACTTAATAATAAGATTAACTTTAAATTTCGCGCTCGTAATAAACTTCTGGTCTTCTTTCTTCTTTAGATTACTTATGTTTTTCCTCAATTTTTTCCAGGAATATTTCGTCCCTATGCCCCGAGAATTTCGTTAGGCTATGAACCCAAACTCAGAAAACTTAACTTATCACAGCCTAAATTGTACGATTTGAACTGTGTAATTAACCTTTCTGACGCTATACTCTCAAAAAATGGAGAGGTTTCTCGTCTCCTTTGGACTCCAATTTAAGTTTCCAAACTTCAGTCTTGACTACGTAAACTATTGTTTTAAAAAGTTTATTCACGATATCCAACATCTCCCCGCTTTTGGTTCTTTTACTCAGTTTAAAACTAATATTTTTTTCACATGTCGACCAAGCACATGAAATTTTCGGCTCTCTTTTTTACTCAACAAGATTTTACTCGTCTTCGAAACCTCGGGTTGAATAAATAAATTGTCGTCCCCCGTCCTGATAAGGGTGATGATTTCATTTCAAAAATGTCCTAGATTTTGTTAGATACATCTAAATTTACTAAAATTAACGAATGACTTTGACTATTATTCACCGTTTAAAAGACAGAATTAATTAACCGTTTTCCGCTCAAGTTTAAATCTTCCTGTTTTTTAAGTGATTTAATCTACAGTTCTTTGTATGATTCATCATCATAGTGAGCCTACTCTATGGGTTACCTAAGATACAAAGGACAGGTTACCCTCTTTGCCTCATTCTTATTTCATACACTCTTCTTTCCTATAAAGTTGCTAAGTTTTTAGTTCCGCTATTATCCACTTTTTACTTCTAATTTATATACTCTTAATAATAGCCTTGATTTTGTTTCTGAAATTACAAAGTTTAAGTCGTTAAGTCGTTTATAATTCTCAAGCTTCGAGATCACATTCTTCTTTACAAATATTCCCATTCAGGAAACTATCGAGATTATTTTAACTAAAGCCTTTCCAGATAAAAATGCCCTCTTTAAGGGATTCAAGTTTTCACGATTCTCGCATTTATTGCAGCTAGCCGTCAAAGACGACTCTTTCACTTTTAATAACGTCATTTATCATCGACCTCAAGGTGTTGGGATGGAAAGTCCACTAGCACCTATTTTTTGCAAATATTCTCAAGTGCAATTTTGAGGAGAGACTGTTCAGTGATTGCTCTGCTCAATGTCGTCCCCAACTGTATAAAAGATATGTTGATGATACTGTCGTAGAATGACTCCCGACGATACCATATATATCTATTCGTTGAGGGAACTTCCTTAATTATCTTTAGAGTGCGTTTACTGTCTGGCGGCCGATATTAAGTATCTTCGATATGCTTAAGAAGTGGAACTGAGCTCAAGGATAATAATATTGCTATCATTAATAAAATAGAGTTTTATTAATAATAACTATAAACAATACACAAAAACGGAAAATATTGACATAAACAGAATGGAAAGGGTCGTGGAGACTCGGGCTAATCCAAGGATTTAAGGGATTAAAAAAGGTAAAACAAATATGGAGTTAAAGAGATGGGATGGTTCGATAAACAATTTAAAGCACAGGATAGAATTGACAAAAGGGATCAATACTCAAAGGTGAGGTTTGGCTTACGTAACTTTTCATTAGGGTGCAGTGGAAGGTATTTGAAGGAATATTCGGTCCGCTGGCGAGTTCCAGCCGAAGGGGGAGGATAAAAGAATCCTGACGAGGCGTCTTGGAAAGGAGAACCGTTACTCGACGAACGGCTTGAAGAACAATGGCTGTTCTACTTTGTTCTCTTCTGAACAAAGGGGGGGAATGAGAACCGTCTCTTGTCTACGGGCTCAAGAACAATGGCTGTTCTAATGTTGTTCTCCTTGAACAACAGGGGGGTGAGAACCGTTTCTTGGCGAAGGGCTCCAAACGAACAATGGCTGTTCTAGGTTGTTCTCTTCGAACAACAGGGGGGGGGGTGAGAACCGTTTCTTGGCGAAGGGCTCAAAACCAACAATGGCTGTTCTAATGTTGTTCTCCCTTGAACAACAGGGGGGGGGGGAAGAGAACCGTTTCTTGGCGAAGGGCTCAAAACGAACAATGGCTGTTCTAATGTTGTTCTCCCTTGAACAACAGATGGGGGAAGAGAACCGTTTCTTGGCGAAGGGCTCAAAACGAACAATGGCTGTTCTAATGTTGTTCTCCCTTGAACAACAGGGGGGGGGAGCCTTGGGACTTGGCGTCGGAAAGGCTCGAACCTTTGGCACTCAAGGAATATTGTCCTCCTTCTGGACAAGTGATGGTGAATCTCGAGGTCGAGGTCCCTTGGCGCACAAAGGGAGAGAGGGTCGTGGTGATGTTTCGCGACGAAAATCTGGATCTCCAATCTGATCTTAGTGGTAAAGTTTCCATATAAATAGCCAGGACATCTCCTTGGCGTGGGGGGAAAATGGAGTGAAAGCTTGGAGGGAACGCACAGCCGGGCCGGAGAAAAATGCCTTATCTGTTCATAAGCCTAACTCGATCTGGCGAGGTCGGCGTATGGGGGCGAACGGGGGGACGATAACCTCCTTGTTTAAACATTGGCATCCGGTAGCTGAGATAAGACTCCAAGCCTCGAATCGAAGATGCACGTGGGCAGCATCGTGGTTTTAAATAATACGGGGTAGGAGTTGAAATTAAACGCAGCTTCAACACGTTCTATCCCCCCCCTCCATTCCAGGGGAAGTTGTCACTTCGAAAAAAAAAGAGAGAAGGGACAACGATAGAGCTCCATTGTGGGGAACTCGTTTTCTTGTACCAACCGTACCTTCCTGCACCTAACTAGTATTACCTCAATACATATAATTATTTTGATCTTTAGATTACAGGGGAAAATAACCTTTAATACAACTTAATCAAAGAAAAAAAAGGGCATGGAACAATGAAATGATATAAACTTAGTACATACGGGACAAAATAATTTATACGTAAATTAATAAGAACAAATATATAGACATACAAAAAATTAGACATTGAGCGTTACAAAATTCAGACATATACATTAATTAATTATATTACAAAAGAATCTTAAATTAAGTCGTACAAGACGGTATATACCTACATGGAGATACTAATCCTATGAATACAATTATTCTACGCTATTCGGTAACGCATTTCTACTGAGGGCGTCAGCGACCTGGTTATCGGAACCTTTTATCTAATTTATTTTAAACTGATACTCTTGCAAGAGTAAACTCCAGCGCATGATGTGGCCGTTTGAGTGTCTCAAATTCCTAATATAGGCTAACGGACGGTGGTCGGTTCCTATTTGAAATTCTTTACATATCAAGTACAGCTTGAATTTGTCTATGACCCAGATAATTGATAGAGCTATCTTTTCTCTAGTGGCATATCTCTTTCCGCGTGGTAATAATTGACGACTAGCATATGCAACTGCATGACTCGTTCTGTCATCCACGTATTGAAGGAGTACACCTCCAATGCCCTCGTTGATCACGTCGCTCTTAACCCCAAAGGATTTTTCCGGGTTGGGCAACTTTAAAATGGGGGCAGAAATGAACTTACTTTTGAGCTGATTAAAATGGGAAACAGCGACATCATTCCAACGTAAACGATCGGGGAAATTCTTTTCCTGAAGGGGGCATAGGGGGGCCAAAATTGCAGCGAAATTCGGAACAAATCGCTGATAGGGAGAAGCTGATCCTAGGAACGATCTTAATGGCTTCTTTGTAATCGGGAGGGGCATGTGGGCGATTGCCTTAATCTTGTTCTCGTGGGAACCTAACTTGCTTTGTCCTATTTTGAAACCCAAATATTTGATGGTTTCGTGAGCAAAATGGCATTTGCTGAGGCCATTTTTACGCAGTCGCTCAAAAAGAGCTAATAGGGCGGGTAAATGGTAATTCCATTTAATTAGTTCTTGTAGCTGACTCTTCGGACGTGGTGTCAGCTGCGCGTCACTATCCAGGTCAGAGGGTTCTAAAGACTCGCCTGGTAGGGAAGGAGGAGGGTAATCGGCATCAGGTTGGATGCACACTGTCTGGATTACATTAAGGGACTCCGCGGGGCAATCCTCTTCAAGCGCCGATGCTTCGTCCAATTCTACGAAGGTATCTCCATGGGCGCGTTGGGGGTTCTTTTTTTCTTGGGGTCCAGGGACAGTCTCCGTGTCCTTGTCTGGGGCCTTATCACCTAAGGGTGTTAGTGATTCACATTCCTCTTTTGCCGTCCTAAAGTCCTGGTTAGGGGTCTCCGAGAAATCGGACGGTATCGGGGTTCTGATGGGGACGGGCTCCTGGGCTTCTTTCTTATCTCGGCCTTGAGGAAGGGCGGCCTGAAACACAGGGTCGAAACTTACTTGGGGGCTCTGTCCTAGAAGTACGGAACAGAATTGTATGGGTGCTACAATGACTTCAGCCCAGCCATTATAATATTGACACTGCAGGTAACATCTAGCGACGGGGAATCGGTTCGCCCGCCCAAGTTGGTCATGTACCACCGCAAATTTTTCGTGGTTAGAGGCCACTGGGAGGAGTTCGTCGGACACGATGAAACACGTACATCCTGTGTCCCTGACGAGAGTCGATACTCGACAGCTGTCCACGCTGCCCTCCTCATATTTCAAAGTTCCCGATGAACTTTTACCAAAAACAAAATTTACCTGGTGGCCTGACGGAGGGGGAGAAGTTTCTGCTTGGCTCTGCACCACCGGGGGAGCCGGGGTTGCATTAATCTGGTGAACTTGGTGGGCTGGTCCGCTTTTAAGCCTAGAATTTTGGGGGCAATTCCAGCTCATGTGGTTTTCTACACCACAGGTGAAGCATATGGTTGGTCGCTTCGGGAAGAGAGATGGAGGAGAAGTCTTAACGGGAGGTTTGGAGTCCCGTTGTTGGTTTTGGGGAAAGAAGTTTGGGGGTTTTACGGGGCTCGGAAACTTTGTCAGCTTTCCTGGGAAGGGGCGCGAATCCGTCCTTCTTTCTTCTCGTTGGATTTCTTTTTCTCGTTCTTCTCGTTGGATTTTTCCTTCTCGTTCTTCTCGTTGGATTACTCTTCCCCGTTCCTCTCTTTCTCTTTGTTTTTCTACCTTTTTTCTTTGAACTTCTGCTTTAATCCGAGCTAATTCAATCTGAAGCTCAGCTTGTCTTATCCGTTCCTCTCTTTCTCTTTCTTCTTGAATGTACTCAATTAGTTCTTTTCCGGAAAGTCCACAGGACTCTCCTTGCGCTTTAAAGATTTCAAACTGAGTCATCTTTGCACTTGGGGGCGCACTAGTCAACCAACTAAAATTCCTTGCAACAAGAATTATGCCTCTATAGAATTAGCCTACCTAAATATGGGCACTGACCTATTCGTACTTGGTTTCTCAATATAAATAACCACTGACTAAAATCACAAAAAAAAACACAACAAATTATTATAACCGTTCCTTGAGCTACTCCAGCTTCTTAAGTTTAAAAAAAAGGGGATAGCAATCGTTAAAACAAAAGGGAACTACTATATTCTATTATTATAACGAATAACACTATGCTTTACTCGACTGAGACCAGTGTTTGCAAAGATATAGCGTTAAACCTTACACACCTGATACCAAATTTAAATAGTATATATATATATATGTCGTAGAATGACTCCCGACGATACCATATATATCTATTCGTTGAGGGAACTTCCTTAATTATCTTTAGAGTGCGTTTACTGTCTGGCGGCCGATATTAAGTATCTTCGATATGCTTAAGAAGTGGAACTGAGCTCAAGGATAATAATATTGCTATCATTAATAAAATAGAGTTTTATTAATAATAACTATAAACAATACACAAAAACGGAAAATATTGACATAAACAGAATGGAAAGGGTCGTGGAGACTCGGGCTAATCCAAGGATTTAAGGGATTAAAAAAGGTAAAACAAATATGGAGTTAAAGAGATGGGATGGTTCGATAAACAATTTAAAGCACAGGATAGAATTGACAAAAGGGATCAATACTCAAAGGTGAGGTTTGGCTTACGTAACTTTTCATTAGGGTGCAGTGGAAGGTACTTGAAGGAATATTCGGTCCGCTGGCGAGTTCCAGCCGAAGGGGGGGGGATAAAAGGATCCTGACGAGGCGTCTTGGAAAGGAGAACCGTTACTCGACGAACGGCTTGAAGAACAATGGCTGTTCTACTTTGTTCTCTTCTGAACAAAGGGGGGGAATGAGAACCGTCTCTTGTCTACGGGCTCAAGAACAATGGCTGTTCTAATGTTGTTCTCCTTGAACAACAGGGGGGGTGAGAACCGTTTCTTGGCGAAGGGCTCCAAACGAACAATGGCTGTTCTAGGTTGTTCTCTTCGAACAACAGAGGGGGGGGTGAGAACCGTTTCTTGGCGAAGGGCTCAAAACCAACAATGGCTGTTCTAATGTTGTTCTCCCTTGAACAACAGGGGGGGGGGGAAGAGAACCGTTTCTTGGCGAAGGGCTCAAAACGAACAATGGCTGTTCTAATGTTGTTCTCCCTTGAACAACAGGGGGGGGAAGAGAACCGTTTCTTGGCGAAGGGCTCAAAACGAACAATGGCTGTTCTAATGTTGTTCTCCCTTGAACAACAGGGGGGGGGAGCCTTGGGACTTGGCGTCGGAAAGGCTCGAACCTTTGGCACTCAAGGAATATTGTCCTCCTTCTGGACAAGTGATGGTGAATCTCGAGGTCGAGGTCCCTTGGCGCACAAAGGGAGAGAGGGTCGTGGTGATGTTTCGCGACGAAAATCTGGATCTCCAATCTGATCTTAGTGGTAAAGTTTCCATATAAATAGCCAGGACATCTCCTTGGCGTGGGGGGAAAATGGAGTGAAAGCTTGGAGGGAACGCACAGCCGGGCCGGAGAAAAATGCCTTATCTGTTCATAAGCCTAACTCGATCTGGCGAGGTCGGCGTATGGGGGCGAACGGGGGGACGATAACCTCCTTGTTTAAACATTGGCATCCGGTAGCTGAGATAAGACTCCAAGCCTCGAATCGAAGATGCACGTGGGCAGCATCGTGGTTTTAAATAATACGGGGTAGGAGTTGAAATTAAACGCAGCTTCAACACGTTCTATCACAGATACCTTTGCTGTTTTTTTGTTTTTTTTGAAAAATATAGATTAAAAATCTGTAGTGAGACGTGCTCGCATCTCAAATTATTTTAAGCTCTACCCCACCATCATCCGCAACAGTATAGCGTGGAATTTTCACTTCGACCAACTTCACCAAATCGGTGCGAAGTTTTTCTCAAGACATGATATCAGGGCAAGAAATTGGACTATCCCAATCTAACCTCTGAGACCACAGCTTTCTCATGAGTAGTCTACTACGAATAAGAACTGGCTGTTATAATTCGTGGGGGGGGGGGGGTGTCAAACATTTTAGAAATCATTGATAGGACTTTATGCTTGGTTTTAACGATTTCATCGGATTTAGGGGCAATTAATTATTTAAAACTTGAGGGTGATAATCTTGAGGAAAACTCTTCAACTGATTTTTTTTATGAAATTTAACGCAAAGGTGGAGCAGGTTAGACCAAAGACGAGCGACTTTTAACAATAAGAAACGAGTTTGCCTGCTTTAAGCCAAAGAGGCAGAAATGGTACTTGTTGCTCTCTGACTTCAATCGAATTTGAAAAGAAGCTTGATTCATGTTAGAAAGTAAAACAAATTTTTTAAAGCGAAATCTAATTAAGAGGGAAACATAGAAGCAAGTAAATTTACTCCTCTGGAGGAAACCGCGTTTAGAGAAGCCGCTTGGCAACATTTCAGAGAGCAATTGAACACAGGTCGGAGTTTTGTGGTAGTCTGATAAACTGCTTAATTTTATATAGGTTAATCGACTCCGCATTGGCATCCTTTAAACCAAGAGATTCTAGGGAAAACAGATACTCTAGGCCCAAATCTAATTAATCAAGTTCTAATTTTATGAAATTCAAAGGGTGGAAATAAGAAGGCGACGGACTAAGGGCACAATTGACATGTTAAAAAAATTCTTCAGCCTCCGGTTCCATATTAGGCCCTTGTGGCAAATTAACCTTGTTTCCTACTTCGTTCCCCCACCTCGCTTTCGGAATTGGAGCTACCTGCCCCCTCAGGATTATCATCTAGAAAGAAATTACCATTATCCGTGTACGAGTTCATTAAGTTTTGTTGGGGATATTTGTAGTTATTTGGAGTGAAGTACTCCCTAACATGCCAGATCACCCGAAAATTTGTAATTGCAACCAATTGAGGATCTATGGCTGTTTTCTGAAGCGAGGCGGCCTGGGGCCAGGGGTACCGCGAGTGACCTAATACTGGGGTAATCGCTTAATTGGTTGATACTTTTGTAAGGTATTAGGCCCTTTTCCGTGTCAAGAGAGGACTCTCCCCCCTCCCATGCAATGCCTAGTTGAGAACTTAAGATTTTTTTTATGGTGTCAATCCCCAGTAGACACCTTATTCCCGTTATTCTATCGTTTTATACAAAGGGTTGGGAAAAGGCCTCGTCTTTCAGTGGGATGTCCTTTTCCTTCAGGACCAGAATTGCACCTTTGACTCCCTTTACCGTAAAATCCAAGTTTTAATTGGAATTGACCAAGAATATCATCCACATTTAGAGAGATCCGAAGCGAAAGATCGCCCCCAATTCCCCTATGTGTGTGACTTTTGACCCGATCAATGTTTTGATCGTACACGAATACGAGGGTAATTCCTTCAGATTGGCACCCATTCAGAGATGTGCAACCTTAGGCTCGCTAGATCGAGTAGGCAGCGCACAGGCAAGAATGTACATCGCATTTGATAGGAATGGGGCAAAGAGCAGATATGTGTGTTTTCTCTTAGAATAATTTACATGGGTAGGCCAGGAAGGGTTTGAGCGCGGGGCACGATTCTAGAGGATGTCGCGTGGAAGAACAACGGGAGCACAGGCTTAGTTCTAAGCAACGTTGAATCCTACTATCAGTGATTTCGTATCTTAACAATTAACCATGTTGTGATTTCCGGAGCACAACTTGCAATTATAAAAGAGGAGTGTGAGTTTAAGTTTGAAGGGAAGAGTGAATTCAACGTTTGAGTTTTGAAATTATAATTGGGTTTAGATTTGCTCTTTGAAAGTGACGCTTCTCCGCCGAGGGGTCAAAATATTAGTTTTAACATATAATGGAGACTTAGAGAAGGGGTACTGAGAGTTGTAAACAGTTTTGAAAGCAAGAGGTCGAAAAGAGTTATGTTTAGAGCACTTCCTCGGAGGTAATTCTCCTTGCCGGGGCCCGAAAAGCACCTCAATTTTTCGAAGCCTCTAATTATACTGCTATAGTTGTCTAAGATTTGTGCTAGGGAAGGATAGTCAGTCTTGGTAGTCAACCTTAGCGCCTTTTTAACGTAATTTACTATAAATTACGTGGGATATCACGATATTTCCAGCTCTGTCTTCTTTGAAACAATATCTCAAATCCTATTAATTCGTATAAGATGGCCCGGATTACTTTGAGGAACACTGATAGCTTGTGGAGACTCAAGTCAGGAATATCTCTGAGTTTAAGATCTTAGATAAATAGGAATCGATAACCGCGTTTTTGTCGACGAATTCCCTTTCGAGTAATTTCAACGCAACCCCGTAATTGGCATCCGTACTTCCCAGATGCTTGACTATGTGGTCGCGTAATCCTTAAGATAACCCTTTAAATACGCGAATTTGGTGGCAGAAGAAAGATTACTCCTCGAACCTACAAGGTCTTCAAATTGTGATATAAAATGAATGATAATTAGGTTTATTTGTCGTGCCGTGAAAGGTGATGCACGGTAATACAGGTGTGGGGGAGGGGGAGTTCTCATACTAAAGGTTTGCCCAAGTCGCTCAAAATATCTTTGAGATCCGAGAATTTAATGTTAGACTCCGTGGAGGCCTGAGGGGGCCAAATTTTCTATTCAGCGACAACTCATTTAATTTAGGTTTAAAATTAAGCAGGGCAGGGATAAGCAACATGGTGGCGCTCAATTGGAGACGAACGTCTCTCACTTAAGCGCCACCACCTTGTTTAGCCTTGCCCTGCTTTCAGGGTAATCATTCTATCATTGATTCGTCCACTCCCCCTGGGCAGAATGATTCGCAAATCTCAAGATTCTTACTATCTAAATCATTCACGGAAGCAAAGTGGAACTTGACAGAATCTATCTTAGCTTGCAATACATCAGGGGCAATGAATTCCGCCTCTTCTAACTCAGAGCCGATTTTATTATAGATCACGGTAATTTTACGTTTAAACAACGCCCTATTTCTGACCATGACTTTGATGTAGGATTCAATTTCATTAGAAATGGAAATTTGAGGATTTTCGGCCATTGTGAGTTTGAAAGGAAAACGGGAAGCTCGGTTGAGCAAAAAGGTAATCTAACAAGAGTTTCTCTGGGAAGACAAACTTCTCCAATTCAATCGAATTTCCATTAGAATAACTAATGGAAATAATACTATATTTTTCCAGTGTTGTTAGAATTATCACCACAAAAGCAGGGCAAGGATAAGCAAGATGGTGTCGCTCAATTGGAGACGAACGTCTCTCACTTAAGCACCACCACCTTGGTTAGCCTTGCCCTGCTTTCAAGGGTAATCATTCTAACACATCTAGCAACAGCTTGCTAGTGCATAAGTCGTCGTAATGACTTCACAGGGTAGATAAAAAAAACGCAAAAAAACAAATGAAAATTAAAAAAAACAAAACAACGGCAAACAAAAGCAAAAAATTCTCTCTCCCGGGGCATGAGTATGCGACCTTCAACAAAGAAAGTCGAATAAAATGGAGGAGGCCAGCCTCCTCCAAAAAGTCAGATAGTTTACAAGACTGTGTACACAACCTGTCCCGCGTACAAGGGACAAGTGGTAGCGATCCTGCTCGTCCCGAGGGCGGGATGCTTTGTCCTTGCTAGCTCATAGGAAGGGGGGCGTTGATGCTAGCTAATTCTAGGTAGTGACCTGATGATGATGATAATTCTATCCAGAAGATTCTTTCGTCATTTGTTTCGAACGCCTTCGTTTTTGCATTGTCCTTCATCTTGGGGATTCCTATTCCTCTTTTCCTATTGCTTCTTTCTTAGTTTTCTGCGTCATCTGGACTGAAATAGGGAGTTAATTGATTAATCTATCCCTCCGTCAATTTTTAATCGTGGGCAAGATTCCCAGCCGGAAATGAAATTCGCATAAAGATTAGAATGAAAATCTCCTACAAGCCGGAATGCATCAATGGGCGGTCTTCTTTGGGGAGTGGAGAGGCAGGGTAGTAGTGATTTTATACCAATCAGCTAGCAAAAGAACCTCTTGTGACAAGTGTAAGGGTGGAGGGGGCAACACCCGTTTTATATCAGTGGTGTGTAAGTATGGATACCCACTCGGCAGGTTCACCACGGAAGAGTGACTATGTTGCGTGTGTGAAGACGGGTGGATTAGACATCGGTGTTGCTAGACGATTGATCACATATGTAAAGAGCTACTTGCTCCTACGTGTAAGATTACTGCTCTTGCCAATTGGTTATCAGTTCCTCTGTACCTTCAAGTTGTGTGTCCGCTCTCGCTGGAAATCGAACTTTAGTACATAGGTGGTGCTCATCCATTAGGCAACAAGAATTCTAATACGACACTGTCAGAAAGACAGGGATAGAGAGAGAGAGAGAGAGAGAGAGAGAGAGAGAGAGACAGACAGAGAAAGAGAGAGAAAGTGAGGCACGCAGATAAAGAGAAAAGGAGTATCTCACGGACGAAAAACATTCCATCGGAACCATTCGGTAAACTTCCGGAGCTATATCGGAGTCAGACTAGAGCCGGGACACCATTTAGCGATATGGCGCTAAACCCATTGCCGCCATGTCTTTTGGGACAGACTCAGGAACGCTTCGGTCGGCAAACAAAAGAACTTCTGGCGGAGTCGTATATATTCCTCAGCGCGTGAATGGCCAAATAGAGTATTCTCAGAGCATTCGGGATGCAAGCTGTATCTACGCCGCTTTCACGTAGGCAAGATTCACGCAGTACTCTCACCTTACTCACGCAGCATCTTGAGAGGTCATTGGAATCATCCAAAGATGACACGCAATTTTTTGATCAAAAACCGGGAACTCTTAAGGCTCGCAGGCAAAAACCATTATTTGGAACGACGGAAGTCAAGGAAGAACGACCTAGTCAAGAATAACGCGCTCAGCTACGCTTCCCCGAAAAGAATACTCCCCCGAGTGAATACTCGAGGTCTCATCCAGAAATCATAAGCCATTACATTTTTTTTTCCTTTGTCGAAGAGGCGAGACGCTATCCGACCGCAAGGCTCACTCGTAGTCTTCTCCTGATCCCTCTCGGGTAATTATTGTGCCTCGTACGGCTCAGATAATATCATTATTTGTAAATTCATTTCAATTTTCATTTGCCGGTCGATAAACGTAATAGTTAAAGTGTATCATTTTTTTTAATCTCATTTGTTGTTTGTATAGTATTAAAGTTTATTTTTGTTTCACTTGTTTATATCCTATAGCCACCCGAAGCCTGTTGAAATGGTATCCAAGTCTGCCAATATTAGAATTTACACTCGTCTTTAATCCTCACGTACTTCAAAAGGGAGACAATTCTATATTTATTTGTCGTCCCCTTTCGCCTCACGTCGAGGGAGGGCAGCAAAGGGTCAGGTCAGACTACCTGACTACCTGATCCTACGACAGGCACTTTAAATTTTTTCTCACACACAAAAAATAAGACAAACCAACAAAAGTAGCAGCTAACTTCTGTGTATCATTATTCTAAATTATTTTAAATGCGATATCTCATTCCGTTACTCCTGGGAAAAGATAATAGAGAATTCAACTATAAAATGGATGGGCATTGGCTGAGCTCAGTAGAGGATGAGAAAGATCTAGGAGTAGTAAGTGATAAGTCATTAAGGTTTTCTAAGCAGTGTATTGAAGCAAGAAATAGGGCAAATAGAGTGCTGGGTTTCATTAAGAGAAATGTCAGTTACAAAAGTAAGGAGGTTATTCTTAAACTCTATAACTCTTATGTTAGGCCACATCTAGAGTACTGTATACAGTCATGGTCCCCACATTTTAGACACGATATTAACCTTCTTGAGTCAGTGCAACGAAGAGCAACAAAGATTATTCCTTCCCTGAGGCACCTTGAATATATAGATAGACTGAGGGTATTAAATATGTTCTCGTTCCAAAGGAGGTGTGTGAGAGGGGATATGATTGAGCTCTTTAAAAATTTTTCCGGGATAGATAAATTGGATGTTAGCAAGTTTTTTGAGTTAGATGATGGAAATCGGACTAGAGGTCACCACTTGAAAATTAAAAAGCAAGGGTGTAGGTTGGATTTAAGAAAATATTTTTTCACCAATAGAGTGGTAGACTTCTGGAACAAATTGCCGCTGAGGGTAGTAGGTAGTCCAAGTCTAAATGTATTTAAAAGTAGGTTGGATGAGTTTATGGGGAGGGAAGGTTGTGATGGTTCCTAAGTTTTGTATATATTAATATTGTTTGTATATATCTATAGCTGCATGATTTATTTCTTGACAAGCCTTGATTGGTGATACCCTTGTTTCTGGACGCAATCCTCTGGATGTAGTTTTCATGGGGGTTTGGGTGCCTTAAAAAAGAGGCCGTTTGACTCGGATGACCTATGATGAGCCCTTGTGGCTTTTGTCATCTGTTATATTATATTGTGGGGGGACTTTGATTTTGTCTTTCCCTGGTGATGGTGCTTTTTGTGGGTGGGTTTTGACGGAGGCGGATGACCTTTGATAAGCCCTTGTGGCTTTTGTCATCCGTGAAATTATGTTATGTTATGTTACATTTTATTACGTTAAAGCGAGAATAGTTGTTTAATTCAACGCACAAAATGGCTAGGTGGCAACTCTGATTACGCGGCAACCGTGAGCCCTACCACAAAAGCCATTTTCAGCAATCACGATTCATGAGCTTCCCAGGTAGGGTTCCCTTTCTTGGTCTCTCTGTCAGACAGTAAACCATCGAAAACTGACAGTTAATAATTCAATTTATAGGCATTGTGATATTAGTTTTACTATTCTGGGCATTATCGTCCCACAAGGAAGTATTCTCCACCGATTTTATTTTAAATTATCGTTATTTTTTTTTTAATTACATTAAACAGGGAGGTTTCAAGACATTAAATCGGCTGTTGTTTGTGAATTTGTAAACAATTTTCTTCCTAAATCTTCGTACTATAGTGATAGAAATTTTTACAAAATTGAGGACTTTTTAAAATAAAATGAGACGGTGGAATATCGTACAAGATATTTTTAAAGACCCCCGAGAAAGTGAACAGATAAAATGATGAGAAGAGCAAAGCAATCAGGTGAATTATTCTAAAATTTGTCTGTTAGGAAAAGAAAATTATCACTTGGAATCATGAGATAAACATTTATATCGCTCTTGTTGGTAATTTCGAGTTATCCCTATCATAATAAAAAATCAAAGGCTCTGTGATAACACAAACCTATTAGAAAATCAATGGCCGATATAATCCTACTATAGGAGACAAACCATATTCTTTTAACTGGCTTCGTGTAGCAAATGAAGCGCTTATTGTTATTAAAAAGAAACAATATCGTTACCTGTAGTCCAAAACTACCTTAAAAAGTTGCAGTTAAACATTTGTATTAAGAAAAAAATGTACTTATAGCGAGATCCAATTCTCTCCAGAGTAAGAAAATTCCCTTGTTGAAAAGAAAAATAACTGTTCACAGGGAAAACAAGTTAAAATGAATAATAGAAATCTTTATAACATCTTTGCCAATAAACTAAGAAAGATCAATCTGTGTGTTCGAGTAACAGGACGGCATTTTTAACATAATGTAAGTAATTGATGACGTATTAAATTTTCTTATTATAGAGAGACTGTTTGGAATGATTCTCCTAATGAGATTAAATAAGTCCATTTTCTTCAAAGAACACAGAGCAGGAATATAACCATCACTAAAAAGTGGTTATGGGGATGGCGTTGAAACATTTTATAAAGAATTGAACTCGTTTTAAGCCTCGCCTTTTGATATATTGTGATTCCAGCAAAATGGTGCTACTCTTCAATTTTTAGTTCGAGTGAGAACGCGCTTGCCCAAACACTCCGGAAACGAGCAAAGCTGAATTCGAATGCGTTCCTTTCTAAAAGTTCCGCTATACAAGACCGGTTGTTTGCTAACAACACTATTTAATTATAAAATTAAAAAAAAAATAGGAGGGAACAGATTACATTAATTTAAAGTACTTTGTGGGAAATTAAAATGCAAAATTATAATTGTGACTGAAAAATGCATAGAAAATCTGGGAATTATATTTAGCACATAATCTAATTAGCTATAGATTTAGTTATGTATAAATGAGAAGTTTAGTAAGACATAAATATTCGCAAAATGATATTTTGGGAAAATTTCATGACGTAAATTTGTGGCGGGGGATTGTTTATTTTTTTTTACTCACCCTCTGTTTATCATTCTAAAATAGTTACTGTTCTAAATGATTTGCCCCCTTCCTGTACTAATATCAAAGTCCCCCTCGTCTATGAAAAGTCTATCTCAATATAAAAATTATGAATATCATCTTCAACGAAGGATTTCATAATATTTTAATACTGATTACTTTTCATTTTATTTCAGAAGATATTTTTAAGGTTTGATTGCTTCTATTTAAGCGCCCAAATGAAGGAACAACTTTTGAATGTCATAAAATTGGAGAGAGGATTGATATCAAGAGACAAGTGAGCCTAAAGAGGGTAAACAAAGGCGAATTGAAGCGCAAACACAGTGATATACATACATACATACATATATATATATATATATATATATATATATATATATATATATATATAAAAATATTGTCGAGAATAGAGGTTCCTTGACGCCATGTGCCCCGTCAAAACTACGAGGTCAGGCAACGCCGACAGGAACGTGGGAACAATCCGAATATCAAACTGCTTTCAGTGATAATAGAGGGATTGGAATGTCAAACGCACCCCTCTGTCACCTCCCAGGGAGTTGTCAAGAAACCTCCGTTGGGGTAATTCCCGTCCCTCAGCGCCGTGTTTGATCAAGAAGAACCACCCCCCTTGTACTGAGGCAGTAAAGGTTCTGGCTAGTCCGTATATATTGATGGTCTCAATTGGGTATCGACAGTATAGGCCTGCCACTCTCAAAGAGACACTTAATTCTCGATCGCACTCCGTTTCCCTACGAGCCCGAAGGTAAGAGTTATACCGAAGGATCTGAGCTCCAATCAATTTGCCCATCCTTGCTTTCGGTACATTTCGTTTGGCACGAATGCTTCCTCTAGTTAGTGGTACTACTAGAGGTTAAACTCCCTGTGGTTAAAGTCACTCGAATAACTAACCGTTCCCCGTTTCATCTCGTAAAACCTCGAACCCAAGACAAGCTGAGACGAATCATCTGTGGCATCCTTGCCAATCATCCCTAACTGTGTACATATGTACGTACCAAGTCTCATTATAACCTCCTGAACACTTACGTAGAACTTGCCACTGTTCGTTCCAAGTATGTAGCTTTGTTAGATCAATTACTGTAAACATCGAGTATCCATTGTCATTATTTCATTCTAAATATTTATTGTGTATTCTGTGTAAATTATTAAAGTTTAATTTTGTTTATACCTTTTCATAAGCCTTATAGCCGGCAGCCTTGAGTAGTTTAGTAACTGCCAACGGCACTCTATTGTTTGTTATTTAAATTCCTCGCACTTATACTCCCATTTCTATCGCGACTAGAATTGAGCCAAGGTCACTTATTTGACCTGAACGCCCACTCATTTTGCGTATAAGTAAACATTTATGTTTGTAGGTCATTCTACGAAATATATCTATATCTATATATATATATATATATATATATATATATATATATATATATATATATATAATGAGAAACGAAAACAAACGAGAGTGAGATGGTGATTCTAGAAAGAGCCCTGAATGGATCTGTGGTGGCTGAGGTACTGGAAGTTGTGGATTTGGAACTAGGAATGTGGAAGTCGAACGAATTCGTGAATTTGGGAAAGCAATAGACATGGTCGTTTGTAACAACTTGTTAGGGAACAAGCCCGTGAGGGGATAAATAACGTCGCTTTTAAGCATTGCCTTCACGTGATGGGCCTCGTGTAGCTTACAAACAATTTTCGAAGCTCAAAAGCGTGAGAAAGTATAGGAGCGGGTTCATGGAATGTAGCCCTTATCAAGGCGAGTATTTAAACAAGACGAGAAGCCTTCTTCCCCCTCCCCCTTTTCAGCCACGCTGGGAGCGGTTGAGACATTCAACATCTGGGCTGCGTTCGCCAGGAATCAAACGATGTGAGATAATCCCACCCGCTCTTCTATGGGGTAAGCTCCCTCACTTCTCGTGTCCATATCTACCCACGTAACGTGGAATGATGAGATTGGTGCGAGAGACGCTCACGAGTGCAGACCTTCTTACTCCTCCTCGATTCGGGTTTGTCATACGCCGAAGGCAAGGAAACGTTGTGGGACAAAACCAAGCATTCCTTCTTTGATAAAACAAATATCCACCCCCTAGAGTTAGTCAAGAACTCTTCTTCCCGTAAGAATACCCGTCCGACTCCACTCATCGACGCCGTCTCCAAACAAGAACCGAGTCCTAACCCAAAAGGCTTCAGTGAAGATTCATTTTAGCGTAATACCCCCTTTATTACGCATCTCCGACCAAACAAACAGTTGACGTCTCGGAGAAACTCACCCTCCGTTTTCTTCAAAGGAATTTACACCGGAAAAATTCCCAACCTCCCTTCTCGAAGACTCTGCTGCTCCCCCCCACCCCCTGTCATCTCCAAAGAATATTTCAATCAAACAAGTTGACCTTGGACCCCGTCGAAGTGACCCAACCATCCTCTCACCGCTTCGCCGGAAACGAACAACGTCTTCCCCAACCCATCCATTTATGTACAAGGTATCGTAACGAATATTTTAACTTCCCCAAATTTTTAATTGCCATCTACCGTTCCCCATTATCATTTGTGTAACTATGTCTCTTAATTAACTGTGTATCATTGTATCATATTAACTTCAATTATTAATATTTATTAAAGTCTATTTTTGCGTACTCCTTTGCTTATCATAGCCGTATAACAATAGCCTGTAACTAAGTGAGATTTGGAACTCTCAGCCAATACTAAGTTTTTAAAGTAGCATTTTTTGGACTAGCCCTCCCTTACAAGGATCTGATCTTGTAACCGGACCTCAGGCTACCGAAACCATTTAAAAAGGAAACCCCCCGCGCACTTTAAATCAAATATAATAGGTGTATGTAGGATATATAGAGCTATACCACGACACAACTGTTCAAAAAAGAGAGAAGCAAACTAGTCTCATATGTATAGATTTGGAGATAACAGTAGTCAGATAGACTATTTTTTGTTTAGAAAAAGAGAAGGAAAATTAGTGAAGATCTTAAAGTGATACACAATGGATATTGTGTACAGCAACATAAGTTATTGGTTTTTGAGCTTTAGGTAGGGAAATTGCAGGCCAGGAGGAGGGTGTTTGTGCCTGGAAGAAAAGTGTGGAACCTTAGAAATCAGAAGTGAGGATTTTACGAGGAGTTCGGTACACTAGCGGCGAAGAATAGAGTCACGGACGGAAGTGTGATAGAGCAGTATGGGAGCCTGAAAGATAACCTTCTAAAAGCCACTGAACAGGTTTGTGGAAGGTTAAGAGGTCCACCTAGACACAAGAGCTCTTGGTGGTGGAATGAGGTATTTGAGGCTGCAGTGAAGGAGGAAAGAAGATCGTTTATGGCATGGAAGCAGGGTGGGAGTAAGGAAGTATACTTGGCTGAGGTGGTTCGGTCAAGTGGAGAAGATGAAGGATAATAACTGGGCGAAAAGTGTTAAGAGTCATTTGGTTGGGGGTGTAGCTGTCAGAGTGAGACCAAGGAAGACATGGAATCAGGTCATACAGAGGGACCTTAGGGATATGGGTTTGAATAAAGAAACTGCCAGAGATCGAACAGCATGGAAAACGGCCTTTAGGTAAATAAGGCCGACTCATTCAAGCATGTATAGAGGAGCCTTCAAATATTATATATATATATATATATATATATATATATATATATATATATATATATATTCAAAGAAAAATAACAAGGAGAAATTTATAAAATTATTTGGCTCATGTAGGGCCCTACTCTACCTAACTGGGTCTGAATCAAACCGGGTATCTACAAAAGAACTAACTCCAATCACTTCTATTCGCGCTCTCTCCTCTATTCACAATAATTTAAAAAAATACACACGAACCAAAATATAAAATGAAGAAATGAATGACCAGCCCACTAGTTACTAAAAAAATAATGATTAAAATAAAATATATATATTCACTTAGCAGTATTAGACAACTATTTCCTCCTCAATGAGTGAAAATAAAAATAAATCATAATCAAAATTAATCCTGTCACACAAAATCACTGCATCGACGTTCAAATAAGTGCTATTAAAACACTAGTAAATCCAGTTTGAGATACTAGAATTGAATTAAAATGAGTATGAAGCACTTTATAGCATCGTTCATATAATAAAATTAGACATTTAGGTAAAAGAAATCTTAGTTAATATTCCCTTTTGCTTTAGTTCGAGCCATAATTGTTCGTACCATGGATTTCACCAAATTTTCACAAATTTCTGACTTTCTTTCACCACTCGGATTGTAATATTTGATAAAGTTAGTTTATTTGTCCTTGTGGTATTGCTCACCACTTTTCCAAGCACCCCCCACAAGGGTTCTATTGCATTTAAGTCTGGGCTCTGTGGTGGCCACGTCTTAGGGGTGATCCCCATTTATCCAAGCCAATTTGTCTTGTGTCTGGATGTCTGGCGGCATGATGCATTATCCTGCTTGAATATAACTTGATTTCCTGGTGTTATGGGATGCAATTTTTTGATATATGGCTCTATAACATATGACAATATGGTGGTATAAGTTTGGAGTTCATTCTTTATTGACAGAAAAACACTTTCCCTTATTCTAATGAGGACAAACAACCACATGCTATGATCGAACCACCTCCATGCTTCATAGTTGGTACCACATAAGCAGGGTGAAATGGCTCTCCAACTCTTCGTCTCACAAAGGTACGAGTATCTCCCAGAAGTGCTAAAAATCTGAAAAATTGCTACAATTTAGGTAAACGTTTAAAATAATGTACTTCCAAGATATTTTGATTCTATTACATAAATTACAAATTTAACAACAATTAAATAGTCTTTCTTACATATGTGATAATTACTTTCATCTAACGAGATAACCTTAAGTCATTCTTTATAAGTCCATTTTTTGTGATCTTTTCTGGGCCACTGTGTTGACCTCAGATAACAATTGCTTCTTTCTCGTTTTGTATTCTTTAAGTTCTTGATCTTTTACTCTCCTTCTGACTGTTGTTGGTGATACATTCGAACTTGAAGTTTCATTGAATTCCGCAAGCAAATTCAGAAGATGTTGTAAAGTTCGAATGAAAGATGTATTTTCAAGGTGTTGTAACACGCTTTCTCCCTGCCACCTCTCTCCCTTGGTACAAAGCTCTTGGTCTTTTAATATCTTTTATAGTGATTTGGACAGCATATCGTCAACATTTTATTTTTTCACCAATTTATACATGTGTTAATCCTTGGTCATGAGTATATTTGTTTGTGCTCTTTGTGCTTCTCTAAGTTCTTTAGTTTGAGTCATGCTATTTATTAGAATAATATTGAATACTGAATATTAATATTTTGAGGGGCGCGAGCCTTTACGATATCTACTTTCTTTTTTGAATTTATCTGTGCTTGTGGATGAAGTTTGAAAAAGTACCACATTAATTGCTGCCTCCATTTCAGCGTCTTGATCTTTTTCTTTATTTTTCTTATTTTTTTCAGACGTCGACTATAAGGTTTCAATTAGCACTGATTGGTGTTGTTCAAACTTTTCAAACACCTGGAAGTTATATTTGGTTCTTCTGAATGCTGAAGGAGCTACCAAATAATTTCTGTAGTTGACTAGTTTTCAATAATTATTGTTGCTAATATTAAAAAAACGATCAAAGCATTCAACCAATTCTTATTCTTTGTTATGGCTGAATCGCTCTTTCTTGGCGGTGATTTATTGAGTTCTTACAACTTTCTGCAGTTTGCTGAAGCATTGTTGATCGAGCTTAGCTGGTAGCTGAGCTTCCCAAAAGGATAGCACTGCTTGAACTAATTTAATAGATGCCTCATGCAGTCATTTTATCTTTACAGTGAAGGTGAAGTAGGTAACATGTTGTAGGTTGATGTTAGGCCCCAACCTTTTCCAAATTCCTCAGCCCGAGAAAGAGAGGCCTATGAACGGATTAGTCCGCTATGAACGTGGGTGAAATTATAAATACAAATCAGAGTGCAATTAAGTTTCAGAATGCAGTTTAGGTTGGACAATCCTTAGCTATCTTTGAAGGTTCCAGGGTAATAGAAACGGAGTACAAAATATACTTTACTACTCTGAAAATAATATATTTACGTACACGAGTCTCGGTTTCAAATAACGACCTGGAGACGATGTCGACCACCATACACACAAACGGACAATGACAGATGGGACGCTCAAATGATCTTGAGTGCACGCGAAGCCCAGATGACGGAGACTTAAATGTGTGCGGGGGGGGGGAGAGCTTGCACAGGAGAGTTGCGCGTTGTGGTTACCTCGAAGAGTTTGTTCAAGGGAGTAATTCTGCCTTGTTAGGCACGGCACGTGGAGTCCAAATTAATAGTCTTTTGGGAAACGACTATTAAACGAGATGAACTCAGATCTTGCCTTCGGGTTTAGAATACCGAATCGAGAATCTGATGCGTCGCGTTCGGGTAACGGGTACCAACGAGTACTGGGTTGACTCTCGCGAGTTGTAGGAAAATACACGGAGCTTAACGGGTTCTGCAAGGATTCGGGTGAAACTAACGGGGACGGGAAGATGGCAGATATTCGCTGATACTCGGGATACATGCGGTTACTGCTGTCCAAGTTTGGCGTCGGACGTTTTATAGGGGTGATACGGAGGGGCTTTTCCCCGCATCCAAAGAGGGAAGGTTCCAACTGAGAGACACTTCGCCGGGCGAGGTGGACTTTGCCCAATTCACACCATCGCAGGATAATTCCCGCCGCCTTCGTGCTCTTAAGCACATCTCAGGCTTTTTCAAAGTCGGGCCTTAAGTCCATTACGGCGTTCGCGATTTTTCGCCTTCATTAGCGTGGATTAGAAAGGGTCGCCCAGTTGTGTCTTCTCTTTCTCTCTCTCCTTGAAAAAGGCAACTGCGCGCATCTCTTCTCTCTCTTTCTCTCTCTCCTTGAAAAAGGCGACCACGCGCATCTTTTCTCTCTCTTTCTGACATATCCAAATACCTTACTCTGGTTAGGAAGCTTGCAGCAATATTTCATTTAATCGACCGTAATTTGTCACTCATGATATTTTTCCAAAGAACATCCATTTTGCCTAAAGTGGTTAAATTTCTTGTATATTAAGGCTTTTTGGAATATATCTATAGGAGTATGCATTTTATATGCATGCCCTTTGAGCGTATGTGCCATTCTGCATGCATCACTTTGCCTTTCTCGTCTCTCTTTAGGGGCTTTCCTCTCCCGCCACCTTTCGTCTCTCCAAGAGCTCTCCTTTCTGGCTACATTTCCTTTCTTCAAGAGCTCTCCTCTCTGGCTACCTTTCCTATCTCCAAAAGCTCTCCTCTCTTCAAGAGCTTTCCTCTCTACAAAAGCTCTCCTCTCTCGGCTACTTTCATCTCGCCACTTCTCCTCTCTCCATTTTTCCCACATATATAAGGTTATCCCTCTTTTGGGCGATTAAATAGAACCAATCAAATTTTTTGAGAAGATTTTCTCAAATAAAAATAAAAGTAATCAGTCTGAAATGTATTAAAAAAATATTATGTAAAGGAATTTTGGATTTTTGCGGGAAGAAGGGCTTCACTCGAAATTTCTTTTTCAGTTTTAAAATTTATAAATTCTTCAGTTGTGGATTGGGATTCAGAAAATTCGTTTTTAAATCCTGAAATTTTCAAAATTCTTGAAATTTTTGCTTTAGTAAAAAACTTAAAAGCGAAAAAAAACGAGGGCGTATCTCACATTAAATTTTCGTGAAGAGAGATGGAAGAAAATGATGAAGTTGGAGTAAGACAAAAAAGATGCGGAAGACATCGCAGTAAACCTATCTACAAGGCGTTGGGGTTGACAGGGAACCTAACTGAGGGCGACGTGGCTAGTAGGGATCTTTAGTAGCTTAATGCCTTCTTTCACCCTTGTCCTGGTCTAAGTGTTGAAAAGAGAAAAAAACAAGAATACAAACGGAATTGTGAACATGATGGGGTCCGAAAGGCATTTTAGAATCCAAATAGAGTAAAGTCATATAAATCACAGTGGTACTTAATGTACGAAATCGCGCCCTCTAGTGGGAGTAATGCTATTGTTGAGACGTTTGACCCCGCTAGTGGGTGCATGTTTGTACTTTTGAATTTATGGGTGATTCTCACCTCTCCGTCCCGATACTCTCGTTGGTTACGCCTTTTGCCCACATTTATGACGGCCGTCTCTTACCCCCTCCCATAGGGATGAATATCAGTGATAGAATAGGCACCCATGCTGCAGCTAACATCTGGATGGTGGCGTACCCTTCCGACCCCAACCCCTGGGGATGGCTCAGCTGCTATATACCTTCCACACATTTTCACTTATTTCATATTTCACATTTTCTTTACACATCTCTCTCTCTCTCTCTCCCTCTCTCTCTATCTCTCTCTCTCTCTCTCTCTCTCTCTCTCTCTCTCTCTCTCTCTCTCTCTCTCTCTCTCTCTCTCTCTCTCCTTGTAAATGTGGAGGCAGAGAAACCCCTGTTGGCTTTGGCTTGTTAAGAGTCAGGTAACAACTTTGTCTCTCTGAATTAGCTTTGGGTAAATGTATTCAGGGTTCGAAGATTTTTAGACTAATTGAGAGTCCAAAAGAGGCCGGAGATTTTGCTTTAAATTAATATGATGGCCATCCCTTTAAAAATGTTGTGACTTTTAAATATGATGGCCATCCCTTTAAAAATGTTGTGAATTTTAAATATGATGGCCATCCCTTTAAAAATGTTGTGACTTTTAAATATGATGGCATCCCTTTAAAATAGTATGACTTTTAAATAAAGGGCGGCCATCTCTATGAAAATAGTGCGACTTATAAATATGACGGCTATCCCTTTAAAATGTTGCGACTTTAAAATAGAAAGGCCATCACTTTGAAAATGGTAAAACTTTTAATTAGAGGGTGGTAATCCCTCAAAAAATGGTGCGACATTTAAATATGACAGGCTGCCGATTAAAAATGGTGTGACTTTGAAATATGGCGGCCATCCCTTTAAAATGAATGGTGTGAGTTTAAAATATGAGAGCAATCCATTTAAAAATGTTGCAACTTTAAAATATGAAGGCTATCCCTTTAAAATGGTTAGACTTTAAACTATGAACGCCATCCCTTTAAAAAGATGTGACTTTACACTATGAACGCCATCCTTTAAAATGATGCGACTTTTAAATATGACGGCTATCCCTTTAAAATGGTGCGACTTTAAAATATGAAGGCCATCCCTTTAAAATCGTGGACTTTTAAATATGAAGGCCATCCCTTTGAAAATGGTGCCACTTTTAAATAAAGAGGGCTGCCCCTTTAAAAAATGGTGTGTTTTTAAATATGATGGCTATCCTTTTAAAATGGCGGAATTTTTAATATGATGGTCATCCCTTTGAAAATCGTTCAAGTTTTAAATGTGAGGGCCATCCCTTTGAAAATGGTGCCATTTTTATATATGGCAACATTGTTTTCCAATTTACCGCGAAGAATCTTGTTATTATTATTTTGCTGGAAACTGCAGAATTTGTGTTGGAAGGAGGGGGGGGGATCCGTGAATGATTGTGTCCAGCAAATTCCATGTCCGAAATTAGGCCACATTATAAATTCGCTGAAAGCAAATTTCATTCTAATTTATTTTTCATTAAGATTGAAATATTATTAAAAAAAAAAAATAGTAATGAAGGTAAATGAGCAAGATATTAAAAGTTTTTTACAAAAAGAATTTAAAATCAAAGTGAAAATTCTATTCGAAAAGTCAATGAGAAAACTTAAAAAATAAAAAGTATATCATAAGTAAATGCTAAAATGTTGTTTAAAAAAATAAGCCAAAGCTACCCTTTTACCAGTGACCTATTTCACTTTCAACCTAAGATTTAACCTCACTTAACTTTACCAAACTACCCTTAAAGTCACCGGGAAAACAAAATTTCTAACTCTAACTAAAGTTTTTTCTTTCATATTTGTTCAGAAAATTTTCCCCACTATACTCTCTTACTATATACACTAAGCCATAAAGGTTTATAACACACTGTAGAGGAATTACAACATAAAGCCTCCCGGAGGGCCAAGCGGACGTATACATTAAATTTCCCTCCCCCTGCGGAGAAAACAAGAGAATCGAGCCACATGAGGAGAGTCGTGGGAACGTTAGCCGGCGGCATAACAGTCAAACGGCCTACCCTTTTCTATTTCCCTGCCGCATAAGTAGTCGGAAGCGAGCTGCTGTGCCTAGGTGACCACCAAAGGCCCTTAAGCAGCGCTCAAAGGATCCAATTACCTACGAGATCCGGAGGCCCGTGGTTAAATCGCCAAAAAGCGGTGCCAGACAAATGGAACACCATTGATGGGGACGGTTGGTGGTGTCTCTAATTAACAAGATGCCTTGGGCACCGCGGTGCCACCTTCCTTACCCCTTGCTCTCCCCTCTGCGGCCTCGCCCCTTTCCCATTAGATGGGGTGGTCGCCAGCCTATAAGTAAGCCCCTGAAGGAAAGAGGAGGATAATTATTCGAGGAGAGACGATAGAGGATCAGTTCGAGAAGATCGATCCTTCACCCAGTGTCGAATTAACATAGAAAAACGTCACGTTTTGGATCGGTACCAGACCGAACTATCCTTTACAGACTTAGAAGAAGTCTGACTGGATTACCATTCCTTGTGCCAAACCAGGATTTTTGGCAGCAAGAGAAGGATTATTCGGTGAAAGACGATACCGAAGAGAGAAGAAGACTAGGATACAAAGAGGCTTCAAGAACATCCAGAAGAGCACTCCTTGAGCCTGAGAGTACAACTTCTCCCTGCACGTTTTTACGTAGAACCGCAGAATTAGACATCGGATCCCCCTACCTCCCTCCCATCTCGTGGAAAATCTATCATTGGCCGCTCCAGCAAACCGAAGCACGAGAAAAGCCATCTAGTGACATCCGGCAACCCCTGATCCTTTCTTTCATGTAAGTTAGAATGATTATTTATATTCATATTGCTTTAGTATGAGTTTATTACAGTACTCAAATTAACTGAAGTAGAAACAATTGTTGGTGAACCCCGTCATATTTACCGTTAGACGAGTGAAGCTTAAATTGTTGTTTAATGCTAATCTAAAAGGGTCACTATAAAATAACTAATCGGCAATTGGTTTGTTTACTTAGAACCTATTGTTTATTTGGACATGAATATATTCTGTAATAGGCCCAGTTTCAACTATGTTTATCCTCGTTAAACTTATTAGATGAATATATATATTTTTACTATTTTTTTGTAGTTAAGTGATACATTTAAAATATATATTTACTTTTGCATAATTCTGGCGTTTCAATGGATCCTTTACGTGTTTAATTGGATCTCTACTTAAAACGGATTAAACGCTGTGACACTCTCTCAACAATAAAGTAATTAAAATGTCCACTTAGCCAATATTGAGGTATTGTTGTCTTTCATAATTAATAGGATCAGACTGGTGCTCTAAAGAACAACAACAATACCACCACACACACTGCTAGAAATTAAAATTTACATACTTTTAGTTAACGCAGGGTAATGAAATTCACAACACAAGTGGAACTTTATGTAATAATTACAATGTAACGCTAAAAAAACTAACTAGTAAATAAGAAAAACATTATAAGGACAATAGTGAAAATCGACAACGCTTTAGTATTTGTTTGCATAACCCTTGTTGTCAATTACAGCTTGCATGCGCTTTGAGTAGTTTCCTACGCTCTTTATACAGGTGCTTGGGATTATTTGTTCCATTCCTCCAAACAAATATTCTTCAAATCAGATAAGTTACGTGAATCTCGTTTCTAGACTTCTGGACCATGAGTTTCAATTCTCTCTATAGATTTTCGATGGGATTCAGGTCAGGAGATTATCTTGGTCATTAAATATCATTAATTCTACCTGTATGCAGCCAATTCTTAGTTTGTTTACCTGTATGTTTGGGGTAATTTTCTTGTTGAAATGCCAATACTGGTTTCAAGTTTAGAGAGCCAACGCTAGATGTGAGGGATGCTTCTCGAAGGACCAGCGTGAGAGAAAGCCCCACGAAATACCCCTTTCAGCCCCTTCGCTCCGAACCACGTGCTCCTTGGCGTAGGAATTTTAGAATTATCGAGAATGAAGCAGTCCCGCGCTGAGTCGCTCGACCCGGCTGTATTCGCTTATGCGGGATGCACCTCACTTTCCCTTCCCCGCGAGAACACCAAATTCTTGCCCCCATGCCTCACAGGTATGTCATTCCCCCGCGAACGCGGCAGTACAAACCCAACTCCATAAACTGAGGCAAACTTGAATGTCCGATCCAACTCGTTATCTCGAAGTAAGTTTGCATAGACTGATGTCGAGATCCTCTGGCGACGGCCATACCCTGGGGCTATCTAACGCACATGCCACATGGCTATTTATCCCTGTGTCCACCATTCCTCGAGGAGATTGAGAGTCTGCCAGTCCCTTCTTTCAGATCGTTTTGTCTGTCCCTTCGCAAAGTCTCGCAACCCCTGTTCGAGTTGTACCTCGTCGTTTAGATCTCACCAGCAGATTGCCCTTCGTGAAGCTTTGGCCAAGGTTCAGAAGAAACCTTATCGAGCCACCTTCTTCCCGGAGAACTGTGCGCAGCCCCCCCCCCCTCATCTCGCGCTATGCTTCAAGACTCCCGTTTTTCGTGTCTGAGACTCCCTGCCGAGCCGCAGAACGGTCTCCTGTTTGAGATTCCATCTCTCTGGAGCATAGAAAATTTCGTTCTCAACAAGAAGTACTCAAAACCTCTATCTATCAGTCCTCTTCGCCAGGACTCACAGAAGTAGCTCCTCGAAGACCTGGGCCGCTGGTCTTCTTTCTCTGAACACCTCTAAGCTTCAAGGCAAAGCGATTTTGCGTTGTAATCCCCTGATTACACCCTTCGTCAATCTTCACTTACATCCCCTTTTGAATTGACTTCCCGCTCAAACTTAAATAATATGCATTGTTCGAATTAACGATAATTTTGCCTTTCCCGCTTAGCTCTGTCAGATTTTAAACTATCACGATCCAATTAACTATCCTTATATAGCAATTTGTACTCCTTTTATATATATATATATATATATATATATATATATATATATATATATATTGCCCCGTTTATTATATATATTAAAATTATATTTGGGGGTCTTGTTCTTTATATATCCTTTGAACTGCAACCTGGCAAGCCAGTAGATAAATCGCTGTCAATCGTAAACGCACTCTAAAAATCAAGGAGGCGGCCTTCCACTCCTTTAATTGCTCCAAAGAATATCGCAGACGGCCTCGGGTCGGCTATCTATCTGCCCGTGCCTGTTTATGCGCCCTTAATCCGAGCTGGTCTTCATAGGCATATCTCGATATATATATATATATATATATATATATATATATATATATATATATATATATATATATATATATATATATATATCAGTGCTGGGAAATCGAATCAATAAACCTTATAAAATCTATATATTTTCAAACTTGAATCGAAGAAAAAATTTAAACTGAAAATTTTTTGAAAACTCGAACCGAAAAGCATAAAAATCTCGATTTCGAACTTGAACGATAATAAATATAAGTTAAAAGCGAAAACATCGAGTATCATTAATAAAATAATTGAGAAATTCCAAGAAATAACAGGGATTTAACTTGTGAATAGTAGGTAAATGTATATTTTAATCTTTCGTCTTAATCCTAGTCCTAATCTTGTTTTGCTAATCACAGAATGCCCCAAAGCTAGACCTTTCTTCTGTTCAGTTTTTAAATCCGTAAGAGATTTTGAATTAAATTTATGTCAAGTTTGTTTTTAAAAGAGCTTGAATTTTTCTTATAAGATATTATTTGTACATATTCTATATGTTTATTACATAATATTTCAATATAATAATGAAAATTTGTAATATATGCTTTAGCAGTTTTTTTAACAATGTTTTAATGTACAATGTTTAAAAATGCTTCGTGGGTTCTGTATTTTTATAGTATAATATTTCAATAGAGAAAAAATGTAATATGTAGCATCCCATTAAAACCTTTCATTTAACTGCGGTATTTTCATCCTTGCATACGGTTACCGTGCATTGGGACTTTGCGAAAATTTAACCCATTAATTTCATTAGAAAAGTACACAGTGAATTTGGCCATCTGGTCCATATGGATATCTATAATAAGCAAGAAATAACACAATAAATAACGAATTTACCTGAACTAAAGGAAAATGTGTAATAATAGGGGGAAAAGGTTTTATAAGTTACTTTGTTATAAATTATATTTTACGAGGAAAAAAGATATAGAACTCTGAAATAATAGATTTAAGCATTTGAAATGCAGGCTGAACTCGAACTCGAATAGAATTCGAATCCAAATCCATATTAAAAAATCGAAAATTAGAAACGAAAAGAAAATATGATAGCTCGAATC
Organism: Ceratothoa steindachneri; assembly: GCA_963969495.1. Classification (NCBI taxonomy): domain Eukaryota; kingdom Metazoa; phylum Arthropoda; class Malacostraca; order Isopoda; family Cymothoidae; genus Ceratothoa; species Ceratothoa steindachneri. Next base: position 121,307,861 of record OZ018327.1, read on the forward strand.
GAAATCCAAATTGATATTTTTAAAAATGCCAAAGTCAAATCGAAACTCAAATAGATATTCATTTCAGTTACCAGTCCTAATATATATATATATATATATATATATATATATATATATATATATATATATATATATATATATATATATCATTATCATTATATTAAAATCTGGTTTCAGGTGTGGGGTAAAGTTGGATTACTTTCTATTGAAAGAACCCTTTTTCTTTTCAATTCTTTGCCCCAGTTAAGTTGTTCAGTAACCAGTTTGCCAAGTTCGTTCAAGGATATCCAAAGACAGTGGAACAAATTCTTAATTTTTTTTCTCTTTGATTGATTATTTTATTGTAGTCCCCGTTTCTTTCTTAGTTTATTTTCGTTGTCTGTGTTTTTTTTTTTAGACGATCTACCGAAACCCCCTACTAATCCCCGTGCAGGATTAAAAGGCCCTATAATTACTAGTCATATAGGCATCAATTTTACAATTAAAACTTTTGATTGCGTACAATCTTGTGTGAGTAAATCTCCGTTAGGATTTTTGGTACGATCGTCAGAGCCCCATAATCTTTTCCTTGAGTTTCTTGGACGTGCCGAGCGGCCAGACGCACATTTACACCAGCAAGATGTCGTCCTTTGAACGTTTACGACAGCAAGGAGAAATCCTTGGGTTGTCCGGCAAGGATCTAATTGCCTATATTCAAGACAAAGAAAGAAATGAAAGTGCAGATAAAAGATAGCAAAGAGAAGCTGAAGAGAGGAGTGAAAGAGAGCACAGAGAGATGGAAGAAAGAGAAAGAATTCGTCAGCATGAGCGCGAGCTAAACAGAAGCCATTGGGAAACACTTTCACTTAGTTCGAGGAATGAATCCCCCAAACTCCCTTCAATAACCCTCCTCAATAGCCACCTTCAGGAAATTTTCCTTTCGCTCCCAGCCGAAGCCACCCTCGACTATTAATATGAATCCTGATTTCTATAAACCACAGTTTCGCCGGGGGAGGATACTTCCTGGCCAGACTTACCGCCAATTTCTATTTACCCTCCAGAGAACTTTTCAATTCTGGCTGGACTATACCCGAGAGACCCAAATAAATCGCACCCCCCATCCCCCAAAGTAAAAGTAACATCTTCAAGTTCCCCCAAAGAACTCGTCCAAGTCTGTGAAGGTACCTGGTCCCTCCAAACCCAAGTACCATCCCCCGCCGGAATCGAGGAATATTAAACCTCTCATCATTAATCCCACAGCGCCTTATTATCCTAGAAGACCTGTCGTATGTTATTTTATGCGGCGTTTCCCGTTATGTGAGGACCAATTGTCACAAAAACTCCCAATTCCGTTCTGCTCCTATTCAGCAAGTCCATCAGATAAGTTCCTCTCTCTCTCTCTCTCTCTCATCCGCCCGCGAGCCCTGAAACGCCACCAACTTCTCACAAGTAGTCCTCCAGGAAAGTAAGTCAATTTCTTGTTCAGCAAAATCTTCCCCGGTGGGCTTGAGTTCGAAAACGTAACCGTTAATGGTTGCAAAGTATCAAAACATAAGAGACATCGGCTGCACTTGCATAGTCATCCCAGAAAAGTGGCTCCCCTCAGTAAGCCCCGACCACGAGAAATTTACAGCAGTCCATGACTACTTGGGGCGTGCAAATCGGTTCCTCAAGGTCCGCTGCTATCTCGAATGTAAATATTTACTGGAAATACTTTAACCCCGTCGCACAGCCCGTCATCACGAGGGCCCAGGCGCTAAAGGATACTGCGCCCCCGTGCCATTAGAACCCCCTTATGCCCCAGAATGTACAGCTCTTCAGAACGAAACATTTTCAAGCGCTCAGGAGTGCTCCACCAACCAGCCCTTGTCGGAAAAAGCGAGAAATGACAAACGAGGATCTGCCCGCGTTCGATAAATCCTCAACTAGCTCTTTATTTATACCCCATTCGCATGTTTCCCAAGTCCTCCGACTTGCCTACGATGGATTACTGGCTAGTTATCTTAGCCACAATAAAACCACCCAGAGAAATTTCCTTATTTATTTTGGCTCGGTCCTGGCAAAGAAATTGCCGAATTTTGCAGGTGGCGAATACCACCTGCCCCCCTCCAAAAGACTCAAATTGTCTCGGAGCCTTTCTTTAGAGTGGCCATAGACTTGATTGGCCCAATTCTTTAAGAAGAGATTAATGAAGCTCGCATAGTCGCTAGGCGACACCTAAGTGTAAGAAAGAACGATTACATGAGTTTGCACAACCTTTGTGTACATGGATCACTTCATAGACACCCATCGGCAGGATTCCTTGAAACTGAGTGTGTGTGTGTGTGTGTGTGTGTGTGTGTCTGTTGTGCTGCAAAGACGGGAGAGGAAAGAAAACAGTGTTGTAATTGGCTATGTGTGTGATGAGAAGTGTAAGATCTGCCCACCCGAGTACAGGGCTGAACACAGCGCGTCTACCAATTGGTGCGCTGACGTTTGTGTCCGCTCTTGCTGGGATCGACCCGGGTACGTTGTTTTTGATAGTAATAGGGAATACTTGTAATACAGATGAGGGGGCCTGGCCCAACATGCTTTTGAATGGGGGGAGATCTCAGAAGGGGTTATGAAAGGTAGGGAGATCTCCTGGAGGGGAGGTCATTCTCACTTTGTACGAGATTGTTATATGATGCTGAGGATCAGGACTAAAACAACCTTTTATTTTATGTTTGAATTGATTTTGAGGGAATTAATTAAGTAATTAATTCCATCAAATCCCCTCCCCTATTTTAATTAGTTTGCTAGGTAGCAAACTAATTAAAATGGGGGAGGGGATTTCATATTATATTAAAATAAAATTGTATCTATTTATTTTCTATTGAAATGTTTGAAAATATATTGACATTATGTAAGATAAATTTAATAAAATCAGTTTCATTATAAAATACTAAACTTTCATAAAAGATTTTTAACTGAGTAAATATTGAAAGATTAAGAAAAAAATTCACGCTCATTTGTTCTCTGCCAAGTGAAAATTTTCTATCCTCTATAAGAATCCTTGAATGCATTGGAGTTTACTCAAAGGGGGGATTTAACTCGGTGGCGGGATTTTACTCAGTGGCGGAATTTTATTTGATAGTGGGATTTTACTCAACTGTCGGATTTTACTCAGTGGCAAGATTGTGGATTTTGTTCAGTGGTGGGGAATTGCTACTTTTGGACTTTTGGGTGATCCTTTGGTACTTTACCCAAGCCGGTGCTGCCAAAGGATTCTAATTCGTTGTTTTGATTTACTCTCATCTGTATACAACTTTGGCTCAACAAGGGAAGGTCAGTAGTACCATAGACATACCTTGTTGCGGCTCTCACCAGGAAGACTGCGCGCCCTTCTGGCCTTAACTCTCCCAGATTCATCTTCGACTACATTATAGTTCCCCTATTTTCACTTCCTTCATCCTCACTACTTTCTTTAAGGATCTTTCGTTGAAAACTGACCGACGGAGATGCCCCCGACCCTTTGCTACTGTAAGTAATCTCTACAAATTTTTGCTTGGAAACTTTGTTGACATTTTCCTAAACAAACAAAAATTTTAGTTGGACGTCGAGAAAGTTGCAGCAAAGTTGCTAATACTTCTTAATACTTTGTTAATACTTGGTAATACTTGGTAATAATTTGTTAATACTTTATTAATACTCACATTAAAAATGTTGTTTTATTCTAATTTAATTCAGTTTTATACTGGAGGGTTATTCAATCGTCATTAGACTCCATCTTGTGGTCTCCCTTCGGGGGAGACCCCGAAGCTTTTTGTTCAGATGTTTTTTTTTAGGGCGTGAGGGTCCTTTTTTTGTTGTCTTTTTTTGTTTTAAATAAATAGTCAAGATTAGGTTAAAAGTTTGTTTTTATTTTTTCGGCGACTTATGCCCTCGGTGGTAGTTGCCATATGGGCGCATTATAACAAAAAAGACGAGGTTTCGGGCGAATGGCTTATGAAACAGATTGCATGACCTGATCAGGCGATAAAAGAGAGGCTCATAGAATCTTGATGGAAACTTCATGAAAGTAATGCCTATTTAAAATTAAGCATCTTTTCCAATGTTTTAGTTTATTTACATGGACTTCTCTCTATTCTGAAGATGAATTTCCATACGAATTAAGTAACGAAGAGTGGCTGAAAAATGAGTTCTTCGGGATTATAAGTTTAAAGCTTAACTTTATTCTCTTTCATTCGATCGTAGCCAACTCCAATATCATTATTTCTTCGTTGCTCACAGTGCGTCTACCCTCGGTAGGAAAACATGTATACCTCTTTTACTGCTTTGTTTATGATACCGGTTCAGATACGGTTATTTTCATGTTCACCAATAACAGTATTGTCAGTCTTACCCAGGCGTTATATGTGTTAGTCTTCCACCCTCTGTAGGAAAACATGTATACCTCTTCTACTGCTTTGTTTATGATACCGGTTCAGATACGGTTATTTTCATGTTCACCAATAAAAGTATTGTCAATCTTACCCAGGCGTTATAAGTGTTAGTGCCGTACATGCAAAATTAAAATGTCGAAGTGTCATTGAAACCTGTCACTCTTGATTTTGCGCCGTTTTTTTTTAAATACTCCAAAATTGTTTTTGAAATTGTATTTTTCACAATTTGAAATTATCGGGACTCTTTCAGGTGCTGCACTCTTTTTTCCATCCAAATCATTTTTGGTACGCAAGATTACGGGTCTCACCCAAAGTAGGATAGAGTAAGCAAGCTGATGAGACGACCTATACACCTCAAGCTTAGATTATTCCCATCTCTCGATGGACCAAACAAAATCTTCCATCAGAAAAAAATGGTTTCCATGAAAACTTAAAGGATAAACGTAGTAATGGAAACCCAAAGATTCCCTTGACGATTTTCATTACTATGAGAAGTGTCATCTAATAACATTCGAGTGGCCAAAGCCACCAAAGAAGACTGCACACTCTCATCAGCCGGGAGAGGCGAAAGATATGTAAGTTCCGTCGAATGATTCATCGCCCTCAAAAGAAAGGAACAATCTTTTAGGACAGAAAAATCTCTCCGACGATGAAGATACGATTCCAAGCAGTCTTGTTCGTCTATTTTCAAGGCGCTGCCTTTTTCATCATTTTCAATTACTTGAATCTTTGAGGTGGAAAATGGATTGATGGGTGACGATCTATTCAATTGACTTAGTCTGAAGGTCTTCATGCAATGAATGTGAATCTCTGATTTCGTGGCACTTCAAATATTCGTTTTGGATTTCTTTTTCTGCCCACCATCGCAGTGTTTTGCTCTTCTGCGTGGTATTAGGATCTTTTAAAGCGGCGCTATGAAAATTGCTTCCGACAAGTCTCTGTGGTTGAAAGCTTTGCGGGAAATCCCTTTGGTTATTTTAAAAAGGTTATTAAATTTGAACCTTTGATTGATTTTCTGAAATTGATTTATATTAAAGAATTCTGGCAATAACTAATGAGATTTTAAGGCAACCAGCGTGGGAATAAACGAAAGGTAAAACACAGCGTTGAAAAGAAATTAGAGATTGAATCGCAACAGTTTGAAGGTGATAAATTGCTGCCATAATCTTCGTGAGCCTTGTTTACTTGGTGGATTTTTGTAATCCGAAGAACGAATTTCAAAATCCTTTCCAAAAGTTTGGACACGAAAAAAATGAAACAGAGATTTATTAACATACTGGCTTTAAAGACGGGTCGTTTCATCCTTTTAAGCAGTAATTGTATTGTCAATACATCAGTTTTTATCTCACAAGAAACGTCTCTGTTCCAGTTTAAGATCCTTGAATCAGGATTTATTTAGCTTAATGTTATGCCCTAATTTTCAGGAAAGTAGAGTGGATTCGGAAAAGCTCTTTATCCCCGACGCTTCTCGCTGTGTCAAAACTATCCTTCAAGCCTACCAAGCCCTTTTTATTGCATGGCATTTTCACTTCAAGCTCCAGCCAACACAACAAAGCAAATCAAGAGTCTGACGGCCTCAGGCAGCAACTAGCTCAACCACGAATACAACCAAATCAAATGGTTTCGTAAGCGACTTTTAAACATGATTTTTTCGCCTTCAAATCAATGTTTTGGCAAAGTAATAACTGAAAACTCATTAAATGGCGTCCTTCTAGCGACATCGGGATTGGAGGAAGGAATATTTGAAATATTGTGGATGACAAAAAGGCATTTTGGTTCCCAATTTCCTGTCTCTTTCTTCCTCGCTCATTACACCATTTTTGTTATGAGATATCTGTCAAGACCTCGACTTTCGGAGCTCTAAATGAGGCAAGATTTGTATTCCGTTCGATGCACTAGGAAAAATAGAGGCAAAATACAAGCTCATCACATAAGTAATGGGGTATCTTTTGCCATGTTTCTTCCTAAATTTTGGAAAGAAATTGAACAACTCTATGAAGTTATATATATTTAAATAAGTATTTATTAATATAATTAGTAATATAAGTTTCATCAGTTTCTACCAATAGTCTTCATCTTTCTACTAACATTTCATTATCATGTCTGTAAAAATCATTTGACTTTGATTTTTAAAAAGTTTTGTTCCGATCTTTTGCTGTCGAAATATTCATTTTCTTTAGGTGATTCGCTAAACTCTAAAATAGATATTAATCTGATGGGGATAAGTGAGTGTGGAGGATAGCGCATTAGTTCCCAATCTAAATTGTTAAACTTTTATACAGTATCACTTGGGATATTCAATCGCTCATCATCTTGATAAAAGAGCGCTCTTCTTCTCTTGATTTATAATGGCTTTTTTCTCTTCAAGTACGCAATGTAAATGGTCCAAGTGAGTAAAGTAAACTTCTTTTGAGGAGGGTCTGATTTGGGTTTAGAAGTTCTAAATAGGTTATACCATTCATATTACACCGGACGCACAAGAGAAGCTTCCATGGATGAGGCCCCCCATTTGGCTGGGGTACTGGGTTATTCTCAGGACTAATCCCTTGTTTAGAAGGTTTAATATTATTGTACCTAACCCACTTTTTGTCTCTTGTAACAGGTCCTGAGGTATTCATTATTAAACTATTCCTATCTCCTTTTAATGACCTCCTTTTAATGACCTTGCACAGTGGAATGAATTTGGTGCAGTTTTTTAGCCAATTGTTCAACAGTTACAATCGGATTTTCTTCCACTGTTATTTTTAAAAAATCTTGATCAACTTCCACTGGTCGTCTTAAATGGGGTTCATCTTTGAGGCTAACCTTTTCTGAGCAAACGTCTGCAAAGATCTTTGACACTGCCTCACACTACTGGTTCCTTCGTCGTATATTAGGCACAAACTTTCTGCTCTCTTAACTTCGTATTGTTGCTTTTTATAAACTCCCAAAGCATAACGGTGCGAATCTGCTCTTTTAACACTTCCATCATATTGTTCGTCGTCTAACGATAAAGCGCATTAATTTAATAATAATGATAATAATGATAGATTAGTAACACATAAAATGACGACAAAGGTATGTAGAAATGTAAGCATTAGGATTGGCTCAGATACAGGTACGTAGGCTTCGACCTTTGAAGACAAGGCTCGTATATAAACAAACCTGCTTTCGATTATTTCTATCCATAAAATAATGATAAACATGTACATATGAGTATAGATTGTCTTCCCATCTTATCTTTATGCAGTCCCCGCTCCTTTCAAATCATGAACAAGCTTGCACTGGAGAGAACCTAAATCATAAGCTGAGGGGACCTTATCAGGAGGTGATCTTGGTCTTCATTTGAAGAACTTGAGCGTCCAGTACACCATTTCATAAGAGTGTAACCAGTATTTTTAAAGTCATTGTTGGGGAATCCCACGTGGAATTTCTTGTCCAGCACGGAACTTCCATGCGCTGTAGAAGGTTCTGTTAGGCTTAAATTGGTAAGCCTAACTCCCCCCTTCCACAAGCGGGAGCTTCGAACCGCATCCGTCACGGCCCACCTTTACACGGGTTAGAATAACCTCGGCAAGAATATTCGAGGCCATTCGAGAGTAGAGCTGTTTCCCACTAACCCCCTTCCCCCACGGGAAGAGCCTCAGACATATATAGTGCTCGTTTCCCATGAGGCAGACACAGAGTTGAGAAGTTTCGCCCGGACCCAAGAAGATTCCTCTAGTTCCAAGTCAAGTGCTAACAACGAAGCAAAGTGACAGCTGAACTATTTGTGTATTGGAATTAGCCCCAGCCAGTGAGGTAATTTCATTTAACTATCGCTACCGAGCGATTTTTCCGACTTCACTCATCAACTCATGTTGAAGCCCTCCTTGTTGGCACCTCATTTTCGGGTGTCCAAAATACTCTTCCCTGGACCGGACGTTACGGCCCCCTTCCATTTTTGGAGAGCCGTCACCACTTTAAATTCCCACTCAGAAGCTCCGAGCGGCCTCGCAAAACGTGCAGAAGACATTAATGACCTTGCACAGTGGAATGAATTTGGTGCAGTTTTTTAGCCAATTTTTCAATAGTTACAATCGGATTTTCTTCCACTGTTATTTTTAAAAGATCTTGATCAACTTCCACTGGTCGTCTTAAATGGGGTTCATCTTTGAGGCTAACCTTTTCTCGACGTCTCACCCGGCATCCTCCGTAAGCCAACTCCTCTCCCCCTTCAGTAACCCATTTGAATAGTCTACTCCTGTAATACCTTAAATTTTAGCTTCATAGTCTGATTCATAACTACAATCCCCCCCCCCTCCCTAATTCATCTGATGTAATTTTGCCCATTTATTCTCTGATGTAATTTTTCCCATCAATTTTCTCAGTATTTTTATGTAAATAAAATTATATTTTTGTACACGCTTATTTAAATAACCTTGAGCTTTGCCATTGCCCATATTTTACCCTACCTCGTTGCACTCTTATCTCGCATTTCCGCCAGTCTAAACTCGTGGTGTTCCGTCCCTTTGTCGGTTCGCCTTTAAGTTATTGGTCCCTCTCCCATAGATATAATATGGTACTGATATAATATAATGTCATACCACGACATATATATTTATTAATATACATATTATATAATTTTGGTGTCAAGTGTGTTTGGGGGTTTTACGAACCCATGTCATTTTAATTCCGACATTAGAAGTTCCCTTGTTATTCACGTCTACCCCTTTTATTTTAATTTTTGTATTGTACTGGCAGAAGGCAAGTTGAAGTTAATTGAAGAGCAGTGGAACTTAATCTATTTAGATTTTGTGTTGGACCCCAGGTAATTATTTTTTTTTATTGTGTTCAAAATTTGGAGACTCTCCTGGTTATTGATCCAAAAGAGTTAAGGTCTTTGGTGTCCTAATTCCGGTAGGACCATTTCAATTTTTTTTCGCTTAGAAACAGCAGAGGTAGGTAGCTGTATCTTATTTTTTTGTGATCAAGGCCTTCACGAATATTCAAGTATTCGTTTCGCGTGGGTAGTGTCCTAGCTCGTTTGCGTATCAGTGTTCCCTTAGTTAACTGCGTAACAATGTCATACTTCAAAAAATTCAAGAGTCAGGGTCAAATGTTAGGTCTTTCGGGCAAAGACCTGTTAAATTACGTACAGGTAGAAGAGAGGAACGAACGGGCAGAGCGAAGGGAAGAGGAACTAAGAAAAACGGAGATGGAGAACAAACTGAAGATGGAGATGGAGATGTAGAAGAACAAAATGGAAATGGAGGAGAACAAAATGAAGATGGAAGAACGTAAACAAATTAGGCAGCATTAGCTGGAAATGAGCCGAAATAAAATGGATTCTCAGTCCATCGGTTCCCGGGCTGAGATTCCCCAAACTCCTTCAGTCCACCTTCCCGCTTTTAATGATGGAGAGGACTTTGGGTCTTTTTTTACCCATTTTGAAAGAATATTTCAGATCAATAGATGGGATATTGAAAAGGATGGCGTAGATCGCTTATTTCCCCTCCTAAATGCCAAGTTAAGGGATATCTTCGTATCCCTTACCCCGGAATCAACTTTGGACTATTTCACGTTAAAGTCCGAATTGTTAGCCGCTGTTCATATGAATAGCAAATTCTACCGCTCCCGATTCCACCAGGAAAGGATCCGTCCTGGCCAAACATTTCGACAACACGAGTACATCCTCTAAAGACAATTTCAGTGTTGGCTGGACGCGTGCGAGATTCTCCAGGTCTACGAGTCCCTTCTGGACTTCTTCCTTAGGGATCAGCTTTTAGCTGCCGTGGCTCCCGAAATTCACGCCTTCATTAAGGATAAACGTTGAGCCACTTTCAAGGAGTGCTTGAAAGAGGCCGATGTTTACGCATTTAGTCACAATTTATACCCTAAGTATGTTCAACATGCTCTCCAATCGCCCCCCAAAACTAAATTTTATGCTCCTAAGCCCCCTCCCAAATTTGGCTTAAGATTTACCAAGGTTCCTAGTCTCTCGAAGCCAAGAAACTTCCATCCAACTGAACACCGAGACATTAAGCCTCTCCTTTCTTCTCCCCCGGTTGTGCCGTACCAAAAGAACCCGATCATCTGCTACAACTGCGGAGTTCCCGGCTATTACCGCACGAACTGTCCTCAAAATTCCCGATTCGCAAACTCTCAGGCCCACCAAGTGCACCAAATCTGAGCCGCCCCTGCTCCTTCTCCGTTGCCTCAGGAGAACTCCGAACCTCCCTCGCCCGCGAAAGTTACGGACCATCAGGTGAACTTCCTCTTTAATTTAAACAACCCTAGTGAATTGAAATTCGAGAACGGAACTGTAAACGGGTGCCGAGTATCCACCCTCGTCCGTGACATTGGGTGCACCTGTATCGTAGTGTCTGAGAACCTACTCCCTCCCTGTTGGCCCCGACTATAAGAAGTTTCCGGTAATCCACGACTACCTCGGCCGGGCCAGTCGTTTCCCAGTAACTCGTTGCCACATCGAGTGTGACTATATGTCCGGTGGGGTCGAAGTGGTAGCGGCCCCAATCAGGTTATGCCCAGTTTTGATCGGTCAGAGCCCCATAATCTACGACCATCCCGTGGCCCAGCCCGTGATTACCCGTACACAGGCAGTCATAGAATCCCATGCACCCATTTCCCTGGAAACTCCTATCGACCTGGAGTTCCAAGCCTTCCGGAGCGACAAGTTTGCCCGCGCCCAGAAGGAGTGCGCAACTCTCCTCCCCCTTTGGGAGAAAACTAAAACCCTCGAGCGTGAGTCCACCCGAGGTAACAAACGAGTGTTGTATCTCGTGAAGAAGGCATTATTGTATCGTGCCTGCTCGGAAGTCACCGACCAAGAAACACATGTCTTGTGTGTTCCCCGTGAATACGTCCCGCAAGTATTGAAGTTCTTCCATGACAGTTTATTCGCCGGCCATTTTAGCCATAATAAGACCGCACAACGAGTCTTCAAGTATTTCTTTTAGCCAGGTGCAGCCAGAGATATCGCCGAATATTGTCGGTCATGTGATATCTGCTAAAAGACGTCCACAAAAAGGCGGGTTAAGCCAGCCCCCCTTCAGAGAGGCCCCATCATCACCGAGCCCTTCTCACGAGTGACTATCGACCTGATTGTCCCTATTTACCCTCCTTCAACTGAAGGACATTGCTATGTCCTCATCTTGGTAGACTTCGCCCCGTTTCCCAGAAGCAGTCCTCCTCAAGAAGATTGATAGTATCACGTGCGCCGAAGCACTGATCTCCATATTCTCGCGCGTGGGAATTCCCAAAGAGGTACTGTCAGATCGAGGGAGACAGTTTACTTCCCAACTCATGGAATATGTAGGGAAGCTTCTGATGGTGAAACCTTTGTTTACGACCCCTTACCATCCGCCTGGGAACGGTATGTGCGAGAAATTAAATGGGACCATCAAATCAGTCCTTAAACGGCTCTGCATTGACCAGTCCCGAGAATAGCACCAATACTTGCCGGTTGCCCTTTTCGCATGCAGAGAGATCCCTCATAGAACCCTTGGATTCGCCCATTTCGAGCTCTTGTACGGACGTAACGTGCGCCGCCCCCTCAGCATCCTGAACAAACTCTTTACTAATCCCCAACTGGACGAGGAAATACAGACCTCCTACTCTTATCTCCTGGATTTTAGAAAAAGGTTAGAAGAGTGTGCTAATCTAGCCTATAAGAACGCGGATGTGAATTTAGAGAGGTATAAGACCTACTTTGACCTTAAGTCACGAGAACGAAAATTTAAGCCTGGCGCGGTGTTGTTACTACTTCCCACGGAAAGCAACAAACTCCTTAGCCAGTGCAAGGGACCCTACCCCATCCTCGAGGCTAGAGGGCCCGTGGATTACCTTATCCGTACTCCGGCGGGAGCGAAGGTTTTCCCCGTGAATATATTAAAAAGGTACCACCGGCGCGCAAGTGCCCACAACTTGGTAGCCCCAGACGAAGAATCCCCGTTGGAAACAGCATATCCCGCTGGCCCCTTCAACGTCGTCCAAGTAGTTTGTATTGAGTCAGATAATGAATATCTCCTTCCGTCACTACCCGAATTTCCAAATCCATCTGAGTCGACCACACTCCCTACTCTCTATAATCAGCTGCAACAGTTGCTGAGCGGATTTGACGATGTCATTTCTAACATCCCTGGCTGCTCTAATCAATTTGAGCACGACATTGTCCTCATTACCCAAGAAGCCGTCCGCTCCAAGCCATATTCCCTCCCCATCCACCTTAGGAAAGCTTTCAACGAAAAGGTGGATAATCTGGTAGCGTTAGATATAATAGAACCCTCGGCATCCGATTATTGCTTCCCCATTGTTATGGTTCGCAAACCCGACAACACTTTCCGTATGCGTGGCGATTTTCGCAAGCTAAATTCGGTAACGGTGTTCGACGCGGAACCCATTCCCCTCATAGATAAAAATCTCCATTTTTTCGAGGAAATGAACTTCATTTCCGAATTAGACCTCTGTAAGGTGTACTATCAAATTTCCCTCCGTCCAAATGCCCGCAAGTATACCGCCTTTCCCACATATAAGGGCCTCATGCAGTCCAAACGACTTCCCTTTGCGGTAGTCTTTAGTCCCATATTTATGCCTCGATTTAATTGTATCCTTTTTTTTGGTTCCACTGAATTGTGGCCAATGTTCTCCTGTGATTTTTCTTTTGCTTAAAATTGTACTAGTTAAATTCTTTAGAATTGACCTGTTCAAGGCTTATGTTCGTAAATTCCCCGCTGAGCTCTAAATGAACTCTAAGATCGCCTCCTAGTAAGGTGCCAGCTCAAGGATCCTGTTGCCTTCAGTGCCAAGCTTCCTCACGATTAGAATCAAGCCGATGTGATTGATTCAGCGCGACAGTGAGGCGGAGGCTTTTGGATAAAGGTCTCAAGTCGAGAAGGGCTGCGAAGAAGCCTCATCTCACCGAGAAGAGCCTTACGGATAGGCTCCACTTTTGAAGACTGTTGCAAAGTGATGGTCTCTGATGGAGCTTCCTTCTCCTTGTTTAGCGCATTTGAAAGATCCCTCGTTAGGACGATAAAAGGAAAGCGCTTTCACGATTCTTGTGTCATGCCAAGGTGGAGTATTCCGACACGCTACATGTCCGCTTCTCATCTAAGGGACCTGGAGCACTACCGATATTGCCCCAAAACACTGCCATGAACTCAAAATAGTACCAACACGTCTTTTATTAGCATCTTTTCCCGACAAATCAGGACCAATGATGACTATTTGTCAGCATGAAGGCGCACCTTGGCACGAAGCAAAAGTCATAATAATGTTCTTGGCTCGAAATAACATCGAACTATTGGGAGATTGCCTTTGAAATTCGCCAGATTTGAACCTAATAGAGAATTTGGGAGCGAAAATCAAAATGACGGTTGATAAAGAGAAGCCACCCAATTGTGATCAGTTGCAGGAGTTTATTGAGCAAAAATCGAGGAATATCAGTCAAAATATCATCACAAATTTGGTCTCCATCAGTCCAAAACGAATTAAAGCAGTCGTGAAGAACAAGGAACATCATTATAAATATTGACTGTGTCTGTCATTTGACTAAATTTATTAATAAAATGGGGTTTGGGCTCTAATTTTTTTCATATTACAACTTCAAACCAAAATACAAACATAATAAACAAAAATAACGCGTTTGATTAGTTTTATTCATTTTCTTATAGGAAAAATATCGTAGTCTCCAAACTTTTAGCCATAACTGTATAAGATGTGTATACATAAAAAACTGAGTGATGCTGATGATCTGGATGAGGGGAGGGAGGATTCTGAAAATGAGATGTATAAGGATGATAATGAATTTGTGCCAGGTTACCGAGCAAACACTTTCGGTTCGGCGTTTTTTTCCCCTTTGGTACGAGTATGTATGAGTCTTTGCATTTTTCATCCGAGCCTGTCCTCATTTGGGTGTTTGTATCCTTTGTTTCTCTTTTATTCTAGAAATCTTCTTTTTTTCCCACATTTTGCCTTTATTTTATATTTTTCTTTTCTGTTATTTCAACATTATCAATTTGATTTGTTCGGGTTCTCCGATATGAGAGTCTTATCGGTTATCTATATGTGTTTTAACGGTATATTGGGTTAATATCCTCAAGATGGATGGTTTGAGATGGCCTTTATGCAGCCATGTGAGTTAGCTTCAAATAAAGTAAAAGATGGAAGAAACGAAAGGGTTGTGAATGCATATACTTCGTAACAAAGCTCTTGAAAACCCAATAAGGCAAGTTGTTCGTTTTTTTCAGGTGCTTTATTGTAAAATAGATGCATGTTCAGAAATTTAGAAATAAGAATAGTTCAACTCGAGCTGGTATGTAGTCCTTTATTGACGTCTCGCTCGTCAATAAAGGACCCCATACCAGGTCGCGTTTTTCACCTATTCCCGTCTCTCCATCCCTTGTCAAAGACTTTCAACGTCTCATAAATGCTCACGATACGCAACTAGAATTTTAATATGATACACAAAAAGGTGTAGATGCATTTTCTACCAAATTTTTGACGACTCCCCCTAAGCTACAGCGCCCCGAAAGAATCTGGCTTATAAAAGTTCGTCTTTAAGATTTTTTTATTCGTATTTTTCTTTGTTTTGAATGTAATTTCCAAGCGTTCTACGTCTGATGTTTTCCTACTTACTTCATTTAAGGTATTCAGACTCCAAAAACAGGGGTGGTGAATTATTCCTGTGTTGAAGGCCACATTAAGTTAGCTGTAGGCCGCATTCCTAAAGTTTTAATTAGATAGACTGAAAAGGGCACATAATTTTGTATATAACTAACTACTCTGACTTTGTATCAGCTTAAAAGTGAATATATATATATATATATATATTATAAAATTAAACAACCGTTTAATAACTTTGTTGAGAGTACTTGTATAGGAAAGCAATAAAATGATTTGATCGGCAAAATTGGAATTCATTCAGAAAGCTGCACTTAATGGCCAAGAAGGCCAATGTGACCTAAAGGCTGTAGCTTCCTTACCTCTACTTCAAACAATTGTCACTCCTGTTTCCTTTACTGGTGCAACTTTCAGAACCCCTACCCAAAATATTATTTTTAATATTTATTTCCTTAGTAGTAATAATTTTTATAGCGAATCTTTTCTTCCTAAAGGACGAGCTGCCGTTTACGCGCTCTGTCTTGATTTGGCTGGCGAGAAGCGCGTCTAATAAGGTGGAAAATATTACAGCAATTGGTGTGATTTGTGTAAAAGAATAATTTACTCATTTATATGTATACACAATTTTGTTACATATTTTATCTTTTACAGTCATGTCCAAAAGTTTTGAGACTACTATATTTTTTCCATACAAGAAAATTTATACAAGTAATCAAACATTGCACCTTTTTTTAATATTTTTTTATCATAATTTGAATTTGGAATATGAAAAAATTAGAGCCCAAACCCATTTTATTAATAAATACAATCAAATGATGCGCCCAGTCAATATATATTTACAATGATGTTTCTTGTAATTCAGTACTGCTTCAATTCCTTTTGGCATACTCCCCTTTAATCCTCCTAACGAGGGAATATTCCAAAACTTTAAACAAGGAGAAGGAAGCTTTACCAGAGAATATCACTTTGCCTCAATATTCAAATGTCCATTTTTTATATTACCAACAAAAGTGGAGCCTATCTTAAAGTTCTTCTGGGTGAGATGAGGCTTCTTTGCCTCCCCCTTCTCGAGTTGAAATATTTCTCGTGAGGAAGCTTGGCACTGGACGCAACAGGATCCCCGAGCTAGGATCTTACTAGGAAGTGAACTTGGTGTTCATTTAAAGATTTTGGGCGTCCAGAAGTCTTCTCCACATGAGTGTAACCCAGTCTTTTTGTAGTCATTAATGATCTTAAAGATGGTGCTCCTTTATGAAATACCCTAAGCATTCCAGGCCACTTTGGAAGAGAGCAACAATGGATGTACGTTTTTCTTTAGGAAAGCATTTATGGCATTGAATATGAATTAAACCATGATTTATACAAAAGAATATTACAAAATACATTATAATTACACAATATAATTAATTTAACCTGAATTTCTCATCATTTAAAACTCATTATTTTTTAAATATTGACTTTTTAATAAAGCTGCAATAATTTAAATATAAAATGATTCCTATCACGTAAATTTTAAAGAGGAAGGGAAAAAATAAAAGTCTAGATGATTCTCAAAACTTTTAACCATGGCTGAACTCAAACACCTTCACCACTATTGCTATCTCAATCTTGCGGATGCGAACTTTGGACAAAATTAATGACGCCAGAACGATCAGATCGAGACCAGCGATTAGTAACTTTCTTTCCCATTTCACCTTTTAACCATTTATCAAAATAACATCACCCGTCATTCTATTTCTAAATGGAATATTTTCACTCACAAAAATAAATTGAATATATCTTTAATTTAATCTATGTCATACCTGAAATGTTTTGGCCTGTCGAATTAATAATCATTGAAATTATAATCTATAAAAGATGAATGTTAAATCAGTTTGAGACTGCCAATATTGAGCACCAATTCATCCCAAGCAAACGTAAAAATCCACACTTCCTCAAGACTGACGCTCAAAGCGACATGGGTTGGAATAATCACATATCGTATTTTTTTTTTAAGAGCTCATCTGGCGACCGCCTACTTGGGAATTAGTATGACAATATTGAGCACCAATTCATCCCAAGCAAACGTAAAAATCCACACTTCCTCAAGACTGACGCTCAAAGCGACATGGGCTGGAATAATCACATATCACATTTTTTTTTTTAAGAGCTCATCTGGCGACTGCCTACTTGGGCAGTCGAATGTTTTGGCCTGTCGAATTAATAATCATTAAAATTATGATCTATAAAATTGAATGTTAAATCAGTTTGATACTGCCAATATTGAGCACCAATTCATCCCAAGCAAACGTAAAAATCCACACTTCCTCAAGACTGACGCTCAAAGCGACATGGGTTGGAATAATCACATATCGCATTTTTTTTTAAGAGCTCATCTGGCGACTGCCTACTTGGGCATTAGTCGCCGTATTAAAAACCTGCCGAGTACTAGGCTACTTTAAACTCGGTTTAAAAAAACAAAAAAAACAAACCCAACACTAAAAATAAAAAAAATAAAATTATTTTTAAGAGCTCATCTCGCGACTGCCTACTTGGGCATTAGTTGCCATATTGAAAACTTGCCTAGAACTAGACTAATTTAAAATCAAATTTAATAACACACACAAAAAAAACAAACCCAACACCAAAAATTAACAAAAAGGGAAGAAGCAAAGAGCAGGAAGCAAGCTCCTGCGTCGGGGGAAGTCCCCCGGGCGCAGGAACGTGCGACCTATAAGGAAAAGAAAAAAAAAAACACAAAAAAACTGCTTAAATAAAAGGGAGAAAGCCAGCCTCACCCAAAATGTATACAAGCCCACCAGTCAATGGCGACTGCTTACTTGGGGATTAGTCGCCATATTAAAAACTTGCCTAGAACTAGACTAATTTAAAATCAAATTTAAAAACACACACAAAAAAAACAACACCAAAAATTAACAAAAAGGGAAGAGGCAAAGAGCAGGAAGCAAGCTCCTGCGTCGGGGGAAGTCCCCCCGGCGCAGGATCGTGTGACCTATAAGGGAAAGAAACAAAAAAAACACGAAAAAAACTGCTTAAATAAAAGGAAGAAGGCCGGCCTCACCCAAAGTGTATACAAGCCCACCAGTCAATGTGCACACACTCGTCCCAAGTACAAGGGATAGGCGGTCGCGACTTCGCCCATCCCGGTACCGGGACAGGTAACGTGCGCGAAGATCGCCCAAACTGTAACATTAAACAAAAATGTAAGGAACGGTCTGGGGGACAACGCAGTCTTCACAGTAGGGTGCTGGCGAGCGCTCCATCAAATAGAGGTGTGTCTCGCGAATGTGCCCATTTCGGAGACGACAGAAACGAACCTGAAGCCTTCGCGGCATTGGGCGGTAGGTCCATGGGAACATTCGCAGCGCAATGGCACATAACTTTATGTTCCCTTCGACCGTCTCCTATCTTCTTTGCCAAGCAGCCCGAAGAGCTGCCCGTATTCCTGCCATGTAGTTGGTGTGAGGAAGAGCGAAACGCTGGTCCGATCGAAGAGTCTTCGCGGACTCTTTGGCGCCCTCATCGGTGCGCTCATTCCCCGCAATTCCTGCATGTCCAGCAAACCATCAGAAGATAATCGTGGCATCCGCCCAGCTCACTAAAACCGTAGCGTCACGGGTATCGCGAATCAGGGGATGCGGAGATTCCAATGCCTCGATAGTACTCAGGGCACTTTGTGAATCGCTATAGATCAGAATCTGGTCTCCGAACCGGGCACGTCGCGTAATCTCCTGTACCGAGTGGTGTATTGCCACCAGCTCGGCTGTGAAGACAGACGCAGCGCCTTGTAGAGCCCCGATACGGCGTGAAAGCCGACCCCCTCTTGGGATTTGGAGCCATCCGTATACTCTGGCACAGTTCCAGCGTGACACGAGGTGTGCTCCAAAAAGGTCGAACGGAATACTCCCGGTGCCGTACAAGCTTTGGGAGCAGAGGCGTAGCGACAAATAGCCAAATGTGGTACCCTCCAGGGTGGCGTCCTGGGCAGAACCAGGGGCGCCACCGGTCCGATAGCTATATCTACCTCTCAAAGGAGTTTCTTGGCCCTAAACCCCAAGGGCTCAGGGTATGACTGGCGTCTCTCGGCGGCATAGGCACCATAGAGATCAGCTGCGGAAGCGGTGAGAGCTGTTGGCGACTGAGATAGGCGCCTGGCTCCGCGAGGACTCTGCGACCGGACCAGCGTTTCGCTTTTCCTCACATCGACTACATGGCAGGAATACGGACAGCTCTTCGGACTGCTTGGCAAAAAAGATGGGAGACGGTCGAAGGGAACTTAAAGTTGCGTGCCATTGCACCACGACTGTTATTGTTTTGTTATTGTTATTGTTATTTCTTTTTATTGTTGTTTCCTGTTCAATTTTTTAAAGTAGCCTAGAACTAGGCTGTTTGTTTACGGCAACTTATGCTTTAGTCGGCAGTCGCCAGATAGCCCCTTAAATAAAAAAAAAACCCCACATTTTCCTCACCACCTCTTCCTTTCTATTAGGGGTGCGGCGATTTGCCATCCTGGCCGCCGTGCTGACGGGAGTGAGCACCCCGTCCGACCCCAGCTTAGCCTCTTCTCGTTCCTTCAGAACACTTGTGTTTCCCCCCTGATTCCTCGCTTTCCATACAACCTCTCCCACACCGTTCTCTGGAGGTGCTTTCAGGCCCCTCCCTCTTCCCAGCCGCAGTCCACCCTTTTTTTACAGAGGGACTGCCAAGAAAGCCAGCGGGCAGCCCATAGCCAACCGCTCCCGATTGAAGCGGCTCGGTAGGGCAAACTCCCTTAGGGGGAGAGGGAAGCCAGGGCCCTTCGGCCGCTTCCCTCAAAAGAATACTGAACCTTGACGGGTTAAAGGCCTGTGCCTCCCCAGACATGACTAAGGACGCTGCTAACGGGACCTGCGATGTCCTGTGGAAAGGGAGGGGGGGCAACTGGATGCCCTCCCCCCCTGAGATAGATATGGTCCTTGAGGCAAACCAGTCTCAGATTGTAGGGCCTTCCATGAGAGGGAATCCGGGCTCGGTGCCAAGCACCGAACCCGAATCCGCCCATATGCAAGGTCCTCAAACGGCCTGGGTTTCCAAGGCAGTACAAAGAGGGGAGGGATCTCCTCCAACCGGTGCCCCTGCGACTGCCAGGACCTTCTCAATTTGGAGAAGGATCTTGCTCAGGCCGGTCCATCTGGTCTGGGGCCTCCTGCCGGTAGAGGGAAGAAGCGGGTTCATTTCACGCCCTCCTCTCCTAAAAAGAAAAAAAATAGGAAAAAGACTAAGAGGACTCGGGGCACCTCTCCATCCGTGGGGGCTGCGAGGATAGATGGTTCTGCTTCCACTTCGGTAAGCGACCAAGCAAAGATCAGCACATCCGGCCCCTCTGCCCCCCCCCCACCCCGGTGCGGACCACTTGACTATGACTAAGACCAAAAGTGCGCAGGGCGGAGCCTCGATAATATCGGGGACCCTCATTCAGAGGTTACCTGGCATTTTCGATCCCGCTGGCTTCAACGTTTCCTCGTTATCCGCTCCAATGATGGCAGCATGTTGGCCAAGGGCAACATGATCCATCAGAGGAGAGCTTTAGCTAGTATAATTGGTAGAGAGCCGAAGGTGATCCGTTTCTCGGACGGGAGCATTCTGACGAAGCGGCAGATCCCTCCCAGGCGGCCAAGATAAGTGCTCTTCGTACACTTGATGGCACCCCGGTGAGTGTGATGCCACACTCTACCATGAACTTTGTGAAAGGACTAGTTTATGCAAGGGAACTCGTTGAATACTCCATAGACGACATCACCTTATAGCTGGCCGACCATGGGGCGGTCAAGGTCGAACGTGTGATGAGAAAACAGGAAGGGGCCTCGAGACCCACCCCTACACTCTTCATTACATTCGACTGTGACGAGCTCCATGAGTCGGTGCGTGCCGGTTGGTACTGCTACCGCGTAAAGGCATTCGTGCCACTGCTGCGGTGGTGCTATTACTGTCACCGCTTCGGCCATACGAATCGTTCATTTAGACATGCAAAGTCAGGGTCACCCGAAGTATGTGTAAATGTCTCCAAGACCGCACAAGATAAGTCCAAATCGTGTGTGGCCAAGTGTGTCAATTGCGGAGAGCCCCACCCCGCTTCATCGAAGCAATATGGTGCATATCTCCTTGAGAAAGAAATGCTGGCCATTCAGGACCAAGATCGACTCTCATTCCACGAGGCTAAGGACTTGGTCCTTGCGCACCCGGCTCTGCCTGGGACGTTTTATGCCTCAATGGTTAGAACTGCACCCTCTGCTCCTGTGACATCCAGGCCAACGAACACGGTTGTTTCTGCGCCCATTCGGAGCCTTTCTGCGGGTTCTACTCAACCAGGGTGCACCCCTGGTAAAGCTGGCGGCACAAAGGGTTCACACCCAGCCCCGGCTAAAACCAGGGCTCCCCACCCTTCCCCCAGCGTGACCTTTTTCCGTCAGGCGAAACGGCCACGCGCCTCTACCGAGTCGTTAGACTCACAGGGGGCAAAACCCCTGAAGTTGGCCGCCAGGCCATTTCTTGGTGTTCCTAAAGCTGTCCCCCGAAAGGAGGACAGCAACAAATAAGCTTCGGCTCCTTCGCCCACGCCTAGTGGTGGGCTGAATGGCTCGCAGTCGGTGGATCATGAAAAGAGGGGTCCCCGCCTCCGAAGCCGCAACGCCCGCCTAAGGTTTCGAGGCGGAGGGTGCAAAAGACTCGCATGGCGAGCCCAACCTACCCCAATAAGTCATCGAAGCCGACAGCGCCTTCAGCGCTTTTTCTGGCCAACAGCACCCGGGGTTCTGCCTCCGGGAAGCGTACGTCCATTCCAGTAAGAGACTTCTGTTCTAAGAGGGCCCCTGCGTCCCTCCGAGCTAGGCCTGGAGGACATATTCCTTCGATGGAATTGCCGTGGACTCCGGGCCATCTGGGAGAAGCTGTGGAGGCTCGTCTCATCCCGTTCCCCGTTAGCTATTTTTCTGCAGGAGACCATGCTAGGCGCGTGCCCCCTGTCCACGCTCCCGGGGTATAATGGTTTTGCGACCCCACCACCACGAGATGGGGGCCGGGATGAGGGATGCGCGGTTTACACCCGGCATGATGTCTCCATTCTTCTTTTCACTTTAGATACCTCCTTTGATGCAGTGTATGTACAGCTTCACCTGCATAGGAGGTATACTAGCATTTCTGCGTACATTGCACCGTCAGCTGACTCCGACGCGGGGGACTTCCGATGTGTCACAAACGGTTGCCGAGGCCCTTTCTGTGGCTTGGAAATCTGAACGGCAGACATCCTCTCTCGGGGATTACTCAATAAATCCCAGGGGACAACTTCTTGCCAATCTGATTGAAGAGCTTGAGGTGAGTGTCCTAAATGTGGATGAGTTTACGCATCACTGTCCGAGAACCGCTTCATTTTCTTGCCTTGACCTATCTCTGTGCTCTTCGGATGCACAACCTGATTTTGATTGGAGAGTGGTCGATGACCTCCATGGTAATGATCACTTTCCCATTCAAATATCATTTTCAGGGCAACTGCCACCTGAGAGCCCACCTCGGTGGTGCTTGGCACGGGCGTGGTGGCCTGTATTTCAGGAAATGACTAAATTTTCTATCTAAGTCGAGGAGTTTAGGTCGGTAGATGAAGCCGTTAAGTTCTTTTCCGGCAACCTCATCACCGTGGACCTGACTACTATTCCCAGAACGTCTGGCCGTTTTGCACGCCAACCACTCCTGTGGTGGTCGGCCGAGTGTGAGACGGCCCTCAAACAGAAGCATTATGCCTACATGCGCTATAAGCGCCACGCGAACGATTTCACTGTCGCTGAATTTCGTCGGGCTAGGGTTAGGTTCCGGTATATTTCGAAGCACGTCTGCCGCTCTTCTTGGCGAGCATACGTGTCTTCACTTAATGTGAAGACCCCTCTAGCAGAGGTGTGAGAGCGAGTCAAAAGGATTCGGGGCAAGTTCTCGCAGGACCCCGCTCCCGTTCTCCAGGAGAATGGGACCGCAATCTTGGGCCCCGCGCCGTGGCGGAATCCTTCGCGACCGCTTTCTCCGCATTCTCTAGCCGGGATATTGCTCTGCCAGCATTCAATAAACGTCGTGATGCCGTGGAAGGCCCCTGGCTGGACTTTACCTACAGAGGCAGGGAACCCTTCAACGACAGGTTTACTGTGAGTGAGTTGCGTTACGCTCTTGCCTGGTGCGCGGACACCGCCCATGGTCCAGATGATGTCCCGTACGCCATGCTTCGACACCTGGGTGAGTGAGGCATGGCATTTCTCTTAGATTTGTTCAACAGGATCTGGGTGCAGGGTCTCTTCCCAGATTTCTGGCGAATCGCTACTGTACTCGTCTTACGAAAACCGGGGAGAGATTACTCGATTCCGGCCGGTTTCTGCCTAATCTCTCTAATCTCTTGCGTGTGCAAGTTAATGGATAAATTGGTAAATGTTAGATTAGCCTTTTTTCTGGAGAGCGGAGGCCATCTGTCTTCTGCACAGTGCGGCTTACGCAAGTCCTACTCCACGTCGGATTCTCTGCTCCGATTGGAAAAGCCATCTGCAAGGAGGTTGGGCTCGCTATGCGAGTCTTTTCCTCCCTCCACCTCGAGAGGTTAGGCGGGCGTTGCGGCTTCGGGGAAGGCGGGGCCCTCTTTTCGAGGAACCACCGTCTCCGAGCCACTCAGCCCACCACTAGGCGAGGGAGCGGAATCTCTTTTGGTGCTGTCCTCCTTTCAGGGGCCAGCTTTAGGAACCCCAGAAGAGGGCCTGGCGACCAACTTAAGTGGTGTTGCCTCCTGTAAGTCTAACGACTCGGTGGAGGTGCGTGGCCGTTTTGCCTTACGGAAAATAGTCACGCTGGAGGAAGGGGCGTAGCGCTGGATTTAGCCGGGGCTGGGTTAAACCCTTTGTGCCGCCAGCTTTACCAAGGAAGCGTCTGGGTTGAGTAGAAACTGCAGAGGGGCTCTGAATGGGCGCGGAAACAACCGTGCTCGTTGGCCTGGATATGCCAGGAGCAGAGGGTGCCTTTCTAACTATTGAGGCATATAACGTCCCAGGCAGATCCGGGCGTGCCAGGACCAAGTCCTTAGCCTCGCAAAATGAGAGTCAATCCTGGACCTGAACGGCCAGGATTTCTTTCTCAAGGAGATATGCACCGCATTGCTTTGAAGAAGTGGGGTGCGGCTCTCCGCACCCCGACGCGGTGACAGTAATAAAACCACCGTTTCAGTGGCATAAATGCCTTTACGCGGTTGCGGTACAAATCAAGACGCATCGTCTCAGGGATCTTGTCACAGTCGAACGGGACAAAGAGTGTAGGAGTGGGTCTCGAGGCCCCTCCCTGTTTTCTCAGTACACGTTCGACCTTGACCTCCCAATGGTCAACCAGCTCTAATGTGATGTCCTTTATTGAGTAGTCAATGAGTTCCATCACATAAACTACTCCTTTCACAAGGTTCATAGTAGAGTGCGGCGTCACACTCACCAGGGTGCCATCAAGTGTCCAAAGAGCACTAATCTTGGCCGCCTTAGAGTGACTCGCCGCATTCGCCAGAAGGCTCGCGTCCGAGAAAAGGGTTACCTTCGGCACTCTACCAATTACATTACCTAATGCTCTTTCCTGATGGGTTATGTTGCCCTTGGCCTAACATGCTGCGATCAATGGAGCGAATAACGAGGAAGCGTTTGAACAAGCGGGCTCTAAAATGCTAGGTAACCTCTGAATGAGGGTCCCCGATGTTATCGAGGCTCCGTCTGCGCTCTTTCCGTCTTAGTCATACTCGGGGGCTCCGCACCCGGTGGTGGGACAGAGCGGCCGGATGTGCTGATCTTTGCTTGGTCGCTCACCAAAATGGAAGCAGACCCATCCGTCCCCGCAGCCCCCTGGATTGAGAGGACCCCCGAGTCCTCTTATAGTTTTTTTCTTATTTTTTTATTTTTAGGAGAGGAGGGCGGGGATTGAACCCGCTTCTCCCCTCCGCCGGCAGAAGCCCGTAGGCCAGATGGACTGGCCTGAGCCAGGTCCTACTCCGAGATAAGGAAGGTCCTGGTAGTCGCAGGGGCACCGATTGGAGGAGATCGCTCCACCCTCGTACTGCCTCGGAGGCCCCAGCCGTTTGAGGAGGACGTTGCATTGGGGCGGATTCGCGTTCGGTGCTTTGCACTGAGCCCAGATTCGCTCCCATTGAAGGCCCTACCGTCTTAGGCTGGGTTGCCTCAAGGACTATGTCTATCTCAGGAGGGGCCTCCAGTTGGCCATCCCCTCCCAGAACATTGCAGGTCCCGTTGGCAGCGTCACTAGTCATGTGTGGAGAGGCACATGCCTTGACCCCAGCAAAGTTCAATAATCTGGCCAGCAGGTCTTTTGAGGGAAGTGACCGAAGGGGCCTGCCTTCCCTCTCCCACCTAAGGTGGTTCGCCCTACCGACCTGCTTCAATGGGGAGCGTTCGGCTCCTAGCTGCCTGCTGGCTTTCTTGGCTGTCCCCTTGGAAACAAAAGGGGGGGCTGCCATTGGAAAAGGGAGGTGCTCGAAAGCACCTCGAGTGAAGGGGGTGAGGGGGAGTCACCTACACCCTTAGGAGAAGGAGAGGAGTAAGCCTCCTCTCCGGTTAGATAAATATGGAGGGTCTCCTGCGCAAGTACAGGGGGGAGGGATCTCCATTTTTTCTGTGGTCCGACGATTTAACTGGAGAAATTAAGGGGAGATTTTTTCTTTCTTCATCAATAGGCATGGTATCCTTTTTTAATTACGGGATGCAATAGCTCATCGCAGTAGCCCGCCCTGCTAGGGGTGCGTACTAGCCTGGCAGAGCCAGGTGCCGCCATTCAGCACCACCCCTCCCGCCTCGTGGCCAAGCAGTCCGTCGGCATGGCGGCTCCACCTTGGACACGGCGTAAAAAACAAAGATAGATGGTGAAGTTAGAAGGAAAGGTCATGTGAGGAAGGTATTAGTGGTGATGAAGCAGGTTGTTAAAAACCAACCCCTCCAGACCGGAGCTCAGGGGTTAAGGATCATTGTCCCCTCCTCCCTCAGCCCCGATCCGGGACTGTTGGCTGAGGAGATTGTCAGCATCTACCTTGTGAAATTAGAGGCTGACTAGACAAAGTTGTGAGAGAGGTTGTAGGGGAAGTGAGGAAGTAGTTGAGAAATACAGGCTATCTGAAGGACGGAAGAGAGGCTAAGCTGGGGCCAGACGGAGCGCTGGATTCCGTCAGCACGGCGGCCAGGATGGCAAATCGCCGCGCCCGTTACGGGGTAGTTAAATCACGGGTGGCCTATTTTTCTCCTGTTCCCATGATTGAATAAGTAATGTCTACTTAAATCACAAGTGGCCTATTTTACTCCCGTTCTTATGACTGAATAAGTAATGTATACTTAAATCACGGGTGGCATCTATCCACCCGTTTTTATGATTGAATAAGCAATGTCTACTTGAAACACAGGTGGCCTATTTCCACCCTCTTTCCTATACATGGTTAAGAAACGCCTATTTTACGCCCAGATAGCCTCTTTTCCTCCTGTTCCTAAATGTTGATTTGAAGAGGGATTTTGCCGCACAGGGGCCTATTTTCCTCCCGTTCCTATGCGTGGATTTCCTCTACCATCCTCCCTTCAAGAGAATTCTAATTCCCATTCGATTGACTCTTTGTAGAATATTCTGTATAGACTTTTATAACACGACCCACCCACCCAGAGACTTCAAAATTTAGATGATTGGTACCATCGCTGTTTTGAGGGATATTTATGGAGACTGAACCAAAGCATCATTGATGCCACCCTTCTCCAGCCTTTACTCGACCCAGAAATAGATGTTTGTGCTTCTATTTTAACAGATCATATTGTTGAATAGATTACCAGCCAATGGTTTCGCCACTCACCAGGGGGAGCTTGCGCTTCGCTGCTAAGATTAAAATTTAAAATCTAAAAAAAAAGCAGACATTGGTTGAATTTTTATAAATTTTCTGAACTTCGCCAATTATAATATTTTTAAAAAGGAACTCTAAACCAAATTCCCCCCTTTCAAAATATCACATTGCTAAAATATAGAGTTATAGAAGATATATAAAAATGAGTTTTCTGAAATTCACCATTTGTAATTCTTTGGGTTTTAGAAATTCTCAAAATTTCGATACTTATATTTATTTCTGAACTTCACCATTTTGTTTTTTGATATTATAAAAGAATTAGTAAAAATAACTTTGATAAAAAAACATAAGTCATAACCAAACTAAGATGAAATTATTATTCAAATACTCAAAAAAATCCCCTACTTAAATTATAGAGTTAGTGAGGATGATGATGATAATGATGATAATGATGATGATAACTCTCGTAGGAGTTTTTTTCCCCCTGGATAGGAAGTGAAATTGGAAGCTTTGGTTTAATGGTAATTTGCATTTTCCGGGAGATATTTGTTCTTAATCCTTTTTTTCCTGTTCTCACTCTTAATCCCTGTGTTCTTCAATTTTATCCCCGGATAGATAGATCGCCTTAGGTTACAGACAGAAGTTAATCAAAAGTGGACTCTTAAGTCTATAGTTCGTCCCTAGTCTCTCCCATTTTGCTATAAACAAATGTGCATTTTCACACATTTTTACTTTCCAAATTTTACATCTTTCTTTTCTCATCTCCTTTGCAAGACTTTACGAGTGGGATGCCTTCTTGGCTCTTTCTCACATTTAAATAAAAATAACATGAAAACTCCCCTTTCACACACTCCATCATGGTTCACTCATAGAATGAAAAGAAGGCGTGGATTCGGTCAGCCGCTAATAGCTCCCCATTTCAACATGAAATTTAGAGAGGAATTGGTAATGGTGTGTAATGCAAGCGTAAAAGTGTGGAAAAGAATTGCTCAGACGGTGGAAAAAGTCAGCCCTGAAAGCATGTATGTGTGTGGATAGGGGTGGGTGGAGTAGAGGGGCACCAATATCGGCGTTTTGTATTCAAACGCATTGAATTTGACGCCTTTTGTTCATATATATAGTTCAGCGCCTTTCAGCCTCCACTCCCGCGCCCTCACACTAATGGGGTGTATTTGATTTGAATATAAAGTAATGGAAGGAAATCTTTAAAAGTTCTTATTATTCTTGGCTGACAATTAATGCTTCTTGGCACCTAAATGAGGATACCGATAAACATGGGCGCTGTCAGTTCCATTTCAGAGTCGGTAACTCATTGTAAAGTTGGCATTCATTACTACAGAAAAGCAAGACATGGCATTCATTATTGCAGAAAAGCAAGACATAGCATTCATTACTGCAGAAAAGCAAGACATGGCATTCATTACTGCAGAAAAGCAAGACATGGCATTCATTATTGCAGAAAAGCAAGACATAGCATTCATTACTGCAGAAAAGCAAGACATGGCATTCATTACTGCAGAAAAGCAAGACATGGCATTCATTACTGCAGAAAAGCAAGACATGGCATTCATTACTGCAGAAAAGCAAGACATGGCATTCATTACTGCAGAAAAGCAAGACATGGCATTCATTATTGCAGAAAAGCAAGACATAAACAAAAAATTCCCGGCATGGCCATTATCAAGTTGAACGAAATCTGAATCTTCTCTGGGTAAATTCAAGTCATTTTCCGAGCGACAGAAATCCCTTCCATTAACGACGGAAAATTTGAGTAAATTTAAAAAAATCTTCATTTCAAGGTAGGCCCCCGATGGGGCATACTTTCGCATCCCCAGGGAGAAGGGGACTCAGCAAACGTCTCAAGACGCCCGGGAAGTCCGCAGCATCGAAGGCAGCTGACGGTGAGATATACACTGAAACGCTATTATACCCACTCTCAGATTTAGTATCACTACCACTGAATGAAACGAGGTATTTAAAGCCAAAGTGAGAACGGAAACATCATGTTAGTTTTAAATTGCCTTTGCACCTCCCCAGCCACCATAACAGTGTTGGAAAAGCTTTATACTCCAGGAAGTTGGGCTGGGGACAAGTGCTCAACATCGTCTCCTAAAAGCATGCAGATAAAGAGGAGCGGGAAGAGATAGCCTCCAAGTTCCTCCAAATTAACCAAGAGTCCCAAACAATTCCATTAAACTAAAATGTATCTCCGTGTCATGATGCATCCTCGTCGTCTCTCAACTGATACGTAATCTCAACCGCATCCGCTCTTACTGTAATCACAATAGTTTGGAGATCACATCCGCGCTTTCGTTAGTCCCCGCCTTGACTACGGACACTCTTTTTTTCCCTAGATCCCATGCTTCGTCTCTTTCACATTTTCATCCTTTTCCAAACTTTGCACAACCCAAGTTCTTCTCCGTCGGGAATGTTTCTCTCGTGAAATCTCCCCTGCGTCGTTACCTGCACTGGTTAGCAATTAATTCTTCATCGTGTCCTAAGGTCGTCACTATACTTAAACCACCGTAGATTCGCCTTCCCTAACCCTTTTACCTTTTTTTCTTACTCAACTTCACTGTTGAGGGCAATGCGTTCAGGCTCTGCTCTTTTACTGCTGGTTCCTCCTATTCGTCTGTCGTGCATTGGTGATCGTGCTTTCTCTATATTTACTCCTATAATGTGGAATGATATGCCAGGTCATGCACTCCCCACACCCCCTTGGTGTCTTAAGAGTGCCTTGAATACCCACCTCCTTTCTAAAGCCTTTTCTTATTGATAAACCGGCGTTCTGTGAAGGCTTTGAGCAATAAATAGCGCCATGCAAATGGGCTTTTACTAGTATACAAATAAAAGAAAGAATTTATTCTAGTTATATATTTTTCTTATGAATTTTCTGCATCTTACTTCTTCTATTATTGTTATTATTATTAATACTTTTATATGGGACTTTTTATAGGTGCTATTAGTTGCAGAGTTCCAATTTCAAACCTAAAAGGAAAGGACGAAGGACTGAAGTCAAAGAAGAGGAAAAAAAAGGGCAGAAAACTCTTGAAGTGATACTTGAATACAAAAAGAGCGGGGAAGAAGGAGGAAAGGAGGAAATGAACGAATATACTGTTTGATATGAGAAAGAAACCACTTTTATACTTTTGGGTTTAGAATTGCAACAAATTAAAGATTGTTAGTCCTTTGTTATCATACTCGGTCACATGGAATACCAGGATAAATATTAGGAAATAATTTGAGAAAAAAAATAAAGCACGAATCTATGTGTCTGTCACAAGAGGCAAATGCCTTTAACTGGAGATACATTTTTTTCATATCGTTTTAATGATGTAAATTTACATTATTTCTCTGATATTTCCTCTTATGAATAATAATTTTCTCCAGTCTCATAAGACGTCATAAATACATTCAAAATGAAACCAAACAATCGAGTAGTTTGTTAAACATAAACATCACTTCTTTAGTTATACTTGAAGCATATATTTGCCGAACATGGGGCGGGACCTTTATAATTTTCTCGGACCTTATTTTTAATGGGTGAACATTGAAGAAGGTTCTTACGTACTGATTCGAAACTGTATGCATGGTTGGAGAGTCCCACATAATTTTTCGTACACTTTACGGATGGGTTATGCGATAACATAGGGTAAGGTCCGATATGTTCTTTCAGACTTTTACTGATAGTTGAACATTGCAAAAAGCTATGGTTTGTGAGCTATATAAATAGCGTCCCCTTTTGTGTCCTCGGCGAATGATAATCGAAATTGGTGATATACAGCCAGAATAAGCACACAATTAAGCCTTTTGGTTATTTCTAATTTAAGGTAAGCTAAAATTTAGATTTAGGGGGAGAAATTAAGGCCAAGTAATCTAATTAATTCTCTGATCATTTTATCGAAGAAAGTTCAAGTTTGGTCAATTATAGACGCATTAAGCCTTTCCTTAAGCCAGACTTCGACGAGAAATTAAGGCGAAAGAAGATTTATTTTTTTCATAGTTCGAATACGTTGGGATCATTTGTTTCAGATTGTATACAAAGTTTCATCCGATGTATAAGGCATATATTCTTTTAATTGAGGTCTCCTTGGCAAAGAAAGTTCGGTTAATTTATTTAATAAATACCGCAATGCTCAGATTATGAGGTGTCCATGACAACGAAAATTCTGTTGATTTATGAGGATGTTCTTGAAGATCGTCCCTAAATATGGGAGAACCTTGAAGGTAATCGTGAGGACAACCCAAGAGCCTTGGAAGGGGGACGCTGGTTGCCAGTAATGGTGATAGATTAACCAGTTATCGCGTAATCTTTTGGCAAGGACTCCGGTGGATAAAGATGTTCCGGTTGGTTTGCGTTGTCCTTCCTTAGTTCCGACGAGAGTTATTTTTGTTGATTGCTATGGGGTGCCCTAAGCCAAGGGGCGGTCTTATTCTAGCGACGGAGTCAAATAGCCCGGAGGATGGGGATATACCACACCAGGGTAGAACACGGTACTCCGGGAGTTACGTAATCGCGAGGAATTGCGATTAACGAGGAGAATTGCGCAACGGCTGTTTTCCCGATTAATAAGGCCTTGAAGCAGGAAGATTGAGGAACGTCAGGATATTGAAGTCACCAAAGCAAAAATAGAATTATTATTAAACTAGATCTTATTGCACTTTAAAAAAGTTCTATAATTAAGTTTTAAGTTCTAAGTTATGACATAAATTAAGTTCGAGGTCAAGTACGGGCAAGGTTGAAAGTGGCGGTTAAGAGAGCGTTTGAAATACTTCATTGAGAAAAAGAGAGGAAACAGGGATAACTAACGAGCGGATACCTACTTACGGAACCAAGAATGGAGAGGGGAGGGCAGATAAAAGAGAAATTGGGATAATTGGATAAAATCAATTGTGAAAGTAGGCTGCATAATTGTAGCGCTTAGGGGTTCGAACAACAAACCGCCTGGATCTTGAATACTGAAATCGTGATTTGAGGACCTATATAACCCGCCACTGTAGAATAGACGGCACTTGTAGTAGACCATGTATATTAATAAGAGCGTTTCGCTCTTCCTCACACCGACTACATGGCAGGAAAACGGGCAGCTCTTCGGACTGCTTGGCAAAGAAGATGGAAGACGGTCGAAGGGAACTTAAAGTTGCGTGCCATTGCGCCGCGACTGTTCCCGTGGACCTAGCCCCATTGCCTCGGCGGCTTCAGCTCTTTCTTTCGTCTTCGAATTCGCGCCGATGAGGGCGCCAAACAGTCCGCGAGGACTCTGCGACTTGACCAGCGTTTCGCTCTTCCTCACACCGACTACATGGCAGGAATACGGGCAGCTCTTTTGGACTTCTTGGCAAAGAAGATGGAAGACGGTCGAATGGAACTTAAAGTTACGTGCCATTGCGCCGCACCTATTCCTATGGACCTATTCGTATCCCCCAATGCCGCAACGGCTTCAGGTCGCTTTCGATCGTCTCCGAATAGGACACACTCGTTTGACGCATCGCTATTTGATGGAGAGCTCGCCTGCGCCCTATTGTGATGACTGCGTCGTCCCTCAGACTGTTCGGTACATTCTTGTCGAATGTCCCAGTCTGGGTGATCTTCGCGCACTTTACCTGTCCCGGTACCGAAATGGGCGGAGTCGCTACCGCCTGTCCCTTGTACTCGGGACGAGAGCGTGCACCTTGACTGGTGGACTGATAGACTTTTGGTGGGAGGCCGGCCTTCTCCCTTTTATTTAACTAGGTTTTGTTGTTTTTTTATTGTTGTTTTCTTTGTAGGTCGCACGCTCCTACGCCGGGGGGAGGGGTACCTCTACCCGATGCCGGAGCTTGATTCCTAATTTTCATCTTCCCTTTTTATCGTTGTTTTGTTTTCAAATTATTATTTTAAAGTAGCCTAGAAGTAGGCTGTTTGTTTGTGGCGACTAATGCCCAGGTGGGCATTAGTCCCATAACTTTCTCTAGTAGGCCTTTATTTTCACAGGGTAGATGCTGACCTTCTTCTCAGCCAATAGTCTCGGATCGGGGCGGAGGGGAAAGGGGACAATGTTCCATAACCCCTGAGCTCCGGTTCGGGATGGTGGGTTTTTAACAACCTGCTTCATCACCACCCATACCTTCCTCACATCCCTTTTCCTTTCCTCTTCACACTCTATCAATTTTACGCCGCGTCCAAGGGGAGCTGCCATGCTGATGGACTGCCAGGCCACCAGGCAGGAGGGGTGGCCTTGAATGGCGCCAATGATGCAAATATAAAAAACCTTCCCCTTTCCCTATCACAATCGTCGGAGCCGCGATCGGGCAGCTCCACAGAAAAAATGGAGTTCCCCCCATCCCTTGGGCTCTCGCAAAGGACCCTCCAAATTTCTCATACCAGAGAGCAGGCTTACTTCTCTCCTTCGCTTACGGGTGTAGGGGACTACCCCTCACCCCCTTCTCTGGTGGTGCTTTCGGGCACCTCCCTCTTCTCAGCCGCAGTTTCCCCTTTTCTTTCCAAGGGGACTGCAAAGAAAGCCAGCAGGCAGCCCATAGCCGACCGATCCCCATTGAAGCGGCTCTGTTGGGCAAAACTCCTTAGGGGGGAGAGGGAAGCCAAGCCCCCTCGGTCGCTTCACTCAAAAGACCTGCTGGCAAGAATATTGAACCTTGCCGGGGTCAAGGCCTGTGCCTCCCCAGACTTGACTTGCGACAGCGCTGCCAATGGGACCTGCGATGTCCTGTGAGGGGGTTCCAACATGCATTGAACTGCGTCTCTCGCTATGCCCAAGCGCAAAGGGTTCGGCTCTCCTTGGCCAAGAGTAAGGTGATGCACTTATGCCGCCATCCACGGCTTCACCCTGACCCAGACTTGTTTCTTAATGTGGTACACCTGGAAGTGGTGGAATCGTACCGTTTCCTTGGTCTTGTATTTGACCCATGCCTCACCTGAGAGGCTCATATTCGCAGCCTTAGGGTATCTTGTCCACCACCATAGATATTCTCCGTTTCGTGACATTCAGCGATTGGGGCACTGATAGAGCTACTGCCTTACTTTTTTATCGATCCTTTGTTCGTTCGAAGCTCGACTACGGATGTGAGTTTTATGCATCCGCAGCCGAGCGTATATTGCGGAAGGTGGACTCGATCCACCCCACAGGCCTTCGCCTTGCTACCGGTGCCATCAGCACTTGCCCCATTGAGAGTCTGTTGGTTGATGCTGGGGAGATGCCACTCGCTGTACGCCGCATACAGTGCATCACTCGCCTGTATGCGCGAGCCCGGCTTCTCTCTCAGTCCCCAACAGCTCCCACTGCATCCGCATCTGACTTCCACTGTGCCTATACCGCCGAGACACGCCAGTCATACCCTAAGCCCTTTGGGTTTAGGGCCCGAAAACTCCTTCGAGAGCTGGGTATAGCTCTCGGGCCGGTGGCGCCTCTGGGTCTGCTCAGGACGCCACCCTAGAGGGTACTACGTTTGTCTATTTGTCGCCATGCCTCTGCTCCCAAAGCTTGTACAGCGCCGGAAGGATTGCGTTCAACCTTTTTGGAGCACACCTTGTGTCATCTGGAACCGTGTCAGTGTATACGGATAGCTCCAAGTCCCAAGAGAGGGTGGGCTTCCACGCCGTATCCCCTCTGTTTGAAGTCAGCAGGGCTCTGCCAAGCGATGCGTCTGTCTTCACACCGAGTTGGTGGAAATACACCGCGAGATTACGCGAGATTTCGCGACGTGCCTGGTTTAGAGACCGGATTGTAATCTATAGCGTCTCACAAAGCCTCCTGAGGGCTCTTGGGGCATTGGAATCTCCGCATCTCCTGGTTCGCGATATCCGTGACGCCACGGTTTTGACAAGCCGGGCGGATGTCGAGATTATCTTCTGCTGGGTTCCTGGACATGTAGGAATTGCGGGGAATGAGCGCGCCGATGAGGGCGCCAAAGAGTCCGCGAGGACTCTGTGACCGGATCAGCGTTTTGCTCTTCCTCACACCGACTACATGGCAGGAATACGGGCAGCTCTTCGGGTTGCTTGGCAAAGAAGATGGGAGACGGTCGAAGGGAACTTAAAATTGCGTGTCATTGCGCCGCGACTGTTCCCATGGACCTACCCCCATTTGCCGCGAAGGCTTCAGGTTGCTCTCTGTCGTCTCCGAATTGGGCACACTCACGGGACACACCGCCATTTGATGGAGCGCTCGCCAGCGCCCTACAGTGCAAACTGCGTTGGCCCCCAGACTGTTCAGCACATCCTTGTTAAATGTCCCAATATGGGCAATCTCTGCACACGTTTCCTGTCCCACTACCGGGATGGGAGGGGTCGCTACCGCCTGTCCCTTGTACTCGGGACGAATGCGTGCACATTTACTGGTGGACTTGTAGACTTTTGGGGGGTAGGCCGGCCTTCTCCCTTTTATTTAACTAGTTTTTTTTCTTTATAGGTCACACCTTCCTGCGCTAAGGGGACCTCCCCCCGACGCAGGAGCTTGCTCCCTGCTCGTTGCTTTTTCTTTTATTTTTATTATTATTAGTGTTGTGTTTGTTTTTTGTGTGTTTTTGAATCTTATTTTAAAGTAGCCTAGTATTAGCCAGTTTTTAATACGGCCACTAATTCCCAAATAGGCAGCCGCCATTTGGGCTCTCTAAAAAAATTAAAAATAATAAAAGAAAAAATAAAAAAAGGGAAAAAAACGTGATTCATGTAGACATTACTTTTTCCATCATAAGAACGGGAGTAAAATAGGCCACCCGTGATTTAAGTAGGCATCACTTATTCATTTATATGAAAGGTATTAAAATAGGCCTCCCGTAATTTAAGTATACATTATTTATTCAGTTATAGGAATGTGAGTAAACTAGGCCACCTATGATTTGAGTAGACATTAATTATTCAGGCATAAGAACGGGAGTAAAATAGGCCCCCATAATTTGAGTAGACATTAATTATTCAGTCATAAGAACGGGAGTAAAATAGGCCACCCGTGATTTAACAGGACATTACTTACTCAGTCATAATAACGGGAGTATAATAGGCCATCCGTGATTTGAGTAGACATTACTTATTCAATCATAGGAACGGGAGTAAAATAGGCCACCTGTGATTTGAGTAGACATTAATTATTCAGTCATAATAACGGGGGTAAAATAGGCCATCCGTGATTTGAATAGACATTAATTAATTAGCCATACGAACGGGAGTAAAATAGGCCATCCGTGATTTAATAGGACATTACTTGCTTAGTCATAGGAACGGGAGTAAAATAGGCCACCTGTGATTTGAGTAGACATTAATTATTCAGTCATAATAACGGGGGTAAAATAGGCCATCCGTGATTTGAATAGACATTAATTAATTAGCCATACGAACGGGAGTAAAATAGGCCATCCGTGATTTAATAGGACATTACTTGCTTAGTCATAGGAACGGGAGTAAAATAGGCCACCTGTGATTTGAGTACACATTAATTATTCAGTCATAAGAATTGTAGTTAAATAGGCCACCCGTGATTTGAGTAGGTATCACTTATTCAATCCTAGGAACGTAAGTACACATTACTTAAAAGAACAAATGCAAGAAACAAACTAAAAAACAACAAATAAGAACATGAAACAAAAAACAAAAAACAACAAGAAGGAAGCACTCTCCGGCATCGGGGCTATGCCCGCCTCCCCCCGGCCCAAGAACATGCACCTAACAACAAAGAGTCTAATAAAGTAGAGGAGGCCAGCCTCCTCCAAAAAGTCATATAGTCCCCAAGTCTGTGTGCACGAACTAGTTCCGAGTACAAGGGACAATGCGGGAGTACTGAGTTTGTCCACCAACCAGCCGCTATCCAACCCTTTCCTGTCGTTCCACTACACAAGATTATGGCCTCGCAATCCCTTCGCCAGATCCCGATACGGAAGAGTGATGTGTGGTATGTGGGACATGAGTGAGGATAGAAGAGACATCAGTGTTTGATTAGCTATATATGCGATGAAATACGTGGCCTTAGCTGTATGCGCCCATGCCTCGGACTTGACGCATCGCCTAAGTGGCGGCAGCACCCTACATATGCATAACTAATTTTGGACGTTATCGATGGCAATCGAACCCATACACAGACATGGATATCTAACATCTTTTCCAATCGGCTAGCGACGGCTCCATTTTGCGGGAGCTAAAAAGCAACAGACAACTTGTATTTTAAGCTTACAAAATTCTTTCATCCGCCATTTTTGTCATCTGTCTAACAGAGGCCCAAAAGAGAACTCGTAGGGGTCTAATATGCACGATCGCTTTGGAGGTGCCTTTCTCCCCTTCTGATCAATTCGCGTTACACTTTTGCGTTTGAATTACCATTAATTAATTATGATCAAAGAAATAAACCAGGAAGTTTATAAGTAGAGATCTGTCAAGAAAGTAGTGATGAAAGAAGTTGAAAATATGTAGAAGATAGCCACATATACATCTATAGACGTTGGGTCCTGGAAAATAGGCAATATGCCAGATAAAAGATGCGGCAATTTTGATTAAGAGTGGTGCACGTGTTTTAGGCTACTAAAGCCTGTAATACATCTTCTTATCGTTTTAACTGTGTCCTAGGAGTAATATTTCGGTGGCTGAGATTGTCTATCACCGTTTATAAAGTCATGAAAGTCATTATTTCAACTCGATTCTGCAACTCATGCATTCTTTCCCGACGCCATCTTGAAATGCCATGGCACGGCCTAATTTACGCTCGCAATTTTGCCTTTGATGTTAATATTTATTATTTCTTTCTGAATGACAATCTATAAGGTTAGGGGTAGTAGGGTATTTAAGCTTGTTTACTAACACGATATATTGGCGATTTTGTGATTTTATCAGTAGAATGTCCAAAATTAATCCTGTTTAGATAGCCTGCCTGCCTTAACCTTATATATCGCTGCTCAGGACGTAAAAACATTCACGTTACACGATTTGTTGGTGTTAATCTGTAGAATTACTAAAACTAAACATGCTTAAATAA
Organism: Ceratothoa steindachneri; assembly: GCA_963969495.1. Taxonomy (NCBI): domain Eukaryota; kingdom Metazoa; phylum Arthropoda; class Malacostraca; order Isopoda; family Cymothoidae; genus Ceratothoa; species Ceratothoa steindachneri. The sequence continues at coordinate 121,345,666 of OZ018327.1, forward strand.
CTTACTACCCTAAACCTTATAAATCGTTGCTTAGAACGTAAAAACATTAACTGATTTTAATCTTAATATAAATTACCTTTTATTTTCAGAGCAACGATGTAGGGGTTAAGGGTAGTAAGGTATTTAAGCATCTTTAATATAATTTTATCTTTACACAAAACAAAAGAATGTAAATTAGGTCGTATCATGGGATTTCGAGATAGCGTCGTGAAAGAATTCTCGAGTTGTAGATCGGGTTGAAAAATTGACTTTTTGTGACTTTATGAACAATGATAGATCCTCTCCGCCATCGAAATAAGACAATATTAAAATTATTCGAAGAAGTTTTACAGGCTTTAGTAGCCTAAATCTCGAGCGTCACTCATATTCAAAATTATCAACCCTTTTCCCGCATGGGCGTGTTTTGTGTAAGATGGACGATGATACTGTAGCAGATATCTGGAGAATGGAAGAAGTTTTTAGCACGTAGTGGTGAGCGGGTGTTGTGCTAAACTACTTCTGTAGGACTCTACTGGTGCTAGAAAAGTACCCTAATTGATATATATATATATATATATATATATATATATATATATATATATATATATATATATATATATATATATATAGTTCCGATTAAGGCTTAGGCGTCCTAAGGGGTGGTGGGAGTACATGATGAACAGAGTTGAGATAACCCATCAGGCACAAATCACTGCATATAGGTTGGCCAAGAGAGTGAATGGACGAGAATTTGCAGAATTGCTGCAACGAAATAATAAGGCTGGAACAGAATGCCAAGTCCAAAGCATCAGAATGATGCCTTCGCTTGTAAGGGTCGGCAGCAGTGTTCTAGTAACCCAATCATGTTTGCCATTTTGGTGATGGTGGATATTACACGGAGTGACAAAGAGGTTTACATTTTGATGTCCCTGGTTCATTGTCCACACAAAGGGTTAATCATGTTGATGTGAGGAGCAAAATGGTAATACTGGGTGTTCACTGGATGCACCATTTTGAACGCCAATCTGAATGCCGACGCAAGCTTAGCCTGAGTTTGATGAATGAGGAGATGCAGAATTTTCGTTTTTTTTTACTTAACATTGAATTAATCTAACTGCGAGGAATTGCATCATTATGATTATGATAAGGAGAATCAATGACTAACCAGGCAGCATCGCGGATTCGGATGCTGGTCAGCCGAAAGTTTTGTCCGGTGTGACCGTTAACGGCTTTTGAGGGGATGTTCATATTTGTGTATCACGGCCTCCTGCAAACGCTTCTGCATTTTTACTCCTATATAGATTTAGTTTAGACAAGTTGGGCGTTGCGGCAACGAGTGGCGACTTTGCCGCACTATGAATTTCGAAGTCGCAAAGTCGGAAGTCGCAAACGTTTTGAAAAAAGTCAGACTAGGCAAAGTCACAATTTTCCATGAATTTTACCGCGACTTTAAACAGAAACAAAGATGACTTTCTGGAAAGAAATTGCCGCGGCTGTTTTAAGCCAGTTTTAAAGCCCGATTTGGCTAAAAATGTCAAATTTGAGTTGATAACAGCTAACTTTATTTTCATCTGATTTTTAACTTTTTTTCTACGATAAATTCACTTCTTCACATTATATGAGACTGACGTTACATGAAACTACCTAAACGTACCCCCCAAAAGTTTGTCACTCTGAATTTTATTATAAATTAGTAAAATTGCATACACTTTTCAGGCGTGAACTAAATTTTAAACCTGCTTCGTCAGTTAAAAACGTTCGAGAACGTGTTTTGCCTTCTGGCGTTCATCGTGCGAATTACTCTCATTTTTTCGTATTCTAATATGTGCTTATACTTTTTATGTGGTTAAGATGAAAAATTACTGTGAAATATAAGAAGTAATTAAAATCTAACAGCATTCTACCTTTAATGTGCTTAAAATTAAACAATATATGTAAAAATTGTGGGTGGACTTATTCATTAAGTACAATAGCCCTCTCCCTCCCCAGTTCTGCAGCTGTGGAGAGGCTATTCAGCACGACCGGGGATGTCCTCAGGGCCAAGAGGTCCTCCCTGGATGATGTCAACTTTGAGGAGTTTGTGTTCCTCAAAGAGAACATGGACCTCCTGGAGGAGAAGTTAAGCCAGGAGGACATGGAGGAGGAGGAGGAGGAGGAGGACCGGTAGATATTAGTTTAGGCTGTTTTTTCACTAAATATATATATATAAATATATATATCTATATATATATATATATATATATATATATATATATATATATATATATATATATATATATATATGTATATATATATATATATATATATATATATATATATATATATATATATATATATATATATAAAAATAAATATGTGCTTTTCTGCCTTATAAAAGCATGTTTCTGTTATCGCACTAAAGTTTACTTTGTAATTTAACGGAGTCGCAGTTGCACCAGATCCGGCGGCAAAGTCACAAAGTCAAAGATGCATCTGAATAAATTAAAGTCGTGCCCAGCTATGAGTTTAGATATGTACACATAAAGGTTACGTTCGATTAGTTTGTGTTACTAAATCTTCCTAATTAAAGTGACATTCAAATTGCAAAGATAAATAGACGAAGTGCTAAAAGGACCAAAAATCTCAACTGAACCCATTTTGAATTCATTCGGCTTTCCAGTCTCTTATTTTAGGTATAATTTTTATTTATTTTTCCTGTTCTTTTCATCTTTTGTTTTCAATGAGGGGCGACTTTCCATTTCGAATTTGTTTTTGTAATCTTTTATTAAGTCAACTCTCGTTCCCCTTTATAACAAACCGAATCCTTCCCTCCTGTAAACATCGTCTCTCCTTATCTCCACTCATTCAAAGAAACCTTCTCCATCTAGATTTGTAATAGGCTCATTTAGACGACGTCCCGAACGGGATGTTTACAGCTCTATGTTGAAGTTCACTCAATCCTTTTCTTTTCAGTTGACGGAGACCGAAATTTTTCAATTTTTATGGGTCCCTTTCGTGCCTTCTCAGGGGAAGCTTCAACTATATAGTATTCTTAGGTCTTGTTTCTTTTATATAATCTTGATATGAACGATCATTGTTTTCTTTCGCTATGAGACACGATAAACTAGGGTGTTTTCCTCTTTTCATTTTGGCTGAAATATATACAAGATTGTAAACAATGCTTTGTCCGATCGAATTCCCTACTTAAAATTTAAATATGAAATAAATGATAAATACAGCTATAAATGAAGGATAAATGATGAAAGTTTACGGTTAAAAAAGCGTTAAATACTCCAAGCGTATTTCCGTAGCCATGGAAACCTCCACCGACGTATATTGTAAGGTAAATCAAGGATTTTCAGTTTCCATAGAGACCACAAAATTGCAAGAATATCTGCCTTTATTCGCTAAGCAAGACTTTGTATTCAAGTCTGGATTTGAAGTCATCATTATACCAGAATGTGTCTGATCGTTAAAAGCATGATTCTTTAATAGTACCAGTAAATAAGTAGTTTCTTAAGCAGGTGGAAGAGAAGCTTGAAATTATCAGCGTGTAATTTATCCATAAGAAAATGAAAATGCGATTCCAAGCGTTTCCAGCTTTATTTACAAAACATGCCTTTATGAGGGATCTCATTAAGACTAAACTTATTTTGGAACATTTTCATTGTTTTGTAAAGGATATTAATGCTAATATGCCGTCAAATTTAGTAGTTTTCTATCATTTATTGTAAACAATAGTATCGTAAGATTTTTTAAATTTACAATTCAGAATAGTAGAAATATTACAATTTTGTATGGAATCATTTTCGTTCCACCACGGTTCTCGAATTCTCTGACACTGAGGCGACTAGTTTTACTATTTTCTTTATCAAGGATAGTTTTATTTGCTTCCAATGCGCATCGTTGGAATAATTTTTAATATATGTATGTACAAGATCACCTATTTATTTCTTTAAGAAAGTTTAACGCCCTCTTTCACCCTTTGTTGGGTCTAAACAGTCACGAAAAATATAGTAGGAGATTTATAAGAGGTGGCAAAAGACGACACGAGAGAGAACACCAAATTCTGATGGGGCCTTCGGGTCGGGACTGGAGATCCCACAGATATTAAATTGGATTGAGATTTAGGTTCTTGGCTGAGGACTGCAAGATTTGAAGTGATCTAGCTGCCCCTTTTTGGCTAATAGTTTTTCTCATAATTTTAAGTGTGTTTTAGAATTTGTTGATAATAAAACCGTGGACCATTAAGTGGAAGCCTACTTGGTCCACCATGGTGACGAAGGAATTCATGATACTTTTTACACTCCATTTTTCCAACAATCGCCTTTTCTTTGACCAGTAAATCCTCTCCAATGATATTACCATTACCATGTTTAAGAGAAGGAAGTATGACTTAGAATTGTACATTTCATTTGAACTTCGTACACCAACCTATTGCCTCATTTCTAAACCCAATTTTCTATTTGTGGAGTTCATCCATCGACAGATTGATCGTTTCAACCATTGATCGATTGATCGTTTTATCCATTGATCTGTTATGTTCGCCTTAAGTAAATGGTGTCCTGGCAGCACTTCATCCAAATAATCCTTTGACAAAGTGTCCAAGAAACAGTCGATCTTGAGTATTTTTTTTTCTGTGAGAGAGATTTCTTCACCTCTTGGATTGATTGTTGGGCGGTTTTTTAGTCGCATGCAAGTCTAGCGCGGGCGACTCTATATCTCACTATGTCGGTCAGTCGGTCCCCGTTTGGCTTTTTTTTTTGTAATAACATTGTAAGTATTCGGCCGATTCCAACGGAATTTGAAACCCTTATGTTGTTTTACATTAAATTCCGAATGATAGAATTGCCAAGAAACTTCCAAGGATAGCCAGAAAATTATTTGGTAATAACATCATAACTATTTGGCAGATTCTAACGAAATTTGAAACCCTTATGTTGTTTTACATTTTCTTCCGAATGGTATAATTGCCAAGGTCCTCCCAAGTTAGTCCGGGAATTATTGAAAGTTTTAAAGATCGTTAGGTTATAAATCAGAATGAGTGAGAGCAAGCGACCTTTGTTCAGCAGACCTGTTTTATCTCTTAAACGATATTTAATGGAAGAAATCTTGTCCTCATCGGAGTGTTTTCTTGTTTGGAAACTGCTCGTTTTCTATCTCGTTGTCTCGTCTATTTTACTGCATGTAGCGAAGAAATATTCGTATTTTCCTGCTCAAATCTCTTCTCAGGATGCAATTAGGGGATGACTTTGCCACATCATTACTTTCAAAGTATTTAATATTGAAAAATTACAAAGAATATGTTTGTGAAAAGAGAAAATATTTGGCTCTGTAAAAAATATAGCTCAATTTACGTAAATACATTGGATTTCCCGAATTCTCATTACCTTTTAGATTAAGTCACATGTCGAAGATTCAGTTTATGTATTTTGCAATATATTTTTAATTCTTCTGCTGAATTAGAGGTTACTGAAAATTTTTTTAGCAACTTATTTTCTGTTATAGTGGCTAAAACTTTCTTGCACCCTTATTTTCTGTTTTCTTAGTTTTACCTGGATGTTTTAGATCCCTCTCATAGAATCTGAAGTGACCACGGACGCCAACGTTCGTTATCAGTAGTGAGCTACACCCGTATCCTGATAAAGATTAAAATAAAACCTATTTAAGAAATAACTTCGATAAAACATTCGAATAAACGACAAAATGAAATAAAATAGCAGCCATGCCTAAATTTTATTAAATTTTTTAACTTCACTATTTGTAATTCTTTTTGTTTTGAAAAATTACTAAACATTCAATAATCATATTTATTTTTTCTGAACTTTACCATTTTGTTTTTTTCAAACTCTAAAGGAACTCTTAGAAAGAACTTGGATAAAAACTTCATATATTCTTAGGTCATAACTAAACTAAGAGAATTGTATTTTATTATTGAAACCCTCCCCAAAATCCCGTTCTTTAAATAGTGTTATGGATAATGTATACATATAAACCCCCACAAGTTTTCCTCATCACAGGAGATGAATAAATAAATATTAAATTGAATCACCTAAAAACCGTTTGTACACAAATGTATCATCATCATCACTAACTCTATCCTTTAAGAAGGGGATTTTTTTTTAGTATTTGAATAATAATTTCATGTTAGTTTGGTTATGACTTATGTTTTTTTTATCAAAGTTATTTACAATAATTCTTTTAGAATATCAAAAAACAAAATGGTGAAGTTCAGAAATAAATATAAGTATCGAAACTTTGTGAATTTTTAAAACCTAAAGAATTACAAATGGTGAAGTTCAGAAAATTAATTTTTATATATCTTCTATAACTCTATATTTTTGCAACGTGATATTTTGAAAGGGGGAAAATTTAGTTTAGAGTTCCCTTTTAAAATGATTATAATTGGCGAAGTTCAGAAAATTTAGAAAAATTTAACCATGGCTGCTTTTTTTTAGATTTTAAATTTTAATCCTAGCAGCGAAGCGCAAGATCCCCCCGAGGGGGGGAGTAGCGAAGCCATTGCCTGGTTTCCCCATTTGAAAATAATTTTATATTTCACTTTATGGCAATATTCTTGAATCAAGAACTTAACACGTGAACAATGGTTGTAACGCCATTGCTTCAATCTGAAATGTCACCCAATTCGTGTGGATTTCGTTCTCCCCTTCTTCGTTAGCTTTAAATTAACAACCTCGACATGCAACCTATTTGTAAACATTTTGGGGGGAGTAGTGAAACCCGTTACAAAATACCGCAGTAAGAATTGTGGAGATGGCTGTGTCAACTTCAATTTGCATGTCAATTCTTTTCCCTCAAAGGAATGGTTCCAGTTTCGAATCGATTGAAGATGGCGTTCATGAATATGTAAATAGGCGCCATCGTTTTTTAGAGTCAGTCCCTGGACTATTTCTCCATTCCTCGACGACTCCATATCGTGTATTGTCCCCTGTGGGTTGACCACGCTGGCGGGGCTTAGCGTCAACGGATAGAGTGGTCCATCAAACCCTTCTACGAACATTCTCCCGACCCCAGTGTACCTTACGTTTTGGTAGCGTGAAGACACTGGTCGCTATACCGCCTGTTCCTAGTGCTTGGTGTGGGTAAGTGTGTAGCGGAATGTGGGGTCGTTGAGTTCTTGGAGTAGGGGGGTGAGGTCTTCTACAAAATGTTTACGTGATGTTTTAAGATGACTGTCGCTCTTTAAAGACTTGCATCCAAACGTCTGAAAAAGTGGTCCTTCTTCAAAGCACCTGGTGATATTTGCTTTTTGATTTGTTTTTTTCGACATTCTTTTTTTTCTCTGGAATATAAATATATATATATATATATATATATATATATATATATATATATATATATATATATATATATATAATGATGAAAAGACCAAATATTGCTACGACCATTACCTCACTGGTTGCCTTGTCGTCATGGTGAAATATTAGAATTAAGAAAAAATATTTATTCATTTTCTTATTCTCTCTTTTTTCACATGGTATTTATGCTTCTACTAACTATGCTAGCATTGTAATAGGTCCTGCTAAACGCTACACAAACCTAACATTTCTAAAACCTCGTGTATTGTGAGAGAGAGCATTTCCTTTCCATTCTCTATCCAACATTCCTAAAATATTCCTATAACTCCCTCCTGTATTTATATCCTTCTGACGATTATTTAATAATAATACTTTTTCTCAAACCTTTTTGTTCTTTTCTTCCTATTTGTTTGTGACCTTCATTTGATATATTTGTGTTTGTCGTTTTCCTAAATCTTTTTGTTCTTCTTTTCAGGTAAGAGCAGTTTGGGTCTCGAAAACGCGGGTACTGAAGGTAAGCCCCGTTCTGGTATGTGAGTTCGGGGCAGTCGCCTGATTGTCAGGGATTTCAGTGAGTAATATACCTCTACCTTAAGTGCAGCTGTTGGTACGAGATGGCTAATTGGTGTATTATTTCATAGTATTTATGATTTTAAAATAATTATGAACTAAATTAGGGAAGTTAATTGTGAATCGTAAGCTGTACACCAAGACCATCGTTTCCTCTCAGGACTGAGCGTGGGTGAATGTATGGGTGGTAGCGATCACCACAGTCTTATTCAACTTACGCGGTCCGTGCGCAGTCCCTCTCGCGATGCTGCCTACAAACCCGATTACTGCCGAGCTAACTTCAACGGTCTACGAGTTGCGATAAGCCGACTGAAACCTGTAAGTGGTGAAACTGCCGCAGCCAAATGGCTGAGATTCAAAGGCCGCTTCATGACCCAGCAGTTCAGGTCCGTTCCCCAACAAGAGGTGAATGAAAAATCTGTTCAACCTAAATGGTTCAATAGCAGCATTGCCTCAGCCATTCACAACAGTAAAAAGGAGATACACTAATTGGAGTAGTAGTAGTAGCAACGAAAATCTTATGTAGTATAGACAAAATATTAGAACTGTTAAAACACTGGTACGCCAAGCTAAACGCAATGAGAAACTTCGGGTCGCGTACGTCTAAAAATAACCCAAAGGAATTCTTCCTGCACGTAAATAGGTTCAAACTAGTTTGCCAGCGCACATGCCCTGTAAGAGTGACGTTGGCGCTTTGCAAGAGTCAAATCTGGCTATCGCTAACGTGTTGAACGACTACTTCACCTCTGTGTTTAGAAAATTCTTAGAAAAAGATGGTCACACCCAGACACCGGGGATGTATATCAATGAAGGGGAGAACCTAAGCGAGATAATATAAAAAGGATGACGAAGTGGAGGCTAAAATAAAGAAGCATAACTCTTACAAGTCTCCAGGTTCAGATAGCTTTCTCCATAGAGTCCTTCGTGAAGTGAGCGGTGAGGTTGCTCCACAACCTACTGCAATCTTTAACGAATCATTAAAAACCGGGGAGGTACCAAAAGACTAGACGACGGCAGACGTGACTCCCTTATTTAAAGAAGGGAGAGCGCAAAACCCGGGTAACTAACTAACGGCCAATAAGTTTGACCTCCGTTGTGGGCAAAATGTTAGAGAGCATAATAGCAGCACCTAGAAACAAACAACTTGATCTTGGATTCCCAATACAGGTTACGCAGGAATCGATCGTGTCTCACATATCTAATAGAATTTTTTCACGGCAATTTGAGTTAGTACAATCGTAGTCGAGCTTTGGACATCTTACCCCGTAAGGGGCGCGGCGATTTGCCATCCTGGCCGCCGTGCTGACGGGATCCAGCGCTCCGTCCGGCCCCAGCTTACCCTCTCTTCCTTCCTTCAGATAGCCTGTATTTCTTCCCTACCTCGTCGCTATTCATACAACCTCTCCCACAACTTTCTCTGGTCAGCCTCTAATTTCACAGGGTAGATGCTGACCTTCCTTTCAGCCAACCGTCCCGCATCGGGGCTGAGGGGGTGGGGGACAATGTTCCCTAACCCCTGAGCTCCGGTCTGGGGTGGCTGGTTTTTAACTACCTGCTTCATCCCCACCCATACCTTCCTCACATCCCTTTTCCTCTCGTCTTCAAAATTTATCATTTATACGCCGTGTCTAAGGTGAAGCCGCCATGCCGATGGACTGCCAGGTTACCAGGCGGGAGGGGTGGTCCCAAATGGCGGCGCCTGGCTCTGCCGGGCTTGTAAGCACCTCTTGCAGTGCGGGCAACTGCAAGAGGTGATGAGCTATTGCGTCCCGTGGCAAAAATAGGGTCACCATGCCCATGGATGAATTTTCAAAACACCAAACCCCTTTAACTCCCCCTTGCTCATCGACGGAACGCCCTCGGGCAGCTCCTCAAAAAAATGGAGGTCCCCCCCCCCTGTGCTTGCACAGGGGACCCTCCATATTTCTCTAACCGGAGAGGAGGCTTACTCCTCTCCTTCGCCTACAGGTGCAGGGGACTCCCCCTCACCCCCTTCTCTGGAGGTGCTTTCGAGGACCTCCCTTTTCCCATCGGCAGTCCCCTCTTTTCTTTCCAAGGGGACTGCCAAGAAAGCCAGCAGGCAGCCCTTAGCCAGCCGCTCCGCATCAAAGCGGTTCGGTAGGGCAAACCCCCTTAGGGGGGAGAGGGAAGCCAGGCCCCTTCGGTCGCTTCCCTCAAAAGACCTGCTGGCAAGAATTTTAAACCTTGCTGGGGTCAAGGCCTGTGCCTCCCCACACAAGACTGGCGACACTGCCAAGGGGACCTGTGATGTCCTGGGAGGAGATGGCCAACTGGAGGCCCCTCCTGTGATAAACATGGTCCTTGAGGAGACCCAGCCTCAGACGGTAGGGCCTTTCATGGGGGGGAATTCGGGCTCGGCGCCAAGCACCGAACCCGAATCCGCCCCTATGCAAGGTCCTCCTCAAATGGCTGAAGGCTCCGAGGCAGTAAAAAAAGGGGAGGGATCTCCTCTGACAGGTGCCCCTACGACAACCAGGACCTTTTCCATTTCGGAGAGGGACCTGGCTGAGGCCGGTCCATCTAGCCTGGGGGCTTCTGCCGGCGGAGGTGAAAAGTGGGTTCATACCCCGCCCTCCTCTCCTAAAAAGAAGAAAAAGACAAGAAAGACTAAGAAGACTCGGGGCTCCTCTGTATCCGCGGGGGCTGCGGGAACGGATGGGTCTGCTACCACTTTGGTAGGCGACAAAGCAAAGATCGGCATATCCAGCCCCTCTACCCCCTAACGTGCGGAGCCCAAGACTAAGACCAAGAGTGCACAGGGCGGAGCCTCGATGACATCGGGGCCCCTCATTCAGAGGTTACCTGGCGTTTTCGAGCCCGCTGGCTTCAAACGCTTCCTCGTTATTCGCTCCACTGATGGCACCATGTTGTCCAAGGGCAACATGATCCATCAGAGGAGAGGATTAGCTAGTGCAATTGGTAGAGAGCCGAAGGTGACCCGTTTCTCGGACGGCAGCCTTCTGGCGAATGCGGCGAATCCCGCCGAGGCGGCAAAAATAAGTGCTCTTCGGACACTTCATGGCACCCCGGTGACTGTGACGCCGCACTCTACCATGAACTTTGTGAAAGGAGTAGTTTATGCGAGGGAACTCGTTGACTACTCCATTGAGGACATCACCCTAGAGCTGGCCGACCATGGGGCGGTCAAGGTCGAACGTGTGATGAGAAAACAGGGAGGGGCTTCGAGACCCACCCCTACACTCTTCGTCACGTTCGACAGTGACAAGCTCCCTGAGTCGGTGCGTGCCGGTTGATACCGCTACCGCGTGAAGGCATTCGTGCCACTGCCGCGGCGGTGCTGTTACTGTCACCACTTCGGCCATACGAATCGCTCATGTAGACGTGCAAAGTCGGGATCACCCGAAGTCTGTGTAAATTGCTCAAAGGTCGCACACGATAAGTCCAAATCGTGTGTGGCCAAGTGTGTCAATTGCGGAGAGCCGCACCCTGCTTCTTCGAAGCAATGTGGTGCATATCTCCTAGAGAAAGAAATCCTGGCCGTTCAGGCCCAAGATAGACTCTCATTCCGCGAGGCTAAGGACTTGGTCCTGGCGCTGCCGGCTCTGCCTGGGACGTCATATGCCTCAGTAGTTCGAAAGGCACCCTCTGCTCCTGGCCCATCCAGGCCAACGAGCACGGTTGTTTCCGCGCCCATTCGGAGCCCTTCTGCGGGCTCTACCCAACCCGGGCGCTCCCCTGGTAAAGCTGGCGGCAAAAAGGGTTCATACCCTGCCCCGGCTAAAACCAGGGCTCCCCCCTCTTCCCCCAGCGTGACCGTTTCCCGCAAGGCGAAACGGCCACGCGCCTCCACCGAGTCGTTAGACTCACAGGAGGCAACACCCCTGAAAATGGTCGCTAGGCCATTCTCAGGGGTTCCTAAAGCTGTCCCCCGAAAGGAGGACAGCAACAAAGGAGCTTCGGCTCCTTCGCCCACGCCCCGAGGTGGAGCGAGTGGCTCGGAGACGGTGGTTCCTCGAAAAGAGGCCCCTTCGCCCCTGAAGCCGCAGCGCCCGCCTAAGGTTTCGAGGCGGAGGGAGGAAAAGACTCGCATGGCGAGCCCAACCTCCCCCAATAAGTCCTCGAAGGTGACAGCGCCTCCAGCGCTTTGTCCGGCCAACAGTGCCCGGGTTCTGCCCCCGGGAAGCGTACGGCCATTCCCGTGAGGGTCTTCAATTCGAGGAGGGCCCCCGCGTCTCCTCCGAGCTAGGCCTGGAGGGCATATTCCTTCAATGGAATTGCCGTGGACTCCGGGCCAACTGGGAGGAGCTGCGGAGGCTCGCCTCGTCCCGTTCCCCGTTAGCTATTTTTTTGCAGGAGACCATGCTAGGCGCGTGCCCCCTGCCTGCCCTCCCGGGGTATAAGGGTCTTGCGACCCCACCACCACGAGATGGCCGGGCTGGGGGATGCGCGGTTTACACCCGGCATGATGTCTCCGTTCTTCCTTTCTCTTTAGATACCTCCTTTCAGGCAGAGGCTGTGCAGCTGCACCTGGATAGGAGGTATACTATAATTTCTGCGTACATTCCACCGTCAGCTGACTTCGAGGCGGGGGAATTCCGCCGCGTCGTGGCACGGTTGCCGAGGCCCTATCTCTTGCTTGGAGATCTGAACGGCAGGCATCCTCTCTGGGGAGATTACTCCATAAATCCCAGGGGACAAGTCCTTGCCGATCTGATCGAAGAGCTTGAGATGGGTGTCCTAAACGTGGATGAGTTTACGCATCACTGTCCGAGAACCGCTTCATTTTCTTGCCTTGACCTATCTCTGTGCTCTTCGGATGCACAGCCTGATTTTGATTGGAGAGTGGTCGATGACCTCCATGGTAGTGATCACTTTCCCATTCAAATATCATTTTCAGGGCAACTGCCGCCTGAGAGACCACCTCGGTGGTGCTTGGCGCGGGCGCGGTGGCCTGCATTTCAGGAAATGACTGAATTCTCTATCTCAGTCAAGGAGTTTAGGTCGGTAGATGAGGCCGTTGAGTTCTTCTTTGGCAACCTCATCGCCGTGGGCCTGACTGCTATTCCTAGGACGTCTGGCCGTTTTGCACGCCGACCACTCCCATGGTGGTCGGCCGAGTGTGAGACGGCCCTCAAACAGAAGCGTTATGCCTACATGCGCTATAAGCGCCGCCCGAACGATTTCACTGTCGCTGAATTTCGTCGGGCTAGGGCTAGGTTCCGGTATATTTCGAAGCACGCCCGCCGCTCTTCTTGGCGGGCATACGTGTCTTCACTTAACGGGAAGACCCCTTTAGATGAGGTGTGGAAGCGAGTCAAAAGGATTCGGGGCAAGTTCTCGCAGGACCCCCCTCCTGTTCTCCAGGAGAATGGGACCGCAAACTCGGACCCCGCGTCCGTAGCGGAATCCTTAGCGACCGCTTTTTCCGCATTCTCTAGCCGTGATGCTGCTCCGCCAGCATTCAATGCACGTCGTGATGTCGCGGAAGGTCGCCGGCTGGACTTTACCTCCAGAGGCGGAGAACCCTTCAACGACAAGTTTACTGTGAGTGAGTTGCGTTCCGCTCTCGCTTCGTGCGCGGACACCGCCCATGGTCCGGACGATGTCCCGTACGCCATGCTTCGACACCTGGGTGAGCGAGGCATGGCCTTTCTGTTAGATTTGTTCAACAGGATCTGGGTGGAAGGTCTTCTCCCAGACTCCTGGCGAATCGCTACTGTGCTCGCCTTTCGCAAGCCGGGGAGAGATCACTCTACTCCGACCGGTTTCCGCCCAATCTCTCTAACCTCTTGCGTGTGCAAGTTGATGGAGAAATTGGTAAATGTTAGATTAGCCTATTTCCTGGACAGTGGAGGACATCTGTCTTCTGCACAGTGCGGCTTCCGCAAGTTTTACTCCACGTTTGATGCTCTGCTCCAACTGGAAAGTGCCGTCTGCGAGGCTTTCCTTCGTAGACAGCACTACGCCACGGTGTTTTTTGATCTGGAGAAGGCCTATGATACCGCATGGCGATACGGTATCATAAAGACTCTTCACACGATGGGGGCGAGGGGACGCCTCCCAATGTTTATATCTGAATTTTTGTGAGATCGTCGATTCCGCGTACGGGTAGGGGGAGCCCTCTCCGGCCCAAAGGAGCAGGAAGAGGGTGTCCCGCAGGGAAGTGTCCTCAGTGTCACACTCTTTGCCCTAAGCATCAACGGCATCACCTCGGTGCTGCCGGAAGATGTTCTCGCTACGCTCTACGTGGACGACCTTTCGATCTCTTTTGGCGCGGCCCAGATGCCAACTCTGGAGCGTCGACTCCAACAGGCATTGAACCGCGTCTCTCGCTATGCCGAAGCGCACAGGTTTCGGTTTTCTTTGGCCAAGACTAAGGTGGTGCACTTCTGCCGCCATCCACGGCTTCACCCCGACCCAGATTTGTTTCTTAATGGGGTGCGCCTGGATGTGGTTGAGTCGCATCGTTTCCTTGGTCTTGTATTCGACCGACGCCTCACCTGGGAGGCTCATATTCGCAGCCTTAGGGTCTCTTGTACCCGCGCCATGGACATTCTCCGTTCCGTGACGTTCAGCGCTTGGGGCGCTGATAGGGCTACTGCCTTACTTTTTTATCGATCCTTTGTTTGTTCGAAGCTCCACTACGGATGCGAGTTTTATGCATCCGCATCCGAGCGTTTATTGCGGAAGGTGGATTCGATCCACCACACCGGCCTTCGCCTTGCGACCGGTGCCTTCCGCACTTCCCCCATTGAGAGCCTGTTGGTCGATGCTGGGGAGATGCCACTCGCTCTGCGCCGCGTGCAGTGCATCACTCACCTGTACGCGCGAGCCCGGCGCCTCCCTCAGTCGCCAACAGCTTTCACTGCATCCGCAGCTGATCTCGATGGTGCCTATGCCGCCGAGAGACGCCAGTCATACCCTAAGCTCTTTGGGTTTAGGGCCAGGAAACTCCTTCGAGAAGTAGATATAGCTCTCGGGCCGGTGGCGCCCCTGGTTCTGCCCAGGACGCCACCCTGGAGGGTACCACATTTGGCTATTTGTCGCCACGCCTCTGCTCCCAAAGCTTGTACGTCGCCGGGAGTATTGCGTTCGACCTTTTTGGAGCACACATCGTGTCACGCTGGCACCGTGCCAGTGTATACGGATGGCTCCAAGTCCCAAGAGGGGGTCGGCTTCCACGCCGTATCCCCTCTGTTTGAAGTCAGCGGGGCTCTACCAGGCGCTGCGTCTGTCTTCACGGCCGAGCTGGTGTCAATACACCACTCAGTACGGGAGATTACGCGACGTGCCCGGTTCGGAGACCGGATTGTGATCTATAGCGACTCACAAAGCGCCCTGAGTGCTCTCGGGGCATTGGAATCTCCGCATCCCCTGGTTCGCGAAATCCGTGACGCCACGGTTTTGGCGAGCCGGGCAGATGTCGAGATTATCTTCTGCTGGTTTCCTGGACATGTAGGAATTTGGGGGAATGAACGCGCCGATGAGGGCGCTAAAGAGTCCGCGAGGACTCTGCGACCGGACCAGCGTTTCGCTTTTCCTCACACTGACTACATGGCAGGAATACGGGCAGCTCTTCGGACTGCTTGGCAAAGAAGATGGGAGACGGTCGAGGGGAACTTAAAGTTGCGTGCCATTGCGCCGCGACTGTTCCCATGGACCTATCCCCCAATGCCGCGGCGGCTTCAGGTTGCTTTCTGTCGTCTTCGAATCGGCCACACTCGTGTGACGCATCGCTACTTGATGGAGCGCTCGCCTGCGCTCTATTGCAACGACTGCGTCGTCCCCCAGACTGTTCGGCACATTCTTGTCGAATGTCCCAGTCTGGGTGATCTTCGCGCACGATACCTCTCCCGGTACCGGGATGGGCGGGGTCGCTACCGCCTGTCCCTTGTACTCGGGACGAGTGCGTGCACCATGACTAGTGGACTTATTGACTTTTGGGGGGAGGCCGGCCTTCTCCCTTTCATTTAACCCGGTTTTATTGTTGTTGTTGTTTTTGTTATCGTTTTTGTTATTACTTTGTTATTGTTATTTCTTCTTATTGTTGTTTCCTGTTGAATTTTTAAAGTAGCCTAGAACTAGGCTGTTTGTTTACGGCGACTAATGCCTAAGTCGGCAGTCGCCAGATAGCCCCTTAATTAAAAAAAAAAAAAAAAAAAACCTCAGCCAACCGTCCCGGATCGTGGCTGAGGGAGGAGGAGACAATGTTCCCTAACCCCTGATCTCCGGTCTGGGGTGACTGGTTTTTAACAACCTGCTTAATCCCCACCCATACCTTCCTCACATCCCTTTTCCTCTCCTCTTCACACTTAGTTTTACGCCGATGGACTGCCAGGCCACCAGGTGGGAGGGGTGGTCCGAAAGGGCAGAGCCTGGCTCTGCCAGGCCAGTAAGCACCTCTTGCAGTGCGGGCAACTGCGAGAGGTGGTGAGCTATTGCATCCCGTATTAAAAAGAGGGTCACCATGCCCATGTATGAACAACTAAAAAAAAAACAACCCTTAACTTTCCCTGTAACAACAACGGAGCCGCCCTTGGGCAGCTCCACCGAAAAAATTGAGGTCTTCCCCCTTGTGCTTGCGCAGGGGACCGTCCATACTTCTTTAACCGGAGAGGAGGCTTACTCCTTTCCTACGCCTACGGGTGTAGGGAACTCCCCCTCACTCCCTTCTCTTGAGGTGCTTTCAGGCACCTCCCTATTTCCAGCGGCAGTCCCTCCTTTTCTTTGTAAGGGGACTGCCCAAGAAAGCCAGCAGGCAGCCCATTGCCGACCGCTCCTCGTGTAAGCGGGGGAGAGGGAAGCCAGGCCCCTTCGGTCGCTTCCCTCAAAAGACCTGCTGGCAAATATTTTAAACTTTGCCGGGGTCAAGGCCTGTGCCTCCCCACACAAGACTGGCGACACTGCCAAGGGGACCTGCGATGTCCTGGGAGGGGATGGCCAACTGGAGGCCCCTCCTGTGATAGACATGGTCCTTGAGGAAACCCAGCCTCAAACGGTAGGGCCTTCCATGGGGAGGAATCCGGGCTCGGTGCCAAACACCGAACCCAAATCCGCCCCTATGCAAGGTCCTCCTCAAACAGTTAGGGTTTCTTAGGCAGTACAAGGAGGGGAGGGATCTCCTTCGACTGGTGCCCCTGCGACCCCCAGGACCTTTACCATTTCGGAGAAGGACCTGGCTGAGGCCGGTCCATTTGGCCTAGGGGCTTCTTTCGGTGGAGGTGAAAAGCGGGTTTATTCCCCGCCCTCATCTCCAAAAAAGACTAAGACCAGAAAGATAAAGAAGACTCGAGGCTCCTCTCCATCCAAGGGGGTTGCGGGGACGGATGGGTCTGCTGCCACTCTGGCAAGCGACCAAGCTAAGATCGGCACATCCGGCCCCTCTGCCCCCAGGGTTGCGGAGCTCCAGAATAAGACCAAAAGTGCACAGGGCGGAGCCTCGATGACATTGGGGCCCCTCATTCAGAGGTTACCTGGCGTTTTCGAGCCCGCTGGCTTCAAACGCTTCCTCGTTATTCGCTCCACTGATGGTACCATGTTGTCCAAAGGCAACATGATCCATCAGACGAGAGGATTAGCTAGCGCAATTGGTAGAGATCCGAAGGTGACCCGTTTCTCGGACGGCAGCCTTCTGGCGAATGCGGCGAATCCCGCCGAGGCGGCCAAGATAAGTGCTCTTCGGACACTTCATGGCACCCCGGTGAGTGTGACGCCGCACTCTACCATGAACTTTGTGAAAGGAGTAGTTTATGCGAGGGAACTCGTTGACTACTCCATTGAGGACATCACCCTAGAGCTGGCAACCATGAGGCGGTCAAGGTCGAACGTGTGATGAGAAAACAGGGAGGGGCCTCGAGACCCACCCCTACACTTTTCGTCACGTTCGACCTTGACAAGCTCCTTGAGTCGGTGCGTGCCGGTTGGTCTTGCTACCGCGTGAAGGCATTTGTGCCACTGCCGCGGCGGTGCTATTACTGTCACCGCTTCGGCCATACGAATCGTTCTTGTAGACGTGCAAAGTCGGGGTCACCTCAAGTTTGTGTAAATGTCTCCAAGGCCGCACACGATAAGTCCAAATCGTGTGTGGCCAAGTGTGTCAATTGCGGAGAGTAGCACCCCACTTCTTCAAAGCAATGTGGTGCATATCTCCTTAAGAAAGAAATCCTGGCCGTTCAGGCCCAGAATCGACTCTCATTCCGCGAGGCTAAGGACTTGTTCCTTGCGCTGCCGGCTCTGCCAGGGACGTCATATGCCTCAATAATTACAAAGGAATCCTCTGCTCCTTGCCCATCCAGGCCAACGAACACAGTTGTTTCTGCGCCCATTCGGAGCCCTTCTGCGGGCTCTACTCAACCCAGGCGCTCCCCTAGTAAAGCTGGCGGCAAAAAGGGTTCACACCCAGCCCCGGCTAAAACCAGGGCTCTCCCTTCTTTCCCCAGCGTGACCGTTTCCCGTAAGGCGAAACGGCCACGCGCCTCCACCGAGTCGTTAGACTCACAGGAGGCAACACCCCTGAAAATGGTCGCTAGGCCATTCTCAGGGGTTCCTAAAGCTGTCCCCCGAAAGGAGGACAGCAACAAAGGAGCTTCGGCTCCTTCGCCCACGCCACGAGGAGGTGCGAGTGGCTCGGAGACGGTGGTTCCTCGAAATGAGGGGGGATCCCGCCTCCGAAGCCGCAATGCCCGCCTAAGGTTTCGAGGCGGAGGAAGGAAAAGACTCGCATTGCGAGCCCAACCTCCCCCAATAAGTCCTCGAAGGCGGCAGCGCCTTCAGCGCTTTGTCCGGCCAACAGCGCCCGGGGTTCTGCCCCAGCAAAGCGTACGGCCATTCCCGTGAGTGTCTTCAGTTCGAGGAGGGCCCCTGCGTCTCCTCCGAGCTAGGCCTGGAGGGCATATTCCTTCAATGGAATTGCCGTGGACTCCGGGCCAACTGGGAGGAGCTGCGGAGGCTCGTCTCGTCCCGTTCCCCGTTAGCTATCTTTTTGCAGGAGACCATGTTAGGCGCGTGCCCCCTGCCCGCCCTCCTGGGGTTTAAGGGTCTTGCGACCCCACCACCGCGGGATGCACGGGCTGGGGGATACGCGTTTTACACCCGGCATGATGTCCCTGTTCTTTCTTTCTCTTTAGATACCTCTTTTCAGGCAATGGCTGTGCAGCTGCACCTGGATAGGAGGTATACTATAATTTCCGCGTACATTCCACCGTCAGCTGACTTCGACCAGAGGGACTTCCGCCGCGTCGTGGCACGGTTGCCGAGGCCCTATCTCTTGCTTGGAGATCTGAACGGCAGGCATCCTCTCTGGGGAGATTACTCCATAAATCCCAGGGGACAAGTCCTTGCCGATCTGATCGAAGAGCTTGAGATGGGTGTCCTAAACTTGGATGAGTTTACGCATCACTGTCCGAGAACCGCTTCATTTTCTTGCCTTGACCTATCTCTGTGCTCTTCGGATGCACAGCCTGATTTTGATTGGAGAGTGGTCGATGACCTCCATGGTAGTGATCACTTTCCCATTCAAATATCATTTTCAGGGCAACTGCCACCTGAGAGCCCACCTCAGTGGTGCTTGGCACGGGCGTGGTGGCCTGTATTTCAGGAAATGACTAAATTTCCTATCTAAGTCGAGGAGTTTAGGTCGGTAGATGAGGCCGTTGAGTTCTTCTTTGGCAACCTCATCACCGTGGGCCTGACTACTATTCCGAAGACGTCTAGCCGTTTTGCATGCCGATTACTCCCATGGTGGTCGGCCTAGTGTGAGATGGCCCTCAAACAGAAGCGTTATGCCTACATGCGCTATAAACGCCGCCCGAACGATTTCACTGTCGCTGAATTTCGTCGGGCTAGGGCTACGTTCCGGTATATTTCGAAGCACGCCCGCCGCTCTTCTTGGCGGAAATACGTGTCTTCACATAACGGGAAAACCCCTTTAGCAGAGGTGTGGAGGCGAGTCAAAAGGATTCGGGGCAAGTTCTCGCAGGACCCCCCTCCCTTTCTTCAGGAAAAGGGGACCGCAATCTCGGACCCCGCGTCCGTGGAAGAATCCTTCGCGATCGCTTTTTCCGCATTCTCTAGTCAGGATGCTGCTCTGCCAGCATTCAATGCACGTCGTAATGTTGCGGAAGGCCGCCGGCTGGAATTTCTGTTAGATTTGTTCAACAGGATCTGGGTGGAAGGTCTTCCCCAGATTCCTGGCGAATCGCTACTGTGCTCGCCTTTCGCAAACCGGGGAGAGATCACTCTACTCCGACCGGTTTACGCCCAATCTCTCTACCCTCTTGCGTGTGCAAGTTGATGGAGAAATTGGTAAATGTTAGACAAGCCTTTTTCCTGGACAGCGGAGGCCATCTGTCTTCTGCACAGTGCGGCTTCTGCAAGTTCCACTCCACGTTTGATGCTCTGCTCCGACTGGAAAATGCTGTCTGCGAGGCTTTCCTTCGTAGACAGCACTACGCCACGGTGTTTTTCAATTTGGTGAAGGCCTATGATACCGCATAGCGATACGGTATCATGTAGACTCTTCACACGATGGGGGCGAGGGGACGACTCCCAGTCTTTTTATTTGAATTTTTGCGAGATCGTCGACTCCGCGTACGGGTGGGGGGAGCTCTCTCCGGCCCAAAGGAGCAGGAAGAGGGTGTCCCGCAGGAAAGTGTCCTCAGTGTCACACTCTTTGCCCTGAGCATCAACTGCATCACCTCGGTGCTTCCGGAAGATGTTCTCGCTACGCTCTACGTGGAAGACCTTTCGATCTCTTTTGTCCCGGCCCAGATGCCAACTCTGGAGCGTCGACTACAACAGGCATTGAACCGCGTCTCTCGCTATGCCGAAGCACACAGGTTTTGGTTTTCTTTGGCCAAGACTAAGGTGGTGCACTTCTGCCGCCATCCACGGCTCCACCCCGACCGAGATTTGTTTCTTAATGGGGTGCGCCTGGATGTGGTTGAGTCGCACCGTTTCCTTGGTCTTGTATTCGACCGACGCCTCACCTGGGAGGCTCATATTCGCAGCCTTAGGGTCTCTTGTACACGCGCCATGTATATTCTCCGTTCCGTAACGTTCAGCGCTTGTGGCGCTGATAGGGCTACTGCCCTACTTTTTTATCGATCCTTTGTTTGTTCGAAGCTCCACTACGGATGCGAGTTTTATGCATCCGCATCCGAGCGTTTATTGCGGAAGGTGGATTCAATCAACCACACCAGCCTTCGCCCTGCGACCGGTGCCTTCCGCGCTTCCCTTTTTGAGAGCCTGTTGGTCAATGCTGGGGAGATGCCACTCGCTCTGCTCCACGTGCGGTGCATCACTCGCCTGTACACGTGAGCACAGGGCCTCCCTCAGTCGCCAACAGATTTCACTGCATCCGCAGCTGATCTCGACGGTGCCTATGCCGCCGAGAGACGCTAGTGATACCATAAGCCCTTTAAGTTTATGGCCAGGAAACTCCTTCGAGATGTAGATGTATCTCTCGGGCCGGTGGCGCCCCTGGTTCTGCCCAGGGCGCCACCCTGGAGGGTAACAAATTTGGCTATTTGTCACCACGTCTCTGCTCCCAAATCTTGTACGGCGCCGGCAGGATTGCGTTCGACCTTTTCTGGAGCACACATCGTGTCACGCTGGAACCGTGTCAGTGTATACGGATGGCTTCAAGTCCCAAGTGGGGGTCGGCTTCCACGCCATATCCCCTCTGTTTGAAGTCAGCGGGGCTCTACCAGGCGCTGCATCTGTCTTCATGCCTGAGCTGGTGGCAATACACCACTCGGTACGGGAGATTATGCGACGTGCCCCGTTCGGAGACCGGATTGGGATCTATAGCGACTCACAAAGCGCCCTGAGTGCTCTCGGGGCATTGTAATCTACGCATCCCCTGGTTCGCGATATCCGTGACGCCACGGTTTTGGCGAGCCGGGCAGATGTCGAGATTATCTTCTGCTGGTTTCCTGGACATGTAGGAATTTGGGGGAATGAACGCGTCGATGAGGGCGCTAAAGAGTCCGCGAGGACTCTGCGACCGGACCAGCGTTTCGCTTTTCCTCACACCGACTACATGGCAAGACTACGGACAGCTCTTCGGACTGCTTGGCAAAGAAGATGGGAGACGGTCGAAGGAAACTTAAAGTTGCGTGCCATTGCGCCGCGACTGTTCCCATGGACCTATACCCCAATGCCGCGACGGCTGCAGGTCGCTTTCTGTCGTCTCCGAAATGGACACACTCGTGTGACGCATCGCTATTTGATGGAGCGCTCTTCTGCGCCCTATTGCAAAGACTGCGTCGTCCCCAAGACTGTTCGGCACATTCTTGTCGAATGTCTCAGTCTGGGTGATCTTCGCCTATGTTACTTGTCCCGGTACCGGGATGGGCGGGGTCGCTACCGCCTGTCCTTTGTACTCGGGACGAGTGCGTGCACATTGACTGGTGGACTTGTTGACTACTTGGGGGAGACGGCCTTGTCCCTTTCATTTAACTAGGTTTAGTTGTTGTTTTTGTTATTGTTTTGTTATTGTTATTGTTATTTCTTTTTATTGTTGTTTCCTGTTCAAATTTTTTAAAGTAGCCTAGAACTAGGCTGTTTGTTTACGGCGACTTATGCCTAAGGGGGCAGTCGCCAGATAGCCCCTTAAAAAAAAATGTGGACATCTTATGCCTGGACTTTTAATAGGTCTTTGATAAGGTGCCACACCGCAATTTGATGTGCAAGGTCCGCGCGATTGGCATCAGAAGTAGGGTAGCCAGCTGGATTTCGAACTGATTGTCAAGCAGGCGACAAGAGTGAGAATAAACGGGGTTGCTTCTAGATGGGCCTCCGTGAGTAATGGAGTACCCCAGGGTTCCGTGCTCGGTCCTTTCTTGTTTATCATCTATATAAATGATATACACGATGGGTTGCTTTGCTCGATATCCAAGTTCACGGACGATACAAAATTAGGAGGCAGCGTGAGCTCACCCGAAGGGTCCATAACTTATGTGCTTTGAGATTAATGCAGATAAGTGTGTATGGTACAATAAAAATAGTTAAAATCAGCATGTAAAAAAGTTAAATAATACACATGTAGATATATGTGTACCGTATAATTGAAATAGATAAAAAACAGCATGTTAAAAAAAAGAGCATGATACACTAACGTTATAAAGTGATAGTTTAACACCGTCTGTTTGCAGACTGACCTTGAGCGGACCTTAAGGTTTTTGCTGGTCCTTATTTCTGTAGCTCTTCAGTTCTCTTTCTCTCTCTTTCTCTTTTTCTTTCTCTTTCTCACATTTTCTCGTTTTCAGTGAGCACGATCGGGACAAGGCGGTGGATGTGGTGTACCTAGACTTTCAGAAAGCCTTTGATAAGGTACCACACCGCCGCCTTCTCCGGAAAGTGCGAGCGCTTGGCATAGACGGAAAGGTAGCCGGCTGGATCGAGAACTGGCTAAGTGGCAGACGGCAACGGGTGGTGGTAAATGGACAGTCTTCTGAGTGGGTGCCCGTTACTAGCGGGGTGCCTCAAGGTTCTGTCCTGGGACCACTACTATTCATCATCTACGTCAACGACATGGACGGTGACATGGTTGCGAAGATTTCCAAATTTGCCGACGATACCAAGCTTGGTATGAACGTTGCAAAGGATGGAAATACTGCCCGCCTGCAGGAAGATCTTGGGAAGATTGGGGAGTGGTCGGACACGTGGCAAATGCCTTATAACGTGGGCAAATGCAAAGTGATGCATATCGGCCACAGAAACCCCCAATCTCAGTATATCCTTAAGGGCACTGCTCTTGAATCGAGTGACACTGAGAAGGACTTGGGTGTTACTATCACTAGTGACCTCAAGTTCTCGAAACAGTGCATTGAGGCGGAGAAAAAGGCCCAAAGGATGCTAGGCTATATTAAGCGCCAGTTTGGTTATCGGAACCAGGAGATTGTACTGTGCCTGTACAACTCACTTGTCCGACCGCACCTGGAGTATGCCGTACAATTTTGGAATCCTTCATTGCGAAAGAACATCGCGAGATTGGAACGCGTACAAGCCAGGGCAACCAAGCTGATTCCCTCTATCCGACATAAAAGTTATGAGGATAGACTAAGGGAATTAGATCTGTCCTCGCAGGAAACCCGTAGACAGCGTGGTCAGCTCATCGAAGTTTTCAAAATACTTCGAGGGTTCGACAATGTTGACTACCGGGATATTTTCACACTGAGTGAGAACAGAACGCGCAATCACGGCTTCAAACTTGAACTGAAGCGTTACAACCGCAATCTGTGTGGAAATTTTTTCACTTACAGTATCTGCGGTATGTGGAACGCACTTCCAGTGGAAGTTGTCAACAGTGAATCTGTTGACCAGTTCAAGTCAAGACTAGACAAAGTCTTGAAAAGTGGCCGTTTAGGGACGCAAAACAATTGAGCAGCCATGTGCCCGCTCGATTGCTAGCCTAAAGGTACCCTCTTTGAATGGACTGTAAGGTCTCCTAGGGTACTTACTTTCCTTGTTACTCCTTGTTACTCTCTTTTTTCTCTCTCTCATTCTACCTCTCTCTCTCTGTCGTTCTCTCTTTCTCTCCCTCCTTCTCTTTCTTCCTTTCTCTTTCTCTCTCGCTCTTTCTCACTGTCTTTTCTATCACTTTCTCTTTCTTTTTCTCTTTCTTTTTTTCAGGTATAATATCGAAGTTTGCTGAGGACACCAAAATTGCGAGTTCAGTACTCACTAACGCACAGATTAATGGGATGCAAAACAATCTCGACAAATTGTCGGACTGGGCGCAAAGGTGGCAAATGCTTTTTAACGCGGGTAAATAAATGTAAACTGCTTCATATCGGATACCGTAACAGTAAAGTAAATTTCTCATAAATGGTACTCAACTCTTAACCGTAGACAGAGAGATGGACTTAGGAGTAACAATATCGAGCGACCTAAAACCCAGTTAGCAATGTTCAGAAGTCCTTAATCCTTACTCTCTATAATTCCTTGGTCCGTCCATTAGGGAATACTGCGTTCAATCCTGTGACCGTACTACCAGAAAGATAAAGCGAAATTAGAACGAGACCAACGAAAGCTTAGTAAAATGATAGCAAGATTAAAGAACAAAAAGTACGAAGAGCGATTTAGAGAACTAAATCTATTTCCGTTAACTCAGCCTAGATTAACAGAGGACCTAATTCAGGTCTTTAAAATTATCAAAGGCATAGACAATATGGATTGCAATGAATATTTCAGTATCGACCAGTCAAATTACACGCGAGGAAACGGTTGCAAAATTATAGGTAAACATTTTAACTCGCACGAATCTAAGGATTTCTTTTTTAACCGAATCGTCAACTTATGGAATGGGCTTCCTCGTAAAGTAATAATAGACTGCGACACCGTAGACACTTTCAAACGTTTTATAAATACTTTGAATCTAATTACCGACAAACAGCTTTTTTACTAGCGAATAACTAACTCCCTAGCCTTTAGGTGACAGGTTCACAAAATTTCTCCTACCATCCAAATTCCCTAATTAAATGTTACTTCGGGATTTTGTCTGTGTTTCGACTAATACAAGGTGTGCTATCTATCTTCCCCATAATCTTTATCTGAGGTCACCTAGTATGGACCACAAGGGCTGTTGTGACCTGTTTATATATGTAACTCTCTCTCTCTCTTTTTCTCTCTTTCTCTCCATGAGCGGACCTTAGGGTCTTTGCTGGTCCTTGTTTCTGTAGTTGTATTTCTCCTTTTCTCTCTCTTTATCGAGCTCTTTCTCTATCTCTTTATTTGTCTCTCTCTTTCTATCTCTCTCTCTTTATCTATCTTTCTTTCTCTCTCCCTTTCTCTCTCTCTTTCTCATCCTTTCTCTTTCTTTTTCTCTTTCCTTTTCTCTTTCTTTTCTCTTTCTCTTTCTCATTCTCTCTCTCTCTCACTTTCTCTCTCTCTCATTAATAGAATTGTCGAATGGGCGGATAAATGGCAGATAGGCTTGAGCATTCTTAAATGCAAGGTAATGTATTTAGGATGTCATAATTTAAAACTAGAATACCAAATGAAAGGCAAAATCCTCGAATCCGTTAACTTAGACAAAGACCTGGGTATTTTAATTTTGGAGGACATTAAAGTATCGAAACAATGCGCAGAAGCGTGTAAAAAAGCAAACCGAATGCGAGGATATATTGCTCGCAATTTTACTTTCAAATGGAAAAATATAATCCTGCCACTATACAAATCTCTCGTGTGCCCACACCTCGAATATGCGGTTCAATTTCGGGCTCCCTCCCTAAACAAGGATATAGCGCAGTAAGAAAGAGTGCAACGTCGAGCTACTAAACTAGCTCCTGGAATCCGAAACAAACCGTACGAAGATAGACTCCGCTCATTAAACCTACTATCACTTGAAAGTAGACGATTATGTGGAGGGTTGATCGAGGTATTCACAATCTTAAAAGAATTTACTAAAATTGATTACAGACTATTGTTCGAGATGGACGAAAGGGCCAACACACGCCAAAATGGTTTCAAATTAGTGGAAAGCACATCAATAAATATGTTCAAAACCAGACTTGATCCCCTGCCTGGCATGGAGTGAATGTGAATTCCCTTTTTCTTTTTATGTCTGTCCTATACGTATATTATTTTTGCGGGAGATGAGAGTACTGTCCTATCACCCCATCCCCTAGTTCGAAGAAGCGTGTTCGTTCCGCTAAGGGATAACTGAACCTGCCCTACAAATGAGTACATATGTAGATAGGTGTGTACCGTAGAATTGAAATAGTTAAAAAAACAGCATGTTTAAAAAAAAACGTGATACACTAACATTAGATAGTGTTAGTTAAACACCGTATTTAAGCGGACTGGCCTTGAGTGGACCTTAGGGTCTTTGCTACTCCTTCTTTCTGTAGTTCTATTTCTCTCTGCCCTGTGCGCTGCAGCTTTCTGCAATTCGGTTGCTCTGTTGGTATTCCCTCTCTCTCTCTCTTTCTATCACCGAGATTAGGGGTCCGAAGCAATTTAGAAAGCTATCATTAAAGTTCTAATACTATTAAATTGTATTTTGCCACCGTGTGTCTTAATTTCCAGTGGCACCCAACGACAACATTCCTGATGGCAAAGCCATAAATCAAATCCCGCAAATTCGCCCTAATTTCAGCCGACGAAAATTATACCCATTCATATAAACAACGCTTTTAATCACTATAATTAATCGTGTTCCTGAAAAATGATGCCTAATTGCAACGATGAATTAGTAATTTAGCTCAAAATTCCGGGTATTGATTCCATAAAAACATGGAAATAATGCCTTAGTGGATTATGCATTGGAGTGGGAGTACCTGCAATAATTCAGGTGAGTACCTGGATTATTGCCAGCGAGAGCGGATACATAAAATTTAGGCATTCGTTGGGAGCTGCCGCCAATGATGCGTTGCGTCGAGTTTGAGTCAATCGAGCAGGCAGATCCTGTCACGCATGTCTTCGTAAACATGGATAATAACAACATCGCTGTATTTTCTTCCCTTTTGTCTTCCTACTCATATCACACCCGTTTTCATCTTGAAACCGACCAGAGGGGTGGATGTCCAAACTCCCCAACATAAAATGTTGGTTCTCCCTTGAGTCACGAAGGGACTTTCTGTAAACTGATTGGTGGTAAAGTACAGTAGTATCGCTCTTTATGCACATTTCCCTCCGAAAAGAACCAGCCTAGGGTGTCCCTGAACTTACTAGCGATTAGCAATCTGATCCTTATGTTGGTCTCATCATCCAGTCGGAGGAACACATCTATTATCAAAATGATATTGGGGCTGCAATAGCGTAATAATTAATACCACTGGTCGTAAAAACCGGCTTTGAACATGTGAATTTCATTATTCAGTCAATGAGCCTTGCCAAAATAACTGTAAAAAACCGGCTTTGATCATGTGAATTCCATTACACAGTCTATGAGCCTTTCCAAAATGGCTGTAAAAACGAGTTTTGATCATGTGAATTTCATTATCCAGTCAATGGGCCTTGGCAAAATGACTGTAAATACCCGGCTTTGATCATGTGAATTTCATTATCCAGTCAATGAGCCTTGCCAAAAGGGCTGAAAAACAGGCTTTGATCATGTGAATTTCATTTCCAGTCAATGAGCCTTGCCAAAACTACTGTAAAAAACTTGTTTTGATCATGTGACTTTCATTATCCAGTCAATGAGCCTTGCCAAAACTACTGTAAAAAACTTGTTTTGATCCTGTGACTTTCATTATCCAGTCAATGAGCCTTGCCAAAACTACTGTAAAAAGCTTGTTTTGATCCTGTGACTTTCATTATCCAGTCAATGAGCCTTGCCAAAACTACTGTAAAAAACTTGTTTTGATCCTGTGACTTTCATTATCCAGTCAATGAGTCTTGCCAAAACTACTGTAAAAAACTTGTTTTGATCCTGTGACTTTCATTATCCAGTCAATGAGCCTTGCCAAAACTACTGTAAAAAACTTGTTTTGATCCTGTGACTTTCATTATCCAGTCAATGAGCCTTGCTAAAACTACTGTAAAAAACTTGTTTTGATCCTGTGACTTTCATTATCCAGTCAATGAGCCTTGCCAAAACTACTGTAAAAAACTTGTTTTGATCCTGTGACTTTCATTATCCAGTCAATGAGCCTTGCCAAAACTACTGTAAAAAACTTGTTTTGATCCTGTGACTTTCATTATCCAGTCAATGAGCCTTGCTAAAATGCCTGAAAAACGGGGTTTATCTTGTGAATTTCATGATCCAGTCTATTAGCCTTGCCAAAATAACAGTAAAAAACCTGTTTTGATCATGTGAATTTCATTATCCAGTCAATGAACCAAGCCAAAATGCATGTAAACACGGGTTTTGATCTTGTGAACTTCATTATCCAGTCAATGATCCTTGCCAAAATGACTGTAAAAACCCGGCTTTTATCATGTGAATTTCATTATCCAGTCAATGAGCCCTGCCAAAATAACTGTAAAAAAACGGCTTTGATCATGTGAATTCCATTATCCAGTCAATGAGCCTTGCCAAAAATGGCTATAAAAACGGGTTTTGATCACGTTAATTTCATTATTTAGTCAATGATCCTTGCCAATATGACTGTAAAAAACCGGCCTTAATCTTGTGAAATTCATTATCCAGTCAATTCGCCTTGCCATATAACTGTTAGAAACCGGCTTTGATCATGTGAATTCCATTATCCAGTCAATGAGCCTTGCCAAAATGGTTGAAAACCGGCTTTGATCATGTGATTTCCATTATCCAGTCAATGAGCCAGGCCAAAATGGTTGAAAACCGGCTTTGAGCATGTGAATTTCATTATCCAGTCAATGAGCCAGGCCAAAATGGATGTAAAAACGGGTTTTTATTATGTGAATTCCATAATCCATTAGATGTATCTCATCCCACTGAACCCCGTAAATGGCAGGGCGAATTGCTTAACTGGCCGCCGGGCTGACGGGAATCAGCACCCCATCTGGCCCCAGCTTAGCCTCTTCTTCTTCATTCTGACACCCTGTCTTCTTACCCGGCTTCCTTACTTTCCATAAAACTTCTCCCACAACTTTCTCTGGTCAGCCTCTAATTTAACAGGGTATACGCCAACTAGCTTCCACTCACTCAACTATCCTGGATCCGGCCTGAGGAGCGAAATGACAACGCCCCAACCACCCCTGAGCTTCAGTTTAGGGTGGTGGATTTTTAACAACTTGCTTCACTCCCACCCCCACCTTTCTCTCTCATTTCACTTTCTATAAAATTTACGCCCGATCCCTGGTAGAGACGCCCTTCCGAACGGCCTGGCCACTGGGGTGGGGGGATTGCTCTCACATGGCGGCAGCCCCGTATTCATCCATCGCAGAGCGGGCTACCGCGTGGGTTGATCAGCGATTGCGTCCGTGAATTTAACCATGCCCGATGATAAAAATCTACTTACCCTACAACATCGTCGGAGCAACCTACGGACAGCTCCACAGCAGAAAATGATGTAGCCCCGCCTCCCTGTGCTTTCTCTGGAGCGCTTCCAAATTTCTTCTACCGAAGAGGAGGCTTACTCCTCTCCTAGGCCTATGGGTGCGGTAGACTCTCCCTCAGCCTTCTCTAATGGCACCGTTGGGCGACTCCCTCTTTCCGGCGGCAGTCACTCCTTTTCTTTCGCACCTGACTGCCAAGAAAGCACGCAAGTGAACCAATATTGACCGGTCGATAGGGCTAACCCCTTTAGGGCGGTAAGGGATGGCAGGGCCAGTGGGACCGTGCCCCCTAACATCCTGCACTCATGCATTCTGAGTTTACAGGTGGCTGGCGTACTAGCTCCCCTTTCTACCCCGCTGGATGCCGGTTCGCAGCCCAAGACGAGAAAAAGGTACCTCGAATGGGATCCGTAATGTCTTAGGGATGATAGCAACCTGGAGGCCTCCCCATGCGGTGAGCGAGCCAGAGACGGTGGAATCTTCCATGGGGTCTAATTCAGGCTCCGTGCCAACACAGAACCCGAGTCCGTCCCTATGCAAGCTCCTCCTCAGACAGCTCGGGTCCCCGAAGCCTCACAATGAGAGAAGGGGTCTCCTCCCCAAGCGTGTGGTCCTGTGACAGCCAAGACCTTCTTCATTCCAGAGAAGGATCTTGGTAAAGCCGGTCCATTTGGCCTAGGGGCTCCTTCTGCCGAGGGAGAGAAGTGGGTTAATTCCCCACCTTCTTCTACTAAAAAGAAAGGAAACAAGAAGAAGACGAAAAAGACCCAGAGCTCCTCTCACACGGTGGAAGTCATAGGGGTGGACGGGTTTGCTGCCGTTTAGGCAAGCGACCAAGCCAATATCGACACTTCCGGCCCCAGTACTCTCTCGGGCGGGGAGTCACTGACAAAGAACAAAATTGCAAGTGCTCAGAGCGGTGTCTCGATTACGTCTGGAGCCCTCATTTAGAGAATACCTGGCGTTTTCGAGCCTGTTTGCTTCAAACGCTTTCTGGTTATTCGCTCCACTGATGGGAGGCAGCATGTTGGTCAATGTTGGTCAGGCATGTTGGTCAATGCCAGGGGTCAAGTGCTTACTGACCTGATTGACGAGGTAGTTATCGGTGTCCTAAATGTGGATGAGTTTACCCATCACTGCTCGAGAACTGCTTCATTTTCTTGTTTGATATACATATCTTTGTTCTCTCCGGATGCACAGCCTGATTTGAGGCCGTTGAGTTCTTCTCCGCCAAACTCACCACCGGGGGCCTAACTACCATTACTAGAACGCCTGGCCGTTTTACACGCCGACTGCTTCCGTATTGGTAAGCCGAGTATGAGTCGGCCCTCAAACATCAGTGTTATGCCAACATGTGCTATAATCGCCTCTCGAACGTTTTCACTGTCGGTGAATTTCGTCGAGTTAGAGGTAGGTTCCGATATGGTTCGAAGTACGCTCGCCGCTCTTCCTGCCGAGCATACGTGTCTTCACTTAACGGGGATATCCCTCTGGCAAAGGAGTAAAGGGGAGTCAAAAGGATTTGGGGCAAGTCCTCGCACGTCCCCGCACACTCCCGTTCTCTAGAAGAATGTGACCGCATTCACTTGCCGGGATGCAGCTTTCAATGCTCGTTCTCCAGAGACGGAGAACCGTTCACGACATGTTTACATTTAGGGAATTTTGTTCCACTCTCGCTTGTGGCGTGGACACCGACCCTGCTCAAGAAGATTTCCCTTACGCCATGCTTCGACACTTGGGTGAAAGAGGGATGGCTTTTCTGTTAGATTTGTTCAACAGGATGTGGGTAGAGGGTGTCCTCCCAGACTCCTGAAAAATCACTACTGTGCTCACTTTTTGCAAACGAGAGAGAGATCACTCTACTCCGTCCGGTTTCGGCCCAATCTCTCTAACCTCCTGTTTACACAAGTTGATGGAAAAATTGGTATGTGTAAGAGTGAACTTTTTATGGACAGTGGAGGCAAACTTTCTTCTGCACAGTGCGGCTTCCCAAATTTACACAGAAAATGGCATCTGTGGGGCTTTTCACCTAGAGAGCACTACGCCAAGGTGTTTTCTATTTTAATACGGTATCATGGAGACTCTCCGCACAATGGGAGCGAGGGGACGCCTCCTAATCTTTATATCTGAATTTTTGCGAGATCGTCGATTCCGCGTAAGGGTGGGGGGAGCCCTCTCTGGTCCAATGGAACTGCGTCCCTCACTATTCCGCTATTACTTGGCCAAGACTAAGGTGGTGCACTTCTGTCACCATTTACGGCTCCACCCTGACTTGTTTCTAAGTGGGATTTGCCAGGAAGTGGTAGACTCACACCGTTTTCTTGATCTTGTATTTGGTTGCCGCCTCACCTATGAGGTTCATATTCACAGCCTTAGGGTCTCTCGTACCTGCACCTTGGATATTCTTAGTTTCGTGACGTTCAAGGCCTGGGGCGAACATTTGTTCATTCGAAACTCGACTACGGATTCGAGTTTATGCATCAGCAGCCGAGGATGTATTGCGGAAGGTGGAGTCGATCCACCACACCTGCCATCGTCCGGCAACCAGTTCTTTCCACTCCTCCCTCATTGAAAGCCTACTAGTCGATGCCTCCTTTACTCGCCAACAGCTTTCACTACATCCGAAGCTGATCTCGACAGTGCTTATGCCATCGAGAGACACCATCATACACTAAGCCTTTTGGGTTTAGGGCTAAGAAACTCCTTCTAGCTCTCGCTATTGCTCTCGGGCCGGTAGCGCCTCTGGTTCTGTCCAGGATGCCACCCTGGAAGGTACCACTTTTGAATATTTGTCTCCACGCCTCTGCATCGAAAGCTTGTACAGCACCGGGAGTATTGTGTTCGACCTTTTTAAATCACATTTCATGTCACGCTAGAGCTGTGCCAGTGTATACGATGAGTCTAATCTCAGGAAGGGGTCGGTTTCATGCCGTGTCCCCTCTCTTCGAAGTCAGTAGGGCTCTGCCAAGAGTTGCGTCTGTCTTCTGGGCCGAGCTGGTTGCAATACAAGGTTCGGTACGGGAGATAACGCGAGAAGACTGGTTTAGAAACCAGATTGTGATTTATAGCGACTCACAAAGCACCTTGAGTGCTCTCGGGGCATTGGAATTACGGCATCCCCTGGCTTGCGATATCCGTGACGCCGGGTTTGGCGAGCAGACGGATGTTGAGATTATGTTCTTCTGGGTTCCTGTACATGTAGGAATGCGGAGAATGAGCATGCCAAATAGTCCGCGAGGACTGGGCGACCAGACTAGCCTTTCGGGTGGTATTGCAAGGTAGATGTCAGACGGTCGAGTGGAACTTAAAGATGCCTTTCATTGTGCCTCGACTCTTCCCATCGACCTACTCCCCAATTCCGGGACGGCTTCAGGTTGCTTTCTGTCGTCTCCGAATTGAACACATCGGCGAGCCGCACCGCCATTTGATGGAGCGCTCGCCTGTGCCTTGTTTGACGACGGCGTTGTATCCCAGGCTGTTCCGTACATTCTTGTTCAATGTCCCAGTTTGGTGATCTTCATGCACGTTACCTGTCCCGGTATTGGGATGAGCTGGCTCGCTAACGCTTGTCCCTTTTACTCTGGACTGTTTCGTGTACACAGACTTATGGACTATACATCTTTTTGCAAGAGACTGGCCTCCTCCACTTTATTTGACTATTTATTTAGGTCGCATGTTCCTGCGCCGTGGGGAGGCAGGCCTACCCCCGACTCCGAAGCGCGCTTCCTTCTTGTTCCCTTTCTGATTTCTTTTCTTTTTATTTGTTGTTGTTGTTATTAGCCTCTGCTTAACCTTTGTCTTTTTTTATCTTCGTTATTTACATATTGTTATTTGTTTTTCCATCTAGCCTAGTAGTAGGCTGTGATGTGAGTACGGCGACTTTTGCCTTCGTAGGCAATTTTGAGATGGGCTCTCAAAATTATTAAAAAAAACTTATCCTACTGGTCGTAAAAGAACCAGTTTTGTTGTAAATACCTGAAACTATTTCAAATTTGAGAAGAAAGTTAAGAAGTTGGGAAATACAAGTTATATAGAAAAGTGGTAGAAAGAAATTGTAGATAAGAATGGTATTTGTACCCGAATCAAGTAAAATGGGCCGTTAATAATATAGGACTAACTTTAGGGAGTGATGGAAAACTCCATTTTGGTTTGAAGCAACAAAATTAAGTCATAAAGATACAGTAAAGTTCGTGGAAGTAAAAATACAAAAAGGGTAAATAGCATAAGTATGCTACTTAGTGTAGGAGAGCGCACAGCTCTCCTTAATTCATTAACGATATATTTTCCTACCTATAAGTTATCCCAAATATTATTATTAAAATAATATTATTTTTTAAAATTATGAGACTGTCCAAAAACGTAAAACAAAGGGAAATATCTTATAAATAGGACACCACACTAGTGTTGGTAAAATTCTACCCATTCGATTTTCATTAACCGTCATATTTTTTCGAGGATGGGCACTAATGGGTTAAGCTAACCTTCCTCAATTTTACATCCCAACAAGTCGTCTTGTGATGTTGATCACTCATTCGTTCAGTGGTCTAATTCCTCCCTAGTGAAGATTAGGTCTTCAATTTAGAGGCCAACAGCATCTAGAGAGCCACATAAACTGACTTTGTGAGTCGCAAAATTGGCATTAATGAGCCACTTAAACTGACTTTGAAAAACTGCACAAAAATGGCTTGGCGAGCCCCTCAGATATGGCTTGGTAGGCGCTCAAAGTGGCGGTTGAAGACGCACAAACTGCTTTTAGATGCCGCACAAACATGCTTAGGGAGTCGCCCAAACTGGCTTTGGAAGCCTCACAAAATCGCTTGTAGAACTTCACAAACATGGCTTATTGAGTCTCTCAAACTAGCTTTTAGAAGTCGCACAAACATGCTTGGGGAGCCGCTCAAACTCGCTTTGGAAGCTGCACAAACGAGTTTGGGCCGCCACACAAACATGGATTGGGCAGCCGCTCAAATTGGCTTTCGAAACCGCATAAATTGGTTTTAGAAGCCATATAAACTGTGTTTTGGAGTCGCAGTTTGCCCCTTCATGGTTTAGAGTGTGATTAATTTATTCAATTAACTCGAGGACGCAATTAAAATTGTTGAATAAGTCTGACGGATGTGAAACAAAAGCAAATCTATGTTTTAATCGAACTAGAACTAGAATAATAACACTCGTCTGCGTCAAAAATGTACCTTAGGTTTTCTGTAGTGTTTCTTAATAAAATTGACCTCCTAAATCCGAATCTGGCATCCGTTTTTCTCTATCAGGTCCAGTTTTTGCGATACAGGCTGTGATAATAATTTTATAGTTTATACATGTCCTATATTACATCAAATTTCAATAGTTTTTGCACTATTGTATTCACAGTAAATTTTGTGTACATTTTAAGTAATTATGTTAATAAGTTTATATTTTTGCAGGTTAGAAATTGCTTAGCATTATAATAATAAGAATAATAATAATAATAATAGTGTTGAGTTAAAAATGAACAGAAAATGTAAGAATAGCTCCGACAGATTTTGCTATGTTTGCGGCAAAGTGACTTTTCCCGAGCAGCAAAGTACAATCCCTCCTGTAATTAAATCTTTGTATCATGCATAGTTTAGAGTAAGGCTAAGAGATCAAGATAAAAGTTTTTCACCACATATCTGCTGCAAGGGATGCTACATAAGTTTAAGACGCTGGAGTCAGAGCGAACAGAAGTCTATCTCTTTTGGTGTTCTTATGGTGTGGAGAGAGGGCAGGGACTACACTACGGACTGCTATTTTTACATGATAAATCTTAAAGGTGAGCATTGTATCAAGTATTTAAGCTTTCTGTATTATACTAGCTCCTGAAAATGTCATTATTATGCATAGACTCAGCATAAAATTAAAAATTAACATAGCTCACTTCAGCATGAAATATCTTTTACTAAACATTTATGTACTATCTGCACTCCAAATCAATTCCTTTATGTAATATGCAATTATAAGAAGAATAAACATAGTGTGGCATATCTGGATGTTCCTTCTGCCATCAAACCCCTGCCATATAGTCCAGGAATTTCTATACCTTCTCGCCTTGAACATATAGAGGTACATGAAGAGATTAATATGGAAGTTGACCAAGATTATGACACATCTGAGTCTTATCAGGTTTCCACACATGATATGGTCGCCACACCATTCACTCAAGTTCAGTTAAATGACCTGAACAGGGATCTGAGGCTTTCAAAGGAGAATGCACAATTTCTTGGCTCTTGAATTCGTGAAAGTAATGTTCTCGCTAAAGAAACAATATTTTTTTAGTACAGAAATAAAGAACAAAAGTTTCGAAGCTATTTTTTATAGCATTCTTCCAGCTCTTTAGTATACTGCGCCAATATTAAAAGACTTATTGAGGCCCTTGGAATTCCCCACCACCCATTAAAACGAAGACTTTTCCTAGATTCCTCCAGTAGAAGTTTAAAAGCTGTGTTACTGAATATTGGTAACAAGATAGCTTCCGTTCCTATAGGCCATTCAATGCAACTTACTGAAAGTTATGAAAATATGAAAAAATTGCTAGATGCAATAAATTACTCTACCCACAATTAGAGGATATGTGGTGACTTAAAGGTAAGATCATTTTACACTTGGCATTTCTAAGCTCTTTGATATTGACATTTTCATTTTTAATTGTTAACACTTGTATACACCTTTTGGTCAACTTACATTTTACAAGGATGCAAATCTGGAAATTATGAGCCATTTTTTAGTTATATTTTTTTGTTGAAGTGTGTCTCCATAGGTTAATGCATCCTTTTGGGTTAGTGGGGAACTTATCCTAATTAAGAAAGTATACAACATAACTCAATAAACTCAAAATAAGATGTACATATATCCAATCAATTCTAATACAATGATTTAATGTATCGGCATACAAGATTTTCAGTACATATTCATTATTCTTATTGTTTTAAGAAATATTACTTTGAATTTGTTTTTAAAAATATTACACTTTAAATTTACATACCCTGCTAAATTTCTTTTCAGGTAGTGTCTGTTATACTTGGGATGCAGACAGGTTACACGAAGCATCCCTGTTTCCTATGTTTATTGGACAGTCATGCAGATAGTATGTACTATGAGAAGAAGGTTTGGCCTCCACGAGAAGCATTTAGAATTGGATCAAACAATGTGATAGCTGAACCTTTAGTGCCTCCTCACAAAATATTGCTTCCCCCAATGCATATAAAGCTTGGCATAATAAAAAATTATGTCAAAACCCTCCTTAAAGAAGGCCAAGCTTTTAAATTTCTTCTTCAAAAATTTCCACAAATCAGTGACACTAAGTTCCATGCGGGAATTTTTGATGGACCTCAGATCAGGAACTTGATGAGAGATCAGCAGTTTGAAGCATCAATGACGGACATAGAAAAAGATGCCTGGAAAGCTTTCAAAGCTCTAGTTAACAATTTTTTAGGCAATAAAAGAAGCCCAAAATATGTTGCCCTGGCCAATCAGCTCCTAACAAGTCTCAAACATTTGGGAGCTCGAATGTTTATAAAGATAAAGTCCCATCTGGATTATTTTCCCGATAATTGCGGGGATTACATTGAAGAACAGGGGGAAAGATTCCACCAGGATATAAAAACAATGGAATCCAGGTACCAGGGTAAATGGTACGTAAACATGCTTGATCAGTTGATGGTGTTTGAAGCGTGATGCACCAGATGGGAGGCACAAACGAAAATCGTCAAGGGCGTCTTTTCTTGGAAATTTGAATTATTTTCTTTATGTTGCATTCTTTATTTTTTTGTTTTATTAAACGGATTATAGTTTACATACGTTTATTCCTGTTTCTATTATACAACAATAATAATAATGCATTCTTAGATAAAGAAAGGTTTTTAAAATTTTTATTTCATGAAAAATGAGGTAATAATCTCAATGAAAATGGTGTATGCTGTACTGAGAAAAGCTGACCTGATTAAACAAAAATACATTCATTTTTGAGTTCAAGAGGTTTGATTCATTAAGAAACCACAAAGAAATCCTGAGGAACATAAAAATATTTTTCAAACGCAGCTCTGTGTAATGAAAACAGGAATCAGTTGCCGTCGGGCAAGAATATTAAAATTGAACCGTATCTGCTTTCATGACATTTTTCAGATGAAGTCTGGCAAAAGGGAATTTTAAATTATATTCACCCCGAAAATACCGAAAACAAACAATATTTTGGTTATTGAAATATTTCGTGGGTTCCTTTTGCAACTTAAAGGAAACCTAAAATACAAGATGATATGTTCCATTATATAAAATACAGGGATGAAATTTGGAACGAAGAGAATGCCAAAGAACTATATAAAAAGTAGAGACAATGTACGAGTATGTGAGAGGAGAGGGGCAATTTCAGAGCGATGGTAATATTAATGTTTATTTTACATACGAGAAAATTACCTTGCGCGTGGAAATGAACGCTGGATTCATCAAGTCTTTTGGTACTTTAGGGTCAGGGCGGGCAAACTATATCCTTCAATTGGCCAAACATTGGGCTGCTAGAGTATCTTGACCTCAGAAACCTCTTTAAATTTTAATATAGATATAAATACAAAAGAGACCAAAAATTTAAGTTTGCAAACAATAATGTAACATTCCTATTTAATCATTTTATCAATAATAATAAATATATGTATATGGCGTATCCAACCAAATTTATATAGCTCTGTACAAAATATATTTTCTAATATAAAAATAAAACCTACTCTTAGGGCAATTATCTATGAAAGGTAAAATAATAATCCAAGCGATCAAAAGGTTATACTCAATTGTTTGTATTTTAAATTTTATTCCCGACGCCAAATGCTCAAACTATTTTTCCTTCACCTGAACACTTTTTTGAACGAGTCGGCTGAGAAATGGCCCTGTGAATCGCCCACCTGTAGGTACTGGGTGCTTCCAAACCACAATTTGTATTTATGAGACTCAATTTACCCGACTTCGCAGTAGCGACTTTTTGATCGTCCGGAAGTTTGACTTGGCCATTTCGCTTTGATGGCGCGGTTACCGGTGTCTCTTATTTCGACACGCCCCGGATAGAAATTGTACCTCTAGCTCGAGAATTGTTTGGAAACCGACCTTTTCTTTCAGCAAAATGAGGTCCCCTAGCCCCTCTTTGCACCTCAGATGTCAAAAGGCTCTCAATGGAACGATGCTTAACCGTTAGATAGGACGCAGAGGAACGGATATATTCTCTTACACGTTCCTCTGACATGACCCCTCACTTGATTTTTACTTATGAGACTGCATAAAGGATACATATTATAGCATAAAGGCAGCAACATTAAACACCTTAAGGATGCAAATAGGAATAAATGTAAGAGCATCGTAACTTTCACATTCATTTGTTACCTGCGAAACAACCAGTCAAAGCATTCTTAACTGCATTCATGCTGTTGGAGAACATTTTGATCACTTGGCAGAATTAATTAAATTTTATATCCAAGCAACTCGCTACAATAATTTGATAATTTAGATTCATAATTTGCATTACATTGGTATCTGATATAATAATATATTCTTTTTATTGTTAATTTATAAAAATATATAATGTTATAAGGAATACATAGTCTTAATTTGAGCCACCTGTTCAAGAATTTCTCTACCCTAAGGACAAGGCAAGGATTCTTAAACTTTCCGTTCCTTTGCCTCTTTCTCTTGAATCAATTAATTTCATTGTCCACCACACACATATACACATTCATGGTTAAACTTGAAACGAATGATAAATTTAGCTACTCGAAATACTTAAAATTTTCAAATTCTCGATTAAAATTTATACTATATTTTACCAAATGTTTTCACCTATTATCTCCAATAACCACCTATACGAAACCTTTTCGGCAAGTGGGACCGAATAAGGTTACGGAAAAGCAGATAGATGATTTACTGATATTAGCAACATGCGATTTGGAATCGAGTTGACTGTCAAAGAAAACACCAGGTTTCTAAGGTTGTCAGAGAACGCGATCGGCGAGCCACCTAGATTGAGAGAGAGGGCTACATTTCTACAGTCAGCAACATGCGTTGATGTACCAATCAAAAGAACCTCAGTTTTGTCATGGTTGAGTTTGAGGAAGTTGTCCAATAGTTATTCATTAATCGTGCCATAGGCGGAGAGAAGCTTGGTGACGGTCACGGTGAACGAGTTTGGGAGGAGAGAAATATTTGTGTATCATCAGCGTAAAAATGGAATGATAGGCATAGGCGCCGCAGAAAAAGGCCAAGAGTGAGGAAATAAATACGAAAAAGAAGCGGTCCAAAGAGATATCCATGAGAAACACCATAGGACACAGTAGCTGGTCGAGAGGTCTTACCCCCGATGTGGCAGAATGGGTACGAGATGACAGATAAGAGCGAAACCAGTTTAAAGCAGTTCAAAATACATACTGGAAGTTACAAAGGGGGTGGATAAGAACAGAGTGGTTAGATGTTAAATAAGCTCCAGAATTAAAGGCCTCTCAGCATCGGCCTCGCGGCACAGTGGATCTTTCACATATAGAAGAGCCGATTCAAAGCGGTGACCTGCCTTGAAGCCAGACTGAAAGGTTTCGTCGATGCTGGATGATGACATGTGTTTAGTAATGCGGGTAGCTACTACCCTCTCAAGTGCCTTGGATACGAACGTAAGTTAAGAGATAGGACTATATTTTAAGGATTATTAGAGTAAATATTTAGTTTCTTTAAAATCGGACGGACGCCAGCATGTTTAAAGTCAGAAGGCACCTCGCCTAGCGACCTGGAGGCGTTTAAGATACCCATTAGGTCTCGTAGGAAAGGTAGGAACTGAGAAGAGAGACTGGGTGGGAAAGTGTCAAGAGGAGAGCAAATTTTTTTTCGATGAGACAAGTATTGAAGCAAGCTCTTTAGAGAAGACGGGTAAGAGAAGTGAGATTGTTGGATGGGGTAGGTGGGATTATAGTGTAACGGGGGATGGACGAAGACGGTATCACGGAGCGAATATTTACTACATTTACAGAGAAAAAATTACAGAAGGGAGATGGGGGGAATATATTGTTGTAGCCTGTGAGACACAAGACGAGTGTACGAGGGTTTTGTTTGTTTTCTTCCATAACTTTGCGTGTGTGAGCCTCGCGTGAGGATCGCAGGAGGGCTGTGACTCTTGGTGGAAAATGACCAAGTCTCATGAGGAGGGTTGTAACATCGCTATGGCATACATTGCAATCTAGTTATTGCACACAGTGTCCTATTGCAATTATTACTGGTCGAAAAACAACCCAACATTAGGACACAACTTTAGGAAATGACTGACTTCTATCTTCATTCCTTTTAAATAAGAAAATTATGTACTAAAATATTTGTTGCAAGACTGAGGATGAAATTTATCTCTCCATATATTAGTTGTCATTATATTTTGTAGGGAAGTTTGGAAATATCTTTCCTGTCCTATCATTGAGGATGTCTGAAATCATTGCTTCTTTACATTTTATTCGCTTCTTGGTAATATAAAAGAACAAAACACGAACAATTGGGGTGTTCATTTCAAAAAGGAAAAATTGCATAAGTTTGAATACAAAATTTACATAAATAATTAAACTTTTAAAGTCGTAATAAAGGCATGATTTCATTAACGGATTAAATCATGCCTAAAAGTATGATTCTTGATATGAGGGGATTGTTTTTTAATGGTATGCCATATATTGGCAAAACTTGGGTCATATGTCCCAAATAATGTTCAACAAGTAAGAGTGCATAAGCCTGAAAGAGCATAGCAATAAAGCTCTTTTTACGGTATCCGGGCAGTGAATTAGTTGACTTTGTGACGGAATGTATGTTTTTGGTCACTTTAAACTTTGGCTTATCGCCAAAAAGATGCAGTTACGAAACTAAACAGGTAATGAGGACTATGTGAGACTGAATGGAAATGAATAAGGAAAAATACTAGAAAATTCTCTAGTCGGATAAGCGTGACCTTGTTATCGAACTGAGTTGCTAGATAAGAGGATCAGAGAAGCCCAAATGGCTTCCTTTTGACATCGCGGTGATGGCCACATCTTGAGCAAGAAACCCCCAAACTGGCCGGTGCCAACTAAAAGGGTTCTTCCCTCATTCCATTCTGAGGCTTCAGGCTGCTTTCTGTCGTCTCCGAATTGGACACACTCGCGGAACGCACCGCCACTTGATGGAGCGCTTGCCAGCGCCCTACTGTGAAGACTGCGTTGGCCCCCAGACTGTTCGGCACCTTCTTGTTGAATGTCCCAGTCTGGGAGATATCCGCACACGTTACCTGTCCCGGTACCGGGATGAGCGGGATAGATACCGCCTGTTCCTTGTACTCGGGACGAGTTCGTGCACATTGACTGGTGGACTTATATACTTTTGGAGGGAGGTCGGCGTTCTCCCCTTTATTTAACTACGAGGGGCGGTCAATAAGTTTTGTGAATCGATAGGGAAAAACAGAAGAAGGAGGATGGCTGTTTTGGGGGGGGTTAGGACAAGTCATGACAAGTCAGGACCTGCAGCCGCACGCTCTTGCCTCATGTATTTAAGAAGCAGTAGCTGATCGCAGATCGTCAGTCACAAATTTTTCAACAATGGAGAAGGTTGAGCACCGCGCACTGATCAAATTTTGACCAAGGAAGGCAAGAATGCAAAAGAGATCCATGAACGCATGGTTGCAGTGTACACCGACACGGCTCCTTCCTATGCAAGCATTGCTCGCTGGAATAGGAAGTTCCGCTATGGTCATGAGTCCCTTGAAGATGACCCCCGTCCAGGACGCCCGTCATACGTGACCAACGAGGACAATGTGTGAAGAGGAGGATCTTCGAAATTTGACGGGTGAACGTGGAAGAAATCGAGCGAGAACTTGGAATATCACAAGGAAGTGTTATCAACATCATCCACGACAATTTGGCCATGACCAAGGCCTCTGCCCGTTGGGTCCCTAGAAAACTTACACCCCATGATCGACTTCAACGTCGTCAAAGTCAAAAAGGCCAGAGTTGCACAAGCTGCCCCGCGCGAGCGTGGATTCGAGGAGCCCAACCTTTCCCCCCACAGTCCAGATCTAGCCCCTAGCGACTACTTTTGATTCCGCCAGCTCAAGGCTGCACTGCGTGGACGCTGGTTTGAAGACGATGAAGATGTCCAGCTCACCGTCCAGAAGTGGATTGAACAGTAGTCGGGAGATTTCTGGTTGTCGGGAATTCGAAGCCTCAGGGACCAGTGACGCAAGTGCATTGAAGTCGAGGGTAGTTATATTGAAAAATAATAAAACACTTTTCCTCATATCTCGTTTCCTTATATCCGAATTGCAAACCCTATTGACCGCCCCTCGTAGGTTTTGTTTTTTTGTAATTGTTGTTTTCTTTGTAGGTCGCACACTCCTGCGCCGGGGAGACTGGAACCTCCCCCCGACGCCGGAGCTTGCTTCCTAATTGTTGCCATTTTTCCTTTTTATTGTGTTGTCGTGTTTTCATATTCCCTATTTTAAAGTAGCCTAGTGCTAGGCTGTCGTGATTGCGGCGACTTATGCCCAAGTGGGCTGTCGCCAGATAGGCTCCTAAAATTAAAAAAAAAAACCATTCCATTCTGAATACTTTTCTTGAACGCATGGTTGCAGTGGAGGCGTTCGCCTCCCAAACCTCGTCGTCATAATTTCGTTTGTATTGAAGATTTTGAAAATCGGATTCATCGAATTCCCGGCTTATTGCGACCTACATGTTATGAACGGGCTTCCATAACTCTTCGGCCCATTCTTGAATTTCATTTTATCGAGGCCTTGCATCATTTGTTTGTCCGTAAATCATGCCCAGGCGGCTGAGAACTTCCCCACATAATCGTTCAAGCTCTTGTGAGTTCTTTTTGTACGAACTTGCCTCGGATACCTACAATACGTACTGGTGATTGCATTATTCACGTACCTTCGTATTTAGGAGGGTCTTTTGGGGT
The DNA here is from genome assembly GCA_963969495.1 of Ceratothoa steindachneri. Taxonomy (NCBI): domain Eukaryota; kingdom Metazoa; phylum Arthropoda; class Malacostraca; order Isopoda; family Cymothoidae; genus Ceratothoa; species Ceratothoa steindachneri. Next base: position 121,389,360 of record OZ018327.1, read on the forward strand.
GTATGAGTCGGCCAACATTCCAATTTATCCAGGACATCCTGCCATCAAATGTTTCCTCCCTAAATCAGCTTCTTTTTTTCTTCTTATAGGGCTGTGTAGCCATAATACGTAAGTTTGATGTGTATACGTGTGAATGTGTGCGTGCGTACGGGAAACTGATATTTGGCTCTGAAATTGGATATTAAATACGAGAAACGAGGAGGAAAACGGAGAGAAGTATTTTCTGATGCCGACGGCCGGAACGAGAACGCAAGCGGCAAGATAATTTCCAGGTTAAGAAGAAGAAGGAGAAATGGGAAAATAGTTCAGCCTCGGCAAGGCACCTAATATAATCCTCATCTTTTACTTTATCGTCATTCTTTTTAAACAATTTTTTTCTCAATCTGTCTGTTTTTCCTTTATTTTTTAAGTTATAGGGGAGCAAATAATTGCGAGGCATAGCTAATGATTTAAAGAGCAATTTCTTGGTTGCTGGGTTTGTCAATATGCCTCAAGGTGTGCATATTCAAAGTATCCCGGACAAAGAAGACATTTACATGTGGAGATTCCTTAGAGGCTAATTGGGCATTTAAATTTTTTTTATGTAAGAGGACATTTGGGGGACACGTTGTATACTATCGATCGTTATTATTATTATTATAATTAATAGTAGTAGCTAAGTATTATAGAAAACTGTGTTCCTGAGTGCTAGAACAACAAGGTCTGCTGACCAAAAGTCGCGTGCTCTCACTTATTCTGATTTATGACCTTACGACCTACAAAAATTTCAATAATTATCATACTAACCTTGGGAGGACCTTACAATTATATCATTCGAAAGAGAATGTAAAACAACATAAGGGTTTCAAATTTCGTTAGAATTGGCCGAATACTTATGATGTTATTGTCAAAACAAAATAATTCCCGGGCTAACCTTGGGAAGACCTTGTCAATTACATCATTCAAAAGAGAATGTAAAACAACATAAGGGTTTCAAATTTCGTTAGAATCGGCCGAATAGTTACGATGTTATTACAAAAACATAAAAAAAGCAAAACGGGGACCGACCGACCGACATAGTGAGATGTAGAGTCGTCCGCGAATAGACTCACACGAGACTATAAAGAGACCCTTTCACACATGAGTATGAAATATATGCCTAAAAATCTTCATGCATGCATCACTGCACCAGCGGACGCTGGCTTGATTCTTGAGGGAAGGTGATGATTATTCATATATATATATATATATTTTTATATAATATATATATATATATATATATATATATATATATATATATATATATATATATATATATATATATATATATATATATATATATATATATATATATATATAATTTTAAGGAAATTCCTTTCATTTTCTTGATACAACGTTTCGGGTGAACTTTTCACCCATCTTCGGGTAGTGAAGTCTTCTCAAGAGAATGGTAGAGCTTGATTCCTTCGGGTCCATAATGTAAAGATAAATATTGGTTAGGGCTTCTCCTATGGAGCTTCAATTTAATTTGAAGGATGAACGAAAGGACATTCATCCTTCAAATTAAATTGAAGCTCCATAGGAGAAGCCCTAACCAATATATATATATATATATATATATATATATATATATATATATATATATATATATATATATATATATATATATATAATATGTGTGCATCTACTAGTGAAGATTCAGCGTTCATCTTCAGCACTGTTGATTTTTCCGAGGGAGGAAATCAAAACTATTCAGGTTTCGATGGGCCCTTTTAGATAAAGAAAAAATCTTCTGTCAATAATACGTTGACCGGGAAAAAATAATACATTAAGCCTATTTTCAATATAAAATTGATTGTTGAATCGAAATGGTAAAAATTGATCTAAGGAGATCTAAAGATAAAATAAAGTTGAAGTTAATTTAATGGACTGAAAGAGTGTGACTGAAGGAAACGCGAATTGTAAAATCAAGATTGAATTACAAATTCTAACGCTGTTCTCGTATGTCACTCTTACATTACTGTAGTTTTGATATGATTGGTATAAAAATATTGATTGAATATGGAGGTTTACTGTACCAATTATCATGAATATCTTTACCAATCGAAGTCATGAAGAGAATTTGCTTGTGGAGGCGTGGCTTGAGGCTTCTCTCGTAGGTGATTGGTGGAACACATGCAGGTGTGGTTTTGAAAATGAAGGTGCTTGTTCTTGTCGATGAGTTGCTTTCTTACTGAGCCTAGTTGAGAACTCGTGTATATTGTTTCCTCTGTACGTACAAAATAAAAGATAGATAAATGCTACAATTTGCCTGATCTCTATGTCTCTACACTGTTTAAATCACGATATGATTTTCTGGATCACTGTTTTACTAAGGAGCTATTTGAGTTTAACACGTCGCTCCAAATCTATATTTTTTCCAATTGAAGAGAGTTGATGGTTAGTAATACTGTTTTAGAAATACGTTAAGAGATTTTTTAAAAAGTGGAAATTACATAAATTCCATCCTGAATAATTTTTATGTTATTTTCAGAAAGTTCTCCCGTGAATTAAGATAAACAACTTTCTCTTCCGCGGTACGATTGTTATAAAAAGAAAACTTTATAGTCTTCCAGAAAGCATCACAAAATAATTGTTACAGTTTATTTTTCATAAATATTCTTAATAAAACAAAAATGATCATCAATAAAACAAGAATCACAAATACGAAAAGAACGAGGAAACATTTCCATAATTACACCTTTCTTAGTTGAAATAAAATAGTTAGAAAATGTATTTACTGGAAATTTTAAGGAACGGATAATCTCGTTGATCTCTATTGGTTAGAAGAAATGCATCTCTGACAAAACTTTTGACCATGACTGAGGTATTCCAATGAAAATAATCTGCCCGGTATGAAACTATAGTGAAAAATCGCTTTGTTCCTCTAAGCAACATTTAGCATGTATTGAATTTTTAGAGTTGCTGGTTTCCCAAACAAGCGCTTATACCAATTCACGACATTATCATTTACATAATTATATGCTACTTCATGTTTCTGATATTCATATTTATTCTAAGGAAACGTCTGATTCGATGAAAAGATCGCTTGTCAGGCCACATTGGATAAATCATGTTGGCTGTTTAAAGGTGCCTGAAGAAGTAAATGTAAAGCAGAAATAAAAGTATGCAATCGAGGATTCAATGTAATATGAACATGCTAACAGAAGCCCAAGAAATAAGTTGGTAAAAATGCGTTTAAACGCTTTCGGTTGTTATTTAATCTTGTGTGACAGATCTCTCTCCTTGAGTTACCGAATGAGTAACATTTCTTTGAGGTTACCACATAAACCTCTAACCAACATCTCGACCGAAACGAATCTTTTGCTTCTGTTACAAAAAAAGAACCTAAATGACCTACACTTACTGTAGTAAGCACTGATGACCTAATTTTTGGACTTAATTTCGTTCGTTTCTTAGAAAAAAAAGGATAAAGAAAAACATGAGCCGTTTTCCTTCCGAGCGTCAACCCTCAATGAGTTCTTTGTCGTTGACCAAAATTGTTGTAACAAAATTCTGGTGTTTTTTTCCTGCTTCATTCTTTTCCTTTTTATCTACCTTTATTGCTATTGATTTTCTTGTTCCCTCTTTTACTATACATACTAATTAGTAAACTTTTTCAAATATTACCACAAGAGATAGGGGGTTCGAATCTTTTCTTCGTTCCTTTTGTAACGCGTTGCACCGGAAATTATTTCATCTCGACGGATTTGTTTACATACAAACTTGACACAACTTTTACCATTTTCAGATTATGCATTTAAGTTATCTTTCAAGGTTTCCATTCTTCTTTTTATGATGTTCATCCTTCCTGAGTTTTACGTTTTTCCTTTACCCTTTGACAGGTTTGATGGTTCCACCATTCGCAAATTTGGAAACGAAAGGAAACGTGGATTAAATGCGATAAAACAATCAAACGAGGAGAGGGGGTTATGTAGACTATTACATTTGGTATCTGGAAGAGTGGTACGCCATTCCAACCACAAAATACACCCCTCCCTACAACAGTGCCCCAAGGAGAACTCGCGCTCTCACTATCGAGCCATCATTTGCACCTATTTTTTAAGCCACACATTATCTTTTCCACTCTTCCTACGTCTTTTACTACCCTTTGCTAATGCCCCTTCTACAACAGAAACATGGATAAACGGCACGCCCTCCTGGCGAATGTCATTCTAATCTTAATATGCATTTTATATTCTGATCGTGGGAGCTCATCCGTGAGGTGTGAGACCAAAGGTGCAACTTACCTACCGAAAGAGATGGACGTATTAAAATAGAAAGAACGGAAATCATGAGTAAACAAAATTAGGGCTTCTTCTGGCGGTGGCCAGCAGAGGGAAGCCCCAAATCAGTCAGAAAAGAAAGCTATCGTCAATAACCAGCTACTAATTCTATCAACGCATCGAAACAGCCTGCTAATTCTATGAAAGATCCTGAACAACTGCTAATTCTATTAACGCATCGAAACAACCTGCTAATTCTATTAAAACATCGAAACAACCTGCTAATTCTATCAACGCATCAAAACAACCTGCTAATTCTATTAAAACATCAAAACACCTTGCTAATTCTATGAAAGATTGTGAACAACCTGCTAATTCTATCAAAGCATCGAAACAACCTGCTTATTCTATTAAACATCGAAACAACCTGTTAATTCTATGAAAGATCATGAACAACCTGCTAATTCTATCAACGCATCGAAACAACCTGCTAATTCTATTAAAACATCGAAACAACCTGCTAATTCTATGAAAGCTCCTGAACAATCTTCTAATTCTATTAAAGCATCGAAAACAACCTGCTAATTCTATTAAAGCATCAAAACAACCTGCTAATTCTATTAAAACATCGAAACACCCTGTTAATTCTATGAAAGATTCTGAACAACCTGCTAATTGTATCAAAACATCGAAAAAACTTGCTAATTCAATTAAAACATCAAAACAACCTGTTAATTCTATGAAAGATCATGAACAACCTGCTAATTCTATCAATGTATCGAAACAACCTGCTAATTCTATTAAAACCTCGAAACAACCTTCTAATTCTATGAAAATTCCTGAACAACCTGCTAATTCTATCAATACATCGGAAACAACTTGCTAATTTTATCAAAGCATCGAAAACAACCTGCTAATTCTATTAAAGTATCAAAACAACCTGCTAATTCTATTAAAACATCGAAACACCCTGCTAATTCTATGAAAGATTTTGAACAACCTGCTAATTCTATCAAAGCATCGAAACAACTTGCTAATTCTATTAAAACATCAAAACAACCTGTTAATTCTATGAAAGATCATGAACAACCTGCTAATTTTATCAACGTATCGAAACAACCTGCTAATTTTATCAATGTATCGAAAACAACTTGCTAATTCTATCAAAGCATCGAAAACAACCTGCTAATTCTATTAAAGCATCGAAACAACCTGTTAATTCTATTAAAACATCGAAACAACCTGCTAATTCTATGAATGATCGTAAACAATCTGCCAATTCTATTAAATCATTAAAACAACCTGCTAATTCTATTAACGAATCGAAACAACCTGTTAATTGTATCAAAGCATCGTAAACAACCTTCTAAGTCTATCAAAACATCGTAAACAACCTACTAATTCTATGAACGCATCGTACAACCTGCTAATATATTCAACGCATCGAAACAACCTGTTTATTCTATGAACGAATAGTTAACAACCTGTTAATTCTATCAAGGCTTTGAATCAACTTGCTTTTTCGATCAAAGCATCGTAAAGAACCTACTACTTCTATCAAAAACATCGAAATAACCTGCTAATTCTATCAAAGTATCGTAAAAACTCCGCTAATTCTATCAAAACATCATAAAAAGCTGCTAATTCTATCATAGCATCTAAACAACTGCTAAGCATCGAAATAACCTGTTAATTCTATTAAAACATCATATAGGAGAATAGCATAATGCTCCCAAGTTTTGCCCACGTCCCTTCCGGGCGGGCCGCTTATCAACCCTTTCCCTTCTGGCCCAATACGAGGGGCGGTCAATAAGTTTTGCAATTCGGAAATAAGGAAACGAGATATGAGGAAAAGTGTTTTATTATTTTTCAATATAACTACCCTCGACTTCAATGCACTTGCGCCACTTGTCCCTGAGGCTTCGAATTCCCGACAACCAGAAATCTCCTAACTGCTGTTCAATCCACTCTTGGACGGCAAGCTGAATATCTTCATCGTCCCCAAACCGGCGTTCACGCAGTGCAACCTTGAGCTGTCGGAATAAAAAGTAGTCGCTAGGGATCCCAGTGATGGATCCACGTTTCATCACCTGTCACTATGCGTGACTCGAATCCCACCGGGTCTTGGTTGTACAGGAGCAGCAGCTCTTCCGAACTTTGACGACGTTGAAGTCAATCATGGGGTGTGAGGTTTCTAGGGACCCAACTGCCAGAAACCTTGGTCATGGCCAAATTGTCGTGGATGATGTTGATAACACTTCCCTGCGATATTCCAAGTTCTCGCTCGATTTCTTCGACCTTCACCTGTCGAGTTTCGAGGATCCTCCTCTACACACGGGCCACATTGTCCTCATTGATCACGTCTGACGGGCGTCCTGGACGGGGGTCATCTTCAAGGGACTTAGGACCATGGCGGAGCTCCCTATTTGAGCGAGCAATGGTTGTATAGGAAGGGGCGGTGTCGGTGTACACTGCAACCATGCGTTCATTGATCTCTTTTGCATTCTTGCCTTCCTTTGTAAAAAATTTGATCACTGCGCGGTGTTCAACCTTCTCCATTGTTGAAAACTTTGTGACTGACGATCTGCGATCAGCTACTGCTTCTTAAATACATGAGGAAAGAGCGTGCGGCTGCAGGTCCTGACTTGTCATAACTTGTCCTAACCCATCCCCTCCACAAACAGCCACCCCCCTTCCTATGTTTTGCCCTACCGATTCGCAAACAATATTGACCGCCCCTGGTATCTGGTGGTATTCAGCCGGAAGAAACCATCGGCCATTTCAGCTAACCACTGAGTTTCTTTCCGGACTGTTTATCGATAAATTAGAGCCCATCTTCGCTTTCGATAGTTGACGGAAGTTTATGGAGGACGAAATGGAGTAGCTTGACATCTAATCTACTTACGGTGCCCTGAGAACCTCTGCCGAGTATCGAGTATAAAAGACGAATTCATTTAACCCTCAGTATTAGAGCTTGCACAGTGTCTGGCAGAGCAGGAATTGCCATCGATCGGTGTAGTGGTAATTCGTCGAAGCATCAAGTCTTCAGAGAGGAGATCGGTCTCAGTTAGGGAAACTCCTTATCCTGTTGGTCTGCAAGGCAGTGCGGACCAAGCTCGTACTCACGTGTAAGAGCCGAAGCTACAAACAACCTCACTCTGGTTCCCTAAGAGAGAAAATTACATCTTAGCTTTTCTCCGTGACCGTACGCGTCAATAGGTCATTTCGCCCCTCCCCCTCACAGAGGCACCCAAGATTCCTCGAAGTTCTCGATCGTGGGGCCCTCTGTATCAAGAAGCTCCCGTCACCGCCTTCTTCAAGCAAGAATTGTGACGGATTGACTTATTAATTTATCCCTCAAAGCACATTATTTGTATATATATATATATATGTATATATATATATATATATATATATATATATATATATATATATATATATATATATATATATATATATATATATATATTTATATATATATATATATATATATATATATATATATATATATATATATTTATATATATATATATATACATATATATATATACATATATATATATATATATATATATATATATATATATATATATATATATATATATATATATATATATATATATATATATATATATATATATATATATATATATATATATATGAGTCCGGGAAAACTACAACCACCCCTCGGCCTATTCCTCGACACATCGAAACAACCTGCTAATTCTATCAAAACACGATAAACAATCTGTTAATTTTAACAAGGCTTCCAAATGCTAATTCTATTAAAACCTCGAAATAACCTGCCAATTATATCAAAGGATCGTAAACAACCAACTAATTCTATCAAAAACATCGAAATAACCTGCGAATTCTATCATACCATTATAAAAAGCTGCTAATTCTATCATAGTATCTAAACAACTGCTAATTCTATTACAAAATCGAAACAACCTGTTAACATTATTAAAGCATCGAAACAACCTGCTACTTCTATGAAAACATCGAAACAATCTTCAAATTCTCTGAACGCATCTTAAATAACCTTCTAATTATATCCAAGCATTGAAACAACCTGTTAATTCTATTAAAACATCTAAACAACCTACGAATTTTATGAACGCATCGTAATTCCCCTATTTATTCTATCAAAGCATCGGAACAACCTGCTAATTCTATTAAGTCATCGAGACAACGTACTAATTCTATCAAATCATTGAAACAACCTGCTAATTATATCAAAACACCATAAACAACCTGCTAATTCTATAAAAGCTTCGAAATGCTAATTCTATTAAATCATCGAAATAACCTGCTAATTCTATCAAAGCATCGAAATGCTAATTCTATTAAATCATCGAAATAACCTGCCAATTCTATCAAAGCATCCAAATGCTAATTCTATTCAATCATCGAAATAACCTGCCAGTTCTATCAAAGCATCGAAATGCTAATTCTATTAAATAATCGAAATAACCTGCCCATTCTATCAAAGCTTCGAAATGCTAATTCTATTAAATCATCGAAATAACCTGCCAATTCTATCAAATCTTCGAAATGCTAATTCTATTAAATCATCGAATAACCTGCGAATTTTATAAAACCATCAAAATGCTAATTCTATTAAATCATCGAAATAACCTGCCAATTCTATCAAAGCTTCGAAATGCTAATTCTATTAAATCATCGAAATAACCTGCCAATTCTATCAAAGCTTCGAAATGCTAATTCTATTAAATCATCGAAATAACCTGCCAATTCTATCAAAGCATTGAAATGCTAATTCTATTAAATCATCAAAATAACCAGCCAATTCTATCAAAGCATCGAAATGCTAATTCTATTAAATCATCGAAATAACCTGCAAATTCTATCAAAGCTTCGAAATGATAATTCTATTAAATCATCGAAATAACCTGCCAATTCTATCAAAGCTTCGAAATGCTAATTCTATTAAATCATCGAAATAACCTGCCAATTCTATCAAAGCTTCGAAATGCTAATTCTATTAAATCATCAAATAACCTGCTAATTCTATCAAAGCATCGAAATGCTAATTCTATTAAATCATCGAAATAACCTGCCAATTCTATCAAATCTTCGAAATGCTAATTCTATTAAATCATCGAAATAACCTGCCAATTCTATCAAAGCTTCGAAATGCTAATTCTATTAAATCATCGAAATAACCTGCTAATTCTATCAAAGCATCGAAATGCTAATTCTATTAAATCATCGAAATAACCTGCAAATTCTATCAAAGCTTCGAAATGCTAATTCTATTAAATCATCGAAAAACCTTCCAATTCTATCAAACCATCGAAACCTATATATTCTTCCTTTTAAATACCCGTGCTTTTCATTCTTCGATGCAGTTTCATTAGGCTTTCTTTAATATACTGGTCATTTTCTGGTGGACTAGAATCCTGGAATTCCATCGTATACTATATTGTAAGGAACTAAAACCAAGCAACCGAAGACGATTTTTAGCACTATCATGGTAGTGAGAACAGAGCTTCATCCTCTTTCTAGTTGCTCCTGACTATAAAAGGGTAGCTTTCAATAGCATCCATTAGGTGAAGTGTCCGCGATGTGAAACGTCTATTCAATCAAATGTCCACTTGATGAAATTTCCACTCGGCGAAATAACCATTCGATGAAATGTCAATTTGGTCAAATATCCTTTTCTCATCTGTCAGGAAGCGAATATATGAGGAATTCAGCCTGGATGAAAGTTAATGCAGCTTTGGAGTAAAATAAGCAAATTTAATCAAATCTAAAGTTATCATTTTTTCTATAACTTTTTTCCAATTAATTGATTTGAAAAAGGTGAAATAAAATTATTTAAAAAAAAAATTGCTATGCAAAAAGTTATGAGCTAACAACGCTCCTCTCCATATCCACATAACTATCGTTAAGTGATGATGCAAAGGATACGATCCTCGACCAAAAGAAGTCGGGTGTGGTCTATGAACTCCAGTGTGGTAGAAGTGCAAGAAAAATATGTAGCTCAAATGCCCATCAACCTAGGGACATGGGTTCAAGTACATCGCAGAGATCTTTAAAGGAAATATCTCCCTGTCGGGGTTGGCGTCCTATTGTCACATCGAAAGATACGAGTTGAATTGGGAGGAAGCAAAGTCCTGGCTCAAACCAGTGCCAAGAAGAGCTGGGAGTTCTTAGAAATATGGGTACTTGACGAAGGCTTCATCAACCACGATATTAGGGGGGAGGGGGGAGTTAAGTCCCTGTTACAACCACCTGCGATGGAAATATATCATTTAGATCTGCTATCTACGATTTACTTGTTTTTGTTATTCGCCCCCTGTATGTTCATGTTTAATTGATTCCTTTTTACGTTTCCTTATACTCAAATGATTTTCTAGGGTACCCCCCCTAGAAAAGATGGAGTATCCTTATATTCCCTTTTATTTTTCCACCTATACTTTCACGCAATATAATGCGACCTGTAGCGAGCACATGAAGGAAACCTGGCTAGAGGGCCAGAGACAGAGGTACATCTGGGGGCGCAATTTAGACACTTGGAGGGCGCCTACCAGCAGCTGATCTCTTAAGGCAGGAAGGTCACTGAGTGCGTTTACTAGGCAGGCATTATGGGGTGATAGGAACACAGATTATACACTTCTCTAGAAACTATCCTCGGTTTCAGAGTAGGACCAGGGTGGGGGTGACCCCTTCCACACAATAATACAGCGACATGAATCATTTCGAATGCCGAAGAATCACTTTCCCTCCTTATAACAGAAAAATAGGCCCGATGGAGATCTACATATACAAACACTCTAAGGAGAACGAAAAATCACCAGGGTGAAAATCATTGACATCACAAATGGATATGCTGTCCTCAGTCACCGAGTAATGCTGAGAAACCAGTTTTAAATGACGAAAGCAAAACTAAGGCTTCTCCCGAAACTCACACTACAAATAATACCAAACAGGTCTATAATTTTCCGATTTATAGACATGTGGGGGGACTCATGCAAAAGAGGAGCTCTAGGAAGAACAGGAAGCATAGAATACCTTCCTCAAAATCCCAGAAATCGTCAAGTTTGTCAACAATACTCGTCCCTTTCAGGTTGTCTGTTTAACTTCTGACGTGACCATGAAAGTCATAGGATGCGGATACCTCTTGAGAACATAGAAAAAAAAGTTCGCTTAGGTACAAAAATGCGTCCAGTTCTAAGCCCTTAAGAACCATAGCTCATACAATTGCCCTAACATAGATCGGAGAACACGCTCTGAATCTTCCCAATTATGGCGAAAATGTTCCTCCAAATTCAAAACTACATACACTATAACTGTGCGCACTGCACGATGACGATGAACTGTCCAGCATACAAAGAAATAATTACAAAGAAAGAAATAGAAAGCGCAAAACAAAATGAAAATAAAGTAAAGTAGACGTGTGCAAGGCTTGGTAATGCAGTTATGTATACGGGAGGGAAAAGGAAGAGAAAAAGCAGAAAACCGTCATAAACGAAGCAACATACCTAAGCAAACTCACCTTCATTATCTATGCCTATATTTACAATATCTGTCAACTATGAACCTTTTCTGACTCTGAATTCATGCTAAAAAACGATTAGAAGAAGCAGCTCTCAGCGAACCATCACTCACTAGAAATCTTCGGAATAACCTGTTTAACGGGCATTGATTTAAACACAATGCTCTCCCCCCCACCCCAAAACAACCCAAAACCAGCGAGGAAACCTGCATCCAAACACGCAGACCTTGAAGATGAAGAGGACATGGGGTCTGAGATATTAACATAATCCAGCCAACCAAGCAAAAAGAGGAGAACAAAGAAGGAAATTCGAAAACATGAAATCTCTAAGACAGAATCTGAAGAAGAAAGGGGTAAAAAAAAGGCAAACTCTTTTAACAGCAAAATCTGTATCTGAAATAGAACTTGAAATTGCAAAGAAAACAGAAAGCAATTTGGAGCAGCACAAGAAAAAAATGAGGGATGTTAATTCGAAGTACGAGACTTCAAATTGAATATTTTTGTAAGCGATACACACCCACTTACCAAAATATTCAAGGAAGAAAATGTACACTCGACTTATCACGACGAAACGGAAAGAGAAAACCTTTTCGATGGACAGAAAATTAAAATATTCCCTTCCGATATCAAGAACAGAGAAAAGATGTCTTTGGCATCATAAAAAAGGGAAAATGGGGCCAACTTAATCCTCAGCTCCTAGCGCAAATGGGAAAAAAAACTCCGCACACGCATTAAAACAAAGAACAACTCAAAATGGATAAAGCGACAAGAAAATTGAATATATTACACATAAACATAGAGAAGCGGGAAAATAAAAGAAAAGCATTCGGAAACATATTCTAGGAATTATACCTGGATATAATCACAATTTCAGAAAATTGCTTCGATTAGAGAATTGACAATATAATAATAATAATAATAATAATAATAATAATAATAATAATAATAATAATAATAATAATAGCTATTTATAATGCGTTCTTCAGGGCTGTTAGCCCTCACAGAACGTAGGTTGTGTAGCGAGTGTAGAGAAAGTTTACAGGGGAGAGAAGGTAATTCTGAAGAGATGAGTCTTCAGGAGACGTTTAAAAGTAGCAAGGGAGGGAGAGGCTCTGACTTCGGCAGGAAGAGCATTCCAGAGTCTAGGAGCACAAACTGAGAAGGAACGGTCATCCATCGAGCAGAGGACAGAACGAGGAGTGTTTAGGATGGGAGCGAGGTTAGACCGGAGTGCCCGAGGAGTTTGACGACGGGAGAGGGCAGACGAGAGATAAGGTGGAGCCTCGAGGTTTAGGGCCTTGTAGGTGATAAGAAGAACTTTATAGTGGGTACGAAAGCGAATAGGTAACCAGTGTAGCTCCTGTAACAGAGGCATCGAAGGAGGATTCGAGGAGCATAGTTTTGAACTAGTTGTAAGGGGTGAAGTGACGAAAAAGGGAGATTCACTAGAAGAGAATTGCAGTAGTCTAAGCGCGAGGTGACGAAGGCATGAATATAAATCTTAAGGCTTCGTCGAATAAAATGAGATCACACACGTGAGAAGTTGCGGAGGAAATGGAGGGAAGACTTACAGATACGATGGATGTGCGGTTTAAACGAGAGTTGCTCGTCGAAAATAACACCAAGATTAGTGACGGTATCAGAGAAGGCGACATTGGTTTTCCCAAGGTTAAGGGAGGGAAAGAGAGATTTAGATTTCTCCACCATCGAAGCAGTACCAACGAGGAGAACTTCAGTTTTATCTTGGTTAAGTTTGAGAAAGTTACCAGACAGCCATTCGTTTATGGATGTGTGGGCTGGAAGGAGCTTTGTAATTGATTAAAAGAAGGATACAGGGGATGAGGAAAGGTATATCTGAGTGTCATCAGCATAAAGATGGAAGGACAGGCCCAAATCGCGAAGAAGGGAGCCAAGAAGAAGTAAGTAGATGCGAAAGAGGAGCGGACCAAGGACTGAGCCTTGAGGCACCCCAAAATGAATGAGCACGGGCTCGGAGGAGAGGTTATCGAGCGCGATTAACTTAGTGCGGGGTGAGAAGTATGAGCGGAACCAATCAAGTGCAGTGCCGGAGAGACCAAGGAAAGTGTGAAGACGATCAAGGAGGACAGTGTGGTCGATAGTGTCGAAAGCAGAGGAGAGGTCTAGGAGGACTAAAATGGACGTACAACCACTATCGCCGCTCTACGTAAACTGTCTGAAACATTAAGAAAAGCCAATTCAGCAGAATACTTCGCTTTAAACCCCGTTTGGTACATTTCATCGATATTGCAGTTAGAAATATGGTCATTAAGGCGAGAGAAAAACACTCTCGAGGATCGTAGAGAGTAATTGAAGCTGTGAGATAATGCGATAGCTAGATGGGTCAGAGGAATTAAGGTGTGTTTTTTTAAGGAGAGGACGAATTGAGGCATGTTTGAAGGAAGAAGGAACCACCCCTGTGACAAGTAAAGTGTTAAAGAGATGAAGAATCAGTGGGAGGACAGCAGGGGCAATTTGGTGGAGGAGTTTGGGTGGAAAGACGTCCTTAGGGGATCCAGATCTGTTATAGCGTGAGATCATGGCAGTTACTTTCTCAGAGGACACCCGAGTGAGGACGTTAAGCGGCAATGGAGTATGGTCGGGGAGAACAGCATGGGCTTGTTCAGACGACTGGGATAGTATGGCGCGAAGGTAAATAACTTTATCAAAGAAAAATTAAGAAAAAGTAGAGGGATTGATAGGTGGGAGGTGGGTGAAGTGGGACTAGGCGAGGAAAGATGAGAGAGGGAGACGAAATATATTCCGAGGGGCAATCTTGATCTCAGACAAAAGTTTGCGTGAATGAGCTTCGCGTGGTGATTTTAATTTGGAAGAATAAGTCGAAGTAGCAAGGCAATAGGCAAGTGAGAGGCAGGTCGTGTCCTGCCCACGAGAGCGTGCTTTACGGAGGGCTTGTTCGTGAGCACGTAAAGACTTCTTTAGACGAAGGAGTTCCATGGTGAACCAAGGGGCGTGGTGATGGCGGTTTAAAGAAGGAGCGATAAGGGGGGCGTGCACGTCAAGGCAGGCGAGTAATGATTGTGCAGAGAATTTAAAGTTTGGTCAGGTGAAGCAGTAGTATCAATAGGAGGTAGGGCAGAAACAACGTCGTTAAAGAGAGAAGTAGTATCAATTGACGATAGTCGCCGGAAAGGAGTAGGATCTGGGGATGAGCGAGGAGGTAGGTGGTAGGGAATATAGAATTTAAAATTGACCAAGAAGTGGTCCTAAATCGTATTAAAAAGGTCAGTTACTGTTAGATTAGGGATATGGGAGTTCGATATAGCTAAGTCCAGGGTATTACCATTTATATGTTTGGGATGACACATGTTGTATAAGAGAGAAGAGGTCAATGATGTTAATGAAGGCACAAAAAGTCTCATTGTAGCTAGGAAGATTGAAATCACTGAGAATAAGGAGAACCAGTAGAGGATAGGTCGGAGAGTAGGTTATTGAACTCCTCGAGAAATAAGGCCGGAGAAGATCTGGGAGGGCGGTAAAGTACCACAATAGTTAGAGTAACAAGGAGTAACAAGGAAAGGAAGTACCCTAGGAGACCTTACGGTCCATTCAAAGAGGGTACCTTTGGACTATCAATCGAGCAGGCACATGGCTGCTCAATTGTTTTGCGTCCCTAAACGGCCACTTTTCAAGGCTTTTTCTAGTCTTGTCTTGAACTGGTCAACAGATTCACTTACACTGGAAGTGCGTTCCACTTACCGCAAATACTGTAAGTGAAAAAATTTCCACGCAGATTGTGGTTGTAACGCTTCAGTTCAAGTTTGAAGCCGTGATTGCGCGTTCCGTTCTCACTTAGTGTGAAAATATCCCGGTATTCAACATTGTCGAACCCTCGAAGTATTTTGAAAACTTAGATGAGCTGACCACGCAGTCTACGGGTTTCCAGCGAGAACAGATCTAATTCCCTTAGTCTATCCTCATAACTTTTATGTCGGATAGAGGGAATCAGCTTGGTTGCCCTGGCTTGTACGCGTTCCAATCTCGCGGTGTCCTTTCGCAATGAAGGACTCCAAAATTGTACGGCATACTCCAGG
This sequence comes from Ceratothoa steindachneri, assembly GCA_963969495.1. NCBI lineage: Eukaryota > Metazoa > Arthropoda > Malacostraca > Isopoda > Cymothoidae > Ceratothoa > Ceratothoa steindachneri. Next base: position 121,405,202 of record OZ018327.1, read on the forward strand.
TGCGGCCGAACGAGGGAGTTGTGCACATCATGTGAGACAGCAATGACAGCCTCAAATGAGGCTAAAGGGGAGGAGGGGAGAATATTCAGGGAGAAGGATGAGTTGGAAATCAGTAAAACTCCCCCTCCACGGTGGTTCCTAGGAAGATGCAGGAAAGAATGACCCTGAGGGGTTGCAAGGGCAGGGCATGAACCAGAATCAGACTCGAGCCAGGTTTCTGTAAGGCCAAGTAAGGAAACCCCAGTGCGAACAACGAGGTCATGGACATACTCCGACTTATTGGTCAGGCTCCAAATGTTCAGAAGAGACGCCGACAGCGCCTGCTGATGAGCACAGGAGAAAGGGGGAGATTTGAAGGTGTTGGGTAAAGGAAGAATAGTAGGGCGAAGGACGTTCCTATGGGACAATATAATTTTTTTATTATTATTACGTTCACACGACAAACCTTAATGCAGAGTGGTACGACGATGTCGCTATCGCAAATGAATCTCGTAAGGAAAAACAAAATAAAACAAAAGGGAGGGGGGGGGGAGGTGGACGAAGCATACATCGCTGTCAAATTGGCGAGAAATTTTACTACACAGGTAAACCCCAAATAATGGAGTAGTTGGAATCCATAAACTTATTAAAGATACTAGGCATGATTTTCTACAGCAACGCTAATGCATTTAAGATACCAAAATCCCCGGGGGAAAACAACATTGGTGGTCAAAATAAATGCCATTACGTTAAAAAATCATTGAGGTATATTAATTTTTTAGCTATACCTAAAGATTTCAAAACCTTGCAATAGCATCCTCGAAGCGAACAAATTTCTGGGTTACATAGGTAGGAGTTTTGTATTCAAATAAAAAGATATCCTCCTATTTTATTTAGTCATCTAGTAAGTTTGTGATCCTTTGGAAAAAAAGTAAATATAATTGTGAATGAATGTCCTCGAAGGACCAGTGTAGGAGGAAGCCCCCCTAAACTACCCCTTTCAGCCCCTTCTCTCTAAACCACGTGCCCTTTAGCGTGGAAAGTTTAGAATCTTCGAGAAGGAAGCAGTCCCGCGCTGAGTCACCCGACCCAGCTGTATTTGCTTTCGGACGCTCCTAGCTACCCCCCTTCCCCGTGATAACTCCGAGCGCAGCCGTACTATCCCTACCCCATGGTTTCCAGGCATGTCTATTCCCCCGCGAGGGCAGCCATACTAACCCTAGCCCCATATCATAAGGCAAGCTTCCCTGTCCGATCTGATTCGTTATCTCGAAGTAAGTTTACATAGACTGACGTCGAGAATCCTCTATGGACGGCCAAGCCCTGGGGTTATCTATTGGACCAGCCACCCGGCTATTTAACCCGGAGTCCAGCATTCCTCGAAGAGATTGAGAGTCCGCCAGTCCATCCGTTCAGACCGTTTGTCTGTTCTCCAGCGAAGTCCCGCAACCCCTGTTCGAGTCGTACCTCGACGTGAAGATCTCATCAGCAGATCTCCCTTTGTGAAGCTTTGGCCCCTGTTCAGAGGGAAGCTATCGAGCCCCCTTCTTCCCGGAGAATTGTGCGACCTCCCTCATCTCGGACCCCCTTCAAGATTCCCGTTCCTTCGAGTCTGAGACTCCCTGCCGATCCGCAGAATTGTTTCGAGTTGAAAGATTATATCTCTCTGGAGCAGAGAAAATCTCGTTCTTCAGCAGGAAGTAATCAAAACCGTCATCTACGAGTCCTCCTCGTTAGTACTCCCCGAAGTATCTTCTCGAAGACCTGTGCTGTTGATCTTCCTTCCCCCTCAGATCACCACCACGATTCCAGATAAAGCGATCTTGTGTTGTAATCTCCTGATTACACCCTATCAATCGTCACCTGCATCCACTTTTGAATTGACTTCCCTCTCAATCGTAATTAATATCTCTTGTTCGAGTTAACGTTAATTTTGCTCCTCCCGCTTAACTCTGTCATATTATAAATTGTCACAATTAACTATCTTTATTGAGTAATTAGTTCCCCTTTTTTGGCATATATATATACATATGTTGCCCCAATTATTATATATATTAAAATTATACTTTTGGCTCTTGTTCTTTATACACCCTTTGAATTGCAACTTGGCAAGCCATTTAATAAATCCCGGTCAACCGTAAATCACACTCTGTATTAATTGCCCCAAAGTATATCGCAGGCGGCCTTGGGTCGGCTATCTGCCTGTGCTTCTGTATTCGCCCTTGCGCCGAACGAGTCTTCGCAGGCATTCCTCGACAATAAATCTTTCCCATTTTGTTGGTTTGAACGAAGCTAAATTCTTTGAAAAAATTAGAATTCCGATGCGAAGAATTTTGAGCTAACAGCCTACCTCACCCAAATGAGCTATTAAATAAGACTAGGCTGTTTAGGGTAACTAGGTCAAGCTAGCCTAGTTTGGCTATTAACTAGGATTAGGTTAGCCTTTTACCCTAAATAAATAAACGAAATTTGACAGAAACGAACCGGTTAAAATTTTTTAGAGTAGGTTTTTGCCTCAAAATCTTATCTTTTTTAATATTTTGTTTCTTTTTTTTCATATCAATAAAATGAGAAAATGTTTCAGACAAAATATTAATTAAATAATTGATTAAATATACTTAATAATGTATTTTTTTAAAGAGGCACGAACTTTCCGGATAACCTATTATAAAGCGATGGTTAGACCTTGCTTTAAATATGCGGTGGTATTTCGGTCTCCTCATGTGAGGAAAGACATCTTAAGTCTAGAAAGAATTTGACGTAAAAAGACGAAATTAATTCCTGAACTAAGAAATAATTTATGTCAAGTCAGACTGAGAGGTGTTAATTTAATAGAAAATCGTCGTTTGGGTGGTAAACTCAATCAACTCTTGAAAATACTAAACGGTTTCACTACTATAAAGTAATGAATTGCTATTCGAGTTAGAAAACGAAGCGCCCACTTAAAATAACGTTTCCAACTTTATTAGAGTAAGATTTGAGACTGCGATAGTTCAGAACTCGGAACTTACTTACCTTAGCACATATTGACAGCTCTTGAGTTAATATAATTAAGAATGAAATTGATAAAAAGTAACATTGGATGTAACTAATAATTTATATTCTTTTTCTATTGAACTCATCTCTCCTTCTTTCTTTCCTTTCATCTACGGGTCTCGAGGTGTATCTTAAGGTGTTTGCCTGTATTAATTCTGTAGTTCAAGCTGTTTAACTGTAATTTTTGTATTACAAAGGCTGCTAATCGGTGTACTAGAAATGAAAAGAGAAAGCGAAACACTGAATGGTTGATATGATGTTAATCGTGATGTCGAGGGGGAAATGATCGCCGTAATAATAGATGTTTAATAGTGCAGAAAAACAAGTCAGTAAATGTGGATGAATGTATACAAGCAGGCGAAAAACGAAGGTGGCATAAAAGCATGTGGATGTAACATGAATGAAGATCCAGATCAAATCAGGAAGTTATTTGTAAGTAAGTGAACAAGGTCTGCTGAACAAAATTCATGTACTCTCACTTATTCTGATTTATGACTTTATGACCTTCAAAACTTTTAATAATTCCCGTATTAACCTTGAGAGGACATTGGAAATTAAATCATTCGAAAGAGAATGTAAAACAACATTAGGGTTTCAAATTTCGTTAAAATCGGCCTTTCAAATTTCGTTAAAATCGGCCAAATAGTTATAATGTTATTGCCAAATAATTCCCCGGCGAACTTTAGGAGAACTTTGGCTCTATATTAATCATATTTTCAGTACGCGGATCTATATTAATCAAAATTTGCAGAAGGCGGCTCTATATTAATCAAATTTTGCAGAAGGCGGCTCTATATTAATCATATTTGCAGTAGGCGGCTCTATATTAATCATATTTGCAGTAGGCGACTCTATATTAATCATATTTGCAGTAGGCGGCTCTATATTAATCATATTTGCAGTAGGCGGCTCTATATTAATCATATTTGCATTACGCGGCGTCTAAGATTTGCTTTTGCTATTTCGTCACTAGTAAAGTCTCCTTTTCGCCTTCTTGTGTGTTGTCCGCTTATATCAATAATTAACTAAGCAGGAAAAGCTCCACGTCGTCTATATTAGTATGCACATTGCTCGTCTTATTGTGATGAGGTCAAACTAATTTTATTGTATCTTCAAAAATCTTTTTGGCTGAGACGCCCATGTTGATTTTCCCTACCCTATTTATAATAATACTAATAAAAATATCTAAAACTATCTACATGAGTCTTGAGCATCTTCATGACCGAGAAAATTCTATGCCAACCAGAGACTCTCCATGCAAGGTGAATGGTAAATGGATTCTCCACACTTCATCGCCACACAGTGGATTTAAAACGAAGGAAAGAACACTGGGTAAATCATTCTTACTTTATGCTAGTTCATGGCCTTCTTCCCGTAAATGATTCACTTTATACTTGTGGTGTTATCACCGCAGCTATAGAGGTCCAACCAATACCTCAGAGCTCTTGCTGGGCGAGTGGATAGGATGTTTGTCTGCCAACGTCACGGTACCGGGTTTGATCCCGGCAAGATCGGATACAAACGTCAGCCAGCGTAGGTCCAGACAGAAATAAAAGAACTCAATAAAAAGTACAGATCGGTGAGGACCCCTGCCAAATTATTTTACTTCCTACCCGCATTCACGATTTCGATTCATCTTTTCATTGTCTACCTCTTCTTTCTCTGTCATTGCACACAAAATTATGCAAATTTTTGCTTGCAATTCTTTTATTCAGATCCATAAAATAGGTGTATATCGCACACTTCAACAAATACAACCTACACATTCTTGCCAACATCTAAAACCTCCATGTTCATTCTAAATCAACCTATAAATTATTTACCCACTCAATGCCCTACCATAAACTTTTACACACACTCACATTTCTTACTTGCAAGCAATTCCGCCATACTTTAGTCACACACAGGAGACATATTCCAACTCCTCAAATGATCCGTACCGTTAAGTCGTTTAAAACAGAGGTCGACGGATCAAGTGACCCAATGCAAAGTCAATGAGCAAATTCATTAGAATATTATAACAGAGAGCAGGTTCCCTACTTTTATGACGCGCAACTGACACCATTCTTAGTCCTGTAGCAGAGGAATAATTATTTAAGCGAATAAAAATGCAAATTTCCTGATGTGAACCTAGAAAATAGACCCAATAAAATAGAAACCTATAAATTATGATGAATTATGTACTTGTCAGAATAGAAACGTCGAAATTTGCGAAAATTTTAACATTCAAAACTGCGATTTTATTGGTGAAATTTCGTTTCCGATTTATAAATGGCCCGATCAATGCGAGGCTAAAATGTGGAAAATAAAACATATTACAAGCGGCGACATTACGGAAGTGAAGGTTCCCATTGCCCACAAGGGCTTCAGTGTAGCTAGAGGGCGCTGGTATCTGGCTAAGAATTGTAAACCTTCAAAAGAAATCGCTCAAATCGCCGAACAAATTAACTTGAACACTGATTATATAGTTTTAACAGATCCCTCTATGACTTACAGCGGGATTGAGAATTATAGAAACAGTTTCCTTATCGACCTAATTTTAATTTTAATACAAGGATGAGAATCCTGTAGAGGGCGCAGTTGGCGCAGACTCAAGATATAGTAAACATATTCTTTCGCATATAAAATAATGTAAACATTTTTTCATTACTGAATTTTGGTGACTCTTAAATTACCATGTTTTATAAAACTAAAGTATACCTTACACATGAAATAAAAAAAATCCCTTTAAATAATAAAGGTGGCCTTTTTTTAACCCAGCTGACGGCTGCCTACAAAGGCATGAGTCTCAGTATTAAAAACAAAAAAAACAAACATAAAACAAATAACAACAAAAACAGTTAAATCTGGAATACGCAGCCACATTGTCAATTGGAATCGCATCATATTGTATTATATATAATTTCGAATAAATATTTTTTTCTGAATTAAAATATTGAAATTTTATATTACTTAATATTAAAGAATATATGATTGATTTAAATAGTATTCGGGATGTGACATCTATGTCTGAAGTTAAGAAGCACGGTATAAAAAATATGAACATAAGAGCGCCTAACAAAATCTGGCAATCGCCTTTGGATTCGAACCTAATGCTAGGCTGTCAAGTTGTGTATATTACTAGTTGATTAAAAAATAGCAGGGGGTAAATGGTTGTGGAACTCCAAATCATTAAAGGTGGTATCGGGGGCGAACACCCATTTCAAAGTAATCACCTTAGGTTTCGAATTCGAATGCCGTTGCCAGATGATGTTAGGCGATCTCATGTTTATTGGTTGTTTTTTTTTATGCAGCGCCCCGCCCAAAATGGGCTGAGCTAGAAATAGTCATAAAAACTTTCAGGAACTTGCTGTGTATTCCAAATTTATCAATAGACAGAGGCTCCTAAAGGTGGATAGATTCACGGATTTCAGATTGTAGGTAGTGATGTGGCGCAATTTGGGAAGGTGGGCCTCTCCGCAATTGACACACTTAGCCATACACGATAGGGACTTATCGTGTATTGCCTTTGAGTAACTTACACACACATCGGATAAAACCAATTTTGCACATCCTCATGAGCGATTCGTATGGCTGAAGCGGTGGCACGAATGCCTTCACGCGGTAGCGACACCATCTAGCACGCACCGACTCAGGAAGCCTGTCACGGTCAAACGTGACGGAGTGTAGGGGTAAGTCTCGATGCCCCTCCCTTTTGCTCATCAAACATTCGACCTTAACCGCTGCAGTGTTAGTCAGCTGATAAGGTGATATCTTATAAGGAGTAGTCTACGAGTTCACTCGCATAAACCAATTGGTTATATGAAAATGAATAAAGGAGTGGATTTGAACCTGTGTCATCAAGCGCTCTTCGCTAAAATGACCACTACGGTAGCTCTGGCGATGAGCGTCGTGGTCATTTTAACGAAGAGCGCTTGATGCCACAGGTTCAAATCCAACTCTTTTATTAATTTTCATATAATGGTTAAAATAGTTTGCCCTATTTTCCGTTTCTATAATTCTACCATTTTCTTTATTAAGCTTTAATGATCCACGTAATTAATTTCCTTAGCGTTTTTCCGGGTTGTGTTACCAGTTTCCATTTCTTTAGGCCTTTAAATGCATTTATTATATATCACGGTGTCATGTGATTTTCGATTATTACCCCCTTTTATATATTCTAAATTTTTTCCGGAATAATAAGACCCTAGCATTATTTTCCAAATGGAAAAAATTCTAGATTTAGTACATTACCTACAAAAGCAAAATTTGAGGATCAAAATAAACCTTTTCATGTACTTTAATTATGAACAATTGGGAAATAACACTTTTAACCCCAAAACAAGAAAACAGTGAAATTTTTATTACAAGGTGTAATCACGTCGACGCAAGCCCGTCCGTCCCTGAGGCCCTATCGGTAGGAGGGTGAAAAAAGGGTAAAAGCCCCAACCTCTTTTCCCCAAAGAGAAAAAAAAACAAAGAAAATAGCGGTTTTGTGCTGGTTTGGCGCTGTCATCCGGCATGTCTGTACGAACTCTGGACCTCTTCGAAGGTGGTATAGAAAACGGGAAAAATTGCCCTCCCAAATCAAAATAATGCGGAGCCTCCTCGAACTTAGAGCCCGCCGGCTTCGAGCATTTCTTAGTCATTCGCGCGACTGATGAAGTTTTTTTCCTCAACCCAAAGCATTAGCCACGTTCCTTGTTCGAAAACCAAGTGTTTCCCCTCTCTCGTGCAGAACCCTCTTTGTTAATGTAGACATTCCTACACAGAGTGATAACTTAGGCGCTCAATAGCACCCTAGTTCATATGATATCGGCCCATGCGATTAAAATATAAAAGGGAAACGTATGCAAGAATCTGGTAAACTACTACATTGAGGATATTACTGAAGATCAGGGGTCGGTCAAATTAGACCCACCTCAAAGCTCTTCGTCATTTTCAGGCTTGATAAAGTTTCGGAGACTATGCCCTTGCTGACAGTCGCCTGACTAGTCCCTTAAGTTAGAAAAAAAATTTGCCTTGATATGACTCCTTGAATATTCAGGTGTTGGCTGGTATTCGTCACGATTCAAGGCCTAATGTCGTTACCACGGAGGTGTAATCATTGCCTCCGTTTCTGTCATACAAATAAATCCTGTAGACTTGCTAGGTCAGGTGAATCCCAAATCTCTGCGAACTGCACTTAAACCAGTGTGTGGATTGTAGTGAATAACACTCTAAAATCTCTAAGCATTGCGGTTCGTTGTTTTTTTTAAAGGGGTCTTGGCCGTCTATGCTGAGGATTGAATTACGTTCAGAGAGGCTAATGACTTGGTCTTGTCGCGGTCTCCGTTCCTGGCTCTTCCAGGACTACGAGTGTGGTAGATCTCGCGCTATTTAGAAATCGTTTTATGACCTCTGACCTCTACCATAGTTGGCCAGCAGTGAGGTAGGCCCAAACTCAGCTCCGACATATCATAGCGATCCTCCTTCCTTCGATTTAATTTATGATTCCGCTCAATACGAAAAGGCCGCGCTCCCCAACCTGCCTTATTGGGATGAGCGGAGGAGGCTTGTTCTTCTCGTTCACATTTAACACTCAGTCTCTGCCTAATCTCAAAGGGTATAAGGGTTTCGCGAACCTACCACCACGAAATTAGGGTTGGACAGTTGGATACGCAATTTATATATTATGTGATGAGGTGCTTTGTTGTTTCGCTCGAAATTTCATCACCACCGGGCTTCAATGAGGGAAATTCCGCCGCGACGTAATATGGGTGTCGACGCCCTTTGTCCTTCTTTGAGAACTGAACGGTAGGCATCCCTTCTTGAGTAACCACAGGATCAATCCCATTGAGCAGACCCTCAAAAAACTGGTCGAGGATTTAAAGATCGGTGTCCTTAAAGTGGAAGAAATGACACAACACTATACTAGAACCGCCCCATTTTCCTAGGTTAACCTCTCCCTGTACACTCTAGATTCACTCTTGGATTTTTCGTGCCTACCCTATAGCGCCGACTCCAACACGCTTTGAACTGCGCCTCTGGTAATGTTGAAATGCATGGATTAGTTTTCTTCCCCAAAGGCGAAGGTGGTGTACTTTTTTCGCCTTCATACGCATCTTCCACCCCGGATATGGTGCTAAATGGGCCTCGCCTAAACATGGTGGATTCGCACCGAATTCTTTGTCTTATTTAATTCACAGCTCACCTGAGAGGCGAATATCAGCAACTTTATTCTATTTGATTCGCGCTATAAACATTCTTCGCTCTTTGATGATCAGCACCTAAGATGCTAATAGGGCTTCAATGCTACTCTTCTACCGGTCCTATGTTTGCTTAAAACTCGACTAGGGATGTGAGATTTAATCCTCTCTATTCGAAAATATATTGCAGAGGGTGGATTCGATTTATGAACACTCTACAGTTGTCGATCAGGGCTTTTAACATGTTCCATATAGAAAGCATCCTTATCGATGAGGGTGATATATCACTCGCCTTAAGTCATAGCCTATGTAGTTGTGCGAACGGGACCATCGTATCCTCAGGTCACCAACGGACTTCCTCTCTCTCACCGACTAATCTCGATAGTCTCTATACCGATGTAAAACGTCAATTATGCCCAAGTCTTTCGTCTTCAGTGCTATAAAATTCCGAGCGTTTGGTATATAGGGTTTTACAAGATTTCTGTTACACTCAGTTTTTTTAATCTTTAGAGAGGTTTACGGGTGTGATAGAAAAGTTCCCTCAAACAAACTTAAAGTACAACTTCTCCAGCACATGTCATTAAAACGTCTTTTCCATTGTGTGAAAGTGTTTCGAGATGGAAGTGAAAAGAATCGAGATCTCTGCTCTCCTGCGCGTGGGCCACAACAAGTCCGACATAACTAAGGGGATAAACATCAGTCGGATGACAGTCCACAGAGTTGCGGAGAGGCTAAAGAAATGGGAAGACCTCAAAGATCGACCTAATTCAGGCAGACTCAAGTTGTAAACCGTTTGGCTGTGAGAAAGGCGTTCAAAAGTGCTCCGCAGCTCAAAATGACAGCCTTCGCGAAAAAGAAAATGTAGCTTGGTGGTTACGGGGGCCAGGGCCGTTCAGTAGGAGGGCCGAAAGAGCTTAAGGGGCGTGGAAAGGCTTCTATTCACCGACTGTATGCGAGAACAACGTCCGGGGAGCTGTCATCGCCTTATCAACGACCTCAAGAGCCGTGGTAATCGAATTCTCATTTTCTTCTGATGAAAAAACCTTCACGGTTGATGCAGTCATCAGCAAGCAGAACGGCCGCGTGGGAAGCTTAGGCCAGGACGTCTCCGAGATCCGCTACGTGTCCACGAACTCCGTGATGATGCTCTATGTCGTGGCTTTGAATGATGAGAAGATTCCGCCGGTGGGGTTCATGGCCGGTTAAATACTCACCGTGGTCGATTACGGGTACATATTGGTTACGAAAGTCCTGCCCTCGATGTGAAAGTTCACAAAGAAGGCGAACTACGTCTTTCAGCAGGACGGTGCCCCGACCCATACAGTCAAGACGGTGAAAGAATGGTTGGGGTTGAAAATCAAAACTATCATTATATCCTTTATTGTGATTGTGGTAAAAAGTGTAACATAACTTTTGCAATACCCAGGATCTTTGGCCCCAAGTATCCGCCTGTACTGATCAATACGCCACCCTAGAGGATGCATCCCGTTAATGTTTATCGTCACGCCACTACTCCCAAAGCTTCTACATAACCTGGAGTATTGAGTTCGTATTTCTTAAACCGTGTCTGCGAACACGGATATCTCCAAGTCCGAATAGTGAGTTGGTTTCTCTCACAGAGCGCGTTAAGAGCCTTTGATGCATTGAAATATCCTCAACCCCAAGTACGTTGTATCCGCGAGGCTTCGGTTGCTGTGATTCGGGATGATATACATATTGTCTTCTGTTGTGCGCGTGGTCATGTAGGGATTGCGGAAAATGAGTGCGTTTACGAGGAGTCTAGTGTGTTTGCACTGAATGGACGGCCGGGTCGACCTTTTGCTCTTCCACACTCTGGCTACATATGTAGTTGGAATCAGTACAGCCCTTCAGTCTGCATGACAAAGAGGATGGGGGACGGTGGACCTGAATTTTAAGTTGCCTGGCATTACACTCTAACTTTTCCCGTGTCCCTATCTCCAAATGCCTCAACTGTTTCAGGTCGTTTGTTGTCGTTTCCGAATCGGACACACTCATAAATCAGCGTCATTTGATGGAACGCTCCCATAAACATTTCTGTCAAGATTGCTTGGTTCCTCAGACGTTTAGCGTGGCTTAGATATTTATTTGTTATTTTTACTTACCTTTTTTCTCCTTTTTTCCTTTGTTTGTTTAGGATTTAAGTGACTTAGTTTAGATATGATTTTTTTTTAATTTCAGCGGTTATCCTCTCGGTAGAGACCTGCAAAGGGATTATTAATAAAAACATAATTGACTGATGACGCACGTTCCAAAAGACGTCAAATCACACCATTAAGTTGTTGAAGCTACGTTATATCATGGAATGACCTAAACGTTTTCAATGTTTTTGTCTAACATACTAGTTGGAAAAATGTGTGAATATACATGATTTTATTAAACTGAAACTCATCCAGCAACACAATGAAGAGTTCAGTAAGGGACACGAAGGAGGAGAAATTGCATGCCATAAATAACACTTGACGACAAAGTCATACAACTTTCCGATCTCAGACTATTCAGAGCCAGAATAATGGACTCATAGTCTGCTTTTCTAATATCTAACTCAGTTTTATAGTATTATGTTATTATCCTTTATTTGAGGAGTCAAGGGTGGAGGAAGAGTACCATAAACGTTTTAATTCAACCATAAATAAATAATTAGAAAAAAAAAAACACCTTTATGCTAACACTAAAACTGAAATCGAACTCAACCTTGAAGCAGATCCGAATTGGCCTAAATTATTTAATGAAATTTAGGAGACGCAAAAGGCTTCACGTGGCAATCCTTTAAGACAAACGCTCTGGATCAAGCAGCCACCAAGATTGACAAGTAGTTTGTTGACCAACTTGGACTGTTGAGTACGTTTAAAGTAACGACGGCCAATATCCTGAACTAAAACACCTCATGTCTCTTCAAAGTCAATAACATGAGGCTGGATATTGACTGTTTTACGCAAATATAGCCGTTTAAGGGACGAAAATGATGTCCTTTTTAGTCGCGTGCGACTCTATATCTCACTAGGTCGGTAGGTCGGTCCCAGTTTTGCTTTTTGAGTTTGATAATATTGTAACTATTCAGCCGATTCTAACTAAAGTTTAAATCCTTATGTTGTCTTACATTCTCTTTAAAATGATATAATAATTGCCAAGGTTCTACTAAAGTTAGCCCGGGAATTATTTGGCAATAACATCATAACTATATTCGGCCGATTCTAACGAAATTTGAAACCCTTATGTTATTTTACATTCTCTTTCGAATGATAGAATTGCCAAGGTCGTCCCAAGTTTAGTCTAGGACTTATTGAAAGTTTTGAAAGTCGCAAGGTCTTAAATCAGAATAAATGAGAGCACACGACTTTCGCCAGCAGACCTTGTTAACGACCTATTTAATGATAGCAGGTGTTGACTAAACACAACGGTTCATCTCTTAATATGGAGAATATAGTGAGTATTCACTGTGGTCCTTCAAACTCCAGGCTCTATATTTAATAATATTATATGGTAGCATTACTCATCGTTATTCTTCTTAGAAGTACAAATTGATTAGAGAGTAAATTAAGGTAATGTTTTGGCTTTTTCTTTTAGATCGTTTAAAAGGCAATAATACCTCACGGTTGGGTTAAATGTAGTGTAACAATGTGAGGTTGGCTGGGAGAACTACTCAGATTCTGGATGAGATGTTCGTTAACCGCGTGCTTTGTCCGAAGGCATCACTGCACCATTGAGTCTGAATGTGCTGCAAGCAATTCTGTGAGATTGATTGAGAGAATCTCAGACTCTGAGGTGAGGATAAGTGCCTAGGCGCGGGCCTACAAGGAAATTCCCATCGCGTGAGCCGAGTGCAACTTGTGAGGGTAACGGTTTGGGAAGGGGTTATGAGAGGGAGTGAGCCCTAACGCAGCGTGGAAGCTGATGTTAACATTCTTGGTGTACATGTGTATATTTTAATGCATAAAATATATGTATACGCATCGAGACAAATTGACTTTTCTTTAGCTTCGTCAGAACTCGTGCCCCTTGCGGTTGGGTCTTAACAAGGAGAAATTTATTTATTTATAATTAGAGACCAACGAAAGCATCGCGACCAGAAAGGTTTTGAGAAGAGGTTTATAAAATCGAGGAAGGAAGTTACGGGAAGTAAAAATGTGTTAAAAGCACAGAACCAGACTATCGAGAAGAGTAAACTATAAGGGAACCAGGCAATGGCTTCGCCGGGAGCTTGCGCTTCGCTACTAAGATTAAAATTTGAAATCTAAAAAAAAGCAGCCATGGTTAAATTTTTAGAAATTTGATGAACTTCGCCAATTATAATCATTTTAAAAAGGAACTCTAAACTAAATTTTCCGAACTTCACCATTTGTAATTCTTTGGGGTTTAAAAAAAAATATCAAAATTTCGATACTTATATTTATTTCTGAACTTCACCATTTTGTTTTTTGATATTATAAAAGAATTATTAGAAATAACTGATAAAAAAACATAAGTCATAACCAAACTAAGATGAAATTATTATTCAAATACTCAAAAAATCCCCTTTTTAAATTATAGTTAGTGATGATGATTAGGGACCGGGGCCAGCTAACTCTCCTTCGCATGCTTCCATTCAGTACCGAAGGCTGGCGCTCGTTGGATTAAACACTTACAAAAATTGCTCTTTTGCACATTCCAATTTTGCGTATGAATCAACCGCATCGATGTGTTCGGGCGCAGCCGCCCACGGCAGCTGCCACGGGGACCAATTGCCTCGCTTCGTCGCCCTAGCCCCCCATCCTCGCGGATGAGGCGGCCGTGAGCGAGTTTCTCGCCTCCCTCATCATGTTAGTGACGTCAGACGAAACATTTTTCCATTTGAATAATAGAAAAAAAAATTTAAATTCTCGATTTCATTTGGCGCTGATTTCAATTTCTGTCTACGTTTGTTCCAATAATTTATATTTTAAGATCTCAAAATGACGGCTTGGACATCCGGGATATTATTTTTGCTGTTTTTTTATTTCCTAAAACCGTCCAGTGCATCTTGACAACATGTTGAGTTTCTCTCCCTTTTGATGCGTCCGTTTATCAGCCAGTTCTTGTTTGTTTGATTTGCAAGCGAAGATCTATTGAAAAGTATCGGGTTTTGATGACGGTCCTACTCATTTGTACTGCCATGGTAGGATCGAGTTTTTGCATTTTTTTTAGCAGTAACGAACACTATCATAGTGAAAAGAGGTGGGGGGAGCGGTGGACAGTTTCAAGGGGTACGGTGCTTTGGAATGGGGAAAGTACCTCAATTTCAGTCCGGGTACATTCGTCAACAGACTCTAAAAATAACATCTTGAAAATGTAAAACCAACCATTTTCCAATAAAATGTGATCGGCGCGCATCAACGACATGAAAAAAAAGTATTGACGGAGATTAAACGGCAGGACTGGAGGGTGGCCACAACATCCCTGTATATTACCGCTATTTCATATTGCGCTCTCAGGACCCAAACTTTCGGGTGTGCTGTTTCTCACATCAACGGCCCATATCCGGATTTAGTCGCTTTTTACGAGCCTACTTGCAATGGCTGTATTAATATACATAAATCAGTTCTTAGATTTAATCAGTAGGAAAGAAATGGCGTAATCCAGGTTGTAAAATTTTTTAGAGGCTTCATTTTTGTTAAATTAGTAGGCTTCTTTTGGCGAATAAACGCAGAGCGAGAAGAAATGAACTCGCATTACGCCCTCCAAGACTCGCAGCCGACATCACGAACAGGGTTCCTTTTTTGCCCACAAAACGTGAAATTAATTATTTTTTATTATTATTTTCTAATATCTAAGTAGCGAAAACCAACGCGATCAGCTCCGCCAAAAAGTACCTGAATATTTGGAAGAAATGGTGATGTAAGGAGAAAGGAAAAATACTTGAAAGGTATAATGTCTGAGGAAACGAAAGAGGATACTTCTACATTGCCATGGCACGTAACTCTCCTTTACGTTCCCAACTTCTACGATGAACTTACCCCTGTGGGGGAGGTCTTTGAATGGTATGTATAGAAGACTGGTTATCTTTGTTTACTAAATCTATCAATGTATAATTTGTCCTATGCTTCCTAAGGTATTGTCGCATGACAACGTCTTTGATCTGTTGGTGATGATGCTCTTATGACCACCTCGGGGCTGAGGCGACGCGACCAATCAGAGCACTGGTAATCACTGCGAAATTTATCACGTGTTTATGACTGTTTGTTACAACGCATCTGAGTGCAAATTCGCTTTATGAAAGGGTCTTATTCAAGGGGAGTACACAAGTGATTGATTGTGTATGACGAAGTTCATTGAAATCTTCCAATTAATATTTTGGATTTCAAAAATATATTTGGCACAGGGCCAGCTTAAATTGCTGTAAATGGTGTCCGAGGAGAAATGCTGCAAAAGATTAAGATTGGGTTGGCGGACTGTAAACAAAGATCTAAAATTAGCGGAGTGTAATGTATTGGAAAAGCGTCAGCATTTTCATCAAAGATCCGTGATATGACCAATATGTTTATTTGCTTAATGATGACGGTGATTTACTATCTACAATATCTTAGTTAATGAAATAAATTCAGGCTTAGGTACCACAACACAAACAAAGGAACAGAGTTTCAACCGAATGCACATGCCCTAGTAGTAAGGTTCCGAGAGGTTTGGTGACGAGACCAATAATGTTTATTATAGTATATTATGTCATTGAGAATGATACTGATTTACTTAGTATTATATCGAAATTTACATACAAGAAGCTGATGAAAAGTGTCTAACAATGAAGACAGGCTAACCAGACTAACCGATATCGCTAAACTTAATGGATGGTGAGGTAAATGATAAATATGTTTCAACTAAAATGGAAATTTTTCCACCTTGGTCACTGCCCTCAATGGAAACTGCCTTCCTTAACCCAACGCCTGCATTTGAGTAACCTCTAGTTCACAGTGCCCGCCGAAGGAACTACAGCTATCTCTACGGTGGTAAAATACCTAATATAATAATAATAATAATAATTAAACTACAGCTATCTTCCACGCATTTTAATTTCATCTATTTTCATAACTTTCTTTACAATTCTCTACTTAGAAACTTTTCTCGAGAAGCGCCGCTGTTTGTTTTCGTTTTTTAATTAATTAAAAATTACTTAATTCAAAATGTTTAAATCGAAAATAATTACGTGATGATCACTAATCTCCAGTGATTCACCAACATGTATATTTTCTAATAAATTTTCATTACTGGTCACAATCAGACTCAACACTTTATGGTCGTGCCTCGTCTCATCAACTCTTTAATGAAGAAAGCGATAATTTATAAATTATGAGATGTTTTCCTTCACGAATTGCCATTTCCTTACCAAAATCTATCTTTGGGAATTGTAAGCTGCTGCATATAAGTGTTGTTTTTTGTCTAACCAACGACAGAAACGTTTGAAAGATAATCCTTTCATTTACTCATTGTCTTGGCGTCCTATAGACAACAGAGAGGATGATTTAGATGCTATTTATCTTGATTTCTCAAATTGCGTTGGTTTGTATAGAAGCGTGACAATTTAGAAGTTCAATTTATGGAACGACGCATTGGCGAGGATTAATTATTAAATTGGGAGTCCAACTATATCTGCTCTAAAGATCGTTGTGGACTCTTTGAAGAAACACAGCAGCATTATTCATTATCCCATCGAACCTCGCCATTCGGGATCCGTTCAAGTGAACTCCTCTGGCCTAAATGAGTCAAGACGCTTGTAAAATTGATCCCGGTAGTTTATAAAGAGAAGTTGTTCATCTTGACAAGTACTATCAAACAATTATTAATATCATACACCATTTGGGAAAACCTCTACCTCTTTTGAGGCTCGGTAGTATACCTGTTGAACAACTTGATTGCTTTTAAGTTTCCTTTCTAATACTTTGTACTGCGCGTGTTCTTCAGACTCAGTGTTGACCTTATTAGTTCCAACGTGAACAATAAATGTAGTATAATTAGTGACTCCAGCTGCAAATTCACATGAATCCGTCATCTCTTCGACTTTACTAACTGGGTAACAGTAACCTCGTCTCTTCGTCGGTGACGTTCCTCACAATTTCTTCAGCTGCCCCATCATAATTGAATTAAAGATGGAACGTAAATACCTATTTTCGGATCATTCGCGCATACACAAGTTACAATTGCCGGGAAGACAAAATTCTCGATTTAAGCAAACGAAACAGTAATGGAAAAAATGGATAGCCATGAATGTAATTGCTTAGACAATGTCTGGGCATAAACCACAACAACGATAAAAATAAATAATTAGGGGAGGGACCCTATGAAGTGGAATGGACGTCACAAGGGAGATGACGGAAGCTCAGTGAGGGTAGGTTCAGCCGGAGAAGTGCCAGTGGCTTCATGACATTATTATTATTATTATAGATTTATACGCTCATTCCCTATCATGTGCGCACCAATCTCTCATCACGCTCACAAAATTTGGTGCGAAGATCATTCCGAAAGGGGTAAAATCACTATGAAGCGAACTAGCAAATGGATAAAGACTGATTTAAATCGACGACAACAACTAATTGACTGAATCGAGAGACATCACGACCATTCCCGCGAGACGGTGGGAGTAGGATTAGGTCACTCGGAAGAGGTATAAATCTATAGGTCGACAAATATGGGGTCACCAGTTATAGGTTTGGCCTAAGTAGGCCTTGTTTGAATTGCAAGGCGATCCTATAATGGTTTGGTAAAGTGGTTTGCTTACAGGTTTCTTGACGTACGGTTCGAGGGGTATTAACCGATCAAGGTTTGTAAGTAAAAGGCTCCTTTGTGCAAGAAATTAACCTTTTGTATTTTTATACCATTTTGCAATGTTTACACTTACGGTAAAGATTTAATTTGTGCAACAGAATATTTTAAATTGGGTTATAATGGCAAGAGCAAAAATAATGGAGATTCGCAGAGCGGTGAATTAAGAGTCTAATAACACTGGTCATCACACATTTTTCATCAGAGACCTGACTATACTTTTATAAATGCATTTTCCATGTTGAATCCGAATCTGCCTTCAGATTTGCTCTAGCACGTACCGTTTTTAAGATATCCCAAAATTCAAAATCGCCGCCTGCAATTATAAAATGTAGTATACTGCTGGTATTGCTCTATTGCATGCATCATTATTGTACTGCTAAGATGAGCAAACTAGATGCTTCGTGAGTTCTTGCTGGTTAAATGGGTATAGAGAAAAATGCATTTACATTTGTAACCCGCATGCATATTTTGCGCAATTATTTATAATTGTTTTATGCTTTCAGATTTCTCATGTGATGTGCATCTTCTAAGCTGCTCCTTCTGCGTTGATCATAATAGGCTTCCAAATATTTCCACAAAGCAGTAACAATGCCTCGAGAGTGCAAAAATCATCCAGATAAATTCTGCTATGTGGGCATTTTACAACAAAATCTCAGCAGCCTAATATCGCAAATGATATAAAGAAAACGTACAAACTCTACTTCGGTTGCCCTCTGGGTAACCAAGATAAAGCATGGGTACTTCACCAAATTTGTACTTCCTTCTCTAATGGATTACGTGACTGGATTAACAAAAAGAAAGCTTTAATGCCCTTCGCTGTTCCTATGATATAGAGAGAGCTCAGAGATCATCTCGAAGATTGCTATTTCTGCAGTGTAACTAAAAAAAAGTTTTCTGGAAAGAACAAGCACCAAATTGTTTATCCAACCATGGATTCGGCGTGCAGACCAGTTCCACATGATGTATCTTTGCCAATTCCAGTCCCACCTGATGATGGCCTCGTATCTGATGATATCAGTGATGATAGCAGTACTGAAGGTGCATGCATATTAGATGCGGATGTGGAATATAAGGATGCTAACTCTGAGCCAAAGTTATTTACTCAGGAAGATTTGAATGATCTTGTGAGAGATCTGTCACTGTCAGAGGAGAAAGCAGAACTTCTAGCATCTCGACTACAGGAAAAATTCTTACTCGAGAAAAATGTGCATGTGAGTTACCTTAGAAAGCGTAATCGTGATTTAACTTCATTTTTCACAGTTAATGGACCTCTCTGTTACTGCCATAATATAAATGGATTGTTCGAAGCCTTTTCACAGACATATCAGGCGTCTGACTGGCGTCTCTTTATTGGTGCTTCTAAGACAAGTCTGAAAGCTGTCCTCTTGCACAATGGCAATGTAAAGCCTTCCATTCCTATTGGCCATTCTGTCCACCTTAAGGAGACATATGACAATATGGATATTCTTCTTAAAGCCATAAACTACCAAGCCCATCAGTGGTACATCTATGGTGATATAAAAGTCACAGGCATGCTAATGGGTATGCAAGGAGAATTCACGAATTACTGTTGCTTTTTCTGCCTGTGGGATAGCCGTGCCACTGCAAAACATTATGACAAGTGTGACTGGCCACTTCGATCCACATATGAGCCTGGAATAAGCAGTGTTTAGTCTGTCCTCCTGGTAGAGCCTCAGAAAATATATCTGCCACCTTCTTATTTCAAACCAAGTCTAATGAAAAATTTCGTGAAAGCAATGGCTAAGGACAATTCTCAGGGATTCCAATATCTGTGCAAAAGATTTCCACCACTGAGCGTGGCAAAACTAAAAGAAGGCATATTTTGGGGACCACAAGTCAGGGAGGTTTTAGCAAACCCTGACTTCGAGAAGACCCTCATTCCTCTTGAAATAAATGCGTGACTAGCCTTCAAGTGGTTATGTGCAAACTTTCTAGGCATCAACAAGTCACCTCCATACAGGGATGGCGTGGAAAACCTTCGTCAATCTTATAAAGAAATAGGATGCCGTATGTCACTTAAAATCCATTTCCTGCATTCGCACCTAGACTTTTTTCCAGAAAATCTTGGAGCCGTAAGTGACGAGCAAGGTGAACGTTTCCACCAGAATATCAGGACCATGGAAATTTGCTATCGAGGATTTTGGAATGAGAGCATGATGGGATATCATTGTTGGATGTTGTATCGTGATAATCCTGAGAAAAGATTCAAACGCAAATCTCATGCAAAACGTTTATGAACTCGAGTTTTGACTATTTAGCCCTTCAATCATTGTTTACCATTCTTATACATGCAATATGAGTACCATTAACATCATGATGCTTGTGGAATAAACTAAACTTGGCTATTTATCTTTATAATATGTTTATGCCAAAAGAGAATGATAAATTTTAGCGTTTCTATATGTTAAATGCATCATTTTGTGTCAGTTCAATTTCTCCATGCACATGGATATATACAGAAGGCAATTTTTTTTCTAGCAATGGCGCTATGCAACCATATATTACCAGTTTCGGCAAAGAAATCAGAGTAAAACGCTACATTCTATCAGCGACGGCGGTCATATTGCATTTTAGAATATCTCGAAAACCTGATGTGCTAAAGAAAAACTAAAGTCGGATTTGAAATCAGCGAAAGAAATGGCATGGAAAAAGTTTGCTCAGGTCTCTGATGGTTAAAGAAAGTTCAAATTTGTTGGCCAGTGTAATTTATAAAGATAATAAAAAATTATGATAATGATAATAATAAGGAACTTTGAATGAAATGTTCTCTTATTTATACCCAGTATCATTTTGGAGTCGACTAGTAGCTCCGCCTTCCTTTGGTCGTTAAGGCGATATTTAGCTACCTACCAGCCCAACAGAGCCTGTGATTTGGTTGAAGTCTAGCCTGTGATTGGCTGAAATTCTCCACTTCGTATCCTAATTTGGGGTTCTCTTCCCTGCGAGTTTATCATAGAGACTCCGTTTGCTTAGAGCTAAGATGCCCTTTATCAAATTTTACATTAAGGCAAAACATCTTTTTGTCGCAGGTTCTGTCCCCATTCCAGACAGCTCTAATTACTCTGTTTGTCTATCTGCTTTCGCACTCGGGTGCAATAGCCTTAATGGTAGTGGGGTCTCCATCCAGCTATTCTAATCAGATTTCGCTGGTTCACAAATTGTCTCCAAACAACCTTCCTTTATTGCTCCTACCATTTCTTCATTGACACTCAGACCTGGCAAAATGTATATTTGTCCTTTTCTCTCTCTCTCTCTATCTATCTATCTTTGTGTGTGTGCAGTTATTGCACACTACAAATCTCGATGCAACCCAATCAGGAGAGCGACGTCACTAAAAGGAATAACATTAAAACCTTTCTCGAAATCACTTATTTAATGCTAATATTATAACGATATTTGAATATTCAAAACAAAAGTTTGAACAATGTAGGGGTAACTTTCGGAAAGAAATGGTAAAACTTGGGGGATGGGGAAACACCTGCATAATATGACGAAGTCTGGAAACTCTCCATCAAGTCTTAGAGCCGAAAATATGTTAAGGCAACATAGAAGAAAAATATTAAGAAAATGTTTAAATTTATTTATTAAGGAAATTGGAAATTGGGTGGAAAAAAGAATTATAAGCATGTCATTGACAAAGGCATGAGTGACATGCCTCCTTTACATTCAGAAACCATGTTGAGGCTGAAACGAAGAATATATTAATAAATAAGATATTAAAATTAAAGTGACATAAAATAACAAAAAATGACCTACTAACCAAGGTCGAGATGGTATAGTAAACCACTTGAATAGGATTGGATTAGGAGAGGGAAAATAAAGGTCGGATGGGTGAATTTCGACCTTCTTCCTGACCCTCAATTTCTAAATAAATACGAAATCTGCTGTGAACGAGAGTGAAAGAATAAAAGTTACGAAACTTGAAAATAAAAATGCGAACTTCATTAAATATATACTGCCGTAGGAAGATGAAAGGAATATCTCACAACGCACAAATGTTACGAACGTATTTTCTCTCACACAATCGCACTTTCACTCCTTTCTAAGTGCTCAGGTTTTGAATTCCTGTTTGTCCACTCCCTGCCTGGACAAAGGCTGGCTCCATTGTTGCCTGTGATATATAACGAGTCTTCCTTCCTTTTCCTACCTTTTCAGCCAGTGGTTCCAAATTAAGAGGGGTAAGCCCCGAGTGACTGGGGTCACTGATGAACATTCAACGAATCCCAAAGCCTATCGAATAGTTCTGAAACACGTACCCGATCACCTCAATGATTAATGTACGGTCTTTCGAGTCAAATGGGTGAATACGTACCCAACGGAACACAGCATCCTGCCTTAAATAAAGAAAAATGAATTTTCTTTAACATTTCATCACTTCTTTATTAATTAAAATTAAACGTGGCAAATATTTATCTCAAATTTAGCTGCTCGTTACACTGAGACTCCCTCGGGAGAGTTGCGTAAGAAACCCAATTTTTCGAGGACGCTACCTCGGCAAGCGAATCTCCCTATAGATCGATCTACGCCTAGTGACGACGGGCGGCATCCTCGCTAAACCAGACACCCGATTCAGGTCGAGGACTCAACAAGGAGAAGGAAATGGTGTGTGTGTGGGGGGGGAGGAGGTAATATAGCATTGGGTGAACGTATAATATAGACCCTACCAGACGACTGGCTTTGCGGCTTATATAGATAAGGTATTAGGGCGGGTCATACTTTGGGGCCACCATATATTTTCATGAAATCCTTTAATAAGGGGTGCTTAAATGATAGATTTTCCGGTGAAGATTTTGAAAAAGAACTTTATTTTGTTATATAATTGCTCCTTCCATACATCAATTTCCATTTAAATAAAAGTAATTTTTTTTACTTTCGTCACGAGCTTATGTAACCTATTTTTATTTAATCCCAAGTACACACAAACACAAAGTGACCTCAAATTTACATGTTTATTAAGTGAGTAAAGTGTATGCAAAGCTCCACATATAGCTGCATGGGTCACTTTGGGTCATATTCAAAAGCTAAACTTCACAAGAGTACACAAATCTTGCTTTGACTTATTCCTGGACATCAGACGTCTTCTTGTCTCCTGTGCCCTGATTCTTCCATGCCTCTTTTCATTTGAGAAATACTTGGAAGAAGCCTCAGTCAACATTCTTACAACCCTCTCAATGCGATGTGTGTGACAAAGTCAGTCAGGTATTTTCATAGGAGAGTCAATAAAGTTTGTCAATTCAGAAGTACTTAAAGAGCAAGTGAGAGGTAGCTCAGAGACATCCTCTGACCAATTGATCAGATCTCCAATCCTGGTATCATCACAATTGATGCCTGGTGTCCTTCTAAGCCTTACAAAGGAGTATCCCAGTTGAGTATTTGGGTCCCCTTCTCCCCTGATGGTTTGGATTCTTTTCATCCCTTCAGTTCTCTCCGCCTGATCTTCAGAGCATAGGAGGGTTTGGAGGATGGCTTCACTGTATGCATATCAAGCTGATCTCTTAACAGTGGGCAAAACAATATCCAACACCTTCCTCTGAGACTTAAGGCAATGAAGTTGATGAAGAATGTGTCTAGGTCCCTCGGTCCAAGAGTACCTAATCTTAACATTAAACCAACATGGGTAATATACACCAATTAACTCAACAATCAGTCGTAGATTCTTAAAGGCTTTTCCTTTGAG
The DNA here is from genome assembly GCA_963969495.1 of Ceratothoa steindachneri. Lineage (NCBI taxonomy): Eukaryota > Metazoa > Arthropoda > Malacostraca > Isopoda > Cymothoidae > Ceratothoa > Ceratothoa steindachneri. The sequence goes on from OZ018327.1 coordinate 121,428,872, forward strand.
CTCATGTTTTGACACCCACAGACGAAGAAGTCTGTTAGCTGTGATTTACTGGTCCTATTTCCAATAGAAAAAGCCCTGTAGGAAGCACTTAATCTCTGATTGCCGATATAATTCTATAGCCATAATGTTGATCAGTGGAAAGATCTTGCACCACTTCCTGAAGTATCTTGGTAAGAGGAGGACCTAAAGATATTTGAGTGAAATTTCGGTTGATATCCTGTTGGTCCGGAATATCTGTTGTCAGATAGTGTTGGGCCATCCAGGTTGATGATTAGATTATTGAGAGGGAGTCCCCCAGTGTGCAGGTTACAGACCAACCAAACAAGCTTTCTTCCAAATGGAGCTCCATTTTTCGCATTACTCCAGCATTTACACTTGTGTTTACATTCGGGGAGTGTCTTCCAATGGCCATTAAGCTTTGATCCAAACCCCTTTCCCTCAGCTTTCGGCCCAAATGGAGCTCCATTTTTCGCATTACTCCAGCATTTACACCTGTGTTTACATTAGGAGAGTGTCTTCCAATGGCCATTAAGCTTTTATCCAAACTCCTTTGCCTCAGCCATCCAAACATAGCCTTAGCGATCTTCTCTGCGTGTGATTCTTCTTTCGTAGCATTTTCTGGGACAAAGTGGAAGAGGTAATTTCTCCAGGCTCACCGATGACAGTGTACTGCTCCTATTTTGCTTTTGCTGGAAACAATTTTTCACTTCCCTCTGCCTCTATCATAAAATTTGTCACATCAATTCATTCATCAAAGATAACACAAGAAATTCCCCCATCCTTCCTTAAGTTTTCATCAAACTCATGTTCAATAACTGTCATTAGCTGTTCCTGTGATCTCTTAACTTTATTCTTATCAATTACTTTACTTGTATCTTCATCAGTAATGAATCCAGCATCTATTAAAGCTGCTGTTGCTATAGCTGCAGTTAGTCTCAATCCGCCACCATACCTTATACTAGCAAGAGCAATATTTGGAATTTCATCGTAATTCTCTCTATTCCTGGTGGAAGATTCCGGCTCTTGGGCAGCTTCCAAAGTTACTTCATCACCCAAACTGTTGTCACCATCAGAATTTTCTGCCTCCAGATCTCCACTTCTGCCAAAAAAATGCTCGATTTCTTTTCTTGCTGCTTTCCTGCTAAAACAGCGCTTTCCTCCTTACTTTTTCTCTTTATTTCTGCTATCCTTTGTTTTTCTTTGCTTTCTGAAGCTCTTAATTGTCTATTATGCTCTGGAATATCAGGATCTCCAAGTTAAAAGGTACCTTTACTTCCAACCTTCTCATTTTATCCCTTAATAAAGGCCAGTTCCCTAGTAGGTATTTTTTCTCTTTTCTACAACAGCAATTAATGTGGGCTTCAGTCTCACAGCCATTACAACCTACTTCCCACAACTGGAAATTTGGCATTTGCATGTCAATATATCAAATAACTTATCTAGTTTTGCAATGAATCTCTCTTTTAATTCAATTTTACCTTTACCAAGGAAAACTTTTACTGCCTCCTTTCACACCTCCTTAAAATTTTATATTATTGTGACCTTTCAATTTACAATAGGTGGTTTGAAGAGAGCATTAGCTTTGGTCCATTGATTAATCAAGCCCTGATACATGTCTTTTACAAATTGGTCCACTTCATAATTCCTCCGGTCATCTTCACTTTGCTCCCTCAGGTAGATGACGTACCTCAAAATATCTCTTATTGTTGCTAACTCAGACACCATCAGATCTTGCCCATTCCCTCAAAAAATAAGTCAGATGAGAACTTGATTTGGACCTTGTGTTGATTTTCGCCATTGTCACACTAATCGCAGGTATATCTGAAAATGAAAAGATGACACTTAGATTAAAAAATAATCTCTACCAAATAATTATATGTTATTCTAAAATAATCCACAGCCTTTACAAGCATTAAAATAAAATGTCAATGCTCTATAAACAGCTACCAGTTATAATAGTTACCAGAACTGGTAACACTACTGAAATATTGCCTTCCACCGAGTAATGAGTACTGACTACTTGCAATTTTGGAGTTAGACGAAACTAAATTAAGGGTCATTTTTAAGAGGTTTCCTACTTCTCATGTCTCTCTAATACATTTTTACATTTTTTTAGACAAATATCTTTCAGACTGTAGGGGTGCGAAAATGTATAAGAGAAAAACTTCCTTCCAAAAAGCGAGAATATAAATAGCCCATTAAATTACCAAGTCAGCACGGACTAAGCCGTCTCGTAATGGTAGAGTGCTTGCCTCGGGATACAAAGACCCAAGATCGATCCCATACAGTTCACAAATTTTTACGAAGAAAATTCTCGAAGAAAACGGAGAATACTTCAAGGACTAACTAATCTAGAAAGACCAAGAAATCGACTCAAGAGAAAACCACGCTCAAAGAAAACGGAATTCAAGGAAATACGACTTTCAAGGGCTAACTCGTCTCAACTCATCTCATCCCATCAAAATCGTCAAGAAGCATCAAGAAGTCATCGCGTCATCAGAATTGGAAGGAATCTTCACATACATCGTCGTTAAAAAGGAAGATACATCAAGAAAAAGAAGATCAAGAATTAACTCAGCCAACTTAAAGAAGAAAGAATCTCAGCCTACAAGAATATATTGGAGTCCGTTACATGACAGTTAATGTTTCAAGGGGCACTTCAGTCAAGAAATATCTTAAATATGAAAAATGCCCCCCCCCCCTATCATAAGACAACCTAAATGTATTGATGATAGAGAACGGTAAATTTGATCTTTAATGGGTAACTAAAATAATAGTAAAATATAGTAAACCAGGCAATGGCTTCGCCACTGTTCCCCCCCCCCCTTCCGTTTCAAAATATCACGTTGCTAAAATATAGTTTTATAGAAGAAGATATACAAAAATAAATTTTCTGAACTTCACCATATTTAATTCTTTGGGTTTTAAAAAATTCACAAAATTTCGATACTTATATTTATTTCTGAACTTTGATAAAAAAACAGAAGTCATAACCAAACTAAGATGAAATTATTATTCAAATACTTAAAAAATCCTCTTCTTAAATTATAGAGCTAGTGATGATGATTATGATGATCAAGTGAAGATCCAGAACTAACAATATTTCAACTTCAAATTGATGTACGTTAGATCAATCATGATTTAACTTTTCTGTCAAAAGTATGTTCTTTTCACCAATATTCATCAATTAAATACCCCTCATCACCAGTGTTATAAAATGATAGAGTATGATCCGCCCTAATAAGGTATATACCATTAATTTGCACCTGTTATGGGATTCATTTAACAGTGAGGTCTACCCCACCTCAAATTCGGTCCTGTTCGGCGTCTTAAAAAGCGCTATTCAAGAGTCGCATTTCTTCAAAACACAAACAGCCCTTGCATCATATAGGCTCGGAGCCTAATCTAGTGGGAACAATCCTTCCAATGCTCCTCTCCTTTAGAACAGCCTCTTATATTAACATTAACTTCTTTGTGGGGAGACCTGGCTACTTAATTGTTGTGACTTGATAGGCTTCTGTATTCATCTGATTACGTTTCCTTCAATGACTGCGAAGAACACGAGTTTCGTACATTTGATGGTGAGGTTTCTTGTAATGGGGATATTTGCTGATCAGAGACATAAGATCAACCACAGTATTTAATTTTTCAACATGTTTGATATATTTCTCGAGTCTTCTGCAAAGCTACTGAAGGATCTTTTTATTCGGAGAAAGTGGGATTGCTAAATTCCGTCATTTGAGCCGCTTCCAAAAGGGTAAATTTCATTCTACATCTTGTGGAGAAAAACGCAAATACTTCATCAATTTGCTAGGCATTAATTTATTGGCTGGTATCTTTGGCTTCTATAGTATAACTTGTCGGGGGAGTTTTGGGGAGCGTGCTAGATGATACATTTTATTTACAGTACATATGTACCTTAATTTACTCCATAAATGCAAACAGTAATCTAATCTTAAACGAATCGGGGTTTTTCGTTAATCAAAATTGAAAGATTTTCTCTTATTTTAAAGGTTTACGATCTCCCCATCCCATCGGTCGTTTGCGTTTATTCACAAACGATTCCAAATTTTCTTTGATTAGTCATTATTACATTCAGATATTTTTCTGCTTCACATGTTTATATTTACATGCTAAGGGGTTGAGGAGGGGTATTTGTTAAAGTTAACTTATTTATATCAGTTCATTTACAATATAACCTTACTAAATTCCTGGCCATTTTTTTCAAAGTTCATATAAGTTCAATTGTATTGATCAGTTTGGTACCATAAGGGAAAGACCTACCATTATATAAGGTGCAATATCACGGTTGGTAGATCATTTACCTCTAACAGAAAAGTGTCTACCCTAAGGAGATATATGGCGTTTATAATTTCTCCATTAGTATTATTACAAATAAAAATTTTTGTTTTTGTATATTTTGTATAAACAAATCTAATGATTCTATTTCAGCAATTTGGTCAGCTGAATTGTAATTATAGTTTGGTAGTCGTTTGGTAGTTATTTGGATGCACTGACGGAATTAATGAACTCGTTTTGTAATGTCTTTTCATTTACATTTTCTTTACCGTTGCATTATTTAAATTTTTGTGGGGTTTATGATCATTTTCGACATTCCACTAAATTTTAATTTGCTGTACATAGTGTTAGTAGCATTTAATGTGTTGTAACAACAAGTATAAAGGTCCCATCTGTTGGAAAATTGCACAAGGTGGGGAATTAGTCACATGCAAATTAAGTCGCCTTCTGGCCTAGGATTCACATAACTTTTAACGAGGTTGAAGATTTGCTCTAAAAGTTTAACTTGAAATATTCCCTAATGGGCGCCTCAGCCTAAACTTTAGGGAGACACAGATTGCGCTGCATATTTCTATGCACAATACACATATTTGTTAAAAACATGCTTCTGAAATATATTTCTAGGTCTAGAAATTAAATTTTGCCCCCAAGGTTATCTTTGACTCGTTTGCCCCTCACACAAATTTAGCCAACCAACTGCATTCGACTATTAGAGGAAGCGCCTGCGACGATGAAGTTGAAGGTCGGCGCTAAATCCTCTGGGGTGAATGGTTTGAGTCTGAGATAATATGCTTTCTAATAATTAGTGAACCAATGTAAAATGGACAAAAATATTATATCACAATTGTATATTTATTAGTGGAAGCACGAGACAAGCAAGCGGACATCTAAAGTTCCCACGTGGCCACACAAACATATGCACGCTAGGAAACAGCTTCCAGACGGAACGACCTCAATAATTGATAACAGAGGCAAGCCGAGGAAATACAGGGTCGTATGTGCTTTGACCAACTTTGAAAAAATATGGAGTTTCATTAAACGCACATACCTCTTGTAACTCCGCCAACGGTGAACAAAGAAACTGACAAACATATTTCTTATCATTAGCTTCGCCCCGTGCCCTGGTTAAAGAAAAGAGGTCACGCCCTTGGTGTTTAGGGGCTTATATATACATACGACCGTAAACATTAAAGAGAGGAGACTAAGATAGAAAGAGAATCAGTTAAGTCGTCTGTCAGTATAGCTTACTTGCCATTTTGTTATTACTAGCGTTACAAATCCGTTCCTCGTCGTTAAGTCCTGCCTCCTTATCCCCAGCTACCTAACATTAACAGAAATCTTACACACGGCCGCTAGGACTTAAACTATTTCGCTTGCTCCAATTTTAGGTAGGCCCAAGCTAAGAATAAAGCCTACTTATCGCCGCTTTCCTTTCGAGTCCTTTTCCTTTACCCGTGATTACCAAGACTCTGGCACCCACCCTAGACGATTATTCTCTGTCAGAAACTTTGGGAGTCAGAGCAAACTCGACTGGAAGACTAAAATTAGGCCTAGTACCTGCAAACTCCAATACACTCTTATAAACTTTCAGTAGCTGCCAGACTTCACACACCCCTAAAATCGTCAATGAAATTGACTTGATCTCTAGCAGTATCTCAACCATCAATTTGCTTTCCTTCAGCAGAATATCTTCAGTTGGCCGTTAGAAGTAGATTTCTTTACAATACAAACCTCTAAATCAATTTCATCCTTGTCAAAACCTAAAACTGAAAACTGATATCTTCGTCATTCTTACTGACAATCTCGGCTTTGTCTCTCGCTGTAACTACGTGGCAAGGGGAGTTGAAGCTTTGCCCTTGGCTCGGCCGCAGATTGCATGACTGGCAGACTCTCTTTAGGGGCAAGATCAGCCGCGTTTCAAAGTCACCAGTCATTGCTATGGTCTTTCTTAATTGCCCACCGTGACACCTGATTGCAGATTGCAACCTCTAACTAATTCTTTCTGCGTTACCCATCCCATGAAGTTATAAAGTCGATTCATTGAAGTAATGTAGCAGGAAACGGCCACTACAGGAGCGACAGGCTCGTTTATGTTAAAACATTCTTGCAGAGAAGTCAACCCTAATTAGAGAGAAGGAAAAAAATGAGAATATTTTCGATCTCGATCATTACACAAGATCTCTTTTCTGAAGAAGCCTCACTTGCTATCACTACGGTAGTTTGCTCAGCAACACTGATGCGCTAGATCAATTTTGGATGAATTTGGTATGGTCTGATAAGACCAAAATTGAATTTCTTGGACGGAATGCAGATCGCCATGTTTAGTGCCGTAATGGAACCTCCTAAGATCGAAGAAGCCCTCAATCCACTACAGCCAAGCATGGAGGTGGCAAAAATATGGTGTGTGGCTCTGTTTTTTTCAATGGTAGGGGTGCGCTCTTCATGTAATTGATGGAGCAATGAATGGAGCAAATACTTAACGTTAACTAGGAAAGTGCGGGATGCCGAATGATTGGATGTTAAAGAAAGATAATGATCTGAAATACACGGCGAAGGCAACACGTGAGTTCTTCCAACGGTACAATATTAGTATTCTACCGTGGTCTAGTCAATCCTCTGAGTTGAATCTGATTGAAAAATTGTCGCAAATATTGAAGGAACAATTTTTCAAGAGGAGACCTGCAAACCTCACTTATTTGAAAGGTATAAAGAAGGAGTAGACAGATATTCGAACAAAAATGTTGCCAGGACTTGGTCAAGTCTTACAAAAAATGCTTGACAGCAGTAATAACAAACAATGGTGGTGCGATGAAATATTAGGATCTATCTAGTATCCAATAACTCACTTCCGTCTTTATAATTGTTTTGTTTAATAATGTCATACTGTCATAGTCTTTTTTTCTCTCTAAAATTGAATAAAGAAGTATTAATAATATAGGTGTATGAATGATACACAAAATTTATAGTTGGAAATAATTTAAACTATTTGTTTCACCTCGGTGTATATATCTTAGACACCTGTTCGCTTCTTTCATCTTGATTATCTTGGCGAATATCTGCCCATAAACGGACTGGCAGAGATCCTCTCGTTGCTTAGCGTTTCTTAGTTTTACCTGAATAATAATAATAATTCTTGTTTATGTGTGCGGTTTTATTGGGTCATCTGTCTTTATTGTTTGGACCCTCCCTCCAACAAGCAAACAAACTATCTTCACTTACATATTTGGTGGATGACTGGGGCACTTTAGTGAACGTTGTTATTAGTACACAAAAAGGGGATTGTAGATGATTGCACAATGTGAGATGAACATGAAGGGGAATGATGAAGTTTGTGTGGGATAGCTGGAATGGAGTTTGATCAGGTGTGAATCGTGGTAGAGGTAAGAAACGAGTAGACATTATTATTATTTTATGAAAGTAGTGTTGGTTTCTGTCTCGCTCCCTGCACTTAGTTCTAGTTCCATATTGAGGACTCAAGTTTATACTTTTTGAGCGCCACTGTCCATGGGTATGAACTTGTTCCTGAGGGTGTATAACAGTCCTTACGAGTTCCAATATTTATGGTTGCGAAGTTGGTAACGCATTCTTTTTCATCCTGAAAATGTTCCCTGTTCTTTTATTTACATTTATCCAGTTATTTCCTTTTCTCTCCTTATTCCTTCTTTTTCACCAGGTTATAAATCCCGTTTTCGGTGGCACTTTCTTTTTTTATTATTTTTTAGTCCCCCTCTTTGCCAAGAAATGTGACGATGCTCTCCTTGGTTTTGCTTTATTTAAAAAAAATAAATTAAAAAATATAAATGGGGCAACAGGGGTGGGTACAGGAGAATTGCGCTTGGTTGGCTGGGAGCATGAGACGGAACACAGAGCTCCCCTGCACCTAAGCGCGACGACTGCGTTGTCCCCGAGACTATCGGCACATTCTTGTAGAATGTCCCAGACTGTGGGAACTTTCGCGTCGCTAAATGTTCCGGTACCCGAGCGAGCGGGGTCGCTACCGCTTGTCCCTTGCGCTCGGGACCTGTTCGTTCACACAGACTTGTAGAGTATCTGACTTTTTGGAGGAGACTGGCCTCCTCCATTGTATGAAGTAGTTTGTGGGCCGGTTGGGGACGCTCGGGCCCTTGATGAAGCGGGTCGCTCCCTGGCGTTTGAGTGTAATTAGTCGCGGGCGACTCTACATCTCACTATGTCGATCGGTTGGTGGGTCCCCGTTTGGCTTTGGGGGGGGGGGGAGGGGTTGTAATAACAGTGTGACTTTTCGGCCGAAAAGAGCGAAATTTGAAACTCATGTGTTGTTTTCCATTCTCTTTCGAATAATACAATTGTCAAGGTCCCCCCAAGGATAGTCCGAGAATTATGGAAGTTTTGAAGGTCGTAAGGTCATAAATCAGAATAAGTGAGAGCACGCGACTTTGCTCAGCAGATCTTGTTTCTTTTTGTCTTTTTTTATTTTAAAATTTAAAAAATAGCCTAAAAGTGTTAAGTGCCTTAACAAAGAAAGTAAGAATAGCATAGTTAGATTAAACAGGAAGCTCGCTTCTCACTTTCATACTTAGGAAAAAAACAACATTTATATATAATTAGATAGACAGATAGATCGATAGATAATAGATATACCAATACGAATTAAATGCATAGTAGTTCACAAAGTTTAAACTTTGTTTTCAAAGCTCAGCTGTTCTTTATCCAATTCTCTCATATGTGCCACAACTTTGTAATTGATTTTTCGACCGTAAATGATTCAGCAAAATTCGCCCGTTTAACCTTACAAAACACAAACACTGCTGAAAAACTCAGATGTTCTTAATATCCAATTCTCTCATGTTTATCAAATTTGTAATTAATTTTTCCTCCCTCTTGATGATATTGTTGCAAGAATCTGCCATCTTAGCAAAAATTAACGAAAATACCGCTTGGAAAAAACTACCTAGGACAAAGAATGCTTAGGAAAAAGAATGCTAAGGAATCTGCTATACTACTCGTATGATAAGATCCTTTTCTAATTACCAGTGCCACCCAATTCTAAGATAGGTTAGGAAAGATTGTATGCCCTCCAACTGATCGTAAACGTAGCAAATAAACAAGCAATGTTGGAAATTGACCTGCTCTTCTTAGGTTAATATTGGTAGACTGACTTCAAAACCCTGTGAAAACTGCTCCCGCGAATTGCTGTGATCGAACCTCTTGTAAGAATCATCCTTTAACGTCAGATTGCACCTTGTACCAAACTATCAGGCAGTCCTTTCTCACCAAGAAGGATGCCGTTGCGCCGAATGCCTGATCACCTTGACTTGTGGACCATCTACCGACTGAGGGTCATTGGCATCATAGCCATAGTTACAAGGGTAGAAGGGGGCACAATTTTTTTTTTAAATAACAAGACTAATTTCAATGATTATGCCTCTGCAGGTAGGCGCCTGATGAGCCCTTTTAAGTAAAAACAAGGTCTACTGACCAACCGTCGCGTTCTCTCACTTTATCTGATTTTTGAGCTTACAGCATAAGGGTTTCAAATTTCTTTAGAATTGGCCAAATAGTTATGATGTTATTGTCAAAACAAAATAATTCCTGTGCTACCCTTGGGAGGATCTTGATAATTGATCCTAAGAAAGAGAATGTAAAACAACATAAGGGTTTCAAATTTCATTACCATCGGCAAAATAGTTACAATTTTAGTACAAAAACATTAAAAAGCAAAACGGGGACCGACTGACATGTGAGATATAGAGTCTCCCACGACTAAAAATTGGGAAACAGTTGAATATTAGGGCTTTCTTCCATATCTTTTCACTTCTTCTAATTTCACCAGTTTCTTGATGAACATCCTAATTTTGTGCAAAGATGCTTCGATGTTTTTTGTTAATATAAACCATTCAAGGAGATCTAACCTCTAGGAAAGAGAAAACTTGAGCAAACTTCAAGTACTTTCTTACACTAAATCAGTTAATTCTAAATTAACGTTCGAAAATTCTTGGAATTTGTTGTTTTTCTTCTTTCCTTCTGGTAAAAATCTACATTTGCTGCTCACTTCACTCGCTATTTTGTGAGATTATCCAATTATTAAAATAATTCCTCACTTCCTCCCTTATATCATCCTTTTCTCCTCCCACACACTTGCAACAGAGTTCATAACCTTTAACTCTTCTTCCACACATTTTTTTGAGGTTAGCCCAAACATCTGTAGTTCATTAATTTATTGCCTCTTTCCAAACACGCCTACTTCTCTTCCTACCAACGCAACACTCCCACACACTGTCAAGGCCTGGTAAAACTGTGTGGGAGAATTATTTTTTAAAGCATTATACAGCATATGTAATCCCTTACAGCAGTGGTTCTCAACCTTTTGGTGCTAGCACCACCTTTGCCAAGCTTTTCAGATTTCCCGGCACCGTTATTGGAAAATCTCGTTGGCCTATATTGTTTTCAACCCCTATTGCCCATTAAGGTACTCTTCCTCACATGGCAGTGGTTCTCAACCTTTTTCATATGGTGTTTTATTCAAGCTGTCAACCTTTCCAAGTTAATTTTTAGACATTTTAATGCTCCCATAAGTATATAAAAACACATATATATTCTGATAGTGCTTTATTAATAATTAAAAAATAATAGCATAACATACAAAAATACGATCATCAGTAGTAAGATAGCATAATATACCACAATATGAGCCATGCATTTATCACTGCGAGACCTGAGATGGCTGCTTGGAACACAGACTCTTAATATTAGGTGTAATTGCTGAGAATGTTACTCGCATATTGTCCTCAAGAGATAAAAGTTTATTTCTTGATTCAGATTTAATTGTTCCCATGGCAGAGAATGCTTGCTCGCACGAAGACGATGTGGAGAAATGTAAAAGTAGATACGTAGCCTTTTCAGACAAATTTGGATACTCCTCCACTAGTCCACGCCAAAACATAGCCAATGATTCCCCACTCTTCTCGAATTTGACTTTTAGGATGGAATAAGCAAACAGCTCAGTAAATTAGTCACGTTCTATTGCCGTCAAATCAAGTTCCTCAGCCCTGTCAGCCAGTTTCAATGGTGATCCAATCCAGTCGAGATTCTCTGTAGAAAGTGAAGGGAAATAAAAATCAACTGCTTCTCACAGCCGGAGCAAGTGATGTAGAATTAGATCATTGAGATGTCCAATAGTATTATTTCCTGCTTGCTTAAGAAGAGAAGGAAAGTTCGATAAGTCGTCTTTTTGAAAAGCTGACTTTCATGCATTCAACTTTCTCTGAAAACCTTTCATTTTGTTACTTGATGTAACTATTGTCTCCAGTATCCCCTGCATTGAGAGATTTAATTCATTAAGCGTCATAAAAATATCCGCCAAGAATGACAGCTTCAAACATCAAGTCAATTTTGAAGAAGACTGAGGAATGCATCTTGTTTCTCCTGTTCCAAAAATACTTCCATTTCATCTTTGAGTTCGAGAACCCGGTTCAGCAAACGACCTCAGGATAGCCACCTTACACCAGTATGCAACGCTAGTGAGATATTAGCTGCACAAATATCCTGTCATATCTTTTGAAAAGAAATGCATTTTAAAGGCAGGGATTTGATGAAATTCACCATCTCCGCAGTCTGGTTTACTACATGTTGTTGCAACCAATGCCTCTATGTACAGGAAACTGGGTCGTAATATTTGATGAATTTTCTTTCAGTGCTATGGAAAATAAACCTCTTGTACTTCCCTATCATCGATGGCGCACCATCAGTACATATGCTACAACAGTCTTTCTATGAAAGGCCATGGTCACTGAGTTACGATGTTATGGTTGCAAACAGGTCCTCCCCAGTGGATGTGGTGTGTAGTTATTTGCAAAACATAAACTGCTCTACAACTCCTTCATCAATGAATCTGCAAAACTCAAGCAATTGACATTTACCAGATATGTCCGTACTCCAATCCACCTGTAAAGCGAATTTTGCATTTGATATAATCCACTGCACAACTTGTTCATTGATATAAGCTGAAAGTTCCGATATCCTACGAATTGTGCTATTGGATAGAGGTACTTTAGAAATCTGAGCCTGAGCTTCCTTACCAAGCATTGTTTCAATAATTATGTTACATACAGGAATAATAATCTCCTCACCAATTGTATGAGGCTTCATTTTCGTTGCTATCAGGTCTGCTACTTTAAATGAGGCTTCAAGAGCAGTATCAGCTATGGTTACTCTTTTGACCATTTTACTAGCTGCCATTATCTGCCCTTCTAACAAACGAATAAAATATTGTTGCACGTTTTTCTGTGACACACTAGGATTTTTGGTAAGGTGCTTCTTCAGCTTGCTAGGTATCATGGCTTCATTGCTGAGTGTATCTCCACATACCACACACACAGGGCGAGGATTATCTCCATCATTGTTTGATACAAAACTATGTGCTAAGTATGAATCATCATATATCCGTTTCATTATAAGAGGGGCTTCTTTCAACTTACTACATTTTGACCCAGATAGACGAGGAACACTTTCATTATTTGTGATCGAATCAGAACAAACACTGACCACTGGAGTGAGTATTTGATTTTCATCTTCTTCTTCCTTGCGTTTTCGCTTCCTCAATACAAACTTTTCCATAGTTATGAACCCTCTCCTACTCTGCCTCATAAAACCTTCCCCCAAAATACATCCATTATTATCCCTTCCTCAAATCAGAGCTCAATGAACATTGTGTGTACGCACATAAGATCATAAATTATTCTGGCGAGACACTAAGGGTGGTATGTGTATGTGTATTGGTGTGATGTACGTGAGAGGCAAAACACAGCCAGCTCGCCATAACCTGCACGTGAGGAAGGCAGAGAGCGTCTCAGTACTAATAAAGGAAATATATGATATTATTATGAGAGGAGGGAGGAGGGGATGTGAGAGGAGGGGGTATGGGAGGCGGAAGTATGCGGCGCCTCGTGGTGAGGCTGTGTGTATGTGTGGGATTCCTAGTGTATTCTGCCATCACATGACTGTGATGTCTTCCATATCACTTATCAGTTGGAAATTTGTGTTCGAAACATTCTCAAATGGCTAAATCTCGATTTAGCACGATTTATGTATGCATTTAGCAGTATAATATTTAGTGTATAATCACTTTTTACCGAATCTCTAGGGGTGCCGCAGCACAATGTTTGAGAACCTCTGCCTTACAGCTTGAATGTATGGTATGTGCTTAGTATGAGATTTAATGAGTAATTAAGTGTGTGAAATTAGTCATACTCACGGAAGGACCACTATTTGATGGACCTCTCCTCTGCACCCTGTGCATCACTGCCATGACTGTGTTATTCCCTTGATTGTTCGGAAAATTCTTGTCGAATGTTCCTGTCTGGGGGATCTTCGCACACGTTTCCTGTTCCGTTAACGGTACCGGGACAAGCAGGGTCGCTACCGCTGGTGCCTTGTACTCAGGACTGGATTGTGCACACATACATGTGGAATCATTGACTTTCTGAAGGATGTTGGTCTCCTTCGTTTTATTTTAGTCTCTTTGGCATTCGTCACAAGCTCCGGCGCCGTGGGAGGTGGGCCTTCCCACCCTCGCCGGAGTGTGCTTCTTTCTTTTTCCTGTTAGATTTTTCTTGTTTCTTGTGTTCTTTTGTAGGGTATTTTTTAATGAACCCTAGGAATATACTATAAATGATAATCACGGGGATTTATACCCTTGTTACTAGTCACCAGATCGCCACCTTAAAAAAAAAATGAGTGTGTAATTTTTCAACACAAACGGGGAAGTCGAGTGGTGTTCACTTGTCTGGGGGGTGTAGTGGTAGATTTTTTTGTTGTAACATTACTCATCGATGTTAAATTGATCCAGCATTATATCATTGTATTGGGATAAATAGTAAACAAATAGACCTTTCGTTCTCTACAAAGGTTCTTTCTCACGGCGTCATTGCTTAAGTTGAACTAAGCGCTTAAGCGAGATTCTTTTCATCTACCATTCCTCTTTTTAATACGAGTCAAATTAAAGTTCTGTGGATATAATAAATTATTTAGTTGCATTAGTATTGTTCATTTTTAGCGCTCAATTACGAGGTAAAGTAGAGCCGTCGAGGAACCTCACGAAAGAGCACCCCGTTGGCCCTATGAAATCTTGAAACTGGGCATGCAAATCAAATATTGAAATAATATGCCAACTTGTAACAATTAATTAACGTAAAACAAAGCAAATACTTGTAAACAATGTTAAATCGCAATTTAAAATTCTATGTATCAATGCATAGAAAAATATTTTGTAATAAGGAAAATGAAATCGTTGTGTTCCCACGCGAATATAAAAACATATACACATTACGAAACAGATGGAGCCGATGGTATGGCCGCAGAAATAAAAAAAGAGAGTAGAAACAGCTGTGGATGCATTGAACGAAATCTGACAGAGAGGTAGCCTGACCCACCAGCTTTGACGTGAACCCGTGAAAGACGAAATCAATCTTGCTACGAAAGTCGGCTTGATAAAGCCCGGTCAGCTTTCAAAAATTCAAATACTCTCTTGGTGCACACGGGCCTGCACTGAACCAGAGAACATACATACACTCTCTGATTGAATAAGCTCTGCCCAGAGGTCGGATCGGAGAACACACGCACATACCCTATGATCAGATAAGCTCCACCTCAGGTTTGGATTGGAAAAGCGGAGCCACGCCCCTAGATTTTCCTTAGAATAAATAAGCTTGCAGAGCAGACAACGGGAATAAGTATTACTAGTATCATAATTTAGTCAACCGCCAAGGGCCAGACAGTACCTCAATCCACGGTCAGTCCGCCCACAGTCCCATAGTCTCTCAGAGATAGAGAGATACAAGAAACACTGAGTTTATTAACATTGATAGCCAGTCACAAGGATGTGAACACACAAACGAATTTCGAAACCCGCGATTTCACTTGCCCGAACTGAGAAAGCCCTAAGCTACCAAGTACTCCAAGTACTCTATTCGGTTGCCGTAACCAAGCCGACAAATGGATAACAAAGCGGACATTTGGAGTCAGATTAAATTCTGCAGTACCGCCTCCTTAACCTCGCTTACCGAAAGATTGGATCACCCCGTTTAGCTATAAACAGGTCTCCCTTACCCCCCCATACATTGTAAACTCATTTATCTAGGAGACTTGAAATCGACCTTTTAGAGCTCTAGATTTATGCTGCGCTATTTATTTATAGTAAAAAATAATCTGGAAACATTATACATTTTTATGGAGTCCTCAATGTTTAAAATTCTATCTTATTTTAAAATTTTGAAGCAGAGGCGAAAAAGCTCAAAATTGCAAGACTTAAAACCCAGAGTGAGCGATTTTAGTAATATTTAAATTAAATCATGTTGTGCTGGCTTTTTCCAAGTGCTTCGTCTTCATGTATATTTTCTAATAACATCTCATCATTAGTCAAAATTAAGTCTAAAGTATTGTGATAGAACGGTTTGAGGCCACTTAATTTCAACCGCGATCACATGTTGTTTAGAAACACGTTGCTACCCACGTGCATCTTCGCCTTGCAGCCGGGAGCGCTATCGCCCCCACCTAAGTCAATATTTAACTAAGGAGGTTCAACCCCCCCCCCCCCGTTTCGCCCCATGCGCCGACCTCGCCAGATTGAGTTAGTTAGGCTTATGGGCAGATAAGGTATTGTTCTCAGGCACGGCTGGGCATTCCCTCGAAGCCCCCACTCCATTGTCCCCTACGCCAAGGGAATGGCTCGACTATTTATATGGAAACTTTACCAATAAGAGCAGATTCAGATCCAGATTTTCTTCGCAAAACATTACGCCGATCCGGTCTCACCTTGTGCACCAGGGCCCTCTACTTCGAGATCCACTATTTTGTCCAGAAGAGGACAATATCCCTTGAGTGCCGAAATTCGAGCCTTCAAGACGCCAAGTCCACAAGGCCTCCCCTGTTGTTCAGGAAGAGAACAACGTTAGAACAGCCATTGTTCTTTGAGCCCGTAGACAAGAGACGGTTATCCCCCTCCCACCGTCCCTGTTGTTCAGAAAGAGAACAACGTTAGAACAGCCATTGTTCTTTGAGCCCTTAGACAAGAGATGGTTCTCACCCCCCCCCCTCCTGTTGTTCAGAAGAGAACAACATAGAACAGCCATTGTTCTTCAAGCCCGTTCGTCAAGAAACGGTTCTCATTACAAATACGTCACGTCAGGATCATTTAACCCCTCCCCCTCCGGCTGGAACTCTCCAACGGACCGAAGATTCCTTCGCGTCGCCTTCCTCTACACAACAACTTTTAATTACGTAAGCTGAACATTACCTTTGACTATTTAACCTTTTCGTCAACCCTATCCTGTGCTTTAAATGGTTTAGCGAACCATCCCATCCCTTTAATTTTTGTTTGTTTACCTTTTTTTTAAATCTCTCTTAAATCTTAGTCCTCGGATTAGCCAAATATTTCCCACGACCCTTTCCATTCTCTGTTTATGTAAATATTTTCCGTTTTGTGTGTTGTTGATAGTTTAATTAATAAAACTCTCCTTTATTAATTATAGCCATATTATTATCCTTGAGCTCAGTTCCACTTCTTAAGCATATTGAAGATAAATAACATCGGTCAACCAGATAACCACGCACTCTAAATATAATTGAATAGTTCCCTCAGAACTCGATTTGTGCAAGGCGTATTACCAAATTCCCCTCCGGCCCAATGTGAAAGCATATACCACCTTTGCAACGGAGAAAGGCTTAATGCAATTTAAGCGCCTTCCTTTTGGCCTCGTGACTGCTTGTAGCAACCATAACCGTCTCATGAGAAGGTTGTTAGATGGACTTCCGAATGTATCCTTTTACTTTGATAACGTCTACGTCGCTACTCGTGAATGGAGTCACCATTTAACCAGCCTATTAGCTCTTTTCGAGCGACTGCGCGAAAATGGCCTCACCATTGGCCCCAGCAAATGCCATTTTGCCCACGAAACCATAAAATACTTGGGTTTCAAAATAGGACAAAGCCAGTTACGTCCCCAAGAGGACAAGATTAGGGCAATCGCCGACATGCCCCTCCCGAATACTAAGAAGCAATTAAGATCATTTCTAGGATCAGCTTCTTACTATCGGCGATCTGTCCCGAATTTCGCTGCAATTTCGGCGCCCCTCAGCTCCCTTTTAATAAAGAATTCCCCCGATCGTCTACTTTGGAATGGTGTAGCTGTTTCCCATTTTAATCAGCTCAAGAGTAAGCTCATTTCTGCCCCCATTTTAAAAGTTGCCCAACCCGGAAAAATCCTTTGGGATTAAGACCAACGCGAGCAACGAGGGCATTGGAGGTGTACTCCTTCAATATGAGGATGACGGAACGAGTCATCCAGTTGCATATGCTAGTCGCCAATTATTACCATGCGAAAAGAGATATGCCACTATAGAGAAGGAAGCTCTATCAATTATCTGGGTTATAGACAAATTTAAAATGTTCTTGATAGAAAAAGAATTTCAGATAGGAACTGACCACCGGCCGTTGGCCTATATTCGGAATGTGCAACACTCCAACGGCCGAATCATGCGCTGGAGTTTACTCTTGCAAGAGTATCAATTTAAGATAAATTATATAAAAAGTTCCAATAACCAGGTCGCTGACTCACTCAGTAGGAATGTGTTACCAAATAGTGTAGATTAATTGTATTCGTAGGATTAGGATCTCCATGTATGTATATACCATCTTGTACGACTTAAATTAGATTCTCTTGTAATATAATTAGTTAATGTATATGTCTGAATTTTGTGGCTCAATGTCTATTTTTTCTCGTATGTATATATATTTGTACCTATTAAATTATGTATAAATTATTTTGTCCCATATGTACTAATTTTATATCATTTCATTGCTCCATGTTCCTTTTATGATTAAGTTTGTATTAAAGGTTAGTTTCCCGTATAATCAAAAGATCAAAATAATCATATGTATTGAGGTAATATTAGCAAGGTGCATGAAGGTACGGTCGGTACAAGAAAATGAGTTCCCCACAACGGAGCTCTATCGCTGTCCCTTCTCTCTTTATTTTTCGAAGTGACAACTTCCCCCGGAATGGAGGGTTTGTGATAGAACGGTTTGAGGCCGCTTAATTTAACCGCAATCACATGTTGTTTAGAAACACGTTGCTACCCACGTGCATCTTCGCCTTGAGGCCGGGCGCGTTATCACCCCACCTGAGTCAATATTTAACCATGGAGGTTCAACCTCCCCCCCCGTTTCGCCCCATGCGCCGACCTCGCCAGATTGAGTTAGGCTTATGGGCAGATAAGGTATTGTTCTCAGGCGCGGCTGGGCATTCCCTCGAAGCCCCCACTCCATTGTCCCCTACGCCAAGGGAATGGCTCGACTATTTATATGGAAACTTTACCAATAAGAGCAGATTCAGATCCAGATTTTCTTTGCGAAACATTACGCCGATCCGGTCTCACCTTGTGCACCAGGGCCCTCTACCTCGAGATCCACTATTTTGTCCAGAAGAGGACAATATCCCTTGAGTGTTAAGGTTCAAGCCTTCAAGACGCCAAGTCCACAAGGCCTTCCCTGTTGTTCAGAAAGAGAACAACGTTAGAACAGCCCTTGTTCTTTGAGCCCGTTGACAAGAGACGGTTCTCACCCCCCCCCCCTGTTGTTCAGAAGAGAACAGCATAGAACAGTCATTGTTCTTAAAGCCCGTTCGTCAAGAAACTGTTCTCATTCCCAAGACGTCACGTCAGGATCATTTAATCCCCCCCCCCTTCGGCTGGAACTCGCCAGTGGACCGAAGATTCCTTCGCGTCGCCTTCCTCTGCACAACAACTTTTAATTACGTAAGCTGAACATTACCTTTGAGTATTTAACCTTTTTGTCAACCCTATCCTGTGCTTTAAATGGTTTAGCGAACCATCCCATTCCTTTTATTTTTTGTTTGTTTACCTTTTTTTAAATCTCTCCCAAATCTTAATCCTCGGATTAGCCAAATATTTCCCACGATCCTTTCCATTCTCTGTTTATGTAAATATTTTCCGTTTTGTGTGTTGTTGATAGTTTAATCAATAAAACTCTATTTTATTAATGATAGCCATATTATTATCCTTGAGCTCAGTTCCACTTCTTAAGCATATTGAAGATAAATAACATCGGTCAACCAGATAACCACGCACTCTAAATATAATTGAATAGTTCCCTCAACGAATAGTTATATATGGTATACCGTCGAGAGTCCATTCTACGACATATATTATGTTCACATCTTGGCTCGTCAACATTTTTTTATCCTAGAAATGATCGCTTATTAATTCAAGAAGTCAATTTTCCTGCGTTGTCTGCTGTTTCATTTAACAGAATCTAGGTTCGGAAAATTGAAGTCACCGCAGGTAAACGTTTCTTTGTGTCTAAGCTCGAAAACGTTTCAAACGGAATAATATCATATTCTTCCGTTTGCCTTGGTGGTCTATAGATCACGACCAAATTTATTTTATTACTATTTGTCGCCAATTCGAGAGCAAAAATCTCATATATAATATCTATATTGTTGTATTTCGTTATTATTGATAAAATAACGTCTTGACCATTTCCTCTAGTCCATAATAAAACTATTGATCAATGTAAATGAGGTAATATCATATTCTCACACTTCTAGGACCTTGAATTCATCGATCTTGTTCCTCAAACTTCGCGCGTTTATGTAAAAACATGGTACAGGATTATCCCGTTATTGCAAACATTTCTATTATATGGGCTCTCCACTCTCTGATACACTCCTGTCCGAAAATCTATCAAGACTTTATAAAAAGTCTTCTTAGTTTTATAACGCATACTTGGCTCATGTGCAGCCCTTCCTGTCTAGATAGCTTGCTGCAGTCGTAGCAAGTATCTCATAAAATTATGAAGTGCATCCATTTTTTTCTGGTAGAGAACTTAATTCAGCTTTCTTATCAGTTGCAAAAGTTCCTTGGCCTTGTAAATAGAACTGTGTTAGCTTCATTATACACAATAGGGCAATTCCAAAATAATGAAAAAATATCATTACGTAATATCTTATTAATGAAAAGTAATACAAAACTCCACAAAGACACTAGTATTATACGCATAATCAAGTTTTATTTCCTGTTTTACAAGTGACCAATGTGAAAACTACCTGCATCACGAGCGAAATAAGGGCGAGAAAAGAAAAAAATAATGAAGAAAGAATGAACCGATTTCATGACACATTGCTCCAGTTCTCAATCATCGTTATAGAATGAGTCACGAACATACACATTAGGCTTTGCTTAGGCTAAGTCTATTAACAGCATAGACTATTATGCTTTGATAGAATTTGTTTACGTTATTTGTTCGCCCTTGTAATGGTGATTCCTCAACAAAAGGCGTTCTGCTTTCTTGATTTCGCGTGATTCTCGAGAGCGATTTGACATTAAGCCATCATCTCATAAAATCTTTCGACGGTGTTTTCGAAAGTTCCAAGAAAGTGGGTCACTGTATAAAGGAAAAGGTCCGGTACGACTGCGAGTTTTCGAGGCAGAAGTGATGAGATTCCGTGGTGCGTTCAAGAGGAGCTTGCTGAAGTCCTCATATCAAGCGTGTGTTAAGAAGACGTCTACAATTGAAACCATATAGATTTCATCTCGTTCAAGCAAGTACAAATGACAAGAGGAACCGGATGGAATTTGGGGATTCGATGTTGAAGATAATGGAAGACGAAACCTTGATTTCACGCTTAATTTTTAGTGATGAAACGACATTTTACTTGAGTGGCACAGTTAATCATCACAATGTGCGTATTTGGGCAACAGAGCTCCCACACGAAACAGGTGAACACGAAAGAGATTTCCCTAATGTGATCGTTTTCCTGCTGTAACTCAGAACAAGGTTTATGGTCCCTTTTTTCTTTTCGAGGGAAACACCGTAACAGGACAAACCTATCTAGATATGTTCCGAAATTGGCCATTTCAATTACTGCAATCAGATTCATATGACTCGCTCGATCCTTAATGGTTCCGGCCTTCAAGCAGCATGTTAAGGTCGAGTTGACCCCTTGCGCGTGTGTAATCGCGTTGTAGTCTACGTCTGCTGATTTAAGGTCGATTTTCCCCTCGGCAAAGCGCGACATGGCATCAGCAACGACTTTGTTTTGCCCCTTGATGTGCGGAATATTCATCGTAACCTAAGAGATAAAATCTAGCTGCGACACACTCATGGTAAATAACGGCTGGAAGAGGTCTTGATTACAGAAATCAAGGTATTGTGGTCAGTAAATACTGCGAATGCAGGGTCTTTCAGCTGAGAGCTACATAAAAGTCAAGGGGCTTAAGGCCCAAGGTGCTCCATTTATTCTGTGCCTGGTTCAAAACTTTGGAGAAGAAAGCAATTGTTGTCATTCCACTCCGTGGTTTGTTGAAGCACAAGCCACGCCGTCATAGGAAGCATCTATCATGAGCGATATTTCCGCTTAGGTGTTGACTTTCATTAATCGTGGTTCAGAGGTTGGGAGAGTTATGGACACCTGAAAATAAATCAGCGGTAGAAATTTACCTTCAGGATCTCTTGGAGTTGAGTGAAGGTATGCGGTTGAGCCAGACGTATGATGGCTTAAACACTCTTGTGAGAAATGCTCTCGTTGGTGACTTACTGTGCTAAAAAGGCTAGCCTGGGACGCCGAAGATGCACGTAGCCGGATTAATCCGAGATTGGGCCTGCTGCAAATGATCACAAAGTTTTCGTATATGAGATGGTTACTCCTCTGGGCTTGCACTTACCACCAAAATGTCATCCAAGAATGCGAACATAAAATTCAATCCCTTTAAAACAGAGTCGATAATACTAAGGGGTTTTAAGCATCGTTTTTTTCAGGCTAACGGCATTCTAATCCACTCGAATACGCCGAGCTGGCTTATTATAGCCGTTTTGTCGATTGGTTCGATATCCACAATATCCCCTTACCATGAAGGTGAGTGAAAAATCTATGACTTTGGGAAGTGGGTAGGGTTCACTCTCCTTATGTGCGTTCAAACTCATAAAATCACCACACGGTCTCCATTCCCCTGATGATTTGAGGATAATTTGAAGCGGTGCTACCAAAGTCACTTTGGGGAGTTGAATAAATGACATCGCGCATTAGGTCTTCGAACTCATTGTTGAAAGCAGCAAGTTTGTGTAGTGGAAGAGAGCGGGCCTGAAAATGTTCAGATGGCCCTGCGTGAGGGCGTGGTGTTTGACACGGTGCTTTAGAGGCAAGCCAGACGGGAACTAACGGAAGAGTTGCAAGAACTGCAGGTCTAAAGCGACTCTAAGGTTGTACAAGACGAGTAGAAGTTGTATTTGCTTCCCTGTGGAAAACATTCCCGTGGTCCACAAGAGGTCAAAATGGTATAAGAAACTTAACGACGAGGATTTAGTACCTTTTATAGCACTCCCAGTAGCATTAAACATTCGCCAATATTTAATGCTTTGACATATTCTTTGGTTAGATAGTGTCCATTTTACCATTAAATTAAATAACTGTCTACAAATTAGAGTAAAATTTGGTTACTTAGTTCATATATAATACGGGGAACAGAATTATTTCCCATTTTTACTGAAATTGTCAGTTATAGGCTTCAACGCGTACTACCAAGTTGGCATCGTCGACATAGCTACACTATTTGAGCGTTTATGTTTTCATTCGTCAATACATTTTCCTCAAGGTTTCCCATCTAAATTGATTGTGTCGCAATGGGCTCACGGCTTGGCCCCATTTTTGCCAATAATTCCTCTATATGCGAAGATGAAGAAAATGTTTTGATGAATGATTGGTTCCTCAGCATAAATGGTAGTAACGACACCAATAGCGTGGTGATACCATTAATAACGATCGCGAATGAAGAAAAAATAGTCTGCGCTGAGATTCCAACAAGTGACATCTCGCCCCAAAAGCACGGTTGTCGTAAGGTAACCCCACAACTGACACCAGTTTAATATAATATAGATGTCGTAGGGTGACGTTAGAACCAAACCGTTCCCGAATTCCTCAGCCTGAGGGAATAGACGCATATGAATGGATTAGTCCGTGGATTGGCCAACGTTTAGCTTATCTTGGAAAGGTTCTGGGGTAATAGAAACGGAGTACAAAAATATACTTTACCACTATGCTGATAATATATTTACAAAATTAAAAGGGTTTTAATTAAGGAATATAAACATAAGAGACGTACACGAGTCTCGGCTCCAAAGAGCTACCTGGCGGGGTTGACCGCCGTACACACAAACGGCCAACGCGAAGCTAAACTACGGAGGCTTAAAGGGAGGAAGGAGCTTGAACATGAGAGTTGCGCGTAGCGGTGTAGCGACTGGCGTGTACTTCCAAAATAGCACACACGCGAGAGTCGCTACACACATAAAGTACAGAGAGAGAGAAAAGTAAAGTTAGCACCGTTTACGAGAATGTCACATGGTAGTAAACGGAGCACAGTTATCTCTGTTAGAGTTGGTTGAGGCAATCTTAGGCAATCAAGGCAGAATCCAGAATAAACCGGAGAGCTATCACTATTAAACAAATAGAAACCAGATTAAGGAAGCTGTCTCTATGGCAACATGCCACCGCCCACAGAGAATTTACCTAATAGTTGGAGTGCCTTCCTTATCAATATGTTCGGCAGTAGCCAATCAAAAGTCGAGTTATGTTAATACCGATAAATCAACAGGCCGGTACATAAAAGAGAGGTGTGGCTTAGTTGGACGAGGAACTTGTAGTGCGTGGCTTAAATTGAATATATAACTGTGTGAAACCAGAACAAAGAAGTTAATTAGATTACTGTTTTATATAGCAATATATCGCGTTATATATCGTTCAGTCCGATCTATCGGATTCGCGTAATTCATCTTTGTAAATGGTCGTGTACATAACGCAGACATTAAGGTGTAACTCTTAAAGGCTTTATTCGTCCTGCCTCCTTTAGACCTTGCCCGAACTTGACCTCGAACTTAATTATGTCATAACTTGGAACTTAAAACTTAATTAAAGAACTTTTGTAAGGTGCAATAAGATCTAGTTCAATAATAATTCTATTTTTGCTTTGGTGACTTCAATATCCTGACGTTCCTCAATCTTCCTGCTTCAAGGTCTTATTAATCGGGAAAACAGCCGTTGCGCAATTCTTCTCGTTAATCGCAATTCCTCGCGATTACATAACTCCCGAAATACCGTGTTCTACCCTGGTGTGGTCTATCTCCATCCTCCGGGCTATTTGACCCCGTCGCTAGAATAAGACCGCCCCTCGGCTTAAGGCACCACATAGCAATCAAAAAATAACTCTCGTGGGAAATAAGGAAGGGCAACGCAAAGCAACCGGAACATCTGTATCAACCAGAGTGCTTGCCAAAAGATTACCCGATAACTCGGTAATCTATCACCATTACTGGCAGCCAGCGTCCCCCTTCCAAGGATCTTGGGTTGTCCTCATGATTACCTTCAAGGTTCTCCCATAATTATGGACGAAATTCAAGAGCCCCCTTCCCATAGCGGTTACCTCGAATATTTGGCCCGAGAGAGTAGTCCTGCCTTGTTAGAGACGGCGTTGAGTCCACAATAATAGCCTTTTGACAAACGACATAAACGCGAGATTAGCTCAGATCTTTCCTTCGTGTTTAGAATACCGAATCGAGAATTTGACGCGTCGCGTTCGGGTAACGGGTACCAACGAGTACGGGGTTGACTCTCCCGAGTTGTAGTAGAACACACGGATCTGGACGCCAGTTCGTGCGGAACTGGCGGTTACGGGAAGGTGACACAGGCAGGGGAATGTGACAGGGGACACAGGCGATTACTGACTGCGGTCCAAGTTTGGCGTCAAACGTTTTATAGGGCTGAGACGGACGGGCTTTTTTCCGCGCCCGAAGGGGGAGGGTTCCAGTAGACAGACGCTTTACCAGGCGAGGTGGACTTCGCCCGATTCTTGCCGTCGCAAGATAATCCCCGGCGGGACCCTTCGTGCTCTTAGGCTTCTCAGACTTTCGCGAAGTCGGACCTTCATCCCTTCACAAACTTCGTGCCTCGTTAGCGTAGATTAAAAATGGCCGACTAGGTGTGTCTTCTCTCTCTCTCTCCTCGTCGAATGAGACGAGCGTGCGCATCTTCTCCTTCTCTCCCTCTCTTTTTCTCTCCGACACTCATCCATCCCCAGATGGACTTTCAGGGGAGGAAGTGGCATCGGATAATAATTAATAGAGGGTGGTACCTTATATTCGCGTTGCAAAAACAGTTAAAGTTTAGGATACTTGGAACAAATTTTTAAACGGAAAAAAATTATAAATAGTGGAACTAATTTTGTTTTCAGTTTGGAAGGGCTCTATTGTGCCGTACATATATAGTCAGGTTATAGATTACTGCAGCACGGTTGCAAAAAGATACGTTTTGTGAATGATATACCTAAATGGGGCTCACTTGCACAAGGGTAATGTCATCCTAAGGTTATACAAAGCTAACAATAAAAATATACAAAAGGAATTCACCATTTGCATACAATACAAAAATTAAATAAAAAAATATATGCGTTCCCGTCTTTTACGGTTGAATATACAAATTTACTTTACAAACAAAAAAATCAATGCACAAAAAAAATAAATGGCTCAGAATTAGTTTGGAAGAGGGTCCAACGGGTGTCTACTTAAACTATCGGCTATGCAATTATCGGTACCTTTTATATACAAAATGTGGAATTGGAATTCCTGGAGGAACAAACTCCATCGCATTAAACGACCGTTATTATTTTTGAAGTTGTGCAATGGTCTGTTTCCCCTATGAATTCCATCCCTACTAAATACATTATAAATATTTTGAGCCCCCAAACTATAGCGAGTGCCTCTTTATCAAGCACCGCATAATTTCTTTCGATCGCGAGTAATTATCGGCTGGCTAAAGCAACGGGGAAACTTTCACCGTTATCCCCATAGTGGAGGAGGACCCATCATTATTTGCGTTGGTGCGAATGCCAAACGGTTTGTCCGGGTTAGGGAGACGGAGGATAGGAGCGGATGCCAGCTTTGCTTGGAGTTGGTTAAAGCTGTGAGTCGACAACGGCGTTCAATCGAGGCATTCAGGGGGCCTTCTTCTTTAAGAGCTTGCACAGAGGGGGAGATATAGATGCAAAGTTGGATTTAAAGTGACGATAGAAAGACGTTGAGTCCATGAAGGATCGCATCTGCTTTTTGATAGCGGGCAGAAGCATATCTACAATGGCCCGTATCCTCTCTTGCTGGGGAGCTAACCGATCATTTCGAATATGGAAACCGAGGTAATCGATAGTGCCAAAAGCGAAGTGGCACTTACTGGGGCAAATCGTCAAATTGTGTTACCGGAGTCTATACAGAACGGCTTGGAGAGTGGACAGGTGCTGAACCCATTCTTGGGTGGCCACATATACATTATCAAAATAGAAGGTGTCTTTGTTTAGGTCTTCTAGGATCCTCCTCATTATCCGATTATAGATGCTGCAACCCGGCAGCAATTATAAAGGGAGTCAACGGAACTGCATGAGCCCCTTCTCAGTGGGGAAAGCAGTAAATTTCTTCACTTTCTTTCTCAGGGAAATCTGATAATAAGCCTTGCACAGCCTAATCTAGGGATGAATTTGGCCTTCTCAAAAAGGAGGAAGTTATGGTCTATGGTGGAGATTGGTTCTGCATCGAATACGGTAACCAAATTTAGCTTTATAAAATCTATGCACATGCGATAAGAACCATCGGCATTCTTAACCAGGACAACCGGGGAGCAATATCTCGACTCCGAAGGTTCGATGATCTGCAACCTCAAAAGTTTGTCTACCTCATCATTGAATGATTCCGGGAGGTGTATGGGCAGGGGGTATGGTTTGGAACGGATGGGTTTCTGTGTAGTCAATTGAATGTTGTGGTTTAAATAGGTGGCACAAGCGGGGATCTCAATGATAACGTCACCAAAGCGACTCGGGAGCGCTTGCAGTTGATTCCTTTGAAGAGAGGATAGCTGGTCGAAACCTTAATTTCCGCAGACGGGGAATTATTAGCGTCGCGCAGAACATGCAACAGGCATTCCCTGTCTTGCTACACGCAGGCAACTTGAATTAAGCAAAAGGGGTCCAGGGGGTATCCGCATTCCATTGGGAACTCTTCGTCAATTGCCACTATTTGGTTGATACTCGCGCGTCGGTAGAGCCGCTTGAGCAATTTAACATGCAAAAGCTTTCTTCCTGAGGGGGTGTCAATGAGGTAATCGACGTGGGCACGTTTCTTGACTAGTTGGTAGGGGCCCTTCCATTGCCTCAACAATTTTTTGTTTTCCGTGGGGAGCAGTAGAAAAACTTCTTCTCCGGGGTTAAATTTCCTTTCCTCGAACTTGTCAATTAAAGTATGTTTTTTATTTGTCCAAATTGTTGTCGGTGTTCTGTTATGCAATTTCGGCGGACCTTTCCAGCCTCTTTCTCAATTCCAGTAGGTATGAGTAAGAGGTCTGCAAGTCTTGATCCAATTTCTGATTGGAGTAGAGTTCCTTTAGGATACTCAGGGGGGCCTCTAACGTTCTTTTCATATAAAAGCTCAAATGGGGCGAATCCTAACGTACGATGGGGAATTTCACGGTAGGCAAAGAGAGCTACCGGGAGAAAACAGTGCTATTCAATAGGTTGGAGGGCGCACACTTTTGAGAATGGCCTTGAGACTACCATTTAGCTTCTCATGGATTCCATTCCTAGCCTGGTAAAAACGAGTGGTAAACAAGGGCTTAATAATTAGTAATTTACTGACGTACTCCATCAATTGAGAGGTGAATTGGCGACAAAGATCTAATATAATTCCCTTATGTAAGCTCACATGGTTAAAGATGGAAATAAGAGCTTCGGTGCAGGATAAACTCTCAATTTTCTTGAGGGCACAGCCTCATGGAATCTGGTCGCACAATTGGCCAGAATTAAAATGTAGCTGTGGCCCTTGCTCGAAGGGGAGTGCATCGGCCCGATTAAATTGATAGCTACTCGGGAGAAGGGTTCGAGATTAGGGGTCCCTTCTGCAAAGGTGCAGAGTTAACTGGCCCTTTTATTGCCATCTTTTGGAAATGTCGCACGAACGACAATATCGCAGAACTTCATTGGTTGCGCGAAGCCAATAGAAATATTTGAAGGTCCTTTTAGCGGTCTTCGTGTTGCTGAAGTGGCCAGCAAACGGACTATCGTGAACAGTTTTAAGAATTGGAGGGACGTGAGAGCGAGGTACACATAGTCTGCGGGACTCGGTGTCGTTTTCCTCGGTGCACACGTGATAGAGGAGGTCGTCCTTGATAAGGAAGGAAATTAACTTATTCTCTCTGATGGTTTCACACGTTTTGTTCTGGGTCTTTGTCCAGAGGGGGTGAAGGGACTTGCATTCCCTCTGACTTTTAGCAAAGTCACTGCTCATTGCACTCTTGAATTCAGGGGCACACAAGGGTTCCAAAGGTGTAGGGGCTTTAAGTTCCTTCTTCCTGCGGGAAGGTGGAGTAACGGAGTGAGCCACGGAAGCTGCAATGACTTCAGTCCAACCAGTAAAATATGCGCACTCAATATGGCGCGCTCCAAGTAATCATGCTCTACGGCAAACTTATCGTTTTCCGAAGCCACAGGGAGGGTAGTTCATCTGAAACAACAATGCGCGTGCACCCTGTATCACGGACGAGTGTGGAGATCCAGAACCATTCACTACTCCAGTTTCGAATTGGAGGGACCCAAAGGTACTTTTATCAAACAAATTTTTCACCTGGTGGCCAGCGGTACTCGGCTGGTTTGAAGAGGGAGCTTCATTTTGTGATGGTGGGGGCACAGGAGTGGCACTGATTTGGTGCACCTGGTGAGAAGAAGTGCTTCTAAACTGCGAGTTCCGAGGGCAATTGCTTCTTACGTGACCCTCAACTCCACAGGAAAAAAAACGATGGTCCTCCTGGGAACGACGAAGCAGAGGGTTTGAGAGCAAAGGGCTTGACATTACGGTTGTCCGGGAGAAGAAATGTTTAGTTTTGGAGGCCCATTCACCTAAAAGAAACTTTTTTCCACTGTTAGGAACAAATTTGTTCTTGTTTGCTTTGGATTTGGGACATGGGGGTTCTGACTTCTTTCCTTCTTTCAGATAGCAGTTTTGGCTAGCCGTAGCGTAGACGTCTGACTCCTCAATGCATTCCTTGAGAGTATGGCACTTCCGATCCTTTACGAAGGATCTGATTTCTTGGGGTAGCGACGCAAGAAATTGGTCTTGAGGACAAAATAGACCAGGTCGTCGTATTCATGAGGCACTTTGGATGTATCCAAAGATTAAAGTAACGCCGCAGGGATTAGCTAAATTGACGGAACTTCTAGATTAGTTGAATGCGACAATGTCTAAATTTAGCTCTGAAGGAAGGGAGATGAAAATATTCCTGAGTTGGGAGCTCAGCAGGGGCAATAATTGTGTTACGCCGTCCGTCTCGATGTCCCAATGATTCATCTTAAAGATCTTCTCGAAGTAGATGAGATAAGACCCGAAGTCTTCTCCTTCTTTTAATACTGGAAGTTTTATGGTCGCTGTCTGCGGTGCTTCTTGTCTGGCGCTTGCGGAATTTATGGAGAGCGTCTCGTTCCTAGCCATTCATATCTCCAATTCGTGGGAGCGAATCCTCTCTCTTTCTTCGCATTCTCTTTCTTCGCGTTCCTTTTCTTTTTTTTGGCTCTTTCTTACTCTCTTCCTTCTTGATCTAGGTTAGGTCCTTTCCACTGAGTCCGAAGGACTCACCTTGGGCCTTGAAAATTCCAAACGAAGACATGGTACCGGTTTTACGCGAGAGACGCGACAACAAGAAATAAATTAACTCACGACAATAAATGTGGCGAGATTTCTAGTAACGCACAGATGAAAGTGCGACTGAGTTTTGCTTGCCTTAACTAAATTACGAACAACAAAAGGGGAAAAACACTCACGGAAAATATGCAATTACTTCACACGGTGCTGATTCTATCCGTATTATCACTCAGGAAAAAGTTTGGGGGACGAGATTTTATCTAAATCCCTCACTGTGATTGAGACGAGAGTTACAGCACGCCTAGTATCATCTATACATAGAACACTGCAATTTTTAAATGTACCTTCAACTTAAGGCAAACGAAATGAGGCCTTGAAGAACATCAATTCCGTGAAGGAATAAAATAATGGTGATGTACAGTCACGTAAAATGAATTCACACACACAAAAAAATAAATTGGAACGGGGAAAATACAATTCTGTAAGTAGTAATTCCTCATCTTTTGTCCTCCCAAACCGGAACCAAGATTAGCTAACAATTTAACCAAGGTTAACCGATTGATTAACCAAGATTAACCCCAATAAACTTGACACCAGTTTAATATACTATAGATGTCGTAGGGTGACCTCACAACTGACACCAGTTTAATATAATATAGATGTCGTAGGGTGACGTTAGAACCAAATTCCTCAGCCCGAGGGAGAGAGGCCTATGAACGGATTAGTCTGATATGAGCGTGGTTAAAATTATAAATACAAATCAGAGTCCAATTAAGTTTCAGGGTGCAATTTTAGGTTGGCCAATGTTTAGCTTACATTGGAAAGGTTCTGGGGTAATATAAACGGAGTACAAAAATATACTTTACCACTATGCTGATAATAGATTTACAAAATTAAAAGGGTTTTAATTAAGGAATATAAACATAAGAGTTGTACACAAGTCTCGGGTCCAAAGAGCTACCTGGCAGGGTCGACCGCCGTACACACAAACGGCCAATGTGAGCTAAATTACGGAGGCTTAAAATGGGATGGGGAGGGGGGGCTTGAGCATGAGAGCTGCGCGTTGTGGTTACCTAGAATATTCGGTCCAAGAGAGTAGTCCTGCTTTTTTAGAGACAGCGTTGAGTCCACAATAATAGCCTTTTGACAAACGACCCAAACGCGAGATTAGCTCAGATTTTGCCTTCGGGTTTAGAATACCGAATCAAGAATTTGACGCGTCAAGTTCGGGTAACGGGTACCAACGAGTACGGGGTTGACTCTACCGAGTTGTAGTAGAACACACGGATCTTGACGCCAGTTCGTGCGGAACTGGGGGTTACGGGAAGGTGACACAGGCACGGGAAGGTGACAGGGGACACAGGCGATTACTTACTGCGGTCCAAGTTTGGCGTCAAACGTTTTATAGGGCTGAGACGGTGGGGCTTTTCCACGCACCCGGAGGTAAAGGTTTCCAGTAGGCAGATGCTTCGCCAGGTGAGGTGGACTTTGCCCGATCCTCGCCGTCGCAGGATAATCCCTGGCGGGACCCTTCGTGCTCTTAAGCTTCTCAGGCTTCCGCTAAGTCGGGCTTTCATCCCGTCACTCCCTTCGCGCTTCTGCGCCTTGCTAGCGTAGATTAAAAAGGTTGGACCAGGTGTGGCCTCTCACTCTATCTCTCTGACAATGGTCGTTACCGCAAAGCCACGATGGACTAAAATGAGACTAAACCTAAACTCTTAACTCTCAGGTGGAAATCCTACCAAATTAATAGTTACAACTCTTTAGGAGAGGTCACTCGTGCGAATCCTAGAATGCTTATTTTTTACCCTCTCCATTTTACTTGTTGATTCTTAACCAAACTTCTAAAGAGATTGGGAAAACTTGAGTAAATCGCCACTCTAATTTAAGCCAATTCATTGAAAATTTTAATCCGTAAATGATTACCGAAACCGTATTTTTAATCTGTATTCCAAACGTCTTGTCTAATTAAAAAAAAATTATAGTGCTGATTGTGAGTAATGTTTTGATGGAGGTGGAAAATCGGCTTGATTGATGTGTTACAAATAATGGCGGGTTATGTTGAAGATTGAAAATTACTCTAGACCAGGGTAAGGTGATTATTGCACCATCTTGTGCAAATTTTAATTCCATAGAAAGTTGTGCAGGCACAATAAAACTTTTAAGTTTGCACATGTTAAGAGTTAGCATATTTACTCCGTACATGACCTTTATTAATCACTTAAAAGATAAATAATACTGTGAAAATGTAAATGGAAAATTAGGATTTATGGATGATATACATATATGAAAGTATTTCTTAAACTCAATAAGAGTCGAATAAATGTACAAAAAAAACAAACTGCAGGAGCGTAATATTTAATAATGAGACTAGTTTCGGCCTAGAGTTTATTATACCATTCAGTGGTAAACTGAGAATAGATACAGACTCACCAAACCTAAAATATGTACAAGAAATCAGATCAAATTTTCTAATCAAGGATGTGTGAATTTCAATGTAATTCATCTTCATTTATTGCGCATGAACAACGTCTCGAACTTCCCGCTCATCTTCGGGTTTTATAATACAAAAGTATGAGGCAATACATAATTTAAAATGAATTGTAATATTAAAAAAAGTGTTAAAAAATATTTTTTAAACGGAGAGAATTTTCTCTTTCTATAATACAAAAACCTAAGAAAATACAAAATTTACAATCAATTCGAATATTAAAAATCCTAGAAGGATACAAAGGAGAATCATATATATATATATATATATATATATATATATATATATATATATATATATATATATATATATATATATATATATATATACATATATTTATATTTATATTAAAACTATTCGTTAATTAAAGTCAGTTGTGAAGCAAAGTCAATTCAGGAATCGTAACTATTAGTGAATCAAAACCTTTCTTTAAGCAAAGCCATTGAGGAATCAAAATCAATTAGAAATCGAAAATATTCATGAATCGAAACCATTCAAGAATCAAACCTTTTGTAATTTTAAGCCATTTGTGGATCAAAAAGCATTCAGGAATCAGAAACCATTGGTGAATCAAAACCGTTTATGTATCAAAGCCGTTCGTGGATCAAAACTTTTGGTTGAATACAACTGGTCGTAGATCAAAACTCTTCGTTAATCAAACCCTTCCGTGAATCACAACAATTCGTGGACAAAACCCGTTCGTGAATCAAATACATTCTTAGATGACAACCGTTTACGAATCAAAACTGTTGGTTCGAAACAACAAATCGTGGATCAGAACCCTTTTTAATTAAAATCCTTGAATCAGAACTTTTCGTGTTTTAAAATCTTCGTGGATCAAACACGTTCTTGAATTACAATCGTTTGTGGTTCAAAAC
Organism: Ceratothoa steindachneri; assembly: GCA_963969495.1. Lineage (NCBI taxonomy): Eukaryota > Metazoa > Arthropoda > Malacostraca > Isopoda > Cymothoidae > Ceratothoa > Ceratothoa steindachneri. The sequence goes on from OZ018327.1 coordinate 121,462,251, forward strand.
CATTCGTGGATCAAAACCATTCCTGAATAAGAACCATTCCTGAATCGAAATCATTCGTGAATCAAAACCATTCTGGCATCAAAACTATTGGGGAATCACAATCATTCGTGGATCAAACCCGCTCGTGGATCCAAACCTTTCGTAGATCAAAATCTTATGGAACCCAAACATTCGTGGATCAAAACCATTAATGAATCCAAACCGATCGTTTGAAATCTTTTCTATTTCTCACCGATCAGGACGAGCGAATCCGACCGGCTATTTACTCAAGCACAGGTTATTCAAAGTCTTCGTGAGTCCGTTTCTATGCACTGTTTTCATTTAATTAATTATTAACTGCCTTTGAATAACTTGAAACACTCCATTCCCACTCGAATAAAGAAGGTTGAGGCGAGGAGTGTTCCTACTAAAGAGGCACTAATGTATGGGAATTTGTATCCAGGGGATCCAGGAATTCCCTCTCGCCCACTAATCGGATGATTGTGTGATAATACGATTGGAACCCTTCATTGAACGTCTAATCCTGGTCGTCGCTCATCACCGTTGAAGGAAAATTCGCCCCAACGCCTAGATTTTGTCATTTTTAGCGTGATATTTCTCGACAAAGTTTCCGCTTTCCCAATTTAGACTGATCGGATGTAACCATCAAAGAAATTCTTTTTGAATGAGGCTCGTTTATATATTTATTAACACCACCTGTTTCTTTCCTTTGGACGGAGTCCTTTAACGATTAATGAAGCCAACATAAAGATCAGTAGAACGATGAATTTAATGTCTACTTACCAAAAATTTTTTTTAATGAGGCTAGCCTATCTATTTATTCACACCACCCATTTCTTTCATATGGGCAAGATTACCCGACTGGATAAGGAAACCGACATAAAAATCAGTATGACGATGGATATGATGTATCATTACTACGAAATTCTTTTAAATATGGCTCTTCTATTTGGGTGGGTGCCCCGACCATATATTGAAATATACATAAGGATCAGAAAGACAATCATTGGCGAGTTCGAGGTCTCCAGAAGGCGATCCTCGTTGTGGGAAGGAGATGAAAGAACCATATTGCCATGGGTTTGCAACCACCCATGGAGTGTTCAGAACCCTCGCATAGCCTAAGGGAGAGCCATCCGTTCAGCGCCAAAGAAATTGTGGACTGTAAACCATTTAGGCAGATTCCCAGAGAGGAAAGAGTGATGTGTGGTGTGCATCGTAAGATGGTGAAGTAAGGGAAGCGTAAATGGATGGCAAGTATATAGCTTGAGTCGATAAAAGGAAACTAATATGGGTAACGCGTTTAATGCACTCGCCTTCCCTTTTTACTCTAACGAATTTACCCGAATATTATCGTCAATCGAAAACCAATTCTAAACCCTAGTGTATACTGGTACCTAAACAGGTCGAGATGTTTTTGTGACTTTAATGAGATGTTTATTCTATTTAGCGTCGCCTTGGCAACGTGTCCTTTCGTTCCGAGTGTATACGGAGACATCAAATAATGCTGACGTCACCGTAAGTGCCTTGACAATGCGCTATTCCTTCCTGGGGGAACATAAAAATATTGCTTTTTATGCGGTTTACCCCGAGATATTACGTTTATTGTCTCACTATGTCACCATCGAGTCCTTGGGTATATACTTGGGTATATCAACAAATTGAGGTATTTTAAAAATTTACCCGAGATAATACGTTTGGTGACTCCCATCGGCAAGAATGTTAGTAATGAACTAAAGAAGAAAATAATCTTGTTTTCAACTTTGTTGCCAATACTATTTTTGTACTATGTAGTTAACTTGGAACAAATTTAGAAGATTAGTTTGTAAATACTAACAAGTACCAATCAATGACCGGCACTTCCCTATGCTTGCCCTATTGGTGAATGAGCTTCGAAATTAGAATCGTGAAGCCCTTGAATTCTTTCTCGGAATTCTACGTCACCTCGAGGTCAACAAAACGACCGCTTAAATTTATACATAGTAAAAAGATCCGCAAAATGTATGAAAGGAAGGCCCTGAACTTAGAAGGGGAAATTAACACAATCCTAGGAGAAAATATGAGAGAAAGAGGGCACGCAAAGTTCCCTGGCAGGGCCTACAAATTGCAACAAGGCACAGAACGCGAATTATACACTTAATAATCAACAACCCAACATAAACCAAGAAAAACCCCTCGGTACCACAAATATGACACTTTAAATATACACCAAAAGAAACTAACCCTACCTAATAACAAATAACGAAAAAGCAACCAAGGTAAAATATAGAAAAAATGCACAATAAGAAGAATAAGACTGCAACCTAAAGTAGTACAAACAATTATAATAACGGCTTGAATGCCAATATGTATAAACCATTAGAAAAAAAATCAATTTACCCAATTAAACAATAAATAAAAAATAACCACTTAACTATCAACGAAAATAATGCCAGGACCTCGAGGCACCTTGCGTACCTTTGCAATTCAATCACTTTTTTCCTAACTCCATACTAAATTTCTCATCACCTCTCACCCACACTAATTCTACCACTTTTAAAAATACAAATACGCAAGGCGTGCGACGCATCCTCGTCGAAGCAGGCTTATCGTTCGACGATAAATCGCATCTCAAAGTCTCTGACGTATGAGAGGATCAATCCGTGTGAGTTCCGATGCCTGGAAATTGCGCTCTCGGCAATTTCTCCCTTTCCGTTTGTTTGCCAACACTCGGCACACGATTTGCCTTCCTTGGAGGATTGTATTGCATTTGCTGCCACGCCACTTGTGAGAGAAGAATCACTCCTTCATTCAGGTGTTTTCCACCCATGTACCAAGAGACAAATGCATTAGGAACAGGGTTAGCCCATACCCCCATATTGACAGAATAGAAGACTAGTAATCCAACGAGGGAAGGTTAGTCATAGAATAAAGAATAGATAGTAGAGGTGAGAAAATTGGAAATAGCTGGACCAGGAAGAAGGGGGGGGAGGAGAATTTTAAATTCATTGAATAATTTCATATACGGATAAGTGATACTCAAAGTACCAAGTACCGAACTACCTTCCATTCCTCGAGTTTTGTTCGTACTTTGAGGTGCATTTTCGTTTTAAGAACTCCGTCAATGTGCCCTCATTTTCATTCCATTCTTCTCATTTACTCATGGCAAGTGCTAGATAAGGCACTTGCCATTTAGGTACTAAAAGTCCAATGTAACTTAATTCCCTCCATCGGTGGTATTACCTTGATATACTTCTTCGGATCCTTTAATCTTCCAAATGCCATTAAGGGAGGACGAGGAGGAGATCTTAAGATTCATCGAACTTTTTACCTACTTTTCGCTTTTCATCCAAGTTTTAATGACATCTTTGAAAATGGCGAGACGAAATTTAAAACTGCTCATATTTCTGAGCCTCAAAGTCAAGGAATCCGCGTCGTGAACCAAACAGATGGAAGAGTGACGTCATTTATTTAGTTTTGTGAAATTGTGCTTCAAGTCTTTCCTCTAAAGCATGATCTGAAAAAAAGAAAATATCAAAATATCGGATAAGTCTGCCCAAGATTACGTGTCAAAATGTCGGATAAATCTGTCTATGGTTACGTAACGGTCAAAATTTTCCGATTAAAACTGTCTAGGATAAAGTGTAAAGATGGCAGATAAAACTATCCGGGATAACGTATCAAAGTGTCGATAAACATGTCCAAAGTAACGTGGCGAAATGTCGGATAATCTTGCCTAGGATAACATGTCAGAATGTCGTATAAACCTGTCTAAGATAACGTCTCAAGTTTTTAAGATTAAACCTGTCTAGGATAAAGTATAAAGATGTCGGATAAAACTATCCAGGATAACGTGTCAAAACATCGGAAAAATCTGTCCAGAATAAGGTGTCAAAATGTCGGATAATCTTTCAGGTAAACGTGTCAGAATTTTGGATAAAGCTTTTAGGATAACGTGTCACAATGTCGGATAAAACTTTCAAGAATAACCTGTCAAAATGTCGGATGAACCTGTCCAGAATAACGTGGTCAAATGTTGAGTAAATTTGTCCAGGATAATGTGTTAAAATCCCGGCTAACCCTATTCAGGACAACGTGTCAAAATGTCGGATAGCTGTCCAGGATAAAGTGTCAAGATGTCGGATTACTGTTCAGGATAAAGTGTCAAGATGTCGGATAAACCTGTCCAGAATAACGTGTCAAAGTTTCAGAGAAACCTATCAAAGATAACGTAAAAATGTCCGATAAAACTGTATAGGTTAACATGACAAGATGTCGAATAAGCGTATCCAGAATAACGTGTCAAAATATCAGAGAAACTGGGCAAAGATAACGTCAAAATATCGTATATCAATATGTCGAATAAACTTGTCTAAGATAACGTGTCAAAATGTCGGATAAACCTGTCCACAATAACGTGTCAAAATGTCGAATAAACCTTTCCTAGGATAACGTGTCAGAATGTCAGATAAACCTGTTTAAGATGTGTCAAAATATCGAATAAAACTGTCAAAATGTCGGATAATCCTCTCCAAAATAATGTGTCCAAGTGTCCGAGAAACCTAGAAAAATAACGTCAAAATGTCGTATATACCTTTCCTGAATAACGTATCAATATGTCGGATAAACCTGTCCTGGATCACGTGTCAAAATGTGAGATAAACCTCTCCAGAATAATGTGTCAAAATCTCGGATAAACTCTTTCAGGAAAACCTGTCAAAGTGTCGGGTAAACATATCCAGGATAACGTGTCAAAATAACGGATAAACATGTTTAGGAGGACGTGTCAAAATCTCGGATAAACCTGTCTAAGATAACTAGTAAAAATGCTGAATAAACCTGCCAAAAATAACGGTCTCAATATGTCACACAAACAGGTCCAGGATAATGTCAAAATGTCCGATAAACCTGTCTTGGAAAACGTATCAGAATATCTGATAAAACTGTCCAGAATAACATGTCAAGATGTCGGATAAATCTGTCCAGGATAACGTGTCAAGATGTCGGTAAACTTCTCCAGGATAACAGGTCAAAATGTCGATAAACCTGCCTAAGATAACGTGTCAAAATGTCGGATAAACTTGCCCTGGATAATGTGTCAAAATGTCGGATAAGCCTCTCACGACAATGCGCGTCGTGGAAGCTATATTTAGACCTAATTTGAATACGAAACTTGAGAGGATTTTTTCAATGCTATAAAATTTAACTACCGAGAGATAGACAACATGTTTTACCAGTGTTTCGGCTGCGCTAATTTTGTTTTGATTGTATTCCTAGTTTATTTTTATGGGGTGGTGATGGTTATGGCTCCAATAATGGACACCTTTTTTCGTAAATACTAAATTTACTAATAAGATAGGAAATATTGAGAAATGTCTTTCCTTTTGAGAATTTTTTGTTTTGTTTTATAATGTTTATCCAAGGGCGTTACCGCCATAACACCCAATAATTGATCTTTTAATCTTTACCTATGGTGGTTTTAAAATGTAAGATTATTGGTTATCGCCATGACAAAGTTGTTTTTGAGCAGGATCATATTGTTATATTGAATTTTGTAGCCGCAGATTCAAGTCTGTAACTTTTTTTTCTGATTTAAAACATTCTTGGATAAATTTGTGCACTTTGCCGCTTGTTGCTAATTCTTCTGTTCTCAAAACTTTTAAGAGTGTTCAGATATCGATGTGGCTGTACTCATTGCGCGATTAACTTGACCTAACCTGGGGACTAATTGACCAAACATAAGATATGGAGTACCCCTATATGGTAACCCATTGCCTGGTAACCCATGCATTCTTTTCATATTCTGGTATTTCGATTGAACTCAACATTCAGGTAAACTTTAAAAAAAAAAATTTCCAAAATATATTTATTACCCCTTGAAACGAGCGTTTAAAACGAATTATTAATATCCGGAGACGAAAGTTGTTGGCTTTTACTATTTTGCGCATAAGTTTTAGATTTATATTCATGCAAGAAGGAAGATAAACTAATCTTCCATTTCATTTTAGTCTTAAAAGTCCTTAAATGAAGATGGATGTCACATATGGAGAGAAGAAACGACGCAAACTTGAAGAGCACTATCTTAAATTGGACACTTTTATACATAGGCTCAGAAGACGACTTCGAGGAAGGCGAGGAAAAAGATTTTCTCAACAGATTCCTTTAATTTGACGTCACGTTCAATGAAATCCTTCCATCTAATGTCATCATATATTTAAATGCTGGTTTTCTTTTTTTTATTTCTTTTATATTACCTACGATACTTTCCACTACAGGATTGATACCTCTCCACATAATCAAATTGATTGATAGAATCTGGTATGGGGAAAAGGTCGCGGAAACTTCTCGGAATGTGATCAGTGAAAACTTGGAATGCGGTCTCTGTTGACGATTCCAAAGGCACCACTAGAGCAAACTTTCTTTCCTTAGTACGAAGAAGCTCAATGCAATTTGAAGCATTATTATTAGTAGTAGTAATAAGGACAACAACTGTCTGTTAATTCTGTTAGAAAAGAGATGGCCATTAGGCCGGATATTTGTACAAACTATTATACAAAGGCACCATTGATTTTCTAACCAGTGTTCAGTCGTGTTTAAACCCAGTTGTATTCTAATTAAATTGATGAAAAAAAATCCAAATAATAATAATGATAAAATAGCATTCAAGGGATCGATTCTGGTCCATTTTTGCTATCTTTAACTTTTCCTATGACCACATTTGCCATTAATGATTCCCTAAACCGGTGTTGCATACGCCGGTTTGAAATAGAACTTCGCAATTTCTAAGTAATATCCCATTGAAGTTATTATGGAAAATATCGGTCGAGAATTTGTCTCTTATGAGAGTTAATCTCATTAGGTTTTTAAATGGCAAATTCTTCCATATTTACGAAGCTTCGAACGGTCAAAATATGGTCCAAAAATCCCTTTGGAAGTACTGTGGCAGCGAGAATTGCCCAAGTCGCCTTAATTAGTCATGGAACGAAACACAAAGTACGACAGAATACCGTGTCACATCCTTGATACGAGCACACAGAAAACTGATTGGATAATATAGCCGCAAACGCCGAAATACACATTTTTTTTTGTTTATACATAAATGCTCATATATTTAAACAGGAAGGGTTCAGTTAACTTTTATTGTTTCCCCGCATGATATGGTTTTTAGGCTATGAATCAATGCTTAAAAATACAAGTTAATGTAGCCTAAAGTAAGTGACAAGCAAAAAACAAATACCTAAAAGTCTCAATAGAGATGGATGCAGATCAAAGTCAACAGATTCACAGAGATTAGAGAACTACCTGTATAGAGCTGCTGTAGAAACAAAAAGGAGAGATTCAGCAGGCGGAGGCCACGTTACCTGTAGAATAATTTATTTATTAATATCAAATGACGCAAAATTAACTTTCTTTTGAACACCATGAAAGCTGCTCCATCTTCTTGGCCGTCGACCCCCTAAACCCGCGACGGCTTCAGGGTACTTTCTGTCGTCTTCGAATTGGACGCACCGCCATTTGATGGACCGCTCGCCTGGGGCACATTCTTGTTGAATGTCCCACTCTGGGTGATCTTCGCGCACGCTACCTGTCCCGGTACCGAGACGAGCGGGGTCGCTACCACCTGTCACTTGTACTCGGGACTGGTTCGTGCACACAGATTTGCGAACTATGTGATTCTTTGGAGGAGGCCGTCCTCCTCCTCCACTTATTTTGACTCTTTGTTGTAGGTCGCAAGGTTCCTGCGACGGGGGAAGGCGGGCCGACCTTCGACGCCGGAGAGCGCTTCCTTCTTGTTGCCTTTTTGCTTATTTTTTGCCTTGTTTTTGTTGTTGTTGTTCCATTTTTTTTAGTCGTGGGCGACTCTACATCTCACTATGTTAGTCGGTATTTTCCCGTTTGCTTTTTTTTGGTAATAACATTGTAACTATTCGGCCGATTCTAACGGAATTTAAAAAACGATTTATCCATTCATAAAGGGTTGTCTTCTTGGGAGCAATTTCTCCATTAAACTTTCTTACACTTTCAACAACATCACTTTTCTTCCAACTTAGTTTCACTAAAAATGTGATATTGCATCTGACTTCAATTTTCTGCTTTTCCATGTTGGTCATGCGGGTGTATAAGTGTAAATGATGTAACGGTCACAGATTTTGCTTCTAAATGCTCATGTTTGTACAGAATGCTGCAAGAATGTTTCTGAATGGAGATGATTAATCACAAATTATTTCGTGCCTTTTCACGTGGATGGGAAATATTTTCCGGGAACTTTTTGAAGGCCCTGGTATAATTGTCATGGTCTTCCCAAGGTTAATCCGGGAATTATTTTATTTTGGCAATTACATCATAACTATTCAGCTGATTCTAACAGAATTTGAACACTTTTTTTTGTTTTACAATCTCTTTCGAAGGATAAAATTACCAAAGTCCCCCCAAGGTTAGCCGGGAAAATATTTATTGTTTTGAAAGTCGTAAGGTCATGAATCAGAATAAGTGAGAGCACGCGACTTTTGGTCAACAGACCTTGATACCTTGCGTCTTAGCCTTTGTTTCTTTTTTCTTTTTGATATTTGTTATTTGTATGTTGTTTTTTGTTTTCTTAATCTAGCCTAGTATGAGTGCGTCGACTTTTTTCCTAGTAGCCAGTCGCCAGATGGGCTCATGAAATAGAAAAATATTCTTGGCCGTCGTACAAAGAACAAGTTACTTGTCATGTGTATGTATGTCATGAGAGCGCAAGTGACACCTTAATCCATCCAGTCTCCAAGTGCGTCGAGAGTTCTTGCGTTATGTACTGGATACCTAGAGGAGTACCACGTCCTCCATTGCCCAGGGCCTGCAGTAATGCACCATCTGGCACACATCCGAGCCCAAGTTCCTGCCTTTGTTCACCTTCGCTGCCCGCTGGAAAGATTTGTGCTTTATATCTTCAACTATTTCCCCACTGTTGACCAACCATACTTTCCTTTAAGATCTCTCCTCACTAAATATCTGACCCGACCCACAGGAAGTATTCTCTGTAGCCTGGTACACTTAGTACTTGGAGTTCCTCCTGCACGTCCTCCCTGCTCAAGTGCCAGCAAGGAGGCATGGCTCATTGATTGGACTTGAACACTTTGACCAGGCTGAAGAAGTTGACGCGTTTCCTCAGTCCCCTTACGCACCCTCTTTTCTAACCACGTCTTTCCTACCGGAGTGAGAATACGAAAGGCTGTTCGCATTGCTTCTCTGAAGCAATATGACTCCATTTTTACGAGAAGAAGGTCATGACCGTTTAAATGAGATCCAAATCTATTTCAAAGTGGGCAAGGAATTAAAACTGTCGCGTCATGTATGAGCCGGGGCTTCCTACGTCATTTAGAAAAACCCCCTCCGCTCCTGCCCCCTGCAGGCCTATTAGCACGGTGGTCACTGTGCCATTTCTGAACCCTTGTGTGGGTTCTACCTCTGCTGGTACATAAGGCCATTTCCTTGAACGTCCCCGCTTCTCCTTCGAGCGAGGCCTGGTCCTACAACCCCATCACCGCAAAGGGGTGGATAGATGGATGCCCTTGGAGGAGTAGGACGGTATCCCGACCCTGGTGCGCCATGAAAATTGGTGCTTTCTCTCGGTTCATCCGTTGTATCTCTTCTAATACTCCCACTGTCTTTTCCACGCCTGGATAGACCGAACGAAGGGCTAAAACTAAATGGGAGCCGGGCAACTAGATGTGCGATTTACAACCGACATGTGGTCTCTGTTTTCTATTTTGCATTAGTTACCTCCTTTGAGTTATTGGTAGGGCATATGCGACTTGATAAAAGAGATAACTACTTTTATTTCACCATACATTCTGCCGTCTGCTGACATCGATGCGGCCGACTTTCCGCGTATTAGCATGGCTGCATAGTACCTTTCTCTTCCTCGATGATTTGAGCCGTAGCATAACTTATGACGGGATTAAAGAACCTTCGACCTGATCGAAGAGCTGGAAATCGGAGTCTAAAATGTGGATGAATTTATGCACCATTTCTCGAGAATTGCGTCACTTTAATGTGCTCTCCGGGCGCATAGCCTGATTTTGGTTGGGAAGTGGTCGACGAGCTTCATAGTTGTGACCACTTTCCCATCCAAGTAACCTTTTTGAGCCGCTGTCGCATGAGATACCAACTCTGTGGTGCTTGGTGCGGTCGCGGTGTCTCGTATTTCAAGAAATAACAGAATTCTCGCTCTCAGTCGAGTTTAATTTCTGTGAATAACAAGGATCTAGATCTTCGAACCAGTTCGAGCACTTGATTTCCCATACATAGTACCTCGCCCTTTTTTAGAATATTGATTATAGTGAGGTGCGTTTAGTCAGCTGTCTGAACTAGGGGACGCTGTGTAAATTTCTACAAATGCGGAATTTTTTGCGAATGGGTGTGTGTGGGGGGGGGGGTTAATTGAAACGATTAGGGTTCTAGGATAAAGGGTCCCTATAAATAGTTTTATTTAATTGTTCTAAATTCTCCTTTGCTTTCACAGTTATCTTTTAAGCACTAGATCGAGTTGCGAACGATTTGTTCACCAGTTCACTTTTAATCAGAAATTGATGTATTGTGTAATATTATTCTCTCGTTGAAGTAAGATTAATTATATTGGTTAAATTGTTATTTAATAATTGTCGTGCATCACACGTGGCTCTGGTTAAAGATGAACTGTGCCCATAGCTTGTTTGAGGAGCACACCAGTTTGCGGTATGGTTCTTCGCAAAGATGTTTGGGTTAGGCTTTTGTTACTCCTTTAACTTCAGTTTACCTTGTTTAAGATTTAGGCTTCGGGATGTATGTACATGTTTAACCATACATTAGAGTGATTAATATTTAAATTATGGTATGATATCAATTTATCTGGGTAGTTTTAAGAATAGATTAGATAAATATATGGATGAAGCTGCTAGATGGGTCTGACTTTTTTTTATGTACATATGTATATATTTTTTTAAGGAGTGGGGAGATTATATTTTGCGGTTGCATGAATGGACATAATCCTCTGGATGCATTTTATGTATTTTGTAGATTCGATCTGACGAACTCCTTAAAGGGTGACAATGTTGATGACTTTTCTCTGGTAAGAAATCTTTTGTGTGTTGAATGGAACAGGAGCTGCCAAGTGTAGGCCATGAATGGTCTTTTGCAGTCTCCTTCTTTTCTTATGTTCTTATGTTCTTATTTGCTTTGACTTATTAGTTTATTTCGCCCTTACTGTGAAAGATACTCTTTGATGCGCCTAGAAAGTAGTATTACCTTCGAGACAAGCCATTTGGGGTGGTTTGCTTCCATATCACCTTGCCTCTGTTTGAATCTGGCGGGGCTCTTCCAAACTTCGTCCGTTCTCAAGGATTAATTGGTTAGAATTTATTTTTATTTACGGGAGAGTACGAGTCGTGGTAGGTCTGGAAACCGTTTTGTCATTCCTAGCAAGTCACAGAAAAGGCTAAGTGCCTTTGAGTCATTGCCATAGCCACATTCCCTGGATTGCGGTATCCGCGGTGTGGTGGCTCCTGCGAGCCGAGGGATTGTCGAAATTGCCTTCTACTGGGATCCTAGACATGGCTGGGAGTAGGATAGCTGATACCAAGCTTGCTGGCGAGGTTGATAGGCTGTCTATACAAACTGAGTACTCTACCCGGCATTTGCTCTCCCCCAGCCTGACTGCATCAGGTCAGCCCTTCCGGTGCATGGCATCAGGGATAAGTGACGGTGAGCTGGAATTTAAAGTTGATTGCCACTCCTCCCCGACTCTTACCGATGATCGGTCGTCTCATAATTGGACACACTTGAAGGCCGCAGTGCCATTCAATGGAGCGCTTCCCTAAACCATTTCTGCGAAGACCGGTTGGTCCCTAAAGCAGTACATCACTTTTTTTCGTAGAATCTCCGAGGCTGAAGGAGCTTTGCGTGCTGTACTTGTCTCTGTACCTGGATAAGCGTTGTGGCTATCGTTAGTCCCGTGTTCTTGGGCTGGTATAGAATGCCCCTGATTGTGATTTGATCGAATATTTGAAGGGGGCGGACCTCCTTTTCTTTATTTTTTTAAAATTTAATCATCGAATGTTTGAGCCCCTTGGAGCCGCAGGCTTCTCATGGGGCTACCCAGTATGCTCGTATTGGTTTTTATTATAGATAGTAACTAGTGTTGATGGTTTTCCCAATCGTATATTTTTTTAATTATCTTTGGAAGATTTTTCTTCTGGGGCCTCCAGACGCGGTGACAAGGGAAAAATAATCTCCTTCTGAACGAAATCATGACGATGATTTGTGTGCTTTTTTATTTGCAGTATCACAGAAATTCTCAACATTTTCGCCTCACGCCCCTTTTCACTATTCATGTATATTAACTATATGTATATATATATATATATATATATATATATATATATATATATATATATATATATATATATATATATATATATATATATATATATATATATATATAATATTTTCACAGATAAAAAATTAAATATTTATCTTTATTTTAAGTTAATCTGGGACATTCAATAATTCCAGAAGGGTTTTTTATCATTGTGTGGTCCCCATTGCCCCCTAACCTTTTATCATCCCCTTCAGGAGATGGGAATTGCGTATTGGTTAAAAATCCCGCTTCATCAGTTGAATACGGAAGCAAAAAAGATGGAATAAATTACAAAAAAGGGGAATTTTCCCTGTTGATGTGTTTTGTCAGGTGAAGTAGAAGCACCTCCCAAAATGTTTGAGAAAGGATGGCGGTTTTTTGAAAATCTGACTTTTTCTGAGAATAATTAACGTTCTTCCGGAAAGAGTCTCCCCGTGTCTTTTATCTGCCATATCTTCCATCTATCATGTTTGCCGCCTTGCCATGTCCGTTAATTTTTAATGGCGCTTTCTGTCGAGACGTTTTTTAGCCTCATTTTCGTCGTCACACGGATGGCAGCTTCTAGATCTTGAGATAGAGTTGATGGTAAAAGATTTATTTTTATTAAAGAAATTAAACTTGTGTAATAAACAAGATTATTTTCATTAAATGGATAAATAATAGAGGGAATGACTGACGGATGAACCAAAATAGGTAAATGGAAAGAAATATAAAGAAAATGGTTTATGTTTGAAACGCTGCAATACCAAAGCTCGCCGACTATAGTACTCATAAACAACTAGAAACAAGTTCTTACAAAGAATACCTAGTCACTTAAATTACCTTTAAGTGGGGAAAATTAATCCCTAGTAGGATAAAACATAATTGCATCAAGCTCTAATCGATCTGTGCCTCCAAATATTGGACTTAGTCTTGTTAAGGAGATCTGTTAAGAACTTTTTATTAAAGACTTCAGAAGGGCTAGAAAATCATGCTTTGCATTGCCGTTCTAGAACGAATCACATATAACTTAATCGATCTGGAAGGCCAGTTAGGAAGAAGCTTCTATTAACTACGACTAATAGTAAAAACCTGAGTTGTCCAGATATCGTCATTTTTTTACAGCCTAATTTTGGAGACGCTTCAAGATTTGCTTAGTATTCTGACAATGGATCTAAATATATTGACCAAAAGATTACCGGTCCAAGAGCAGGATATAAACAAGACAGACCCAAGGCTTAGGTGGGATTAACATTGAACCGCCCAGTGTGCAATGGGGAGGAATAATGGCAATGATCTGCAATTGGATAATGAGACTTGACTTAGGGTATTACAAGCCTCATTTCAGAATCATTCGATTTCTTTCCTGGAAGAAACTGAAGACAATATTAACCAGACATAAATTTAAATGGAGACCTGCCTGTTCAAGGAGGAGCAAACATCCTCCTACACAGCAAAATATTAAATAATACGAAGAGCAAAGTGTTTCAAATCGCTGCGCTTACGTCCAAACTCTATTGAACCTCCAGCATCATCAGAAATGTTTCGAGGAGTAGCTTCAGGGAGCATCCTCACATTTAATGCCAAGTCAAGTTTCTGATCTGAAAGGAGGATAATGAAAAATCAATAATTGAAAACTTCGCCTGTATGTGTGGCAAGATGAATGAATACCTAGACCGTACTCCGCGGCGTGTCGTAAAAGGCAACTAAACCTGGATATGGACCTTCTGGGCTTGGAAGCCGCCTCCCCAAATCCCTCTTCACTCGTGTACTATGCGTTGATACGCACTGATCGCACTGTGGGAAATCAGTTACTGACGAGGATGACTTTAAATGTGGATTATTTTTTTTCTCTGGATTAAAATTAAAAATCGATTACAGCAAAATCCCGAGGATTTATTTACTTCTATTGTTTCATTTTGGCTGCTATTGGCGACAAAACATGTGACCCTTTCGTTATGAGGCAGAATCAATAGAGAGAGTTGCGTGCCTCTAGTCCCCCTCCCCCAACCAAGTAATATACTCTGGAAATGTACCTCCCATGCTAACATTTCTAGCGCTTGGGTTCTACTCCCTTGATAATTGTTCAACGTAGTTGTCTGCGCTGCATGGGTGATCGCACTTTCTCGATATTTGCTCCTAAGATGTGGAATGATCTGCCCTACCTTGGTGTCCTCAAGCCTACTTTCAAGACTCGCCTCTTCTCTTTACCTATTCTTCAGTTGATAGACGGCGTTGTGGGAAGGTTTATGGCTTTGAAGAGCGCCATACGAAAATCCTCTGTATTAGTAGTATTGTTAATATTATTATTATTATCATTGTTATCTGTGTAGTTATTATTTATATTATTATTCCTTTTATTGTTATTATTGATATTATTATTAGTGTTATTAATATTATTATTAGTTATTATTATTGTTATTATTAGTTATTATTAATTTTATTATTATTGTTATTGTAATGATCTTGCTGTATGGTGCTCGATCAATTGTTTGGGTATTAAGAGGACTAAAATTTCCATGATCTTTGTCATACATTTTTGTAGCATTGCTTCCAACAAATTTCTTTGGCACTACAATTAAAATAGACCGATAGTTATTTATTTATTAACGACAAACGTTCCTTTCGTATGGTTGGGGTCCTCTACCGGACTAATGAAATCAACATAAAGATTAAGATGACAATCAATACCAAACCTGGGGGTACCAAGATCCGGCCCTAGCTGTGAGGGAAGAGGCGGGAACACCTTTAGTATTATGTGTTTGCCACGAGCTTTTGGACCTTTCGTACCCCAAGGGACCTAGATTACTTCAACCGAAAAGTGATGTGTTTTGTGTGTGCGCAAAGGAAAGATGAGCGCGCGTGTCGTAATTTGCTATGGTCTCGATGACCTAGGTAGAATGCCACTGCCTGAGTGCGCATGCGCAAAACTCGGCTCTAAGGCGCGCCGAAATATTTTGCGTCCGCTTTCACGGCGATGGAACCCGACACCCAAGCGCTAAATTACATTTTTTTAAACAACCATACAAAAACAACCACGTTGTTGGGTATGTACATACAATGTGCATGTACAACTTTAGGTAACGTGGTAGCCAATTTTCTTAATTATTATTGCAAAGGTATTGTGGTTGGTCTTCTACCATCGTCAAACGCTCCTCTCCACATTATACACATTATGGTCAAGAGTTTCTAGGTGTTTTTGATGGAGCCCAACTTGAGACCAAAGAGAAAGCCGAGTCAATCGAAACGTCTCCATAGCTTTCTGAAGGGGAAACCTGACTCGAAATTTGTTAATTATTGCGAAGTAAAATTGTGCAATCCAACGAAAGAATGTTCACTTAGCGGAGGCGAGATGGAAAAATAGAAAAAAAAGCCAAGTAATTTGTGATAAAGATCAATTTGGTAGAGGAAAAGAAGCAAACACCTTCTCTTCCGAACTGTTGGGGCTGGCAGGGCAAATATGCCCCTTATGGGAATCAGAAAAGAAAGCCGAGGGCGAAATGGTAGATTTCAAGGACGAGATTTTCAAGGCCAGAATTTCCTCTCTCACTCCCTCCTTATTCCTCCTCACTCAGGGCAGGGGCTGGAAATAGTGCCACAGAGGGTCTGTTTCCTTTGTAGATCTATGTTCAAGGACACTTTAAACGCGCCATCATGACTTCACCATTAAGGGTTGGCTAGGTTTGTGGTATATATTATTTTTTTAATTCCTAATCTTTCCTGTTTTTTTTTCTTTTCTCCCCCCTTCCTTCTCCCTACATAGACTAGATAGTGATGGGAAAAAGAACGCAAGGAAAACTCCCCTCAAGCCCTCACAGCTCCGCACCTCCCTCCTTCAGGAGGCCCGCAAAGAGGTATAGAGGAGGAGTTACGTGGTGGACGAAGGCGTCGTCTGTAGTCGGAAGAGGAGCAGCATCATTGCTTTGCGCCACCACTCTATTCATCCTCCTGCATTGGAGCGAGCCAAGATTTTGCCGTAATGGCAGACGAATCCTTTGATATCAAAGGACGGCTCGGGAAAAATAAGAGACGTACTCAAATGAAGGAAAACCCTTGATAAATAGACCTACAAAGGTGCACACCCACTCTTTCTAGATGCGATTCTGATGCGTTTTCATACGTGCTGCTTTGTGAGCTTTAATCGCGTATATATAGGTATATGGTGACCTGGATATAGAAATATATGATGATAGATGAAGAAGGAGAAGGCTTAAATTTCAGAGACTTTTTTTTATCTTTTATTCCTCCGGTGTTTCTCTGTGTAGGCCAGCGTAACATCATTTACTACCATAATTGCGACGGAGTGGAGTAAGTAGAGAAATGATAGACTATACTGAAGTCATCGAGCTTATTAAAAACAACTCAGGCTAGAACATATAATGTGAATCTATTGAAAAAACTAAGAAAACTAATTTTCTATAAAGATTTCACAACAACTAACAATTGGCGAAGAGAAAATGATATCACCAAAGGGATAAACATGGAAACAAAATCACATACTGAAAAGAACTTGAAAACAGTTGAAAAATCCAATCAGTAACTATACATTGTCCCTAAAGTCTGGACACAGGCAAAATACATATTTTCAATAAAAAATTAACTATATTTTATTTAATTTCAATATTAATAAATAACATCTTCAATCTAATTTCCCCCATGAAAAGCTCGGTGCACTTTGCGAGATTAATCCAATAAACCCGATGCAATGACTCCAAATTTCCGTCAATTTGAGCTCATTCATTTATGATGCTCTGTTTCCTCAGGTGTTTCTTATCTTTAATTTTAATTTATTATACCTTGTGATATTTCTTATGTGTCCATACCTAAAGACACCCTGTATATAACAGATATGTATGTCATTTGGCATTAACTTATCTACGAAAGTAGGTTGTAAAAAATAAACAAATTTAATCCTGCATCTAGGACAGATGGATGTGTTGACGAGACTTTCACATTTTCTTTTTATTCTACGATATTTTATGGTGGCCTACTATTGTAAGTAAAGACCGTTTGCTAAATTAAAATTGGCAAAATTTTGGAAACTACATATACACGAACACCAAATGGGAGGGGCATTATCCACGGTCTAAATTTGACCGTGTTCTAAATTAAAATCAGTGATACTTTGTTCATCTGAACTTGTTAGATCTGAATTAAAATGTATAATTTTAGGATAATTGGGACAATGTAGACATTATGGTCCATCTCGAAAATGAAGGGAACTATTAGAAGGCATATTTGGGGTAAATTAAAACGAGATGAAAGGATAATCTTTTCTAAGCTACGATGATGACATGTTTCGAAAAAGGAATTTCAGGGGAATGGAATTTAAAAGTGTGCAGTAAGTGAAATAGAACACGGGCATTAGCAAATAATGACGTTGGAGGTTTATAGGCATTTACCAAAAAGGTGGGGTCCTGAATGGAAAAGCCTCAATGATAAAGTCCTGAGTAAAGAAAACGATAGAGGCTTAACCAAAATCGATCGATGTATAAAAACTGAAATGTGATATTAGTCCAGTATGGTATCACAGAAGAGTACTAAACAATGTATATTGTGTTCACGCTGTTTATTCTAAACCTCAAGTAAGAGAAACAATCGAAAAGTCTCTTTCGCCATCAGAACCAGACTTTTATAAGGTTTGTCCCAGCCTCCCCTATAAAGGGGTAACAAGTGCTTAAAATCAACTCAGCCTCTCTTTACATGCCTTTCTCTCATCAATATAAATGTGTAATTTATAATTAAATGTAATTACCGAAAAGTAGAAGAAACAAAAAAATAAGGCGTGAAAGAAAATTTGAAAGTTTATTCTAATTTTAAATTCAAACTTTAAAACTAAATCAATTTTAACTTTTAATATTATAAATTTCTGAAACTTTTGTCCTAAAAGATGTGCAGTAATTTTTAATTCAACAAATTTTGAGGAAGATTAAATATAAAATGGTGTCGATTTCAATATTTAATGTGTGTATAAATTTAGTAAATCCTATGTATAGCATGGGATATTTTTCCTAAATCCTCCTAATCAACTGTGTAGTCCTAATGGTATACGACTCTAAATCAATTTGGTCTAATATACTTTCATCAATAACATACTCGTATGTCTAAGATATTTACTATATCAATGGTAATGAGAAGATGTATTAAACTAAAATGTATTCAAAATGAAAAAAAATGAAAATATATAATAAAGTGAAATATTTTCAAATTTAAAGATCAAAAGAAGCATGAATTCAAAAAGATCCAAGATTTTATATGCAATACCACAAAGTTAATCTTCCATGAATCGATTCCTGCAGTCTTTAAAAGGTTGTGGACAATTCTTCTTTCCTTACAAGTATCTCCGGATTTTTTGTCTTAGGGTCTGCACCAATGGTGAATTGGGTTAATTCGTCTTTGACTACCTATATTCTTTTCTTAGACTATCAAGAATATAATAGAAATTTCAATGCGATCTAACTGAAACAAAAAATCGCTTTGTGTCATGCTTCAACAGAATTGTGTGCGCACAAACAAGTGTAAAGTCACAAACATTCACCTCAGCTGGAGAAAATAATGGCCTTAACAGTCTTCCATTTCTTCTAAGCTTTGATAGTACAAAGGTGTCTTCTATGTATTCAATCAGAGGTAAAACATCTTGAGGCGCTTTTTGTTGCAAGTATTTACGTCCTTTGGATATATCAGAAAGAGGCAGAAATGACAAAGCATTCACTTTGCGACAGAGCAAAGAAAATTCTGCGTTATTCTTATAAAGTATTGAAAGTACCAATGATCCATTAGGCAGTTTGGTCCTCCAATAGTTGTGTTGAATCGAACTTGAACAACTATATCAACATTTTGATATTTCACTTAATACTTTAGAAATTATTACCGCACACTTCTCTGGTTTTGCACAAGGATTTTTAATGGCGTACACGCGAGTCTATAAATTAATATGTCGATCCGTCGGTTGTCAGTCGGTTGGTAATTATTTTACTTTTCGATCAGTTTTTTGGCAAAAACATCATAACTATTCTGCCGATTTTAACGAAGTTTGAGACCCTTATGTTGTTTTACATTATCTTTCAAATCATATAAATGCAAGGTCCTCTCCATGGTTAATCCGAAAATTGTTAAAAAAACTAATTATGCATCGGATTGCCCCACTTGTTGAAAGTTTTGAAGGTCTTAAGGTCATATGATCATAAGGTCATAAGTAAGAATAATAGATAGAACGCTACTTAGGACTGTTCACCTTGTTAATTTTGTCTTAGGCACTAAACAAATGTACTTTTTCATTACAACCTGCATGGATGTCTTCAGTAAGCTTCATCACTTGAATACTTCCGCATAAATTATAGCAGATAAAATACGTACGATTCTTTGTATGATATTTATAATTATATCAAAGTTCATCTTTTCTTCGATTTCTTTTAACAAAGGTTATGCCACTATCCATTAGGGATAATAAAGAAAAATAGCACTGCAATCTTGAAGGTAAAGCAAAGAATAACAAATGAACTCAAGACTTAAAAGGTAAGCTTTGACCTTAAAATTCATTCGGAAGGATTTTCAGAAAAATAGCTGATATAATAAATACCTTTCATATATTGAATACTAAATATGTTCAGTCATTAGTATTAGTATAAAAGAGTCTCTTTAGACAAAGGAGTCTTTCGACGAAAGTAATCGTAGACCAAATTAACTATATAGGAAAGCTTTTAAGAGGAAAGGTCATCGATCTGTCCTAATAACCGAAGAAATGGATTTTAGCGTGGGAAGAAATCACGTCTTCTAAAGGAGTAGGAAACTGCCCCACCTCAAGGTACTCGACTACTTGTACCAAACAGTCCGAGAGAGTAAGCCTAGAAAACTAGACGATGGAGATTACCATGTAAAGGGAGTGATATATATATATATATATATATATATATATATATATATATATATATATATATATATATATATATATATATATGTCGAAGTATAGTCAAGTGTATGGGAATATACGCACACGGGCTCTAAGGTGGGCTAAAAAAGGTAACAAATGTTATTATTGTTCTAAGAGTGCGATTTAAATAGTTAGCTGCAGCTGCGTGGCTAAGGAATATTCCAAACACAGTGACAAAAAAATAGATTTTAATACACACTAAATAAAAGGCACAAAATAAATAGGGATATATATATATAGGTACATAAAATAAGGTGGAATTAGGTTCTGAATACTAATTGGATAACCAGGGTTATCAAATGGTTATGATGGGAGATTTGGGGTAGTGAGTGATTTAGTTCCTTTGAACCTCGAGAGAAAAGCGAGGCGAACTTAGGGGAGATGTCTTGGTAACCTTGCTTACTCACGGGTGTAGCCAAGAACCCGCAGAGGGTGGTGCTACTTTCTCCAAACTTTGATTTTGCGAGATGCGGGCCTCTTGTCGTCAAGAGGTCACAGGACGAACTTCGAAGGGGGTAGGTGACTTCTCAAAACTCGGATCGAGTGAGCTATCGGGCCTCTTATCCTCTAGAGGTCACCGGTCAAACTTCGAAGGGAAAAGGGTGACGTCTCCAACCTCGAATTGAGCGAGCTATCTATACTCTTGTCCTCAAGAGGTCACCAGAAGAACTTCGGAGAACGGCTTCTCCAATCCTTGATCCGAAGGCGGTTGAGAAAAGCTGACGTTGCCTCATGAGACTCTTCTCCCTGACCCGAAGATACGAGTGTGATGTTCACCTGTGACCGTCACTAAACACTTCTCGGTAGAGAGCGTTGTTGAATCGAACTCCTTTCGGGGAAGTGTCGTCTAACCGTATTTGTGGGTAATCCTTTGGATGGTGCATATATACCCGGAGTTTTCCAAAACAGGGAGAGAGATAGAGAGAGGCCTTCTCGAACCCTCCTTATCGGCCGGGACAACCAAGCGTCTTCTTACTGGAAAGCGTAAGAGGTCAAGATAAGCGGGTCAGACGGAACGACTAGCGGCTGGAGCCATAAAGGTTATTCGCGGCAAACCTACACAATAGATGAGTAACCTTCAGACCCAGGGGAGGGAGGGATTAAGATGGCGGAGAGGTAGCCTTCAATTTCAGTGTTATGCGTCGGTGTGAATTACTCACTGACCTGGCGGCAAGTCCAAAAAGGTTGAAGTCGGAGAGGAAGGGGGGCTAACGGCTCGCTTTCTCCCCCGAAGTAATATCTTAAGAGGTGGTGAAATACTACTATTTTAGCGGATCCTTCAACACTCCTCCCTATCCAAAGACATTTTTACAGCACAGAACACTCTGGGGCGAAAAAAATGTCTACATCTAATTTCATCAAGAGGGGAACTTATAAAGCTACAATTTTAACGTTTACCAACAGAGAGAAAAAAAACATATAACACTACATGGGATTTGCATATTTTTAACCTCAGAAAACTTAATCTATGGATACATACGCACACACAACATCAACAAGGCAAAAAAAGGAAACTAGTTCTTACAAAATAAGTCAAACACGAATTTTACTATACACTCAGGTTGTTGGAGGGGGGTCTTCTATTGGATTCCTACTCAAGATATCGGCTAAGCAGTTGTCGGTGCCTTTAACATACACGATCCGAAATTGGTACTCCATTAGTAGTAGGCTCCAACCCATTAAACGGACATTTTGGCTCTTACAGTGTTTTAGGTACGCTAGGGGTTTGTGTTCACTTTCGATAATAAATTCTTTACCTATGAGATACATCCTAAACTTACGAATATACCACCCTATGGCTAACGCTTCGAGCTGTATGGTGGGATACGCCTTTTCACAATGGAGCAGCTTCCTACTAGCATATCCTACATCATATTGGAGGAGAGCATAACCTAGGCCATCCTGGAAGACATCGGTACAACCCCGAATGTTTTATTAGGATTCGGTAATTTCAAAATAGGGGGAGAGATTAGTTTGTCCTTTAACTGGGGGAAGCGATCTTCCGCGGAAGGGGTCCAATTGACTGGATCATGGGCCGTTCTCTTAAGCATGTCGTTAAGGGACGAGGCTATGGCAGCAAAATTCGGCAAAACACGACAATAGAATGACACGGTAAAGCCTTCCAATAAGGAAAGCATTTGAGCCCTCTCATTAGGGGCGAGATTGGGGTTTACGTTCAAGTCCGAGTTAGGCTCTGCTTGGGGAGGAGGAAGAGACGGCAGGGGATACTCATCGTCTGCTTTTACGCACACCGTTTGGACTAGAAACAAGGGTTCAACGGTATAGATGTGTCCCTCACTTGACAGGGAACGAATGGGGCCTATTAGGTCGATTGAGACGCGGGCGAAGGGCTCGGCCACTCTCAGGGTCTTTTGAAGAGGGACGATGGCTACACGCCCTTTGTAGGTGACCTTCTGGCAAAGGTCACAGGACTTGCAGAAGTCAATAATTTCTTTGACTGCTCCTGGCCAAAAGAAATATTCAAAAACTCGCTGTACAATTTTGTTATGACTGAAATGTCCGGCCATTAGGCTATCATGAGCCATCTTTAGAACGGGTTCGATATACGTTCTCGGCACACACAACGCGTGGGTCGGTGGACTCTCCGGTTTAACAGAAGAACGATATAATAACGCGTCCTTCACGGTGCACTCGAGCTTCCGATTGCCTCACACCGTTTCAGCCTCCTTCTTCGTTGCTTTTTCCTACAGGGGTTGTAATGTGGAGCAATCCTTCTGCACCTCAGCAAATTGAACATTAATGCTGAGGTCAACGTCTGGGGACGATAGGGGTACCGGAAGCGATACACCTTTCTCGGCCTGGCCGCTGGTAACGACCGGCTGAGAAATTAGGTTTTGGGAGAGCTGTGCGCTCTGTCCGATAAGGACGGAGCAGAATTTTATCGGGTCCGTAACTACGTCGGCCCATCCGGTGAATAACTGTCCTGAATATGGCACCGTACCACTGGGAACCTGATGGCACGACCTAAAACTTCATGCACCAACGCAAAGCTGTTATGCTGGGTGCTTACGGGGGGTAGTAGTTTGCCGGATACTACTATACAGGTGCAACCTGTATCTCTAACCAAGGTTGACACTCGGCAACCATTTACTGCGCCATTTTCAAACTGGAGCCCACCGGGGGAACTCTTGTTGGACAAGAAATTTACTTGTTGATCTGGGAAAGAGGGAGCAGGGGCCGCTGGCGATGTGGCTGGCTGATTAGGCGATGGAGAAGCAGAGATTTGGTGGACCTGGTGACTCAACGAGGTCCTCAGTTGAGAATTTTGGGGGCAATTGTAACTTAAGTGCCCAGGGGTGCCACACGTAAAGCATACAATTGGTCTACGGGGTTAGTTGCTAGGCGTGGAGGGGAATACTCGAAGCTTCACGTCCTTTTGTTCTGTCAGGGGGTGATGCCTGTACTTGCTCGGCGCCTGCACTTTTACGAAGCCGCTGTTGCCCTTGGGTTGACTTCGGCTAAACTCCAACTTGTGTTTGGGGGAGGGGGGTTGGTTCTTCTTGACCTCTTTGGCGTAGAGGTCTTGACTGGAACCGTGAAGGTCCGCTGCTTCCACACACTCCTTGAAAGTGGACGCTAGTCTGTCCACTATGAAGGCCCTTAGTTCACGAAGGAGGGTCGACCTCAGTTGATCCCTTAGAATGAAGTCAATTAGCCACTCATAATCATTTGATACTTGGGCGGAATCCAGCCAGAATTGAAAGTTACGCCTAAGCGTGAATCCAAATTGTCTGTAGATTTGGCCTGGCTGTATTCGCGTGGAGCGGAATCTAACCATATAAAATTCTGGATTCATGTTAATAGCAGAAAGAAGTTCTGCCTTTAGGGTTGAATAATCAAAGGTGGCCTCTGAAGGAAGCGAAATGAATATGTCGCAAAGACGAGAGTTCAATAGTGGAAGTAGCCGGGCGATACCATCTGATTCTAAGACGCAATTGTTGACTTCGAAGATCTTTTCGAAGTGCGTTAAATAAGAGCAAAAATTTTCTCCATCCTTGTTTGCGGGGAGTTTTAGTGAGGGCACTTGAGCCTGTTTATTTCGAGATCCTACGGAGTTTATCTCGACTTGGTCACGACTTATATCTCTCTCATGCTGCCTAATTCTTTCTTTCTCTTCTGCTTCTCTCTGCGCTTTTCTTTCTTCCTCTTCTGCTTCTCTCTGCGCTTTTCTTTCTTCCTCTTCTGCTTCTCTCTGCGCTTTTCTTTATTCGGCTTCTGCTTCTGATTCTCTCTGTGCTTTTCTTTCCGCACGTTCGTTACGTTCCTCTTCCTGGACGTAAGCGATTAAATCTTTCTCAGATAAGCCTAGGAACTGCCTTTACTAGCATCTAGGGAATATTATCCTAAAAAAGATTTTGATGGGTGAAATTTTTAAATCTTGAGATATATGGTGGATCGTCTGTGTCAACAGCTACAGGAGCTTATGAAAGCGATCGAATGAAGACATCCCGGATATGCTACTTTCAGGCTTTGCACACGAAAAAGCTACCAGAGCTATTGAAGCTTTACCCCAAAATAAATATAAATTCTACTAACGACAAAATTATTAAAAATTCATAGTAAAAATCGAGAGAACTCACACAAAAAATAACTAACTAACTAACGGAGGAATCTGACTCACGACTCAAAAAATGGCGGTTACTATTACCGAACTAGGAAAACTGTGGACAAACCACACAAGAATGGGATTAAAAATTGGTTGTTACCCGTTAATCAAAAAGAAAATTGTACTAATATATTGGTGTCCGGATATTCTTGGTAATGCAGCTGCTATTAATTGAACGTAGTTCTTTAAAATCAGGGGGGAGGATTCTTAGGAAGACCCAAAGCCTGACGCCAAATTATATAAATATATATATATATATATATATATATATATATATATATATATATATATATATATATATATATTTATATATGTCAAAGTATGGCCAAGTGTACGGGAATATACGTACACGGGCTCTAAGGTGGGCTAAACAAGGCAACAAATGTTATTGTTTTAAGAGTGTGATTTAAATCGTTAGCTGCAGCTGCATGGCTAAGGAATATTCCAAACACAACTACAAAAAAATAGATTTTAATACACACTAAATAAAATGCACAAAATAAATATGGATATATATAGGTACATAAAAGACGGAATTAGGTTCCGAATACTAATTGGATAACCAGGGTTATTAAATGGTTATAATGGGAGATTTGGGGTAGTGAGCGATTTAGTTCCTTTGAACCTCGAGAGAAAAGCGAGGCAAACTTAAGGGGGGGGAGGTCTTGGTATTTGCTTACTCACAGGTGTAGTTAAGAACCCGCAGAGGGTGGTGCTACTTTCTTCAACCTTGGATTTTACGAGATGCGGGCCTCTTGTCCTCAAGAGGTCACAGGACGATCTTCGAAGGGGGTAAGTGACTTATCTAAACACGGATCGAGCGAGCTATCGGGCCTCTTGTCTTCAAGAAGTCACCAGTCGAACTTCGAATGAGGGAGGGGGGTTGCAGATGACTTCTCCAAACTCGGATTGAGCGAGCTATTAGGCCTCCTGTCCTCAAGAAGTCACCAGAAGAACTTCGAAGGACGGCTTCTCCAATCCTTGATCCGAAGGCGGTTGAGAAAGGCTGACGTTGCCTCATGAGACTCTCTGCCTGACCCGAAGATACGAGTGTGATGTCCACCTGCGACCGTCACTAAACACTTCTCGGGAGAGAGCGTTGTTGATTCGAACTCCTTTCGAGGAACTGTCGTCTAACCGATTCTGTAGGTAATCCTTAGGAGGATGCATATATCCGGAGTTCTCCAAAACAGGGAGAGAGATAGAGAGAGGCCTTCTCGAACCCTCATTATCGGCCGGGACAACCAAGCGTCTTCTTACCGGAAAGTGTAAGAGGTCGAGATCATCGGGTCAGACGGAACGACCAGCGACTGGAGCCATAAAAGTTGTTCGCGGCAAACCTACACAATAGATGAGTAACCTCCCGACCCGGGGGTGGGAGGTGGTATATGGTATATTAAGACGACGAGGAGGTAGCATTCAATTTCAGCGTCATGCCTAGGTGGGAATTTCTCAGTGACCTTGCGACAAGTCCTAAAAGGTTGAAGTCGGAGGGGAGGAGGCATAACGGCTCGCTTTCTCTCCCTAAGTAATATCTTAGGAGGTAGTGAAATACTACTATTATAGCAGATCCCATACAATATATATATATATATATATATATATATATATATATATATATATATATAACCTCTGATCTGGGCTCAATTAAGAGTCCTTTATTTTTCTGTGTGGACCTACTGATTAACGTGTGATCCGAACCACTGTTATCTACAGTGTATGACAGCCACTGGTAAGGAGACCCGAATTGGGACTCCTTCGACCCGAATCGACGACTATCTACACTCGATGTGCGGTTAGTATCGCAATTTGTAACCACTTAACACTGCATCGGGTATAACTTGCGGGCGTT
Organism: Ceratothoa steindachneri; assembly: GCA_963969495.1. Taxonomy (NCBI): domain Eukaryota; kingdom Metazoa; phylum Arthropoda; class Malacostraca; order Isopoda; family Cymothoidae; genus Ceratothoa; species Ceratothoa steindachneri. The sequence continues at coordinate 121,488,988 of OZ018327.1, forward strand.
CCTCATCCATGCCAAGCAAGTAACTGTATCTAGATAAGATGGTTTTTGGTCGGTATGGTCCCTAACTCCATAAGAATAAGTGCATTCTCCTGCGTTCGATTTCAAATTGAAGCTTCAGCTCTCGTTTCTGAGGGTGATTGATAAACTTGAGACATTTGAGGATGAGGGAGCAGATTACTAGTCAGTCAAGAATCTGTCCATGACGTGGTTTGATTTTAATTAAACTGAATGCGGAAACTAGTCGAGTGGAGCATAGCTAAATGACAGTGATAAATAAGAGAGAATTAGTAACTGAATAATGAATGCCGTGACTGACTGGATAATAATCATTTAATTGTCTCTCAAAGAAACAAGTTTTTTATCTGTTTATAAAAGTGACTGATCAGTTTTCAATGATCGAGTTTCTCAGGCCTGGTCTTTGTCACACAGTGTATGAGTATTTATTTATGTGTATTCGTTTGGAACAAAGGGTTATATAAATAAAGAAAGCAGAAATTAGATGTATTCGTTATCAAATAATTTATATGGAAGGAGAGATAACTGCAGGGAAAAGGATCGCAATAAATCCAGAGGTAGTTTGTGAAAAAGATTTTATTAGGATTTTATTTCCAGAGGGTAGAAGGAAATGGTTAAATCATTAAATGATTGTGTCGTCCCCGTAAGGGTCACGGCGATTTACTATCCTGGCCGCCGTACTGACCAGACTCAGCGCCTGGTCCAGCCCCAGTTTAGCCTCTTCTTCTTCTTTCTGACACCCTGTCTTCTTATCCTACTTCCTCACTTTCCATTCAACCTCTCCTACAACTTTCGATGGTCGGCATCTAATTAGACAGGGTAGACACCGACCAGCTTCGTCTCGCCCAACCATCCCGGATCGGGGCTGAGGGGAAAGGGGACAACGCCCACTCACTCCTGAGCTCGATTTGGGGGGTGGGATTTTAACAACCTGCTTCCCCTCACCATCACCTTCCTCACACCTAGTTTTTCTTTCAGTTCACAGTCTATAAATATTACGCCGAGCCTAAGGATGGGCCACAAGTTTGAATCGCTGCTTGGCCACTTAGCAGGATGAGAGGCCTCAAATGACGGAAACTGGCTTTGCCGGCACATATTCACCCATCGCAGAGCGGGCTACTACGTGGGATGATTAGCGTATGCATCCCGATGATGAGTTTAAAAAGAATTACTCTCACTTTACCTTCTCCTCTTCCATCGCCGGGGCCACCTTCGGGCAGCTTTCCATGAAAAAATGGAGCTCCACACAGCCACTGGGCTTTTCCATGAGGCCCTCCAAATTTCTTCTCCCGGAGAGGAGGCTTACTCCTCTCCTAGGCCTACAGGTGCAAGGGACTCCCCCCTTTGCCCCTTGTCTGGAGTAGGCTTTGGGCACCTCCCTCTTTCCAGAGTCAGTCCTTCCTTTTCTTTCACATGGGACTGACAAGAAAGGACGCAGGCGGCCCAAAATTGACCGAGCGGCTCGATCGGACCAACCATCTTAGGGGGACAAGGGATGACAGGGCCCGTCGGCCTATGCCCCCTATCCTCCTGCACTTGTAAATTAAGACCTTACAGGGGGCTGGCATACCTTCTCTCTCTCTTCTCTGACGGATGCAGGTTCGCCTGCCCAAGGCGAGACAACCAAACGTACCTCGAATGAGATCCGTGATGTCTTTGGGGATGGCCACATGGAAGCCCCCACTTGAGATGGACATGATCCCTGATGTGACCAAGACTTAGACGGTAGGATCTTACATGGGGTCGAACCCGGGCTCGGTGCCAAGCACGGATCCCGAGTCTACCCCTGTGCAAGCTCCTTTTCAGACGGCTCTAGTCCCCGAGGCCTCACATGGAGAAGAGGGACCTCCTCCCCTGGTTGATACTCCTCTGACAGCAGGGACCTTATCCATCTCGGAGACCAGTTCATCCGGCTTAGGGGCTCCTTTCGGCAGAGGAGAGAAGCTGGTTCACACCCCGCCCTCCTCTCCTAAAAAGAAAAGAAACAAAAAAGACTCGGAGCTCCTCTCCATCCGCGGGAGCCACAAGGACGGACGGGGCCACTGGCTTCTCGGTATGCGGTCAAGCCAAGAGTGGCATGTTTAGCCTTGGTTCTCCCACCGGTATGGAGTCCCTGACAAAGACGAAGAGTGCGCAGAGCGAAGACTCGATTGCTTCGGGCCCCTCATAAGAGGTTATCTGGCGTTTTCGAACCCGCCTGCTTCAAACGATTTCTCGTTATTGCTCCAATGATGGCAGCATGTTGGCTAAGGGCAACACGATCCATCAGAGGAGAGCTCTATTTGCGTGATTGGTAGAGAGTTGACAGTGATCCGATTCTCGGACGGGAGCCTTGTGGGGAATGCGTCGAATTCCTCTGAGGCGGCCATGATTAGTATCATTCGGACACTTTATATCACGTCGGTGAGTGTGACTCTGCACTCGAATTTGAACTTCTTAAAAGGAGTGGTTTATAGGAGGGAACTCGTTGACAACTTCATAGATGACTGTAGAGGAATTATAACATAACGCCGCACAAGAGGGCCCAGCGGATATATATGTTAAAGTCCCTCGTCTGAGAGAGCTAGAGAAGCGTACCAGAAGAGGAGGGGTGTGAGAACGTTTGATGTCTGACTAGCAGTCAAAAAGCCCAAAGGCTTTGATCTCTCCTGCCAAGTTGGTAGTCGAGTCGAGCTGCAAGACCAAGGTAACTACCAAAGGCCATTAAGCAGCTCTCAAAAGATCCGACTACCTACGAGGGGCGGAGGCCCGCGGTTAAAGCGTCCCCCAAAAGTGATACCAGATATAAAAAAACGCTGAGGAGAAATATTGTGACGGTCGTCGGTGCCTCTGATTAGGAAGCCGACCCAGGCTCTGCGGTGCCATCCTCCCCTCACCCCTCGTAATCCCCTCAGCGGCCTCTTCCCGTCACCCTAAGGTGGGATGGTCGCCGGACTATAAATAAGCCCGTAAGGAAAGAAAGTAGATTATTCTGTGAGAGACGATAGACGACTAGATCGAGGAGATCGGTCCTTCACCCAGTTCAGAAATCCTTCTTATAAAAACTTAGAAGATTGTCACGTTTTCGTATCGGTGCCATACCGAATTATCCTTCACAGGTTTAGTAAGAAGTCTGGCTGGATCGCTATTCATAGTGCCAAACAGGAATTGAGGGAGCAAGAGAAAAGAAGACCCGTTCACCCTCGAGTGACTCTCAAATTGCAATCTCAATAATTAGGAAAGAAGAAGAAGTAATACCTGAGGAAGTTCCATTTTTAAGTACTTTTGAAATCACCTCGCATCCCAAAACCCAGTAGGCAACCCCTCGAAGAAGATGAGGATACTAAAAGACTTCAAGAGCTACCCAGAACAGTATTCCTTGAGCCAGAGAGCACCACTCCTCTCTCCGTCGTTTGAACGTATATCCAGAGATCAAGTTATAAGAAGAATTTGACATCGTGCCCCCCCTTCCCCCTCACATCTCGTGGAAAAACTTGCCGTCGGCCACTGCACTCAAAGAAGCGTGAAAAGTCAAATATAGCGCCATCCGTCAATCCCTCATCCTTTCAAGGTCATATAAGCCCGAATAACTATTTATTTTCGTTTTGATTAAGTAGGGTTTTTACTACTGTATCCAAGCTAACTAAAGGAGAAATAATATTTAGTGACTCCTGTCATATTGCTAGTTAAGTTTAGAGGCACGTAAATTGTGGCTAAACGCTATACTAAAAGACCTCTATGAATTAACTAACTGGCAATTGGTTTATTTACATGAAGCCTACTTACATTGTTCCTGATTATCGTTGGTAATAGGTCCTTAATCAATTCTGGCAAACCTTGTTAAACTTATATATGTTATTGTAAATATTTTGAGTTCATAGATAAATTAAAAAGATATATTTTTGGTTAATTTTGTGTGTTTCACTGGATCCTTTACATGTTGACTGGCTCTTTCTTTAAAACGGATTAAACGCTTTGGCACTCTCATCAATTCATTAGTTAATGAGTCCACTCAGCCAATGGAGGAATGGTTTCCCTTCCTAAGTAGAAGTATCAGAGTGGAGCGCAGAAGTCATTGAATATATGGCTCTCTGAAAGAAAAGTAGGAAGGAACCCAACAATACCTCGACAATGACATCACCTTAGAGCTGGCCGACAATGGAGCGTTCAAAGTCGAACGTGTGATGAGAAGAGGCGTCGAGACCCAGCCTTAGACTCTTCATCACATTGGACTGTTGCAAGCTCCCTGAGTCGATGCGTATCGTTTGATATCGCTAATGCGTATAGGCGTTCGTGCCACTGCCATGGAGGTGCTACTACTGCCACCGCTACGGCCATACTAATCACTCCTGTAGACGCGCAAAGACAGGGTTACCGGAAGTCTGTGTAATTTGCTCCAAGTCCGTACACGATAAGTCCAAATCATGTGTTATCAATGTGCCAATTACAACGAGCTGCACCCCGTTTTTTGATGCAATGTGGTGCATATCTTCTGGCAATTCAGGCCCAAAATCGCCTCTTACTTCGCGAGGTTAATGACTTGATCGTGGCACGCCAGGCTCTGCGTGGGACATCTTATGCCTTAATGTTAAGAAAGACACCCTCTTCTCCAGGCCCATCCAGATCTGCGAGGATGGTCGTTTCCGCGCCCATTTGAAACCCCTTGTGCGGGTTCTACCCAGCCCGGGCGCTCCCTTGGTAGAGCTAGCGGCATAAAGGATTCACACTCAGTCCCCACTAAAACCACAGCTCCCCTTGCTTCCTTCAGTGTAACCGTCTCCCATAATTCGAAACGGCCGCGTACTTCCCCTAATTCGATAGACTCACAGGAGGCAACAGCCCTCAAGTTGGTCGTGAGGCCATCTTCCGTGGTTTCTAAAGCTGCATCACAAGGACAACACTAAAGGAGTTTCGACTCCTACGCCCACACCGACTGCTAGGCTGGGTAACTTGAAGGCGGTGGATACTCTAAAAGAGGGACCTCCACCTCCAAATCCCCCCGCCTGCGTAAGATTTCGAGGCAAAGGAAAGAAAAGATTTGTATGGCGAGCCCAACTTCCCCCGATAAGTCCTCAAAGGCGACAGAGCCTTCAACGCATTGTTCGACCAAAAGCGCCCTGAGTTCTGCCTCTGAGAAGTGCATGGCCATTGCTGTGTGCGTCTTCTCTTCGAAGAGGGCCCACGCAACTCCTCTCGATCCATCCCAGGGGTCAAGTCCTTGCCGATTTGATCGACGAGCTGGATATAGGTATCCTAAATTTGGATGAGTTTACGTATCACTGCCCGAAAACCGTTTCATTTTCCTGTCTACATCTTGGTGCTCTCAGGATGCAGAGCCTGATTTTTGAGTGGGGAGTAGTCGATGACCTCCATGGTCTTGATCACTTTCCCATTCAAATAGCATTTTATGTGCCACTGCTGCTTGAGAGCCCTGCCCGGTATTGCTTGGCGTGAGCGCAGTGGTCCGCATTTCAAGAAATGACTGATTTCTCTCTCAGTCGACGAGAATAGGTTGTTGGATCACGCCTTTGAGTTCTTCTCTGACAACCTCATAGCTGTGTTTCTAACTGACTATTCCTAGAACGTCTGGCCGTTTTGCACGCCGACCTCTTCCGTGGTGTCAGCCGAGTGTGAGGCGACCCTCGAACAGAAGCGTTATGCCTACATGCGCTATAAGCGCCTCTCGAACGATTTCACTCTCGGTGAATTTCGTCGTACTAGGGCTAAGTTTTGGTATGTTTCGAAGTAAGCCCGCCGCTCTTACTGGTGGGCATACGTGTCTTCGCTCAAAGGGAAGGTGACTTCTAGAAGAGGTGTGGAAGCTAGTCAAAAGTATTCGGGGCAATTTCTCGCAGGACACCCCGCCCCCCTGTTCTCCAGGTGAATAGAACCGAAATCCTTAGCCGGGATGCTGCTACACCAACATTCAATGCACGTCGTGATGTCGCGTAAGGCCGCAGACTGGACTTTGACTCTAAGAAGCGGAGAACGCTTCAACGACAGGTTTACTTCGAGTCAGTCGCGTTCCGCTCTCGCTTAGTACGCGGACACCGCCCCTGGTCCGGACGATGTCCCATAAAACATGCTTTTCCCCTGGATGAGCGAGGCATGGCGTTTCTGTTATATTTGTTTAACAGGCTCTGGGTAGAGGGTATCCTCCCAGAATCATAGCGAATCGCTACTGTGCTCGCTTTTCTCAAACGGGGAGATATCACTCTACCCCGGCCGGTTTCCGTCCAATCTCATTTACGTCTTGCGTGTGCATGTTGATGAAAAAATTAGTAATTGTTAGACTAACCTTTTTCTGGACAGCGAAGGCTATCTGACTTCTGCCCAGTTTGGCTTCCGCTAGTTCCAATACACGTCGGATGCTCAGCTCCGACTGGAAATTGCCGTCTGCGATGCTTTCCTTCGTAGACAACACTACGCCACGGTGTGTTTCGATCTGGAAAAGGCCTCTGATACCTCATGGCGATACGGTATCATGGAGACTCTCCACACGATGTGGGCGAGAGGACTCATTCCAATCTTTATATGAGAATTTCTCTTGAGATCGTAGATTCCGCATATGCGTAGGGGGAGCCCTCTCCACCCCAATCGAACAGGAAGAGGGCGTCTCGCAGGGAAGTGTCTTCAGTGTCACACTCTTTGCCCTGATCATCAGCGGCATCACCTAGGTGCTGCCGGAAGATGTCCTAGGTACGCTCTACTTGGACGACCTTTTGAGCTCTTCTGGTATGGCCCAGATGGCAACTCTGGTGCGTTGACTCCAAATTGCATTGAACCGCGACTCTCGCTATTCCGAGGGTACAGGCTTCGGTTTTTCTTGGCCAAGACTAAGATGGTGCACTACTGCCGTACCATTGCTACAACATGTGCTAGACCTATTTATATATGGGGTTCACCTGGAAGTTGTGTACTCTCACCATTTCCTTGGTCTTTTATTTGACCGACGCCTCACCTTGGAGGCTCATATTCGCAGCAGGGTTTCTTGTACTCGCGTTTTGGATTTTCTTCGCTCTGTGAAGTTCATAGCCTGGGGCGCTGATAGGTCTACTGCCTTACGTTTTCATCGATTCTTTGTTAGTTCGAAGCTCGACTACGGATGCGAGTTTTATTCCTAAGCAGCCGAGGGTGTATTTCGGAAGGTGGACTCGATCCACCACACCGGCCCTCGCCTAGCGACCGGTTTTCTTCAGCACGTCCCCCATTAAGAATCTACGTTTTAATGCTAGGGAGATGCCACTCGCTCTGTGGAGTGTTAAGTGCTCCATTCGCCTCTATGCGTGAGCCCGACGTCTCCCTCAGTAGCCAACAGCTCTCACTGCATCCGCAGCTGATCTCGACGGTGCCTATGCCGCCAATAGACGCTAATTATACCCTACGCCTTTTGGGGTTAGGGCTAGGAAACTCCTTCGGGACCTCGCCTGCGGGACGGGGAGTCCCTGGTTCTGCCCAGGACGCCACCCTGCAGGGTACCATCTCTGACTATTTGTCCCTACGCCTTATCTACCAAAGCTTGTACAGCGCCGGGAGTATTGCGTCCTGTCTTTTTGGACCAAATTTCGTGTCACGCTGGAACTGTGCCAGTGTATACGGATGGCTCCAAGTCCCAAAAGAGGGTCGGCTTCCACGCCGTATCCCTTCTGTTAGAAGTCACCGCAGCTCTGCCAGGCTCTGCCTCTGTTTTCACTGCCGAGCTTGTTGCACTACACCACTCGTTACGGGAGATAACGCGACATGCCGTGTTCGGAGACCGGATTGTGATTTATAGCGACTCACAAAGCGTTCCGATTGCTTTCTGGCCATTAGAATCTCCGCATCTCTTGGTTAACCATATCCGTGACGACACGGTTTTGGCGAGCCGGGCGGATGTCGAGGTTATCTTATGTTTGGGTTCCTGGAGATGTAGGAATTGCGGGGAATGAGCGCACCGATGAAGGCGCCAAAGAGCCTGCGAGGAAGGATCGACCAGACCAGCGTTTCGCTCTTCCTCACACCAATTACATGGCAGGAATACGGGCAGCTCTCCGGGCGAATTGAAAAAAATGGTACACGGTCCAGGGAAACTTAATGTTGCGTGCCATTTTACCGCAAGTATTCCCTTGGACATTCTTCTCAATGACGAGACGGCTTCAGTTTGCTTTTTTTTGTCTCCGAATTGGACACATTCGCGGGACGTACCGCCATTTAATGGAGCTCTCGCCTGCGACGACTGCGTTGTCTCTCAGACTATTCAGCACATGAATGTCACAGTCAGAGTGATCTTCGCGCACATTACCTGTCTTGGTACTAGGGCGAGCGGGGTCGGTACCGCTTGTCCCTTTTACTCGACACTGGTTTGTGAACACCGACTTGTGGACTATACGACTTTTTGGACGAGGCTGGCCACCTCCACTTTATTTCACTGTTTGCTGTGGGTGGTATGCTCCAACGCGAGGAAGAGTGGGCCTACCCTCTACGCTCAAGCGCGCTTCCTTCTTGTTACCTTTTTGTTTTATTTTGTTTTAAGTTTCTGATTTAGCCTATGATCTTTTTATCCTTGTTATTTGTTCTTTACTTGTTATTTGTTTTATAATATAGCCTAGTGGTAGTCTGTAGTGAGTACGGTGACCTATCCCCAAGTAGGCAGTCGCCAGATGGGCTCTTAAATTAAATAAAAAAAATGTCCCCTTTGGTCTCTGATTCTATTTGGGTAGCATAACAGCACGGGCGATCCTGTGAGAGCAAACTTAGTGCTGCTCGTGCCGGGGTTAGTGAGAGGGCAATGACCTTATCTTGGATCCTGAGATCCCTCCGCTCAGCTCTGCTTCCTCTTATGCATGTTCCTCGCAGTCATCTGCTCTGCATAAGTGATTGTGCTTTCTCAATATTTTCTCCTAGAATTTGGAATGACTGGCGTTGAATATACTCCTCCTCTTGCGTGTTGCCTTCAAGCCTATCTTGTACAACATCCTCTTCTCTCAAGCCTTTTTTTAGTTGGTAGCTAGGCGCCTTGTGAAAGCTCATGGTTTGAGGACCTCCTTACAAGAACGTATCGACGTTCGTAAACTGCCTACACCCTTGCTACCTACTCTTCGAATAGCCTTCTTAAATCTACCCGTGAAGCTCATGACCAACGCACCGTCGCTAATAACAAAACCACCCACACAAATATTGTTGAGGTTTCCTCCACTCTGTTCTTCGATCACTTGGTAAATCCTCTTACCCCATCTCATTTCTCTCTCCCATTTGTCCCTAGAGTAATTAGCCTACATTTTGTTCCGCTTCAAAGAAGGATTGTTCTCTTCTTAACTCCTTCCCTACAAGTCTTTGATCGTCAATTCTTCCCTGTTCTTGGCCCCCGCCCTCCATTGGTATCTTTAACACTTAACGATCTTCCATGACGCCATCTGATTTCAACCCCACTGCTGTTCGCGTAAGCCTATAAAAAAGACCAAGCAAGTTCCCGCCCGATCTCTCAACTCTGGCTCCATTCAAAAGTCCTTCAAATGCTGGTGTTAGCATTTGATGAGATCTTCCAGTCTATCATCAAGGCTGAACACAGCATTGAATCACATCTCTCAAATGTAACCGAGCCCCTTCGTTGAGTGGTTGACGCTGGTTTGTCTTGCAGTCTAGTACTCTTCTCTTTCTCGATCCGTGATTTGTGTATCTTTATTCTTTCCCTGGCAATCTTATGCATCTCGTTAGTCTATCATTCTATTTCCAAGTTGATACCACGCACAGTTACCTCTCATCCTCGCTATTTCGCTTGTTGAGACTTAAAAATATTCTATCCACATACGAAATAATTAATCGATGACTCTCGGACTCGGACTCTCGGACGACAATTCACTGAAACACAATCATGGCAAAAGGGACCTGTTGCCGGTTGTTACTCCTTCCGATTTAACTTGCTGTAAAACTCTTACTACTTTTTTTTATATTGATGGATCCCAGCTGCCCATTATCACTGTTGAATCTCGAAGCACACGTTTTTCATATCTGCAAATACTCTCTGTTTTCCCTGTAATTTTAGCCGCATCTGCCCCCACTTTCATCATGATAGTTTTTAGATTGTCATTCGGGTTTTCGTTACACTCCGCCGTGATTACTATAAATCTCTTCTCGTTGGAACCGATGCTTCCACAGTTCGCCCTTTTTCAACTCGTTCGAAAGTTTGCAGTCGTTGTACTTCCCGGACTGAGACCAATATCTTGTGGGAACTCTTTGCTCCGTTAATTTCATTGGCTATTCATTTGATCCAACATAGCCTTCTACCTTGTCCTCAAGTAAAAAAAAAGCTTAAATTTCATAACTTTCTCTCACTTTATCTTCCTCAATGACCCTATCTTGGATCCTGAGATCCCTCCGCTCAGCTCTGCTTCCTCTTATACATGTTCCTCGCAGTCATCTGCTCTGCATAAGTGATTGTGCTTTCTCGATATTCTCTCCTAGAATTTGGAATGACCGGCATTGAATATACTCCTCCTCTTGCGTGTTGCCTTCAAGCCTATCTTGTACAACATCCTCTTCTCTCAAGCCTTTTTTTAGTTGGTAGCTAGGCGCCTTGTGAAAGCTCATGGTTTGAGGACCTCCTTACAAGAACGTATCGACGTTCGTAAACTGCCTACACCCTTGCTACCTACTCTTCGAATAGCCTTCTTAAATCTACCCGTGAAGCTCATGACCAACGCACCGTCGCTAATAACAAAACCACCCACACAAATATTGTTGAGGTTTCCTCCACTCTGTTCTTCGATCACTTGGTAAATCCTCTTACCCCATCTCATTTCTCTCTCCCATTTGTCCCTAGAGTAATTAGCCTACATTTTGTTCCGCTTCAAAGAAGGATTGTTCTCTTCTTAACTCCTTCCCTACAAGTCTTTGATCGTCAATTCTTCCCTGTTCTTGGCCCCCGCCCTCCATTGGTATCTTTAACACTTAACGATCTTCCATGACGCCATCTGATTTCAACCCCACTGCTGTTCGCGTAAGCCTATAAAAAAGACCAAGCAAGTTCCCGCCCGATCTCTCAACTCTGGCTCCATTCAAAAGTCCTTCAAATGCTGGTGTTAGCATTTGATGAGATCTTCCAGTCTATCATCAAGGCTGAACACAGCATTGAATCACATCTCTCAAATGTAACCGAGCCCCTTCGTTGAGTGGTTGACGCTGGTTTGTCTTGCAGTCTAGTACTCTTCTCTTTCTCGATCCGTGATTTGTGTATCTTTATTCTTTCCCTGGCAATCTTATGCATCTCGTTAGTCTATCATTCTATTTCCAAGTTGATACCACGCACAGTTACCTCTCATCCTCGCTATTTCGCTTGTTGAGACTTAAAAATATTCTATCCACATACGAAATAATTAATCGATGACTCTCGGACTCGGACTCTCGGACGACAATTCACTGAAACACAATCATGGCAAAAGGGACCTGTTGCCGGTTGTTACTCCTTCCGATTTAACTTGCTGTAAAACTCTTACTACTTTTTTTTATATTGATGGATCCCAGCTGCCCATTATCACTGTTGAATCTCGAAGCACACGTTTTTCATATCTGCAAATACTCTCTGTTTTCCCTGTAATTTTAGCCGCATCTGCCCCCACTTTCATCATGATAGTTTTTAGATTGTCATTCGGGTTTTCGTTACACTCCGCCGTGATTACTATAAATCTCTTCTCGTTGGAACCGATGCTTCCACAGTTCGCCCTTTTTCAACTCGTTCGAAAGTTTGCAGTCGTTGTACTTCCCGGACTGAGACCAATATCTTGTGGGAACTCTTTGCTCCGTTAATTTCATTGGCTATTCATTTGATCCAACATAGCCTTCTACCTTGTCCTCAAGTAAAAAAAAAGCTTAAATTTCATAACTTTCTCTCACTTTATCTTCCTCAATGACCCTATCTTGGATCCTGAGATCCCTCCGCTCAGCTCTGCTTCCTCTTATACATGTTCCTCGCAGTCATCTGCTCTGCATAAGTGATTGTGCTTTCTCGATATTCTCTCCTAGAATTTGGAATGACCGGCATTGAATATACTCCTCCTCTTGCGTGTTGCCTTCAAGCCTATCTTGTACAACATCCTTTTCTCTCAAGCCTTTTTTTTATTTGGTAGCTAGGCGCCTTGTGAAAGCTCATGGCTTAAGGACCTCCTTACAAGAACGTATCGGCGTTCGTAAACTATTAAACATCCTTTTAATCATAAAAATTGATTCAGTTCTTAGAGCACTAAAATTAAATAATCAACGAAACAAAGTGTCAATGCGTTCTTACATATACAGTTATGCAAGGGCGTCATTTAGTCAACATTTAAGCAGTAATAAAATACAGATAATAAAATGAGTGGTGGATCCCATCTTGCCAAAACATTCTAAAGCAGTTAATGAGGATGTTTTTAGCCTTTTTAGCGACAGGGAACAAAAGGGAATCAGAATTAATTGGCGCTATTTTTAGCTCCTCTTCGTTACACTCATGACACGATTTTATTATACTGAAATTCAAAATAAATACAGGAAGTAATAATGGAATTAAGACAAGCCAGTCTCACAGCTGGGCTGAAAATATATTAAGTAATCCCATGCGACATCTTTTATGTTTATCATTATTGTATGCTTAGAAATCAAACAAATCTGAAGATATTTCTATTTAAATAAGTATTTACTTGTTAATTTATTAACTAATATAATTTCCCGAAGTTTCTACTATTAGTTTCCATCTTTATATTAACTTTTCAATACTATGTTTGTAAAAATCGTTTGACTGAGTTTAAAAAGGTCTTTAAGGTAGTTTCTACCTCATATGGTGTTGGCATCTTCATTCTCTTCAGCTGATTCGCTAAACTGATAAAAAATAGTAATCTGATGAGATTAAGTGAGTATGTAAGGTGACGCATTAGTTTAAATCCAAATTGTTAAACTTTTGTATGGCATCCCTTGGGATATTAAATCGCTCGTCGGCTTGATGAAAGGGTTCTCTTCTATTCATTAATGCTGACCTTTTTTCGTCAATTGCTGCATGTAAATCGTCCAACTGAGCCCATTAAAACCTCCTTGGCGACAGTCTGATTTAGGTTAAGAAGTTCATAATGAAATATGCCATTCTTATCTCATCAAACACACAAAAGAATATTCCCTGGATGAGAACCCAGTTTTTCCTGTCTAGAACGTTTAATATTATTGTATATAACCCATATTTCGTCTCCTGTAACAATCCTTCTTTAGAAATAGCTCACTTTGTATTTGAGAGAAGAAAAGAAAAAATGTTGAATCTTTGTTGCAAGTTTATCTCTGACAGGTCGTTAGGATTTCATTACCATAATCTTGAAACCTAACCCATCTCGTTTAAAAGAAGATGCACAGTGGAATGAGTTGAATTTAGCTTTTAACCCAATTGTTCAATAGTTACAATCAGCTTTTCTTCTTCTTTTAGTTCTAAAATATCTCGATCAAAATTTACTGGTCGTTGCGAACGAGATTCATCTTTGAGACAGTCGTTTCTACACCTTTTTACCCTCAAGTTGAAAAAGTTGACTTTCATATTTAAAAAGTGAACTTCAAATTTTAAAAAGTTAGCTTTCATATTTAAAAAGTGAACTTCAAATTTTAAAAAGTTGGCTTTCATATTTAAAAAGTGAACATCAAATTTAAAAATTAACCTTTCATATTAAAAAAGTTGGACTAGGCTTCGAGCTTAGTAGACTAAATCAGGATAAAAACAAACCCGTTTTTGATTATTTTAATCCATAAAATAATTATTATAATTGAAAAAGAAATGTGGCATTACTTATGGAATGACTTAATACTTCTTTTCCAAAACAAAAATAATGATCAATTCTTTTACAGAGAATAAATCAATTAATGTAAACGATCATATTTTAGAGTAGGTACAAAAATATTTAGAATTAGGACAGTGTCAAGGAATAGGTCACCTCCCCAGAAAATACGTCTATATATACATATATGTATCTATTGGTTGGGAAGAAAGAGATAAAATCCACGAGAATATTTATGTATATATATATATACAGTTATATACAGATATATCCTATAATGTACGTACACGTCCTTCGCTACGTACAAGCACCTTCATTTCATAAAAGCAATCCGTTGATTACGAGGTATAAGAGTGTGATTTTAATAAAGGGGCCGATAGCGTTTAATCAGTTTACCAAGTTGCAGTTCAAGGATGTATTTAAAGAGTGAAAAACAAAAAAATTATTTTAATAAGTCACTAGTCAACATATATATATATATATATATATATATTAATGCAATAAACCACATTGAAAGAAAAAATGGAATAAATTTTTCTTACAGTAATATTTATTACCTTTTTTCGAAAAGATCCGTGCAGGGAAGCGATTCGAACCATGGACACTGAAGCAGCGAGCACCGCTTTGATCACAGTTAAAATTATGCCGTTAGTACACTTTGCTACGCAGAGAACGAAAAAATTCTCTGAATAGAATAGCTTTTAAGGAACACTTTCGCCAGCTCGAACGGAGACTATGAAAGAAATAGAAAATTAATTGGGAATTCAAAGAATAAATGAGGGATAGTTAAACGCGTGGTAAATAAACAAATGATGAAGATGAATGCAATAAACCACATTGAAAGAGAAAACGGAATAAATTTTTCTTACAGTAATATTTATTACCTTTTCTCGAAAAATCCGTGCAGGTAAGCAATTCGAATTCCCAATTAATTTTCTATTTCTTTCATAGTCTCCGTTCGAACTTGCGAAAAGTGTTCCTTAAAAGCTATTCTATTCAGAGAATTTTTTCGTTCTCTGCGTAGCTACAAGGAGCTACAAGGAAAATAAGTACAATAGAAGACCTTACGGTCCATACAAGGAGGGTACTTTTGGCGCAATCTTCGAAGGTGTCCGTTGGTAACCTCGAAGATCACTCGCGAGGATCTTAACGGCGAATTTGCAAGACTTTATCTAGTCTTAACTTGAACTCGTCAACAGATTCACTGTTGACAACTTCCACTGGAAGTGCGTTCCACTTACCGCAGATACTGTAGGTGAAGAATTTCCCACACAGATCACGGTGGTATCGCTTCAGTTCAAGTTTGAAGCCGTGATTACGCGTTCTGTTCTCACTCAGTGTGAAAATATCCCGGTAGTCAACATTGTCGAACCGTCGAAGTATTTTTAAAACTTCGATGAGCTAACCACGCAGTCTACGGGTTTCCAGTGAGAACATATCTAATTCCCTTAATCTATCTTCATAACTTTTATGTCTGATAGAGGGAATCAGTTTGGTTGCCCTGGCTTGCACGCGTTCCAACCTTGTAATATCGTTTCGAAACGAAGGACTCCGAAATTGTACGGCATACTCCAGGTGCGACCAAACGAGCGAGTTGTAAAGACAAAGTACTATCTTCCTGTTACGGTATCCAAACTGGCGCTTTATGTAGCCTAACATCCTTTGAGCTTTCTTCTCTGCCTCCATGCACTGTTTCGAGAACTTTAGATCGCTAGTGATAGTTACACCCGAGTCCTTCTCACTGTCACTCGATTCAAGAGCAGTTCCCTTAAGGATATACTGAGATTGGGGGTTTCTGTGGCCGATATGCATTACTTTGCATTTGTTTACGTTAAAAGGCATTTACCACGTGTCCGACCACTTCCTAATCTTCCCAAGATCTTCCTGCAGGCGGGCAGTATTTCCATCCTTTGCAACGTTCATACCAAGCTTGTTATCGTCGGCAAATTTTGAAATCTTGGTAACCATGTCACCGTCCATGTCGTTGACGTAGATGATGAATAGTAGTGGTCCCAGGACAGAACCTTAAGGGCAACCCGCTAGTAACGGGCACCCACTCAGAAGACTGTCCATTCACCACCACCCGTTGCCGTCTGCCACTTAGCCAGTTCTCGATCCAGCCGGCTACCTTTCCGTCTATGCAAAGCGCTCGCACTTTCCGGAGAAGGCGGCGGTGTGGTACCTTATCAAAGGCTTTCTGAAAGTCTAGGTAGACGACATCAACCACCTTGTCCCAATCGTGCTCACTGAAAACGAAGTGGAAGAATTCCACAAGGTTCGTCAGGCATGACCGTTGCCTTCGGAAGCCGTGCTGGGAACTCCTCAGTAGCAGGTTTGACTCTAAATACGACGTCACTTTGTCCACCATGATGCTTTCCATGAGTTAACCGACTATCGAAGTCAGACTGATAGGTCGGTAGTTCGACGGTTGGTTACGGTCTCCTTTCTTGAAGATCGGAGTCATTTCCGCCTCACGCCAGTCTCTAGGAACGCATTTGGTCCGGATTGACATGTTAAAGATAGCGCACAGATGTCTTGATACTTCATCGCACACTTCCTTCAACACTTTAGGTAGGAACCCGTCCGGTCCAGGGGACTTATTCGTCTTTAGGTCAGCGATCTTTTTCTTTATTTCTCCTTCGGTGAAGTCCATTGCCTCCAGCTTTTCCCCCGAGTAGGAATCCGTTGGCTGGGGAATGGGACCACATTCTTCAGTAAACACTGAAGAGAAGTAGTCATTGAGCAGGTTAGCATTTTCTGCATCTGAGTTAGTTAATGCACCCTCCTCGTCCACTAATGGCCCAATCCTACGATGGATTGGTTTACGGCAATTTACATAGCCGAAGAACTCCTTGGGATTCTACTTGCAGAGTCTCGCCACTCGAAGTCCCTCAGTACACTTAGCTGCCCTTATGCTGGACTTCACTCTCCTGGCTAGCCTCCGGTACTCGTCAAAGGCACCCGAGATATTCGATCGCCGGTTTGCATTTCTCTTCTCCCTAAGCAGTTGGCCGATTTCTTGATTAAAACACTTTGGTTGAACAGAAGAACGACGGAGGCATTTCAGAGGGATGCAACTTGATTGACGACTCATGAACTTATTTTTGAAATTGTTACACCATTCCTCAACCTCTTCGCATACCGCTAGCCTTACATCAGTCAACCCAGCACGAAGGCTTGCAAAGTCTACTCTTTTCAAGTCAAGTTTCCTTGATTGACTGGCAACAGACCTTACCTTCGGGATCTTGACGCTAAATCTAACTAACTGGTGATCACTGCCACCGAGCTCTTCGCCTACAGAGACATCATCAACGATATCATCCTCGGAGGTAAAGAACAAGTCGAGGATATTGTCTCCTTTCGTCGGTTCTCTGACCCATTGAGTGAGGAACTCGTTGTTGGCGAACTCCAGGAGTAGCGCGCTCTCGCCACAGGCTGCTGTGGTTTCCTAGTCAACTTGTCTATTGAAGTCGCCCATAACGATGCACACTCTGCCTTGAACAAGCTCACCCAGCAGCTAGTACAGTTCCCTGTCCTTCTCAACGGGTTGGGAAGGGGGTCTGTAAAGCACCAGGGTCCTGTATCTGACAGGACCTATCTCTAGGTCAACGCCTAAGAGCTCGTGATCGGATATAACGTTGGAGTTCGTAGATTTTATTGTATCCTTGACTTACAACATTACACCGCCACCCTCTCTGTCTGGCCTATCTTTGTGGAAGATTTGTTAGCCAGGAACCGTGAATTCGCCTTCAAAGTCTCGGTTTGAGGTTTTTATCCTCGATTCTGTTATGGCTACCATTTTGGGTTCTTCCGTCGCTACGAGGCCACGTAGCTCAGGAAACTTGTTTCTGATTGACCTCGCATTAAACAGAAGAACTTTCAGAGAGTTTCCGACTGTAGGACTCCCTACGCTCTTTCGTTTCCCGGCTGGTTTGTTGGCGAGGCACTCCTCTTTGCGACCTCTGAGAAGGTCGTTCCTGGAGTGACACGGGCGTACTGGCGTACGTCCGCCCTCACTCTGGGTCGGATACTCCTTTGAGTCCTCTCTACGACATCCTGGATGATGTTCGACAGAAAGGCCTTTCCTATAAAGGAAAGATGTACCCCATCCCTTGGGTAGAGATCATTTTTACCATGAGTCCACAAAAAAGACCCCCTCAGCCGTACACAAATCTGCCAGGCGCCGGTTTAAAGAGACATTCATCGAGTGAGCGGTCCGTGTGGGACCTCTCCTCAGGAGGATCGCGACTACCTCACGCTCTCGGGTTTTCAGCCCACAGTCGTCCACAGCACCCATGACCGTGTGGAGGATTTTATCTGTAGGGCCTACTTTACCTCCTCTCAGGTAGAGGTCGTTTCCACTGACCATCAGAGCAACGACTGGGCTCGCAGAAATCTGTGATTCCTCAGCCTTTACTCCGATGTGGTGGTTACCACATCTTGGCAGGCAGCTTACCTTCACACTAGTGCGAAGACGGGCCGCTATAAGGGGCTGCATACCCTGTGCTTGAGAATCACCAATAAGGGTGACTCTTGCACATTTGTCTGCAGACGAGTTAGTCTTTCCTTTCGGAAGCGACTTGCCGCTTTCCTCTTCTATCTCTACATTTTTTTCTTCTTCTTCTTCTTCTTATTTTTCTTGTCTTCCTTTGTTTTCTCTTCTTCTCTTTCCACTTTCCCTTGTGCACCAAAGTGGTGCTCGCTGCCTCAGTGTCCATGGTTCGAATCGCTTCCTTGCACGGATTTTTTCGAAAAAAGGTAATCAAATTATTACTGTAAGAAAAATTTATTCCGTTTTCTCTTTCAATGTGGTTTATTGCATCCATCTTCACCATTCTCTCGCGCTACTTAGAGATATATTATATATATATATATATATATATATATATATATATATATATATATATATATATATATATTATATAGGGGAAAATAGGTAATGCAAATAAGGACAATTCTCACAGAATATAGATTAATTGGCAATCGGGTAACGTTAATTACTCGTTAATCAGCTTTTAAATGGGATACTAGAAATCGGTTATACCGAGGGAATATTTATATGTCGGAAAGTGGGTCGATTAACGGGAGATACAAACAAGGGTCGTTTTGCCTTGATGGGGAGGGAGGGAAATCCTTTAGCGAGTCGGCGCGGGGAAATGGAGACGGACAATGGACGTGGTTCTCGGCCGGATATCCTGACGGTGACGACGAGGATGACGGAGGAAGGGGGGGCCAGAAAATGAGTTCACGATCCTCCTTGAAGACGGACGATGGCACCTCTGCTCCAGAGAAGTGCAACCTCCAAAAATCGAGACTCTGACGCGGCTCGTCGCGAATTCTCACAAGAAAACTGGAGATCCTTGAGGATCGGTGGGGGTGTTCGGTCCAGATGAGAAGAGAGGAATCCCGGCCAATCCTTCAGGGACGAAAAGATTCGAGGTTAGTTTTAGGGGTGTTAACGCGCATTAACTCCACTTTGGGGGAAGTGTTTAATGTTGTAGTCTTATAGTCTCAGTTGCCTCACTAGAGGATTGCCAAAGTATGATGTAGCTCTTGTAACCAATTTATTCCTGTTGTATTTTGCCAATTTTCAACATTTTAGATCTCTGATTTATGGTGGGTTAGGGGGGAGTCTAACACCATCTATCGGGTTTTTATTTTCTCATCTTGGTTCCCTGTAATAAAGAAGTAAATTATTTGTTGTGGTAATCTTTGTTCTGTTTCTTTTCCGAAATATTAAAGCACCTTTTTTAATTCCCCCTACGCCCAATTTTTATCCCCAGTGTGTATGTACTCGTTGGATTATCACCAAGATTCCTTAATCCATTCTGAATAATAACGAAAACTATTACTGCATTCTTGTGCTATAATTCTTCCTTCAAATGTCATACTTTCATTTCCATCAGAACTTTTCTTCTATTTTCCTTAAACTCTTCGGCCACGGCTTAGCCGATTGGAAACACAGCTTCCGATTACAGCAAAGTTAAGCCACATCGAGTTTGGCAATTCGTCGGATGGAGTGCCGATTCTGGGCGCCTTGTCAGAGGCTGCCATACGCTCTAGATCGGGGTTCGGAGCCCACGTTATTAATCAATAGGTCCACAGACAGAAATAAAGGAATCTTAAATGGGAGCAGATCGGTGGTAAAACTCCTACCAAAAAATATCGGTGGCAAAAGCTGTGGTAATAGTTTTCCGTAATATCTTTAGTTATGCAAATTCTCGCTTGTCGTTTGCAACTTAAGAGCCCCAAATTAGCTCTATTGCAACATTAAAAGTTAATAGGGATTAAAGAAACTTGAATGTAATCATTGTGCATATTTGTTATATTTTTAGATATTTTTAGTCGCGTGGTCATAATTCTATAATTTACTATGTCGGTCAGTCGGTTGGATGGTAACCATTTTACTTTTCAATGACTTCTTTGGCAATAATATCGTAACTATGTTGTTTAATATTCTCTTTTGACTGATATAATTTCTAAAGTCCTCTCAAGGTTAGTCCGGAAATTATTGAAAATTTTGAAGGTCATAAAGGCATAAGTAAGAATAAATGAGAGCACGCGACCTAGGTCTGTTGACTATTTATATTAATCTCGCTACAAAATAACATTCTTTTCTCTCGCAGGTGAGTCAACTCAAGCACGATGGACAATGGAACAACGCAGCTCCAACCAAGTCAGTAGCCTTGATTTGAATTTATTTAAGCTCCGAGACATCCATTTTTCGGTGGCAGTCGAATTGCAACCGAGGTTGACGATTGTGTCATCAAATGGCAATTAGCTATATTAAGTTTTTGCTACTCAAGTTGATCGATTGGCATTTTTGTTTACGTATCGGAAGGGGAAATAGCTTAGAATATAAATAAACGTTTTCGACGACCCAATATAGAAACGTGTTTTGGTTTTTATACGTTTTGTGGCATGAATTTCCACTTCTTTATAAATACCTAAGTAAAGGGGTTTTTAATGGGGGATCGACCAAGGGATATAGAAAGTGGTACAAGATAGAAAATAAGACAAATTTAGTCATTAAATCTATATTCCCTCCTATTCATTGGTGTAAAGGGCTGTAAGAAAATAATTACCCCCCCCCCCACACACACACAAAAGGCTGTAGTAGTTTTTAGTTAAGGAAGTGGGTATGGACAAACAGAATAAAGGGTAAAATTGCAACAAGTTTGGGGAAGATACGGATAGTAAACTATCGTTATGGAGAAGCAACTAAATCCTAGTCGCGCCTCTACTTGTTATGACTATACTTCGCGATAGAGGATTTCATAATGTATGGGTCGGCAAACTACCAAAAAATTGCCACCGAACCCCCAAAACACCATTTATAGGAAATTGCTCATCACACCAGTTAACCACACGAAAAGAGACATCAGTGGCAACATTGCTAATCTTGCTGTTAACTGGAGGATTGTATGTCCTCCCCCGCAGCAACCCCCGCAGTTTGCACTCCCAGGTAGTAACCACCACGATGTAGCCACTACAGCGACGTGGATGCGAACAGATGACCAAGACCCTCATTTACTCGTAGATCATTCCGAAATAGCACTTTGATGAGTGTACTCCTGTTTCAAAGAGATTCTACCCATAATCCATACTGTTGTGAAACCCAGCACGACCCCGCAAGAAGAACCAAACATTATCTGAAATGTAGTACCACGAGGAGAACCAAATATTATCTGAAATATAGTACCACGAGGAGAACCAACCATTATCTGAAATGTAGTACCACGAGGAGAACCACTCATTATCTGAAATGTAGTACCACGAGGAGAACCAAACCTTATCTCAAATGTAGTACCACGAGGAGAACCAAACATTATCTGAAATGTAGTACCACGAGGAGAACCAAACGTTATCTGAAATGTAGTACCACGAGGAGAACCAAATATTATGTGAAATATAGTACCACGAAGAGAACCAAACATTATCTGAAATGTAGTACCACGAGGAGAATCAACCATTATCTGAAATGTAGTACCACGAGGAGAACCAAACATTATCTGAAATGTAGTACCACGAGGAGAACCAAACATTATCTGAAATGTAGTACCACGAGGAGAACCAAACGTTATCTGAAATGTAGTACCGCGAGGAGAACCAAATATTATGTGAAATATAGTACCACGAAGAGAACCAAACATTATCTGAAATGTAGTACCACGAGGAGAACCAACCATTATCTGAAATGTAGTACCACGAGGAGAACCAAACGTTATCTGAAATGTAGTACCACGAGGAGAACCAAACATTATCTGAAATGTAGTACCACGAGGAGAACCAAACGTTATCTGAAATGTAGTACCACGAGGAGAACCAAATATTATGTGAAATATAGTACCACGAAGAGAACCAAACATTATCTGAAATGTAGTACCACGAGGAGAACCAACCATTATCTGAAATGTAGTACCACGAGGAGAACCAAACATTATCTGAAATGTAGTACCACAAGGAGAACCAACCATTATCTGAAATGTAGTACCACGAGGAGAACCAAACATTATCTGAAATGTAGTACCACAAGGAGAACCAAACATTATCTGAAATGTAGTACCACGAGGAGAACCAAACGTTATCTGAAATGTAGTACCGGGATAGTCTCACTTAAAAGCTATTCGGTCTGGGCTCAACCCATGGTAAATTATAATCATTAATTCAAATTTGGGGAAAAAATCATTTGCTAAATGTAAACAATAACTTTTCTACAAAAAAAAAGAAATATCACGCATTTGAAATTTAGTCTCAATCCTCCCCGGAGACACCGCATGTGTCATTACTGACTTTATTGTACGATAAAGCGTGACCCCAACTGGTAGATGAAAACGCCCCCATAAAATGCGACGGAAAAAATGAAGGTCAAAATAACCAATTGATACAGTTCGTGTTAGGGCTGTTAAATTAGTCTATTGGATACAGTTACACTGCGTGCATTGCAGTTTACCTTACTCTTACAAATATTGAAGAACCATTCAATTACTGGCTATATGTCAAGAAAACTATACCAAAACAGTCTGAACTTATTCTATGATGAAGGTTATCAAGGTATAAATTTATCGAAGTAGAGCTTAGCACTAGGTAAGAAAAATCAATCTATTTAAATCACAATTTCTTACTAAATCTTAGTTCAACAAGCATCTTTACTAAATTCTGCTATAGTCAGAA
The DNA here is from genome assembly GCA_963969495.1 of Ceratothoa steindachneri. NCBI lineage: Eukaryota > Metazoa > Arthropoda > Malacostraca > Isopoda > Cymothoidae > Ceratothoa > Ceratothoa steindachneri. The sequence continues at coordinate 121,511,913 of OZ018327.1, forward strand.
TTTAGTAAAGTTGAACAAAAGAACTAAAGAAATCCGTGACTTGTAAGATCCTTATAAACCGCCTCGTTTTCTCGACGAAACTCATTTTCTTTGAGCGCTTGGGAAGTTTGAGTTAATTTTGCGACCGTTTCTCTTTTTCATTGGGAAGTTTGAGTTAATTTTGCAACCGTTTCTCTTTCTCATTGGAAAGTTTGAGTTAATTTTGCGACCGTTTCTCTTTTTCATTGGGAAGTTTGAGTTAATTTTGCGACCGTTTCTCTTTTTCATTGGGAAGTTTGAGTTAATTTTGCGACCATTTCTCTTTTTCATTGGGAAGTTTGAGTTAATTTTGCGACCGTTTCTCTTTTTCATTGGGAAGTTTGAGTTAATTTTGCGACAGTTTCTCTTTCTCATTGGGAAGTTTGAGTTAATTTTGCGACCGTTTCTCTTTCTCAGTAGGAAGTTTTAGTTAATTTTGCGACCGTTTCTCTTTCACAGAGGAGATATGTAAGAAGGACTCTCTATAAGAAAATGAAATCTGAACTCTTTTAAAAAGTTCCAAGAAAAGACATTCTAAATTATTCGACCTTCTGCACATTTTCTTCGTTCACATTTGAGTTAGTGGGTAGTATTATCGAACTCTTCGTATTGAAGAGTTCATATATCGTGTCCTATTAGTCCATTATGGCTTAGTGGTAACATTGATGCTTAATATACAAGAGGTTCCTTTATCTAATACCGATGAGGCTTTTTTTTCCTATGTATTTCATATCGCTACCTATGCTGAATTTAGAATTTAGATTTAGATTTGAAAATTTTCCATATTTTGTAGAAGGGGCCCGAGATTTGTGAGTGGGGATTGGAAGGATCCCCATAATATAAGCAATGAGGAAGGGTGCACACGATGCCATCATGTGGCAGGAATAAAACTTTAATGACACTTCATTATAGGATTGTATTGACTGGAAGAGAGCTTATATTATTTTCATGAACTAAAAGAACGGGATGGGGGAAATCTTGCCGCCCTTTCTTGCTCAATTTAGAACAATAATTATATTCCTAAAATGTCGGAAGGTTGGTTTGCTTATTGGCTAGCCGTATGTTTCTCTGAAAATAGGCTTCTTACGCCTTTCCCCTCATAATGTCAAATAACTCTCAATTTCTCAGATCCCATTATATTTAATATGAACCCGTTATAATCCCTGATTATGTCTATAATGAAAATGGGGACTCTGAGTAAGTTTATAATGAACATGAAGACCGCATCAACTACTTAAATTTCTGTACCAAACTCCCGCAGCGACGCTCGCACAAGAAGCCTATTAAGTGTCAGGGGCAGAAAATAAGTTTGGTCAAACGGAGCCCAAAAGCGTCCTCTCATATTTGATCTCCGGCGCTCGTCCGACTAATAATTGCGTCTTTATTCGAAGACACGAATCTGAGCATTATTGCCGTTCAAGGAAATCCCTAGAGTTTTAATCGGTACTAGAAATATAATCGAGTTTGGGGGTCAATTAATAGAATGTAATAATGTTTTCTTTATAAATTACTTCGTAATATTTACGAGTGGAAAAAAAATTGACATAGAAGTAATTCCCACTGGTTGCTTTTAGTAAAATTGAAACAGTGTTTTGTTTCATCCAGCCCTCCCATTATAAACGATGTAATTCGGTTGTTTTCCTGATGCGCGTTTAATCTATATCAATTAATGTCAAAGTTTTCTTTGTTTTCTAGTAACTTGATATCAAAAGTTTGTCTTGCCAATTTTCTCAAAATAGTCGACCAATGGGGGGAAATGGGAATATTGTTTTCTTAGTTGATTAATGTTTCTGATAGTTTCATATACCCGAATCGACGTTTCTCATAGACTCGGTAATTTGTCACCTTTGTCAACCCGGAATCCCCCCACATGCGTGTTGTCTGGCTCGATTTTCTCTTTATCCTATCACAGTAGATTAAGTTTTGCATCGTCTGTGAGGGGAAGCAATATCATGGTAGTATTCAATTATCCCCAAATTTGGAAAAGGCATGTGGTGGTGCTTTGCATTCACGCCGGGTGTTGCAATGCAAAGATCTTCAAGTGCTTGTGTGTCAATCTGAGGACGGTACAGAGGACCAGGAAAGAGGTTAATGAGTGAGGCAGTGATTACGAGGGTACGACTGCTCGGAAACCACACTTTAAACGGTATGATATAAAAGAACCCCCAAATTGGTCTTGGAGATCCAAGCCATCAATGATACCAACCCCAGCAAGACAATGATGTCCATACCCAGGGACAAGTGAGTGTCATGAGGACATCCGCTATTACTCACAGGAGTTGTAAAAGGGCCAGCTCTTGTCACAGAAGGTCAAGGACAAGCGGAAAAATTAGCTAACGTAACATTGGCCTTAACCATGATTGGTCAATTTTGTAGCGCCTATGCTTGAAAGCAGGCTAACGTTAGTTTTCCCTTTAAAATTTTCTCAACTATGATTGGTCAATTTTGTATCGCTTATGTTAGAGTAGAAAAACTATATATAATGTAGCATCCTGTAAATCATACCATTGATGGTATTTCCCGGAGAAACAGCTGCCAATTTGGCTTCAGGAAAAACAGAAGCACGGAGATGGCCCTGGGAGTCATCTTTGAAAAGATAGCGAAAGCAAAGAGAGAAAAATGAGCCTGGACATCGTATGCCGGGATGTGTCTAAGGCATTTGACAAAATATGGCAGAGGGGTATGCAACTCAGCTCAAGATACTCAGAATGTGAATGAAAAACAAGATCGAAAGGATTTTATGCGACTTCGTAATGGAGAGACGTGCTTATGTGGAAATAGGACGACATCAGAGAGAAATATTTGAGCTTGCTAAGGATTTGCCCCAAGGCGGATATCTGACTCCGTCTCTCGACTCAATCTACACCGCAGATATACCACCACCCAGAAATGAGGGCTGCCTGAACATCCAATTTGCCGATAACATCACACATATCATAGTTTTCCCTTACAGGAAAGGACTGATGTAAGCTAGGATGACTGCAGAAGAGATAAGAAGCATCAATAGAAACAAAGAAAAATGGATAATTAAAACCAACAGGGATAAATTTAAGATGGTACCCAAGTACAAGAGTAGCATCTCAGATGCATATGTAGAAGGACAGCGCTACAGATACGACGAAGAATGTAAGGTGCTTGGACTAACCATTACGAAATCAAGTTATAAAAAGCACGTAACTGAGAAGGTAATTCGGGAAGAAATCGGCCTGGTATTACTGTACAAGTTAATAAACCTAAGCATGAAAAACAAGAGTAAAATTTACCTGGCCATAGTAGAGTCCACGATTATTTATCCAACCATAACGATGTACACAATCTCGAGAAGTAACCTACTAAGACTCCACAAAGTCCAAAATAAAGTCATTTACTTAATAACAAACACTAGCAGAGGAGAAAGAAGAAGACAACGAGACCTGGACAGGGAGGCAAAGATAAAGCCTCTTAACAGAATAATTACAAAAAGATCAAAGAAAGTCATAGAAAAGACAAATAACGAAATAGGAGTTGAATTAACTAACCAAACTGCCCAAAGAGAAGGATAGAGATCACACAGTTTATTCCCAAGTTACCAAAGGATTGTAGAAAGAGTAGAAGAGGAAGAAGAAGAAATCTACACCTAGAGAACGAGAATAATACTCGACGATGACTAGGATTAGTTACCTAACCGAAGAATCACCAGAGAATAGCATATAGTCAATTATTTCTAGGATAGGAAATCGAAAAATAGATAGATAGATAGAATCCTACACCAGTTTTTAGTTAGAATAATTACTAATAACGGTTTGAACGCCTCATATATACAAACGCCACATATAAAAATTTAAAATAGACACGTATACAAAAACAATAAGGCGTAATACTCACGCGGATCAAAATTTCTAACTTTATTACGCTAGCTATAACTACCTATAATGAACAGAGGTAAGCCTGATCTCCAGGAAACTAGCATCTCTTTACAAACCTCTTACTTCCTTCAGTTTTCAGCATCTATTCGTTTTTTACTATCACATTCGCACACGGGACTCACACTAGATTCGTGGGACAAGGGTCACGATAAACTGTATAGTTCTAGTTAGACACAAGCGATACATCTTGGTTCGGATTTCACGTTGAGGTGTTGGTCTCATGATTAACTAAGTCCTCTTTTTGTCTCCTACTATATTTCTTCACTCTCCTATCCTAAAACTTTATTTTTTCTCTCTCTCTCACTGCTACCCGCCGTACTCACAGTGCTTGGAGTCTACTTTGGCTCTATACAGTGTGGCTACGTGGGACTACAAAGGACTACCGGGCCTCGGCCCCTGGTATAGGAGCAGATAGGAGGCTTTTCCCACTAGTGGAGCGGGGTCAAAAATCTACAAACTGATTTTCCAGAAAACCTCCCGACATTTTTTATGGATGGGGGGGGGGGCATGAAGATTGAACATGGACTCACAGGACTTCACTAAAAGGCCTCCACTCAGATAATTCAGGACGGACAAAAACGGAAACCACAGGATGTCGCACAGAGTATTTTCAAAGATCCGCATTGAAACACAAAATGGATTTGTTTTTATCTGTGCAGAGACCAATAATGTAGAACTCTTACTTTCATCTGCAGGAAAGCATTGTATGTTGGAAGGTAGAATCATGGGTAGAGGAACACTCTCCAGATGAACTAAAACAAGAATTAATGCAACAACAACCCTAGCTGAAGATTCACGACATCATCAAATATAAGGAACATACACACACGTATTCAAAATAATGTGTGAGTCAACCAATATTGGCACAGAAGCACTTCAAAAGGGATTTCTCGCATACAGTATGAGAATCCCTTCCTGTAAAATTCAAAGAGACCAGTACTATAATATCTAAATTTGTTTTAGATGCTATAAAATGGAAGATTACATCACGGCAAACTCCCCAAGAAAGGAAGAAGAAAGAGGTTCAGAATGCAGCAGACCCTATTCATGGACGAACAGCTCAAATAACACTAAGAGGTGTGTCAATTTCAGAGGGAGCCACAAAACAATGGTAATGACATGCACGAACCGAAAAGAAATAATAAAGAGAAAAGAAATGGAAATACATCAATTAAAAGAAGCAACAAGATACTCATCATATGCGGCGGCAGCAGCGAAAAATAACAGACAAACCACTCAAGTGACAATTGACGGAACTTTGAACGTTCAAATACTCACGTGTATTCTACACTAACACGTCATGAGCATTGCATAACCTGGAACATATGCCACTACGTTGAACTCCATGCTCAAAAAAGGGGGCTGGAACTAATGAAATTTCCAAGAAATATTGACTCATCGGCCATATTTAACATCGAGATTTCAGAAGACACGAAAAAGTCATTCATCGAAGAAGCAAAAAGAAATGAAAGCGAATCGGAACAAGAGGAAGACATAGAAAGCGAGGAAACTGAATCAGAGAACAACACTGACGAGACCAATAAGAAACACTCAAAAGGAAGCACACGCAGAAACAAAAAAGAATTTAAAAAAGGAAGTCGACCAGGGACGCCTCACCGCGTGACAGAACACCGGAAATAGCGGCCGTGAAATATGAAACGGAAAAGAGTCAGATCTCGGCAAGGACAGAGGGGAAAAGCATAGCTAACAGAAAAGGATACAAATAAATAAACTTAAAACCTCCACTTCAACATAAAAAGAAGAACCACTTAAGAACAAACAAACAAACAAGATGGGTAATAAAAAATTAAGAATTCTCCACACAAATACGAATGGATGGAAGAATAAAGAAAACACATCGGAAATATATTTAGAGAAATAGATCCAGATATCATTCTAATTTCAGATCACGGGATTAACATTGAGACTCACAAACTAAAAATATGGAACTAGGACGTAATAGCGACTAACCACACAAACAAACCACACGTCGGAGTAGCAATAGCCATAAACGAGGAATAGAGTACAAGACAAAACAAGGAGTAGCCGAATCTTACCTCGCAATTGAGGTTAAAATGGAATTAATTAATATAATAATGGCTACAGGCTACCAACCACCGAGGTGCCTGGGACTCCCAATAAATAAATTTGTGGGAAAATTTAATAATAGACTACAAACCTTGTTTGTGGGAGACCTGAACGCAAGTTACACGTATACAGGATACAGGAACAAAAAAAAACGGGAAAGGACCTACAAGCACTAATAAACAGACGGATAATAAGAAGACTGGGGCCGTACGGTGCTATCGTACGGCCAGTTTGGCCCCGATATGTGGGCTTAGTTCGTATTTTGGAGCGTTCTGTCTCTTTTTACGAACTTCTCTTTGAAGGTTGGTGATCCTCCTTCTAGTCCCTGTACCTAGAGGATTGCCAAGGCCTCCTTGCACTGTAGTCCTTGCAAACACGAACCACGGCAAGGAGACTTGCCCTTATTAGAAAAACGAGAGTTGCGTTACCTCGAAGTCCATAGTATAAAGGTTGTCTGTACGCAACTCTTTCAAAATTGCTTCAGGTGCAGATTCCTTGTTTGTTTGGGTTTTTTGCGGAGGGGAGGGGGATGAACAAATTGAAATTGTACTTCAGATTATCGTAAAGATTTAGGAAGGATAAATTTTTCCTTCGGAATCTCCTGCTATATTTGTCGTTATTAAAACTTGCTGTCCTTTGTCTGGCTGTTCAGGCCGTCAATTCCTATTGCTGTGTCTCTGTCCCTATGTTGGCGTGCGCTTCTTTGTCTCTCTTCCTTTCCCTTTCTTTCTCATTTCGGTGACTTATCATCGGTCTCTCTCTATATATATTTTCTTTTAAAATGTTAAATTTCTTTAATTACTTTGAACAATTCAATAATGCCCCCCGCGCCCCATCCCTTGCCCCTGTTCTAAGAACGGCTTCTTTCATTTAATGAGTTTTACCCAATTTGATCGTTAACTTGATTACGTTCTCATGTTCGCTTCTTCCTTCGCCTTTGTTTAATACCAGGTGCTATTCTTCTCATAATGGGGGGAAATGACGAGATTTCGGCTTTATTTTTTCTGTGTTCTTTCCCGGATCGGTATGTCGTTGCGCACCGTTGTACGTACATGGTCACGGGAGTTGGGCATGAAATAAAATAGTCTAAGTGCTTTACTTGTTTATTCACAAAGACCTCTAAGAGAAATAGTATTAGAATTATGGTAAAGGTATATATAGGAAAAAGAAAACTTAGTGACGTGACGGGGGAATTTCCAGGAGTGACATTATTCTCCCTGAGATCTTTGGATTCCTCTACTCTAGAATTTTGGATTGGCATTTCATACTTTTTATCGCCATTATATTCTGGTAATTATTAAAACAATTTATGAAATGAAATTAATTATTAATTATACTCAAGTGATTAGAAAATCCGTATTTCAATTGATAATAAAACTTCCATTTTATTTAATGTCCAAATATGTGGTTAGGAAGCATAAAGTACTCTTTTTTAAGTTTCATAAAAAAAACCCCGAGGGAAATAACAAAATATAGGCAAACTAAACAACCAAACTAGAAATCCGAGTGACACCTACAACTGTTGAGACGTCTATGTTTCATAGTCAACATATCCACGAAAACGGCACTAAAGGCAAATATAATCAAGTTATGGGAAGAGAAAAGCACTTGAGGAACTTCTGCAGCTAATATTATATTAGGAAAAACTTTGGCATCTAGTCGCATGAAAGTTCGCTTAGAAGCATGAATAAGGAGACCAGTGCCGCATGAAAGTTTGCTTAGAAGCATGAATAAGGAGACCAGTGCCCCATGAAAGTTCGTTTTTTTTCCCAGAAATGCGAAGACTGTAAGGTCTAGCATTAGAAAATGCTGGCGCCAGTCCCTCATTTGTAAAATATTAAGCTTAATTTTAATTGAGAATACTTTAAAGCTTTATTGAACAACGAAGGAAATTAATATTTTTGATATATTTTCCATTTAGTCGGAATAGTGGATTCTAGACCTTTCCTGAAGATTCTGTTGTACACTTTACAAACCCTTTAAAAACCGCGTCTTTTACATCATCCCTATACTAAAAACTTTTATCTCTCTCTCTCTCTCTCTCTCTCTCTCTCTCTCTCTCTCTCTATATATATATATATATATATATATATATATATATATATATATATATATATATATTAAGATAAAAAACCCACACTTTAGTAGAATCACTTTATTACATTAACTAGTTTCGATATCTAAGAAGATTAGACACACAAATATTTTAGAAATGGGATGGGGAAAGGATCACAAGAAACGAAAGTGGGAACAAAGAAAAGCATAGATTAATGAACAAGTAAAATTTTGACGATTTTCGAAGCAAGTTTTGAGCCGAGAGAACTTTAAATAACTGTTAAATTTAAAGAGCCCTCAGACATATTGTAATATCGAATTTGTTTAATCGATATTGACTCATTTATTCAATTTCTTTGTAATAATGATCAGAGCTAGATTAGTTTAGCATTATTAAAATCAATTTAGTGATTACAATTACTTGTGTAATGAACACCTGGAAGCTAAATTTCCTCTTCTTACAGTATATCCTCCTATGTGCATATACAAATGCGTTTATTAAAGGTACCAGTTTCCCCTATATAAGAATTATTGCAATTACTACATTCAATAAGATACACTCTAGACTGTTGATTACAAGCTTTGTTATATTTAAAGCTTATCTTGATATTGGTATGTCGTGGTATGACATTGTATTACATCAATACCATACTATATATATGGGGGAGGGACCAATAACTTAAAGGCGAACCGACAAAGGGATGGAACACCACGAGTTTAGACGGGCTGAATAGCGAGAAAGAGTGCAATGACGTCAGGTAAATTATGGGCAATGGCAAAGCTCAAGGTTATTTAAAGCGGCATGTACAAAAATATAATTTTATTTACATAAAAAAATGAGAGAATTGATGGGCAAAATTACATCGATGAACGAGGGGGGAATTGTAGTTATGCATCAGACTATGAAGTTAAAATTTAATGTATTACACGATGAGACTATTCAAATCGGGGGAATTAACTCAAATGGGTTACTGAAGGGGAAGAGGGGTTGGATTACGAAGGATTCTGGGTGAGACGACGGGTTAAGGCTTCACGGATGTCTTCTGCACGTGAGGCGAGGGCGCTCAAAACTTCTGAGCGGGAACCTAAAGGGAAGACGGTTCTCCAAAAAAGGGTGGGGGGGCTGTAACGTCTGGTCCAGGGGAAAGTATTTCGGCTACCCGAACACGAGGGGCGAACGAGGAGGGCTTCGACAGAAGTTGATGAGAAAAGTCGGAAAAAATCACTCGGTAGCGATCGTTAAATGGAATTACCTCACTGGCTGGGGCTAATTCTAATACACAAATAGTTCAGCTATCACTTTGCTTGGTTGTTAGCACCTGACTTGGAACTAGGGGAATATTCTTAGGGACGGGTGAGACTTCTCAACTCTGTGTCTCTCTCATGGGAAACGAGCACTATATATGTCTGAGGCTCTCTCCGTGGGGGAGGGGGGGCTAGTGGGAAACAGCTCTACTCTCGAATGGCCTCGAATCTTCTGGACGAGGCTATTCTAACTCGTGTAAAGGTGAACCGTGGTGGACGCGGTTCGAGGCTACCGCTTGTGGAAGGGGGGGGGGGGAAGTTAGGCTTACCAATTTAAGCCTAATAGAACCTTCTACAGCACATGGAAGTTTCGTGCTGGACAAGAAATTCGACGTGGGATTCCCCCACATGGTATTTGTGGCGAAGTCCTTTAGTTTGAAATGTTGTGGCGAAAAATGTAATATTATAAAAGTTTTGGTAGAAGTGTTATTGGTGCTATTTGAGCGATAATAAGTTCGTCTGCTCCTGAGGTAAAATTTCTTTAAACCAGAATGAGTACATTAAACCAATAAATGTACAACTAATGCAGTTAAATTTGTCTTTAAGGAGGCATGACTGCAAATGCGATAGGCTCTTAAGATTTGTGATAAGACGACGAATTTCTTCAAAGATTTATTATGCAAGGCAAAAAGTCTTTACTCGAATTTGAATGGGTGGGTTTGCGGTATACAGAATGCATTATCGAGCCGTTGATTCTCTTAGGTTTTGTGTCAAGAAATGGCAGTGAGTTGTCTGATTCTTCCACGGCCTTAAATTTAATAATGCGATGCTAGTTTTGGAGATTTTGAAAGAAACTATCAAATTTTTCATGATTATTATAGAGCCAAAAAAGAATAGATCAAGAATGCATCTCAACCAAATAAAGGAAAATGATGTAATTTGAGCTAGTACATAGTTCTTTTTCGAACGTTTCCATAAATAAATTGCAGAGAATCAGTGAAATAGGATTGCCCATGTGTCGTAAGTCAGGTTAGATCTTTTGACCTCCGTTTGCTTTCCGTGTCTCGGAATGGTTGGCAGATAGCACGCAGGGCAACTCTGCAGTTGAGCCTTACCTCGAATAATAAAATTGAACTTTGGGTTTAAATAAATCTATAAGAGTGACTAATTAAATTTGGCAGAATTAATTAAATTATCTAGAAACAAAGCAAACTTTGCTACTGTACAAACAAAAATAAAATATTGGACATGAAAGATAAATAAACAATACAATAATGGACTTGAAAGATAAATAAAAAATAAGATAATAGACATGAAAGATAAATCAAAATATACACACTCGGTCGCACGCGACCGACAAAAAGGGATTCCAATTCTGGGTGGATCTTTTCTCGTTTGTTTCGTTTATTTCTTGTTTTCGGTTCTTGGGGTGTGGGGAGGCCGAGAAAAAGAAGCTTATGCATCGTCTCCTCTTAGCACAATACTAATTTACCCAGGCCAATGCTTTGCTATTTATACAGAGCCGCCGGAAGTGGATTTTAATTTATCTATATAGAGGCACCAGGAGTGAATTTAGACCTTCGCGCCATCCCGCGGAACCTCTCGTTGTTACAATTAGGCTAACTATAGGGCGCGTTATCAAACGGAAGTTACCTCAAAAGACGCGGATAGCGGGTTCTTTCCGTCCTATCTATCTCTCTCTCTCTCTCTCTCTCCATTTATTCCTATAAATATATATATATATATATATATATATATATATAAATATATAGTCTGTCTGTGTGCGTGTGTGCCTGTACATTTATAGGAATAAAAAAAATCCCATTCTAACACTTTGCCCATCTCTCCTCCCTCTCTCTCACCCCTCTTGCCCCCTTCCCTTCCCCCTCCCCTTCCTCCTCCCCTCTCTTTCCTCTCCCCCCTAGAAAAGGACATCCAAACCAAAAGAAAAAATATCTCTCCCTTCGCCTCCTCCCCCGTTTCTTCCCCATTCTCCTCTCTTTTCCCATATTTACCCATCCACCACTATATCTTTATCTCCCCCTCTCTCCCCCGCTTTCCCCTCTCACTCCTCGCTTTTCCTCTCAGTCCCTGCCACTCTCTCCGCCTGTTACTCCTCTCCCCCTGCTACCCCTCTCCGCCTGAACCCCATTTCTACCCCCGTTCCCCCTCTCTTCCTACGTTCCTACCTCTATCCCTCTGCTCCCCCTCTCTACCACCGCTCCCTCTCTATACCCCCCTCTCCTCTGTCCCCGCATTTCTCCTTTTATCCGATCGCTTCCCCTTCTCTCCCACCCTACAAATGGACGTCTAAACCAAGAGAAAAATTATATCCCCCGTCTCCCCCTCCCACTCTACAAAAGGACATCCAAACCAAAAGAAAAGTTTCCTCGCCCATCTTCCTAATCTCCGCCCTCTCTCGCTCCCCCTCCTCCTCTTTCCCTCTCTCGCTCCCCCTCCTCCTCTTCCCCTCTCTCCTCCCTCTCTCGCTCCTCTTCCCCCTCTCTATTCCCTTCTCTCTCCTCTCCCTAAAAATAGACATCCAAACCAAAAGAGAAAAAAATCCGTTCTAAAAAAGTATGGATAAAAATACGACGCTTGATCTGTTCATGTGGTCACCACGTCGTTATTAGTTCATAACTAGCGGTCAGTCACGCGTGGGCGTAAACTGCCGGGCGAGTGCGGTGAAACATTTACTCATTTTAAGTATATCATATGATAAGGAGAGTGATATATATATATATATATATATATATATATATATATATATATATATACCAGAGTTAAATTTTAAGACTTGAACGATTCTTGCAATGCATTTTATTCGATGAAACCTCAACGACGGCGGAGTCGGCACCTGCTACAAGCATTCTCGACGGTCCCTCTTTTTAACTATGTGAAAACTAGGGTGGTCCTGGACCTATGCTACACCTTTGTGGTGTACTGAGACTTGTTGATCTTTCCTACTCCCAACCAGGCCTCACACATAAATGTGTGAGGAGTTAGGATGCCAGATTTTTGAAGTGATGTGGTCTTTTAACGTCCACCTTCAGGATCCAGGTAAACACCACCTCCTCCATGTACTTGATGTAGCCCTCCGAGAAGATAAACGGCGGCATAACGTGACCCTCGTTACTGACCCCCTAACCACTATGATGTTGTAGGAATTTAAATATCCCATTATACAAGTTTACACAGCGCTAAAGCTGTATAGGAATTTAATTATCCCACTATACAAGTTTACACAGCGCGTTATGCTAAATTATAAGCTTTTGTGTTGCTTAAGGAGGAAAGAGGTACTGAATCCCTTAAGTATATATTTACCTCGGAATGGGTTAGATATATAATTGTCTTAGTATTAAATGATATTTACACTGCTTAAATCTAATTATATACACTTTACACAGAGTTAATTTTACTCGCAGCACAGGACGTATGGGAATAATCTCCAGCAATGGAAATTGATTATATAATCTAAAGCGTTTAGAATAGGAAAGGCGAACTAATGAAGATCACAAGAATAAAATAAATAGACTTAATCAAATGGGATAGAGTAGGGATCAAATCACCAACGCATATTATATGACCGAATCCCACAAGGATACACAATAGAGTGGAAGGCCTTCCGAAAAACTTCCTTTCTCGTTCCATCGTATAAGGGAAATTGAAACGCCGACGGTTGGTTCGTCTTAGCGAATCCTTGGGTAATTAAAATGGCGCATAAATTTGCGACAGATGTCAATCGAGAACTTGGTCTTCATAACTCTTGCTATATTTCTAGGGGGACACAGCAAGCAAGTGTTTTTTTTTCTAAACATTACAACACCATATAGCGACTACCTACTAGGGCAAAAGTCGCCATAAATCACGCTATAGGCTAATACTAGGCTAGATAAAAAAAAACAGGTAAAAATGCAGAAAAAAATAACAAATAAAAGAGAGAAACAAAGGCTAAAAAACAAGATAAGCAAAGAAATAAAAAGAAGGAAGCGCTCTCGGGAGTCAGGGGAAGGCCCGCCTATCCCGGTACAGGAGCATGCGACCTACAACAAAGAGAGTCAAATAAAATAGAGGACCTCCAAAAAGTCGTATCGTACGCAAGTCCGTGTGCACAAACCAGTCCCGAGTACAAAGGACAAACGGTCGCGACCCCGCCTTTCCCGATACCGGGACACGTAACGTACGCGAAGATCAGCCAGACCGGGACATTCCAACAAGTCAGTGGTTGTTTTGCGAATTCACCACCTGGATGACCACCATGAAAAAGTATGTTTTTTTATTGTTTTTTTACCCTTAGCCACCTGCGGGTATGGCACGACCACCTCACCTGGTTGCAATCCTGGTGGTGGATCACCCCACTTGAATGTATTCTACGAGTGGTTAAGTTGTAATAGAACTTCCACTCTCTAGCTATTCCATGGACCGCTAGCACAGGAATGGTGCTATAAAATTACCACATCATGCAACAGCCTCCCTTCACTTTTCCATGATCCCTTCCGGACATCCTCAAACAGAGCGCGGCCCCACTTAATTTTGGTAAAGTTGACGGGGCCTAAAACACAACCTGCAGGATCAAAAGCTTTCTTTTATAATCGCTCAATCGGTCGGAAAGAACTATAAACAACACAACAACATCACTACTTGATCCTGACATAAATTCTTTTCGTCTGGAAGTACCAATGCATACCAGACTTGAAGAAATCCTTCATTTTGTTCACAAGTACTTCACTTCCGTTTGTTTTTCATCTTCTACGACACAAGTTGGCCTTTTCACAACTCTTCTGAGTAATAGCAGATATCCTCATGCACTAACTGCGTGATAAGAAACTCTGACCCCCCTCGTCCCTGGCTATGAGCCTCATTGACTCGCTGGGATCGTTGTCACAGATGCACTGAATCTCCGTGACAAATTATAGGGTTCTTTACGCCCCAGAACGTTTGGAGTGAGGTTTTCGAGATTCTGTAGCTTCGTCATTACAGCTTGACTCATGCAACTCTCTCCTGATCCTCTGCATCGTCCTTAGATTGATGCCCAAGAACTCGGAGATCTTTGTCTTGGATTTCCCTGCGTGCATGCCAAGCAGCGCAACTTTCAGTTTACAAACTTTTGGATAATTAAATTCACCTATGGTATTGCATCCTTCACAGTCGATGCACAAGTGAGTCTACTCTAAACAAGAAGAGACAACCAACGCCAGACATCGCAACACGCATGCACGGAATTCAGAGTCGCCAACTGACACATTACCAATTCATCTCCTATAGGTGAAGATTTTCTCGTTTGAGATAGATAGGTTGCTAGTTAGATAGATAGATAAATTGCTAGATAAAGTTCGAAAGTATTGCCAGCACAGATGACCTCGAAGAACACTCAGCAGGGTAGCAGACCCTGAACGCAGAGGGGCGATGGCTGTGATTGCCCCTATATATAATAGCGGTTTGTAGCCATATTTCATTTAACATATGCACAGTACTCCATTCTTTCCTAGTTTTGATCCTGCCCAAACTAAATTTCCTCCCTAATTCCTCCATTGGCTAAAACTGCTCTCCCCAGAATGGCAGTTTCGTCCCATATAATGGCAATTCATTTCCTCACAAGGAAGTCCTCTCGTTTGAGAATCGCCGTATGAATGGCATAATCTCTTCGGCGCTCTCGTTAGCCCAGTGGATACGGAGCTAGATTCGGCGTTCTCTTTAGTCCATTGGATGCCAGCTGGAGCGGACATAGAACTTTCAGTGGTGTCACGAAATCCCGCCCATTGGCGGATACACTGATCATACCCACTTCTTCCCACCTTCACACCACAACATACTCTCCTCTGTTCAACCCCTTGCCATTGGAGTAACATTATCCCTTTTGGGGGTACTTACATCCACTTAGCCCAAACGAGGAAGAGGTGCCTCCCCCGACCCGGGCGAAGGACAAAAAGTTGCCCGATATTTGGTTGGTGTCAGAACCCACAATACCACCTGGGTACCAGCCTCCTCAGCGAGGACTGGCTTGCGGTGCCTTTATGCTAGCCAGTAATTGTCTTTCTGCTCTTTATGTTAATTTCATTATACGTTCATGGGATCTCGTCCACGAGGAGGAAGGGATGACCCAACTTCTCACCTCCTGCTTTTGCATAAGGTGAGGTTGGCTTGTATCAATGCCACTTCTGACATTAATGAGTAAGGGACGCGATGTCCCGCCCATTACCACTATTGTGCTTGCAAACCCAACTTTCAGTTGAGCAGCGTCCGAGGTTAGCGGACGCTATCCAGGTTTAGTTGCCTTTTACGAGACGCGTCGGCAAACAGTATGAAATTTATACAAATTCTCAAACATTTATTGCGTCCGACTATAAAAGTTTTTAATTTATAAATTTTCCCTTCCTGCCCCAGATTTTAGGGCATGGGATTAGTTGTACCAATCCTTTCATTTCTTGAGACTGTGTCAAGCGTTTTAAGAGTTAACGTGAGCTTTTACGATCAGTTTAAATGTATTTTTTTTAATTGAATTAAAGATAAACTTGAAAGTTTTCCTTCCCTTTGCCAAGATTAAACTTCAGAGAATCAGTCTAGAGAGGGAAGCCAAATCTTAATTGCTTCCTTGTAATTTTTGCTACCGTATTAATAAAATAATTATGCTGAACTCAATAAAGACTATGCACTAACATAAAATTAGACCTTTAGAAGAAAAAAGTAATTATACAGGGTGTCCACAAAGTCTGGGTACATAGGGGATAAATACATACCTTTAGAACAAAACAATTTTATTTAATTATAATGTTAAGAAATTATATTTTCAATATGATTTCCATTATTTGCAATGTATAATTCGATGCGCCTTGCTAAATTCTGGTGAACTCGATTGAATAGGTGTACATTGCCGTCGATTTCAGCACACTGACTGATAATGCGTTCTCTCAAGTGGTTTAGATTTGCAATCTTCATTGAGTAAACTTTCTCTTTTAACATACCCCAGAAAAAAAAAATCAAGGGGAGAAAGGTTGGTGAACGAGGGGACCACTCCACATGACCTCTTCTTCCAATCCAGTGAGGAAAAGTGCCATTCAGCCAATCTCTAACATTTGTAGTAAAATGGGCAGGGACTCCATCCTGCTGAAATTAGTCCGGAAGTCCCTCGCCTAGGCGCTCAATTTGAGGCATTAATTTGTCTCAACATGTTCAGATAAGTCTCACCGGTCACATGTTCATCAAAGAAGAAGGGTCCTAGCACATGAGCTTTCCACAAACCACACCACACCATCACCTTTTGGCAGCCTTGCTGTTTGGATGGATCCACCCAATGTGGATTGTCTTGAGACCAGTATCGAAGATACTGTCTATTAACTTCACCATTAACATAAAACAAAGCTTCATCACTGAACAACAAAAGGTCTTTAGTAAAATTGATATTTTCATCCAATTTGTCTGAAAACTATTCGCACATCTGCATTCGTCTATCGGGGTCGTCCTCATTTAAGTGATGCAATATCTGTAATTTGTACGGATGGAACTTCTGCTCTACCAAGATTTTGTGGATAGTTGACCTTGGAACACCCAGCTCCATGGATGTCCGACGAAGAGATTTCTTTGGGTTTGCAGCAATCTTGGCCATGACAACCTCTTTCATTTCGTCTAAAGTCTTTGGTCGCCCGGAACGGGGTTTGTCCAAGACACTGCCTGTTTCTTTAAACTTTCATGACCAATTTCCCGACGGCAGTAAAATAAATAGGTTGCCGATCAGGGTGTCGAAGGTTAAATTCATCGGCGATTTTGCGATAAGACCATCCTTCTCGTCCACTTAAGAGTACCAACTCGATTCTTTCTTCTTTAGACAGAGCCATCATTCGATCTGGGGAGGAAAAATAACATAAATAAATAAAATATTAAAATTCCTATGTACCCAGACTTTGTGGACACCCTGTAAAGAAGAAAAAGGCAAAATTGAGAGTTAAAATGGTGCTTTTTGTCGATTGTTGTCCAGCGTTCAAATACCCTTTTACAGCCTCGTTTCTTTTCGCACCTTCCTGATTACGGATAAATATTATTATCTTTATCGTAGGCCTCGTTCATTATTCTAAAGATAAATTCTCTCTCCCTACAACCTAAAAGCGCACAGATGCCAACCTGGCTACCATATTATCAAATTCCTCAGAAAGCCTCCCCCCTGAAGTAAACCTGCCTTTTTGCCACTCAGATCGCTCAAAATGCAAAGAAAATAATCCACCTTCACTAAACACCCTCCAATTTATCTTAGCAATATGTCTCTACTCACAATTGGTAAATTTTACAGTACAGTGACCAGAGAGTCATTTGTGTACCCTTGTAGTAGATGAAAAGTTAACTAAGGCTTCTTCGAGCCAATCATTTAGCAAGATCGGATCTCAGTTCTCATTCACGTCCCTGTTACCGCTTTTGTTAGCCTACGCGGATCCCTTTGCATCGAGAAAGGAGGAACTTCCCAGATTCAAAATGTAGCCCCACCCAATTAAATCAAGTTTTGTCACTCACCTTGTACAAGATCAACTGACTCGGTTATTCTCATTCAACCCCAAACAGTAATCGACCCACACTGAAAATTGTTATTAATCGTTGCAGGAGAGATTTATTCTTTAGATATTTTTTAGTAAAAACATTAAAATGAGGATCGTGTCATCCCTTGCCGCGATTATTCTATGAAGATATCTTGGGACCGAATTCGACCAGAATAGCAATCCTTCTTTCCCCGAGTCACGGGATTGCTGGCGACTCTGTAGAGTGGCACTTCATATATTTAAAAGAAATAATGCAATGTTAGATGTAAAATATACGGATATATAATATAATCGGTATAAAAAAATGGTGTATAGATTATATAAAAATATGATTTCAAATTATAAAACTGGAATAAGATAGGAAAAAAAAGCAAGATAAAATTGGTCTCCATCATGATATGGCCAAAAAATTAAGAAAAGGACCATATAACGTACCTTGTGTCTACCATATTCTAACCTCATTATATTTGGATACAAAATGGAAAAAAAAAAATTTTATGGGGGATGTGTTTATAGAAGATAAAGATTAATCGACAAAAAATTTGAGTCTTGTTGGAGGATTAGTAATACACATGTACATAAAT
This sequence comes from Ceratothoa steindachneri, assembly GCA_963969495.1. Taxonomy (NCBI): domain Eukaryota; kingdom Metazoa; phylum Arthropoda; class Malacostraca; order Isopoda; family Cymothoidae; genus Ceratothoa; species Ceratothoa steindachneri. Next base: position 121,530,330 of record OZ018327.1, read on the forward strand.
ATATACAAAGTTTTTCTGGTAAATAAACGCACATATCTTAATTATGAGGTCTCTATGGCAACGAAAGATCGATTAACGCTATGTAGGTACCTTTACTTCTGAAGTTTAATAATATTTTGATTTCTTAAATAAATGTTATTTATCAAGCAAACCTTTAAAATTTAAAATTTCTGACGCAAACTTGCCCCTATGGATTTTAAAATTTTAAATCTTTTGACGCTATCTTGCCCTCATGACAAAAGATTTAAAAATTTGAAATCTTGGACGGCTTTTCACATCAAATGTGAGGGCTTTAGGAAACCTTCCTGTCTGGGATGTCAAAATTTCAAACAATATTTTATATTTATTCGCTATTATTTTTCTATTAGATTTTGGATCCTAATTATTTTTATTTCTACTAATATATTTTTATCTGTATTTCCTCTTTTATTTTTTTATATTGAAAAACATGAGACAACTACGCAGCAGGTTGAAAGGAGACCCATTTGCAAGTAAAGCTTAGAAAAATATAATGTTTCGAGAAAAAAAATCCATGTCTCGAAATCCTCAAGCATTGTTTAGGAAATAATTTTTATTTTCTTTTTCTACCTCTTACTCTCACATTCATTCACTTACACATTAACATACACAAACGTGAGTGGACACATGTTTGAAAATTGAATAGCGATAGCTGAAGGTCTCAATGGAAATTTATTCTGGAACAAAAATTAGTTTGGGGAACAAAAGCTACGGAACGAAATCTACAAATAGATTATTTAATTTCTCTTCACAGTTATTTGTTTCTGTAGAACTGCGTTAATCGATTTTGGCCTTTATTTATTAACTTGTTGTTAGTGTGTCTAATTTAGCTGATGTGGAGATGTGTTTGTGTGAAGATTCTCATCATTTAGTTGCCCGAAATTATTGAGTAAAATATTGTTTGACCGACGGGAAAATGGAACTTAATGAAGTGGACATTTATAGTAGTATAATGGAACAAGTGGACATTTATAGTACAATGGAACCTCCCCCCCCCTCCCTCCTCAAATCTAAGAACAATTTTTTAAACTCATTTCAAAGAGAAAACGGAGGAAAGCAGCTCCCTAGACATTTTGGGATCGGGTTCCTCGGTCGGTCATTGGCGCCGTGAGAGTTAGGACGGAAGGTGGGGTATGGTAACCCACGCCCCACCTGATACCCCATACTGGGTTACGAACAAATAATATATTTTAGTAAAGGAGCTAAAATACATGAAAAACGACATATACAGGAAAACATTTGTCTTTCCATTATAAGTGGTTTCTCTTGTATCCATTTTGATCCTGGTTTTTCCCCATTTTTATCATTCTTTGCCCATTACCCTCCTATTCGAAATCCAATCCCAATTTACTTCAGGAAAACAAAAAGCGATTTCGAACTTTGGTGTTGCACCCAATTTCTCACGTAACGGATTGGATGAAATAAAACCTTCCACAAAAATGAGAATTTCGGCCCCTAGCTTCTAAATGAACGCGCAAATAGAAATCCTCGCATTTATTCATCGTTTAATAACATGGATTACATCATGTGTATCTCGGAGAGCAGATATAAAGAAGGTTAAGGAGTGTTTGAAGATAAGGGTTTACTCGGAGGGGTATGCAACAAAAGAGAATTTTAAGATGTTTACCACTCCAAATGCATCTGGAGTGGTATTTGTAGGTGGAGCAAACAAAAGGAATTTTATAGCATATGTTTGGGTGTGGAGGCGGACGGTTCTTTGTAAGGATATACCAAGGGGATATTAAGCGTGTATGTGCTCAGATAAGGTTTGTATTTAGGAATAGAGTGGGGTAAATTTTTTTGTTAATTAGAATAATGATTGAGTACTTCTCAATAGGTGCATATACATCCGAAAATAACCCCTAACCCAATTTGGGCTGGTAGCCCCCTAAAATTAGCCAGCTACCGTCCACTAAAGGTTGTGCAGGGGTGTAATTCTACTATTTTGTCATAACCTTTGAACTATTGGTCATATGAAGCTGAAATTGGTGTCAAAAGATGCGGAAGTTGCATGTTTATATGTATGTGGCATTGTCTACTTTTCAAGTGTGTATACTTTCCAGTAGGTGTGGTATTGTATACATTTTAAGTGTGTAGATTTTCCCAGTAGGTGTACTTCAACTTTATTGTTGATTTTTATCAGATTTTCTCCCTTTGATGGCTGCCTTCACTTCGGCTATAGAGTCTGATCTACCCTTTAAAGACGATTCAATTAGGATTAAAATTGCTTCTTAGTATTGAAGAACTTCATAAGTTTGTGTGATCTTATCTCCTAGCGAATCGACCGATCTCCTCTTTCAAACCCTGCTACTGATGATGAAGCTTCTGTAACCAGATTGATGTGTTGTTAAACTACCTCGTTATGACATGGATGATCTAACTTAAGCGGCTGCTCTTGAATTTCTTCAATGTCTTTATCGGAAAAATCCCTGATTGCTGGAGGTTTAACAATAGTGCGATCATTTAAATCCACCATTTGATAGTATGATTTCGCCTTAAAGTTGATTACCGGTAGTGTAAATTTGCGGTCATTTGAACTAAAATAGTATTCAGCTTCTTCATCAGAACTGGTTTCACTATTTGAAGGGGACTAGTCTTGATGGACAAATTTACTCTCAATTACAAATTCAGTGAGGGTACCTCTTAAATGTAAGATCTTATTTACGGCTAAATGCCTAACTGATTCATCTTCATATGAAAGTATTGATATTAGTATGTTCTCTTGGTGTGCAAAATATGTATTCCTTTGAAGCCCTGTCAAAGCAGTTTCTCGTATTCCTTGATCTGGATATTTTAATGCACGCTGAATCATGTTGTAGAAATTTCAAAAACCATCAGTGATCTTATTATGGCATTTAATGTCAAGCCAGCTTGCAAAATAGACTTTAATGCAGAATTCTGCCATCAAACAAAATTTCATCGAAGGAGACAATTGAGAGATATAAAACCTCCAAATGCGACATGTCAACGTCAGCCATCTTGCATGACAAATTTCTCCAATCTCCAGTAGCTCTAAATCTTCATCAACCTCACCGAATATTACACTCATGCATACCCTATAAGCAAAATATTGATCAGTGCTCAGGTCATCAATTACGGCATTGGAAAACAGTGTAAAGTTTGTGAATCTAATTGGTTTAAACTTCACAATGTCCAACCTTTTAATTGCTTTCCAATTTCCTCTGAAAAGGTGTCTGGACTTTTTGTTGTTCCGTCAGTTTTCATAATAATGTGACGAAGCGGTAACTCATTGTAATAAACCAAGCAGATAACCCATTTCAATGTTTTTTTCAGCAAAGATTCCAATAATGCCAAGGAGCCGTTGCGATTGCCAGTCATTGTTGCTGTGCCATCTGAAGGGTAGACACCCTTTCTTGGGAGAATACTCGATCAATCTCTGGAGTCAGGTCTTTGCCGACCTGATTGACGAGTTGGAGATAAATGTCCTAAATGTGGATAAGTTTACGAAACACTGCCAGAGAATCGCTTTATTTTCGTGTCTTGATCTATTTTTGTGCTCTCCGAATGCACAGACTGAATTCGGTTTGGGGTAGTCGATTACCTTATTTCAGGAAATGAGTGGTTTCTCTGTCTCAGTCGAGGAGTTTATCTCGGTTGATGAGGCCGTTGAGTTCTTCTGCGGCAACTCCATCGCCCTGGGCTTAAGTAATATTCGTAGAACCTCCGGCCGTTTTGCACACAGACCGATCCCGTTGTGGTCAGCCGAGTGTGAGACACCCCTCAAACAGAAGTGTTATGCCTGCATGCAATATAAGGGCCGTCCGAACGACTTCCCTGCCGGTGAATTTCGTTGAATTAGGGCTATGTTCCTGGCGAATCATTACTGTGCTTGCTTTTCGCAAATTGGGACAGATCACTCTACCTAGGCCGGTTTCCACCCAACCGCTATAACCTCCTGCGTGTGCAAGTTGATGAAAAAATTGATAAATGTTAGATTAGCCTTCTTTCTGGGCAACGAGATCACCTATCTTCTGCACAATGCAGCTTCCGCAAGTTCTACTCCACGTCGGATGCTCTACTTCAACTGAAAAATGCTGTCTGCGAGGCCTTGCTTCGTAGACAGCACTACGCCATAGACATTCTTCTTTCCGTGATGTTCAGCACAGGGGCGCTAATAAGGCTACTGCCTTACTTTTTTTTAATATTTTGTTCGTTCGAAGCTCGACTACGTATGCATCCACAACCGAGCGTGTATTGCGAAAGGTGGACTCGATCCACCGCATTTTCCCTATTGAGAGCCTACTTCTCTATGCTATGAAGATGACATTCGCTCTACACCGTGATCACTGCATAATTTGCCTCTACGCGCAAGCCCGTCGCCTCCCACTGTCGCCAACAGCTCCCACAGCATTCACAGCTGATCTTGACGGTACTTATTCAGCCGAGGGATGTCAGTCATACCCTAAGCCATTGGGGTTTAGTGCTAGGAAACTATTTTAAGAGCTCGGCGTAACTCTCTCACAGTTGGCACCTCTGGTTCTGCCAAAGACTCCACCATGAACGGTACCACATTTGATTATTTGCGGCCACGCTTCTGCTACCATATCTTACACAGTACCGAGAATATTGCGATCGGCTTTTGGAGAGCACAATTCTTGTCACGCTGGATCCATGCCAGTATACACGGATGGCTCCTAGCCCCAGGAGAGGGTCGGCTTCTACGCTGTATCCCCTCTGTTTGAAGTCAGTGACACGATCTATCAGTCGCTGCGTCCATCTTCACGGCCCTGCAGGTTGCAATACACGGCTAGGCACAGGATCTTACTGGTCGTACCTTATTCCAAAGCTGGATTTGACGACTAACAAAACGCCCTGAATGATTTCGGGTCGTTGGTATCTCCACACACCGTTGTTCGCGGTATCATTGACGGACGCTACGGTTCTCGCAAACCGGGTGAATGTTGAGATTACGAGTATCTTAAAATCTGGTTCCTGAACATGTACTAATTGCGTAAAATAAGGCCGCAGGAATCAGGTAAGCCCCCTGGTCTGACTGGCAAAGGTGATGGGAGACTGCCAGGAGGAACTTAAGTTGCGTGATATTGCGCTGCAACTGTTCCCATGGACCTATTACCCATGCAGAGACGGATTTGGGGGGTTTTCTGTCGTATTCGAATCGGCCTCCCTCTAGGAAGGACCACCGTTTGATGGAGCTCTCTCCTGCATCCTTCTATGATGACTGAGTTGTCCCCCAGACTGTTCGGCGCATTCTCGTTGAATGTCCCAGTCTGGGTGATCTTCGCGCACGTTACCTGCCCAGGTACCGGGACGAGCGGGGCTGCCACCACTTGTCTCTTGCTCTCGGGACGGGTTTGTTTACAGAGATTTGAGGACTATCTGACTTTTTGGAGGAGGCTGGCCTACTCCATTTTATTTGACTTGCTTTTTTGTAGGTGGCCTCGTTCTTTTTCTTGTTTTTTTTTAGAATTTTAGAATTGTGTAGTACATGACTAGAATTTTAATTACAGTAATTTTGCGTCACTTTCATTTTCCCCCAGATTATCCTTTCCCTAACGACCCTCGGGCATAAATATTCCGCACACTTTCACTTCGCCTAACTTAACCAGTTTTGTTACAAAAATGCCCCTTGAAAGTGTTGTTTCGTTTATTCTTTATCTGGAGTCGCTTGCATATGATTGAATGTCGTGATTATGAGTCATGTGCATTCGTACGAACTCTTTTCCTACCGGTTATAAGATACCCCACTGGCCCCAGAGTTTAGGATTCAGGATTTAGATTACTGTACATTTTTCTCCTTATTGTTACTATCCCTAATCTTTCTCTTTATTCATCCTTCTCTATGTCTTCTCTTTCATTTTATCCCTCTAACTGAACCCTTGTTGATCACAGAGGTTCAGTTCTTAGTAAGAAAAAATGTGTATAAAGATTTTTGCTATTATTCTCTTTATTCTTTTTACTTTGTTCTTCTCTATTATCCTATTTCCCGTTCCGGCCGCCATCCTACGATGTTAAAGTTACAATAGGTAATGACTTCGTTGTTCGTTGCTTTGATTAGATATTTAAATTAACAAAAGAGTCCTCTATTGGATTCCACGACTTATTTTTGTAATTATTTAAGAATGCCATCTCCTCTCTTTCTTTTATCTCCTTTTTTACCATATTTTTTCCTTTCTGACCCCCTGCCTAATTCTTTTTTTTCTCTTTATTCTATTTCTTGAGATTTAAAGATTGTCTCAAGATTTCAATCTTTTGTTCCTCCAGCTATAATTGAATCGTTTCCTTTTCGTGTCCAAAATTGTTTTTGATGTAATTTAGTTTTGTTCTCCTCAAAAAAAGATCAAGCTAAAGGTAAAAAGAAACAAAAAGGATTGAGAGGAGTTTTCTTACATACGCAGATGAAGAAGGGAAGAATTGAGAGCACGTCGACGGATTTCCAGACCACTTGTAGAGATCTGGGATACCTGACACCACTTGTAGAGACCGAGAACATCTGACACCACTTGTAGAGACCGGTACATCTGACACCACTTGTAGAGATCTGAGATACCTGACACCACTTGTATGTAGAGACCGAGAACATCTGACACCACTTGTAGAGACCGGTACATCTGACACCACTTGTAGAGATCTGAGATACCTGACACCACTTGTAGAGACCGAGAACATCTAACACCCCTTGTAGAGACCGGTACATCTGACACCACTTGTAGAGATCTGAGATACCTGACACCACTTGTAGAGACCGAGAACATCTGACACCCTTTGTAGAGACCGGTACATCTGACACCACTTGTAGAGATCTGAGATACCTGACACCACTTGTAGAGATCTGAGATACCTGACACCACTTGTAGAGACCGAGAACATCTGACACCACTTGTAGAGACCGGTACATCTGACACCACTTGTAGAGATCTGAGATACCTGACACCACTTGTAGAGACCTGGGATTCCTTGCACCATTTGTGGAAACCGCGGATACCTGACACGACTTAGGTAATCGGGTTCCTCCCACAACCTCTGCAGACCGGAAATAGCTGACATCATTTAAGGAAAATAAAGTAACCGATATTTCTTCTGGCGGTTAATAAAGCATCCGATATTTTCTTCTTGGCAATAAATCAAGCGATATTTCTTTACCTACTATGAATGTACTCTATATTTTTGTACTGGCTAATAAAGCATCCGATATTACGTGATTCGCTAATAATATAACAGCCGATATTTCTTCTGATGCCTAATAAAGCAACCTATATTTCGTCCGATGGGTAATAAATTTTCTGTATTTCTTTGATGACTAATAAAGCTTTCGATATTGCTTCAAATGGCTAATGAGCAGCCGATATTTCTTCTGTTAACTAGTAATAAGGCCGACGATGTTTCTTTTGGTTGCTATTATTTTAAACACTGTCTGGAGGTATTTTTTGAATATTATTGTGTTGTGGGTTTTTTATTTCGCCCCCTCCCCCCTTAAATGGCCTCGCACAAGTCCACACCCCAAAATACCTTACAATTTGAGTTGTAGTCGCTGTTCGTTGTCGAGGCCCCTACCATATTTTCACTGCCTCATTTTTAACAGACTAACCACTCGAGGGATACTGGAGAAACAAGGATTCTTGGATGCTTCTCTTTAATAGGACGAAGAAAATCTAAAAAAAAAAACAGGTATTCAGATGTGAAACTTGATGCTTACATAAATGGGAGCAGCGGTGGATCTGGTAGTTCCTGGTTGAAGTCAGAATGAGAAAACAAATTTTCGCCTGTCTTAATTGTGGATTATCTGAAGGAGTTTGTGCAGAATTTGTAATTTGACAACAAGCGAGAGGAAGTCTACGCGGAATTTTGCCGACATCAGCAGTTCAGCTAGCGACTTTCTCTATTTGCACCGTTTCAAGCCTGTTATCTTTAAATATACATTAGTGCTATTAAATGATTGCTTTATTATCAATTACCATCACGTTTAACATTAACCCCAACATTATGATAATTATTATTTTATTATCATCATATATCATTATTATTACTATATTATTACCATTATTACTTCTATGATTATTATCATTATTTTCAATCTCCTTCATAATCATTTTATTATTTTTTTATATCTTTTTATTATACTATGTAACATTACTTCTATACCTACTTCTAATTATTGCATTCAAAATCAATTTAATTAGAATAATGTTATTATGGAATGATTAAAATGATCGTTTTTAATGTCAATGGCTAATTGACATTCATTGCACACTAGTTAATTCCTATCAAATAATTTCTTCTGATCGTAAAACTACATAATAATAAAACAAAAGATATTTATTTTGGTGGCAAATGATTAAACGGCGGGGGGAGGCGTTGTCTGTCAATAAGATGGAACCAATATTGCTTCCGGTTGCTTATAACCAAAATGCCGATATTTCTTCTAGTGGATAATAAAGAAGCTGATATTTCTTATGGTTTTTAATAGAGCAGTCTATATTTCTACTGGTGGATAATAAAGCAGCCGATACTTGTTCTGGTATCTAATAATAAGGCAGCCGATATTTTTCCTAGGAATATAATAAAACAGCCGATATTTCTTCGGGTGGCTCTTAATAAAACAGCCGATATTTCTTTGGGTGGCTCTTAATAAAACAGCCGATATTTCCTTATGGTGAATAATAAAGCTGCCAACATTTCTTCTAGTGGATAATAGAGCAGCCGATATTTCATTTAGGCGCTAATAATAAAGCAGCTAATATTTATTTTAAGTGGGAAAAATAAATTAGCCCATTTTTTTGGTAGCTAATACGGTATTCGATATTTCTCCGTGTTGCTATGATGATGAAACCGATATTTCTTTGGTAGCGAATAAGGTAGCAGCTATTTATTCGGGTGGCTCGTAATAAAGCAACCGATATTTATTTGGTAGCGAATAAGGTAGCAACTATTTCTTCGGGTGGCTCGTAATAAAGCAACCGATATTTCTTTGGTAGCGAATAAGGTAGCAGCTATTTATTCGGGTGGCTTGTAATAAAGCAACTGATATTTCTTTGGTAGCGAATAAGGTAGCAACTATTTCTTCGGGTGGCTCGTAATAAAGCAACCGATATTTCTTTGGTAGCGAATAAGGTAGCAGCTTTTTCTTCGGGTGGCTCCTAATAAAGCAACCGATATTTCTTTAGGGGCGAATAAGGTAGCAGCTATTTCTTCGGGTGGCTCATAATAAGGCAACCAATATTTCTTTGGTAGCGAATAAGGTAGCAACTATTTCTTAGGTGGCTCGTAATAAAGCAACCGATATTTCTTTGGTAGCGAATAAGGTAGCAGCTATGTCTTCGGGTGGCTCGTAATAAAGCAACCGATATTTCTTTGGTAGCGAATAATGTAGCAGCTTTTTCTTCGGGTGGCTCGTAATAAAGCAACCGATATTTCTTTGGTAGCGAATAAGGTAGCAGCTATTTCTTCGGGTGGCTCGTAATAAAGCAACCTATATTTCTTTGGTAGCGAATAAGATAGCAGCTATTTCTTCGAGTGACTCGTAATAAAGCACCTGATATTTCTTTGGTAGCGAATAAGGTAGCAACTATTTCTTCGGGTGGCTTGTAATAAAGCAACCGATATTTTTTTGGTAGCGAATAAGGTAGCAGCTTTTTTTTCTGGTGGCTCGTAATAAAGCAACCGATATTTCTTTGGTAGCGAATAAGGAAGCAGCTATTTCTTCGGGTGGCTCGTAATAAAGCAACCAATATTTCCTTGGTAGCGAATAAGGTAGCAGCTTTTTCTCCACCTGGCTCGTAATAAAGCGACCGATATTTCTTTGGTAGCGAATAAGGTAGCAGCTTTTTCTTCGGATGGCTCGTTTTATAGCAACCGATATTTCTTTGGTAGTGAATAAGATAGCAGCTATTTCTAGGGGTAACTCGTAATAAAGCAACCGATATTTATTTCGTAGCGAATAAGGTAGCAGCTATGTCTTCGGGTGGCTCGTAATAAAGCAACCGATATTTCTTTGATAGCGAATAAGGTAGCAACTATTTGTTCTGGTGGCTCGTAATAAAGCAACCGATATTTCTTTGGTAGCGAATAAGGTAGCAGCTTTTTCTTCGGGTGGCTCGTAATAAAGCAACCGATATTTCTTTGGTAGCGAATAAGATAGCAGCTATTTCTTCGAGTGACTCGTAATAAAACACCTGATATTTCTTTGGTAGCGAATAAGGTAGCAACTATTTCTTCGGTGGCTCGTAATAAAGCAACCGATATTTTTTTGGTAGCGAATAAGGTAGCAGCTTTTTCTTTGGGTGGCTCGTAAAAAAGCAACCGATATTTCTTTGGTAGCGAATAAGGTAGCAGCTATTTCTTCGATGAGCTCGTAATGAAGCAACCGAAATTTCTATGGTAGCGAATAAGGTAGCAGCTATTCGGGTGGCTCGTAATTAAGCAACCGATATTTTTTGTTAGCGAATAAGGTAGCAGCCTTTTTTCGGGTGGCTCGTAATAAAGCAACCGATATTTCTTTGGTAGCGAATAAGGTAGCAGCTATTCAGGTGGCTCGTGATAAAGCAACGGATATTTCTTTAGTAGCGAATAAGGTAGCAGCTTTTTCTTCGGGTGGCTTGTAATAAAGCAACCAATATTTCTTTGGTAGCGAATAAGGTAGCAGCTATTCGGGTGGCTCGTAATAAAGCAACTGATATTTCTTTGGTAGCGAATAAGGTAGCAACTATTTCTTCAGGTGGCTCGTAATAAAGCAACCGATATTTCTTTGGTAGCGAATAAGGTAGCAGCTATTTCTTCGGGTGGCTCGTAATGAAGCAACCGAAATTTTTTGGCAGCGAATAAGGTAGCAGCTCTTCGGGTGGCTCGTAATAAAGCAACCGATATTTCTTTGGTAGCGAATAAGGTAGCAGCTTTTTCTTCGGGTGGCTCGTAATAAAGCAACCGATATTTCTTTGGTAGCGAATAAGGTAGCAGCTTTTTCTTTGGGTGGCTCGTAATAAAGCAACCGATATTTCTTTAGTAGCGAATAAGGAAGCAGCTATTTCTTCGGGTGGCTCGTAATAAAGCAACCGATATTTCCTTGGTAGCGAATAAGGTAGCAACTATTTCTTCAGGTGGCTCGTAATAAAGCAACCGATATTTCTTTGGTAGCAAATAAGGTAGCAGCTATTTCTTCGGGTGGCTCGTAATGAAGCAACCGAAATTTTTTTGGCAGCGAATAAGGTAGCAGCTCTTCGGGTGGCTCGTAATAAAGCAACCGATATTTCTTTGGTAGCGAATAAGGTAGCAGCTTTTTCTTCGGGTGGCTCGTAATAAAGCAACCGATATTTCTTTGGTAGCGAATAAGGTAGCAGCTATTCGGGTGGCTCGTAATAAAGCAACCGATATTTCTTTAGTGGCGAATAAAGTAGCAGCTTTTTCTTCGGATGGCTCGTAATTTAGCAACCGATATTTCTTTGGTAGCGAATAAAGTAGCAGCTATTTCTACCGGGGGTTTGTAATAAAGCAACCGATATTTCTTTGGTAGCGAATAAGGTAGTAGCTTTTTCTTTGGTATCTCGTAATAAAGCAACCGATATTTCTTTGGTAGCGAATAAGGTAGCAGCTATTTCTTCGGGTAGCTCGCAATAAAGCAACCGATATTTCTTTGGTAGCGAATAAGGTAGCAGCTATTTCTTCGGGTTGCTCATAATAAAGCGACCGATATTTCTTTTGTAGCGAATAAGGTAGCAGCTTTTTTTTTCGGGTGGCTCGTAATAAAGCAACCGATATTTCTTTGGTAGTGAATAAGATAGCAGCTATTTCTACGGGTAACTCGTAATAAAGCAACCGATATTTATTTGGTGGCGAATAAGGTAGCAGCTATGTCTTCGGGTGGCTCGTAATAAAGCAACCGATATTTCTTTGATAGCGAATAAGGTAGCAACTATTTCTTCTGGTTGCTCGTAATAAAGCAAACGATATTTCTTTGGTAGCGAATAAGGTAGCAGCTTTTTCTTCGGGTGGCTCGTAATAAAGCAACCGATATTTCTTTGGTAGTGAATAAGATAGCAGCTATTTCTACGGGTAACTCGTAATAAAGCAACCGATATTTATTTGGTAGCGAATAAGGTAGCAGCTATGTCTTCGGTGGCTCATAATAAAGCAACCGATATTTCTTTGGTAGCGAATAAGGTAGCAGCTTTTTCTCCACCTGGCTCGTAATAAAGCGACCGATATTTCTTTGGTAGCGAATAAGGTAGCAGCTTTTTCTTCGGATGGCTCGTAATAAAGCAACCGATATTTTTTGGTAGCGAATAAGGTAGCAGCTTTTTCTTTGGGTGGCTCGTAATAAAGCAACCGATATTTCTTTAGTAGCAAATAAGGAAGCAGCTATTTCTTCGGGTGGCTCGTAATAAAGCAACCGATATTTCCTTGGTAGCGAATAAGGTAGCAACTATTTCTTCGGGTGGCTCGTAATAAAGCAACCGATATTTCTTTGGTAGCGAATAAGGTAGCAGCTATTTCTTCGGGTGGCTCGTAATGAAGCAACCGAAATTTTTTTGGCAGCGAATAAGGTAGCAGCTCTTCGGGTGGCTCGTAATAAAGCAACCGATATTTCTTTGGTAGCGAATAAGGTAGCAGCTTTTTCTTCGGGTGGCTCGTAATAAAGCAACCGATATTTCTTTGGTAGCGAATAAGGTAGCAGCTATTCGGGTGGCTCGTAATAAAGCAACCGATATTTCTTTAGTGGCGATAAAGTAGCAGCTTTTTCTTCGGATGGCTCGTAATTTAGCAACCGATATTTCTTTGGTAGCGAATAAAGTAGCAGCTATTTCTACCGGGGGTTTGTAATAAAGCAACCGATATTTCTTTGGTAGCGAATAAGGTAGTAGCTTTTTCTTTGGTATCTCGTAATAAAGCAACCGATATTTCTTTGGTAGCGAATAAGGTAGCAGCTATTTCTTCGGGTAGCTCGCAATAAAGCAACCGATATTTCTTTGGTAGCGAATAAGGTAGCAGCTATTTCTTCGGGTTGCTCATAATAAAGCGACCGATATTTCTTTTGTAGCGAATAAGGTAGCAGCTTTTTTTTCGGGTGGCTCGTAATAAAGCAACCGATATTTCTTTGGTAGTGAATAAGATAGCAGCTATTTCTACGGGTAACTCGTAATAAAGCAACCGATATTTATTTGGTGGCGAATAAGGTAGCAGCTATGTCTTCGGGTGGCTCGTAATAAAGCAACCGATATTTCTTTGATAGCGAATAAGGTAGCAACTATTTCTTCTGGTTGCTCGTAATAAAGCAAACGATATTTCTTTGGTAACGAATAAGGTAGCAGCTTTTTCTTCGGGTGGCTCGTAATAAAGCAACCGATATTTCTTTGGTAGTGAATAAGATAGCAGCTATTTCTACGGGTAACTCGTAATAAAGCAACCGATATTTATTTGGTAGCGAATAAGGTAGCAGCTATGTCTTCGGTGGCTCATAATAAAGCAACCGATATTTTTTTGGTAGCGAATAAGGTAGCAGCTTTTTCTCCACCTGGCTCGTAATAAAGCGACCGATATTTCTTTGGTAGCGAATAAGGTAGCAGCTTTTTCTTCGGATGGCTCGTTTTATAGCAACCGATATTTCTTTGGTAGTGAATAAGATAGCAGCTATTTCTAGGGGTAACTCGTAATAAAGCAACCGATATTTATTTCGTAGCGAATAAGGTAGCAGCTATGTCTTCGGGTGGCTCGTAATAAAGCAACCGATATTTCTTTGATAGCGAATAAGGTAGCAACTATTTGTTCTGGTGGCTCGTAATAAAGCAACCGATATTTCTTTGGTAGCGAATAAGGTAGCAGCTTTTTCTTCGGGTGGCTCGTAATAAAGCAACCGATATTTCTTTGGTAGCGAATAAGGTAGCAGCTTTTTCTTCGAGTGGCTCGTAATATTCGTTGGGGCTTTTATTAATATGTTTATCTGCAGACTTTTGTCTGCAGATCCTCTTTTCACGTAGCACCAAATTTATCTTCTTTCTTTCCCTTTTCTTCTGCTTTTATTCCTTTACATTTTCTACCTTTTTGTTCATTTATTCTCATTTGTTTTTCCTCGCCTTAATCCTTTTTCCTCATCTACTCTTCTATGGCCTCTATCTTTTAATTTCTTTCTATGTCCTCATTTATTTTTCCTCTATCGTTTTTTTTTCATAATTTTCTTTCTTATCTTTTCTGTCTTTTTTCTCTTTTGTCCCTGTCGTAGAATTCTTTCTGATAAAAACCCTACTTACCTGACACCACTTTTATTTAGTGTCGTAGAATTCCCCTCCTTTTTGTTCTATCTCTAAGAGTGCTAAGAGTGTCTAATATATATTGATATTATAAGAATATCTTAAAGAATAGAGCCGTTACCCAAACACGTAAGGATATAAAAGAAACGCCCACTAATTCACAAAATAAACTTATATTTTATCTTTAACCATTGAATACACAACCTTTATACATTAACTACAGCAATACTCTTTACTCTTTTCTAGTTTTTCTCTTCAGGTTTTTCTCCTTTTCTCATTTCCCTTTTTCCTTTTTTAAGTTTCTTTTACTATTCTCCCTTGCTTCCTAGTGCCTCCCAAAGGGGTCTTAGGTCTACCCTGGTCAACTTTACTACACATGCCGCCTGCAAGACTGTGTACCCTTCTGGCCCCAATGCCTGCATTAATATCTTGGTTATATATCTCCCACACAATCTCACTTCCACCTTCTCTTTTTTGGCAAATCTCACTTCCACCTTCACTTTTTTTTCAAATCTCACTTCCATCTTCACTATTTTGGGGGGAAAATCTCACTTCTATCTTCACCTTTTTGGCACATCTTAGTTCAATCTTCACTATTTCTTTGGCAAATCTCACTTCCATCCTCACTTTTTTGGCAAATCTCACTTCCATCTTCACTTTCATTTGCAAATCTCTCCTTGCAAACTTCCCAGCGTGATTTGCCTTTGTTGGTTTTTGTTTTATTTTGCTAAAGATTCTTTGTTTTATTCCTTTTCTTCCTGTTATTTTTTCTTTTGTTTATTTCCCCCTTTCATTTTTCTTGTTTTACCTTTTATTATCTTCGCTTTTCGTTGTCTTCTTTTGTTTGTTATTTTATTTTCCTTTTTATGTTTCCGTATTTATTTTGGTTTGTTTTATTTTTCATTTTTCTTTTTGTTATTTTTCATAAGTTTCCTTTACTCCTTCAATTCGTGTGTTAGTACTCTTAGTACTCTTTGCACGAATGTCTGTGTATAGGTTTAACAAGGTCAACATACCTAAGTCGCGTGTTCTCAATTATTTCAATGCTTTTGAACAAAAAAATAACAAACATATTATCAATTACCAAACTTATCATCTGACCTCACGATATTCAAAACTTTCAAAAACCCAGTGAAAAGTAAAATGGTTACCCTCCAATCGACCGACCGACCGACGGAGTAACTTATAAGAGACGCCTGCACGCGACTAAAAATGTCTTTTTACACCGCGTAATTCTAGTTTACAATATTTGCCACCAGTCTCGATTATTCATTACTTTTTACATTACTCTTTTACATTTAAAGATTTTTTTCTTGTCTGTTCCATTCCTATTAGTGAATAGAAAAACCTACGTTCGTTATCCTTATCTCATTTCTAAGTTATGTTTTATAACCACCCATCCAAACATAGATTTCCCTCTGTTTTTTTTTCCTTTCTTTCTATTATCCAGATTTAAAGTTCCCATCCATCATATACCTCCAGATGATTGACTTCTTGAGCCATCAATAAAGAGTGATTGAATAAATTACGAGATGTTATTAAAGTCCACAAGGAAAACAGATTTTATTATTTGGTTTTCATTGTATGAGGGTTTTTTTTGCCTCAGTTAACGTCTAATTTGGACCATATTTGTGTTTTGCTTCCCTATCAAAAAGGGAGGGGAAAAAATATTAATTTTACCGTCTATCATTCCTCTCCAGATGATGGGTATCTTGAGCCATCAGTAAATAAACATTGAATAAATCACGAGATAATATCATTCATTCTTCTCTCATCAGGGTTTTTATATACACTCATTGTGTGTGGATTTGCTCGCAATTGTTGTTTTTTCGTTGCAGTTAATGAATTATTTGAATCCTGGCAGTGATTTGCCGTCCTACTAAAAAAGGGATGAAAAATTCTCAAATGTGAGGTTTCTGTCAACCATATATATCCCATAACATTCCCTCTTCAAGGGTTTTATGTTGCGCTCGTATCTGGAAGAAGAAAATTGTGTATCACGATAATGTTACTGAAATAAAAAATGGCATTAAACTGATAGGAAATTCTTTCCTCTATTTTATGACCTAAGAATTCATAAGAGTATTGCGCATTTTCCTTATAATAATGAATGTGTCTGTCACCCTTTAGAGATACATATTAGCGTGTGTTTGGTTATATCTGATTATTCATTTGAAGCTGAAAAATAGTTTAAAAGCATTTTCGGTGAGAAAGGATGATACGGGATTTGTTGGTGGTGTTTTGGAGTCTTTTCTTCTAAAGGGTTGAAAACCAAAAGACCTTGTCATAATTGTTTGAAGTGGAGTCAAAGGAAGAGTCAAATATATGGGAGGTGAGAATATGTAAATAATAAATACTCGAGTAGTAAGTAGAAGAAATGACTTGAGATGCTATGAACCGTTGAACAGTAAATCAGCTGAAACCGTCACTTTTCAAGTTGCTTGGAGTCATTTTTTTCTCAATTTTGGAAGTTCCCATAAAATTGGGATAAGATCGCAAAATGAATGAATATTTGAAAATATTGTTTGCCTTGATTTTTTATGATGTAAGATGTAAAAAAGAGATTGGTAAATTTATTCCCGCTTATTTCTTATGGGGAGGCAAACATCAACAAAAATTAATAGCAAACAATTATTTAACATTAAATTCTTGGGTTTATTATTGCCTTTCATATTAATATTTTCTTAAAATAAAACGTACGGATAAAGTATTTTTAAGAAGCGAAGGCGATTTTCCATTTATTAAATTCTTCTTCTCAACTTCGGACGGAATTAAATTGTTATTTAATTTAAACCTACTTAAATCTTTTAATTTAGTCTCTACCTGAAAATGAAAGAAGCTAACTTATTATTTTAAAAGAATTATGTAGTTAACGAAATCATTTACAGTATATACAACCAACTGGTGGATAGAAGAATGCATAGAGAAGCTATAAAACGAGATAAAAAGAATAGGTAAACGATTAAAGAGTAAAAAGAAAAGAATAATTAAATAAGAGAATTTAAATTTAAAGAATAAAACCATAAATTATTGCTTAAAAATCCATTTAATTTACACGACAACGTGGAATGAAACTCCACTCCCAACGCACCTAAAAGAGTGAAGTTTTATTATGTGTATGATAGAATAAAAAAGTATTGTTCACTTTGAATTATTTGAACAGAGGAAATCTATCCCATTTATTTACAACAGTTTGAACGAGTAAATCAGGTTTTGAGCAAAAACACCTCTAGCTTTGCTCCACAAAAAGTGGGCCCAGTCTGTAACATGACGAAATAAGCCTCCATTTAGTGAGGGTAAGCTAAGAAAAGATAAAGCAAGCTAGGAAGCTTTACCTCACCCACTCTACTTACAAGACTTAGTACCATTAGATTTCTTCTTACTCATTGCATTTTGTCTGTGGAATCAGCGAATTGGGTTCGCGGTGGGCAAATGTCATTGTAATATGTTTTATGTTGCTTAAAATATTTATGTAAAATGCGACATTACTGATATTTTTTAAATTTTTCTTAAGTTTATTATCATTTTGGTCGGCATAATCATTCTCTAGGAAGTTATTCCCCATGCTCCGGTCATGGCGGCCATTCCTCTCATGCCGGAGCTTTCCTTTCCCTTTAGCCTCTTTGTGGGATTTTGTTGGGTTTAGATTTTTATTTTATTGTTTTTCTGGTGTTGTACGTTTGTTTTTTTTTGTTTTTTTAATGAATTTAAGATTAGGCAACTTTCTGTTGTTTTTTCGGCGATTTATGCCATTGGAGGCAGTTGCCCGTTATGCACGTAAATAAAAAAAAGAAGCGGTCATTCCCCCTTTCCAAAGAAATTAGGTCTATGTTGCTATTTATGATTCTGAGTCACTAGGAAGGTGCTCCATCCTGTTCGAAAATGCAGGTTTCATCAGAAAACAGCTGATGACATTTAGTATATAGCCCATTATATCTAACTGGCTGATGTAGCATACACAGTTTACTTACGTTTGTGTCAATAAAATGAATTATTATTTCCATTTCCACGAAATTACTACTGTAACCAATTAATTCCCTATTTGGTCGTGAGGTTTCAAAATAAAGATGAGACGAGTGAATCACCATTTTCTTTCAACTTTAAACTCAATTTACCTGTTTGTGACAACTTAAAAAATGAAATCCGTTTCATCTATAAATAAATTTTCACCATTTTTTGACTGATATTTGTGATAGAACGAGTTGAATCTGTGTTAAATTCAACTCCTATCCCATATTAGTTAAAACCTCGAGGAGGCCCACGTGCATCTTCGATTCGAGGCTTGGAGTCTTATCAACAGCTACCGGACGTCAATGTTTAAACAAGGAGGTTATCGTCCCCCCCGTTCGCCCCCATACGCCGACCTCGCCAGATCGAGTTAGGCTTATGGACAGATAAGGCATTTTTCTCCGGCCCAGCTGTGCGTTCCCTCGAAGCTTCCACCCCATTCTCCCCCACGCCAAGGAGATGTCCTGGCTATTTATATGGAAACTTTACCACTAAGATCAGATTGGAGATCCAGATTTTCGTCGCGAAACATCACCACCACCCTCTCTCCCTTTGTGCGCCAAGGGACCTCGACCTCGAGATTCACCATCACTTGTCCAGAAGGAGGACAATATTCCTTGAGTGCCAAAGGTTCGAGCCTTTAGTGACGCCAAGTCCCCAAGGCATCCCCCCCTGTTGTTCAAGGAGAACAGCATTAGAACAGCCATTGTTCGTTTTGAGCCCTTCGCCAAGAAACGGTTCTCATCCCCCCCCTGTTGTTCAAGGAGAACAGCATTAGAACAGCCATTGTTCGTTTTGAGCCCTTCGCCAAGAAACGGTTCTCATCCCCCCCTGTTGTTTAAGGAGAACAACATTAGAACAGCCATTGTTCGTTTTGAGCCCTTCGCCAAGAAACGGTTCTCACCCCCCCTGTTGTTCGAAGGAGAACAACATTAGAACAGCCATTGTTCTTGAGCCCGTAGACAAGAGACGGTTCTCATCCCCCCCTTTGTTCAGAAGAGAACAACCTAGAACAGCCATTGTTCGTCAAGCCGTTCGTCGAGTAACGGTTCTCCTTTCCAAGACGCCACGTCAGGATCCTTTTATCCCCCCCCCCTTCGGCTGGAACTCGCCAGCGGACCGAATATTCCTTCAAGTACCTTCCACTGCACCCTAATGAAGTTACGTAAGCCAAGCGTCACCTTTTGAGTATTGATCCCTTATTTGTCAATTCTATCCTGTGCTTTAAATGGTTTATCGAACCATCCCATCTCTTTAACTCCATATTTGTTTTACCTTTTTTTTGATCCCTTAAATCCTTGGATTAGCCCGAGTCTCCACGAGCCTTTCCATTCTGTTTGTCAATATTTTCCGTTTTTGTGTTTTGTTTATAGTTATTATTAATAAAACTCTATTTTATTAATGATAGCAATATTATTATCCTTGAGCTCAGTTCCACTTCTTAAGCATTTTGAAGATACATAATATCGGCCGCCAGACAGTAAAAACGCACTCTAGAGATAATTAAGGAAGTTCCCTCAACGAATAGTGTTATATATAGTATCGTCGGGAGTCATTCTACGACATATATATATATATATACTATTTAATTTGGTATCAGGTGTGTAAGGTTTAACGCTATATCTTTGCAAACACTGGTCTCAGTCGAGTAAAGCATAGTGTTATTCGTTATAATAATAGAATATAGTAGTTCCCTTTTGTTTTAACGATTGCTATCCCCTTTTTTTGAAACTTAAGAAGCTGGAGTAGCTCAAGGAACGGTTATAATAATTGTTTGTTTTTTTTGTGATTTTAGTCAGTGGTTATTTAGATTGAGAAACCAAGTACGAATAGGTCAGTGCCCATATTTAGGTAGGCTAATTCTATAGAGGCATAATTCTTGTTGCAAGGAATTTTAGTTGGTTGACTAGTGCGCCCCCAAGTGCAAAGATGACTCCGTTCGAAATCTTTAAAGCGCAAGGAGAGTCCTGTGGACTTTCCGGAAAAGAACTAACTGAGTACATTCTAGAGGAGCAAAGAAAAGAGGAAGAAAGAGAAATACAAAGAAAAAAGGAAGAAAGAGAAATACAACGAGAAGAAAGAGAAATACAACGAGAAGAAAGAGAAAGAGGGGAACGGATAAGACAAGCTGAGCTTCAGATTGAATTAGCTCGGATTAAAGCAGAAGTTTAAAGAAAAAAGGTAGAAAAAGAAAGAGAAAGAGAGGAACGGGAAAGAGTAATCCAACGAGAAGAAAGAAGGACGGACTCGCACTCCTTCCCAGGAAAGCTGACAAAGTTTCCGAGCCCCGTAAAACCCCCAAACTTCTTTCCCCAAAACCAACAACGGGACTCCAAACCTCCCGTTAAGACTTCTCCTCCATCTCTCTTCCCGAAGCGACCAACCATATGCTTCACCTGTGGTGTAGAAAACCACATGAGCTGGAATTGCCCCCAAAATTCTAGGCTTAAGAGCGGACCAGCCCACCAAGTTCACCAGATTAATGCAACCCCGGCTCCCCCGGTGGTGCAGACCCAAGCAGAAACTTCTCCCCCTCCGTCAGGCCACCAGGTAAATTTTGTTTTTGGTAAAAGTTCATCGGGAACTTTGAAATATGAGGAGGGCAGCGTGGACAGCTGTCGAGTATCGACTCTCGTCAGGGACACAGGATGTACATGCTTCATCGTGTCCGACGAACTCCTCCCAGTGGCCTCTAACCACGAAAAATTTGCGGTGGTACGTGAATACCTTAGGCGGGCGAACAGATTCCCCGTCGCTAGATGTTACCTGCAGTGTCAATATTATAATGGCTGGGCTGAAGTCATTGTAGCACCCATAAAATTCTGTTCCGTACTTATAGGACAGAGCCCCAAAGTAAGTTTCGACCCTGTGTTTCAGGCCCCTCTTCCTCAAGGCCGAGATAAGAAAGAAGCCCAGGAGCCCGTCCCCATCAGAACCCCGATACCGTCCGATTTCTCGGAGACCCCTAACCAGGACTTTAGGACGGAAAATGAGGAGTGTGAATCACTAACACCCTTAGGTGATAAGGCCCCAGACAAGGACACGGAGACTGTCCCTGGACCCCAAGAAAAAAAGAACCCCCAACGCGCCCATGGAGATACCTTCGTAGAACTGGACGAAGCATCGGCGCTTGAAGAGGATTGCCCCGCGGAGTCCCTTAATGTAATCCAGACAGTGTGCATCCAACCTGATGCCGATTACCCTCCTCCTTCCCTACCAGGCAAGTCTTTGGAACCCTCTGACCTGGATAGTGACGCGCAGCTGACACCACGTCAGAAGAGTCAACTCCAAGAACTAATTAAATGGAATCACCATTTATCCACCCTATTAGCTCTTTTCGAGCAAAAAAGAGAAAATGGCCTCATCATTGGCCCCAGCAAATGCCAGTTTGCCCACGAAACCATCAAATATTTGGGTTTCAAAATAGGACAAAGCAAGTCAGGACCCCACGAGAACAAGATTAAGGCAATCGCCGACATGCCCCTCCCGATTACAAAGAAGCCATTAAGATCGATCCTAGGATCAGCTTCTCCCTATCAGCGATTTGTTCCGAATTTCGCTGCAATTTCGGCCCCCCTATGCCCCCTTCAGGAAAAGAATTTCTCCGATCGTTTACGTTGGAATGATGTCGCTGTTTCCCATTTTAATCAGCTCAAAAGTAAGTTCATTTCTGCCCCCATTTTTAAGTTGCTCAACATGGAAAAATCCGTTGGGGTTAAGACCGACGTGATCAACGAGGGCATTGGAGGTGTACTCCTTCAATACGTGGATGACAGAACGAGTCATCCAGTTGCATATGCTAGTCGTCAATTATTACCACGCGGAAAGAGATATGCCACTAGAGAAAAGATAGCTCTATCAATTATCTGGGTCATAGACAAATTCAAGCTGTACTTGATATGTAAAGAATTTCGAATAGGAACCGACCACCGTCCGTTAGCCTATATTAGGAATTTGAGACACTCAAACGGCCGCATCATGCGCTGGAGTTTACTCTTGCAAGAGTATCAATTTAAAATAAATTATATCAAAGGTTCCGATAACCAGGTCGCTGACGCACTCAGTAGGAATGCGTTACCGAATAGCGTAATATAATTGTATTCATAGGATTAGTATCTCCATGTAGGTATATACCATCTTATACGACTTAATTTAAGATTCTATTGTAATATAATTAATTAATGTATATGTCTGAATTTTGTAACGCTCAATGTCTAATTTTCTTGATGTATATATATTTGTTCTTATTAATTTACGTATAAATTATTTTGTCCCGTATGTACTAAGTTTATAACATTTCATTGTTCCATGCCTTTTTTTTTATTAAGTTGTATTAAAGGTTATTTTCCCCTGTAATCTAAAGATCAAAATAATCATGTATTGAGGTAATACTAGTTAGCTGCAGGAAGATACGGTTGGTACAAGAAAACGAGTTCCCTACAACGGAGCTCTATCGTTGTCCCTTCTCTCTTTTTTTTTCGAAGTGACAACTTCCCCTGGAATGGAGGGGTGTGATAGAACGAGTTGAATCTGTGTTAAATTCAACTCCTATCCCATATTAGTTAAAACCTCGAGGAGGCCCACGTGCATCTTCGATTCGAGGCTTGGAGTCTTATCAACAGCTACCGGACGTCAATGTTTAAACAAGGAGGTTATCGTCCCCCCCGTTCGCCCCCATACGCCGACCTCGCCAGATCGAGTTAGGCTTATGGACAGATAAGGCATTTTTCTCCGGCCCAGCTGTGCGTTCCCTCGAAGCTTCCACCCCATTCTCCCCCACGCCAAGGAGATGTCCTGGCTATTTATATGGAAACTTTACCACTAAGATCAGATTGGAGATCCAGATTTTCGTCGCGAAACATCACCACCACCCTCTCTCCCTTTGTGCGCCAAGGGACCTCGACCTCGAGATTCACCATCACTTGTCCAGAAGGAGGACAATATTCCTTGAGTGCCAAAGGTTCGAGCCTTTAGTGACGCCAAGTCCCCAAGGCATCCCCCCCCTGTTGTTCAAGGAGAACAGCATTAGAACAGCCATTGTTCGTTTTGAGCCCTTCGCCAAGAAACGGTTCTCATCCCCCCCCTGTTGTTCAAGGAGAACAGCATTAGAACAGCCATTGTTCGTTTTGAGCCCTTCGCCAAGAAACGGTTCTCATCCCCCCCTGTTGTTCAAGGAGAACAACATTAGAACAGCCATTGTTCGTTTTGAGCCCTTCGCCAAGAAACGGTCTCACCCCCCCTGTTGTTCGAAGGAGAACAACATTAGAACAGCCATTGTTCTTGAGCCCGTAGACAAGAGACGGTTCTCATCCCCCCCTTTGTTCAGAAGAGAACAATCTAGAACAGCCATTGTTCGTCAAGCCGTTCGTCGAGTAACGGTTCTCCTTTCCAAGACGCCACGTCAGGATCCTTTTATCCCCCCCCCCTTCGGCTGGAACTCGCCAGCGGACCGAATATTCCTTCAAGTACCTTCCACTGCACCCTAATGAAGTTACGTAAGCCAAGCGTCACCTTTTGAGTATTGATCCCTTATTTGTCAATTCTATCCTGTGCTTTAAATGGTTTATCGAACCATCCCATCTCTTTAACTCCATATTTGTTTTACCTTTTTTTTGATCCCTTAAATCCTTGGATTAGCCCGAGTCTCCACGACCCTTTCCATTCTGTTTGTCAATATTTTCCGTTTTTGTGTTTTGTTTATAGTTATTATTAATAAAACTCTATTTTATTAATGATAGCAATATTATTATCCTTGAGCTCAGTTCCACTTCTTAAGCATTTTGAAGATACATAATATCGGCCGCCAGACAGTAAAAACGCACTCTAGAGATAATTAAGGAAGTTCCCTCAACGAATAGTGTTATATATAGTATCGTCGGGAGTCATTCTACGACAATATTAATATGCGTAATATTAAGATAGTATGCAAATGAAAGCTGTCTTTTTAAGAGAACCGCCTTTTTATTTAGTTTTTTAAGTGCAGAATTAGTTTTAGCGCATCCCCGTCCCTCCTTCAGCCCAATCCTTCTCTTCCAAATTAAATTTTATTTGCACTGAACATTAATATAGTCTTTTAAAAGGTGTCTTTCTATATTCTATTACACTTTGATCACGCCGAGTTCCTGATGCAGTCTTCTCAGATTAAAGTAATTCCTCTTCGGCAACCTTTTTGGTCTCTGTTGTACCAGTATGAGATCTGCAACTGTCATTTTTTTATATATAGTCTTTCATTATATTTTATCTTATTATAAACACTTTAAAAGGTCAGGTTCTTACTTGAAAAGTTCTAAAGGTGCGCTCAAGAGGTTTCTACCGATCACAGGTCTATTGCTCGAGCTTAGTAAATTACTTCTGCCGCAAATGGTATTTCATTTCCAATCTCTGGCAATGTTTTTGTCTCTATGCATCAATGTTGCCGATTTAAGATTCCATTTGTTAATGTTGTATTGTTTTTATCATAGTACTACCCATACGTTACGGTACTGTTTCGTCGAATGTCTTAGTGTGGAGTGAGACCTTTGAGTGGTACCTCTCTCATTAGCAAGTCAAGCGAGGTCGCAGCCGACTGTCCAGTGTTCCTCGGAAAGACTCCTGCACACCGGACTGTCGTGTGATTGAGTTTTAGGAGGTCCGCCTCCTCCCAAGTAGTTAATTACTTAAATTTTGAACTCCACGCCCAGCCTCCTGAAGGAGGAGAGGCTTCCGCCGGCAGCTGAGTATCCCTTGTGTATATTTATTTATTTATTTATTTTCTAATATTTTGGACAGTTTTTTTAATTTCAGTTTCTGTGCCTTTGCTGGCTGACGTCAGGATATAGCTTAAAGTTATATAAAGAATCTTCTACAAATGTTTGTCACTCTCAAAATCAAAACATATATTTTTGCTCTCTCTTCATCATTCTTCTTTCTTTATGTTTATTTATAATTTTAACCAGCAAGTTCCACTCCACGTCAGTGACTCTGTTCCGGCTGGAAAATGCTATTTGCGAGGCGTTCCTCCGTTGAAAGCACTTCGCTACGGTGTTTATTGGATCAGGAGAAGGCCAACGATATGGTGTCATACAGACCCTCCACGATATGGGGGCAAGGGGAGGCTTCCAAATTCCGTGCCCGAGCTTCTGTGAGATAGTCGATTTCGCGTGCGTGTAGTGGTAGCTATCAGCAGTCCAATAGGGTAGGAAGCTGGCGCCCCTTAAACAATTGTTCATAATGTCACTCTATTTGCGTTGAGCATCAACGGTGTCACCTAGGTGCGACCCAGATGGTTAACCTAGAGCGTCGACATAAACAGGCCTTGAAACGCATCTCTCATTATACCGAAGCACGACTTTCTGGTTTGTTTGACCAAGACAAAGGTAGTGTACTTCTTTCGTCATCTACAACTTTACCCTGTTCTGGACTTGCTCCTAAATGGAACTCGCCTGAATATATATGGTAGAGTCGTAGTGTCTCCTTGCTCATGTTTTTGACTGATTTCTCTCCTAGGGGGGAGGGGGGGGGCTCATATTCGCAGACTTAGGATCTCTTGTACTCATTTCATGGACAATCTTCTTTCTTTGGCATTCAACCCCTGGATTGTTACTAGAGTTTCTTATTTACTTTATTCCAGCTCTTTTTAGTTCTAAACTAGGCTACGAGCATTAATTTCGAAATAAAATTAGAGACGGACGATGGAAATCTAGAGTTGAGTGCCATTGCACCGCTACTTAAACCGTACCCCGCCTCGCTCCCCCTTCCATGACTCCATGTCTTGAAGTCTTTTTCTGTCGCCGTCAAATCAGGCACACTAGTGGGACACCCAGCCATTTAATGGAGCGCTCCTGGGCACTATACTGTGACGACTGCTTGCCCATTCACACTGTCAGGTACATTCTTGTAAAATGTCCCGTTCTGGCGGATCTTAGCACGCGTTACCTGTTCCAGTACCGGGACGCGCGGGATCCCTCCCGATTGACCCTGGTAGTCTGAACAGGTTCGTGTAACCCTCCATTGTCTATAATTTTAGTGTCGGTATAGAGTGGATGATAGGTACCGGGAGGGAGTGGGCATCCCTCCGACACCTGATCGTGTATTTTAATTGGTTTCTTATATTTTTGTCTGTTTGTGTGTTTTTTTTACGTTTGTTGTTTGTGATCTTTTTTAAAAAACTATATTGATGTTTTTGTATGGTCCTGATGATTTAATTTATTGTTTAAATACATATCCTGTCAATAATAAAAGTTTCATTTACCTATCATGCTTACAAATACATAAATGTCTATTTTTTATGGTGTGCTGAAACTTTTGCGGGGCACTGTATATATATGAAGGGTGTTCCATTAAGACGGATCGCAGTTAGCAGTTAATATACATTGCAGCAAAATATATATTGAGTTTTCTGCCTCTTTCAACAGTAATTTTAATCATCATTATATTAATGATTGAAATTAGTGTGGGAAGAGGCAAAAAAACTCAATATATATTTTGCTGCAATGTATATTTACTGCTAACTGCGATCCGTCTTAATGGAACACCCCTTATGTATATATATATATATATATATATATATATATATATATATATATATATATATATATATATATATATATATGACTCACAAAGTATCACGTGAGGGTAGCAAATTAATGCAATGTCCCGCAGGAAAAAATGAAATGGTGTTTCCAAGTACTTTCGAACTTATTAAGTTCCTTGATAAGGAACTTAATAAAGTTCGAAAGTACTTGGAAACACCATTTCATTTTTTCCTGCGGGACACTGCATATACATATATATATATATATATATATATATATATATATATATATATATATATATATATATATATATATATATATATATATATATAAAAAATTAAATTATCTGACTATAAGTATATAACGAAAACTTAAATTAAAGATAAGGTGCAAAATAAAAGCCTGCTGTTAATTTTCTTTTAAAGCCTAAAAATCTAATACAAAAACTGGAAGTTCAAAAGAAAAGATTGATCAGATTATTTATGCGGGAAGATACATTTATAAAAGTCTCTCACTCAGATTACATATCTAGATTATTAAAATGAAGTAGTGAAAGGTAGTGAAATTAACATCTCTTACTTTTAAAACGTCCAAATTAATGTAAGTTGTGCTAAAATTGTGTCTTCAATTTGTACCCGTCTGCGGCTCGAGAAGATTAGAAAGAAGAAAAAAGAAGAATATAAAAGTAGAAGGAACGCTGATATTAAATAAACAAAAGCAAATGTATATATCAAAATTCAATGCTGGGGCAGGTATCTTCAGAACCATTCAATGCTAGGTCAGGTATCTTCAGAACCATTCAATGCTAGGTCAGGTATCTTCAGAACCATTCAATGCTGGGGCAGGTATCTTCAGAACCATTCAATGCTGGGGCAGGTATCTTCAGAACCATTCAATGCTGGGGCAGGTATCTTCAGGACCATTTGCTGGGGCAGGTATCTTCAGAACCATTCACTGGTGGGGCAGGTATCTTCAGAACCATTCAATGATGAGGCAGGTATCTTCAGAACCATTCCATGCTGAGGAAGGTATCTTCAGAACCATTCAATTCTGGGGCAGGTATCCTTAGAACCATTCAATGCTGGGGCAGGTATCTTCAGGACCATTCAATGCTGGGGCTGGTATCTTCCGAACCACTCAATGCTAGGGCAGGTATCTTCAGAACCATTCAATGCTGGGGCAGGTATCTTCAGAATCATTCAATGTTGGGGCAGCTATCTTCAGAACCAAGTTCGTATACAAGCACAAGAACTTGGGGCTACAAATTTGAAGTACAGGGTGCTGCATGAAAGGCTAGCTCTGGTTCCGTAGCATAAATGCAGCAGATAAATGCCGGAAAATATACATCAGCTATACTACG
The DNA here is from genome assembly GCA_963969495.1 of Ceratothoa steindachneri. Lineage (NCBI taxonomy): Eukaryota > Metazoa > Arthropoda > Malacostraca > Isopoda > Cymothoidae > Ceratothoa > Ceratothoa steindachneri. The sequence continues at coordinate 121,558,445 of OZ018327.1, forward strand.
GACACCCGGGCAACATTCCTTGTGTGACCATGTACTTTCCAAGGGAAAGGGCCCAGGGTCGCCCTATACTTACGAGGGTAGGAAACGAAAACAGGATTTTCTCTCACTCAAACCACGTCAGGAATCTAAATACCGCGACAATGGGTTCGTAAAGGAAGGAGTGAAGTAGGGTGAGGGGTGTGGTAGCGCCGTGACTCGAATAGCCAAAATAAGAGACAATTTGGCGGGGAGGGGGTTCTGAGGAGCGTAAAAGGTCCCCAATTCGCCTCTCGAAACCATTTTCACGCGAATTAGGGATGGTCTCTATAAACAACACAAATTATCCTCCCATTACTCCTTAATCTTCCCCGCAAGGCGATGGATGGTGTAGCGGGGGCAATAGCCCCTGCTACACCCGAAACTTTGAATACAAGCACCCCAATCGCGATCACAGGGCCTCAAGAGAAAGTGAAGCTCTCGCTCGGTTCATCTTTTGCTCCTCTTTTAAATCTCCCACTTGTTTTACACCTGTCTAGACCCAGGAAAGGGTGAAAGGGGGCGTTAAACGCTCTAAAAACCCGATAATGTCTCAATAGACACCAAACTAGTTTCCTTTGTCCTTCGTCACTAGTTCTTCACCAAACTAGTTTAATTTTCCCTTCATCACTGGTAAATCACGAAACTAGTTTCCTTTTTCCTTCGTCACTGGTTCTTCACCAAAATAGTTTCATTCGCGTTCGTCGCTGGTTCTTTATCAAACTAATTTCCTTTTTCCTTCGTCACTGGTTCTCCCTAAACTGGTTTCCTTTTTCCTTCGCCACTGGTTCTTAACCAAACTAGTTTTCTTTTTCTTCACCACTGCTTCACCACCAGAATAGTTTCCTTTTTCCTTCGTCACTAGTTCTTCCCTAAACTAGTTTCCTTTTCCTTCGCCACTGGTTCTTGACCAAACTAGTTTCTTTTTTCTTTACCGCTGCTTCATCACTTAACAAATTTCCTTTTTCCTTCGTCACTGGTTCTTCACAAAACTGCTTTCTTTTTTCCTTCGTCACTGGTTCTTCACCAAATAAGTTTCATTTCCTTTTTACTTCGTCACTAGTTCTTCACCAAATAAGTTTCATTTCCCTTTGTCACTGGTTCTTTTTCAAACTAGTTTCATTTTAACATCGTGACTGGTTCTTCACCAAACTAGTTTCATTTTTCCTTGGTCACTGGTTCTTTACCAAACTAGTTTCCTTTTTTCCTTCGTCACGGGTTCTTCACCTAACTAGTTTCCTTTTTCCTTCATCACTGGTTCTTCCCTAAACTAGTTTTCTTTTTCCTCCGTCACTGGTTCTTCACCAAACTAGTTTCCTTTTTCCTCCGTCACTGGTTCTTCACCAAACTGGTTTCCTTATCCTTCGACACTAGTTCTTCACCCAATTAGTTTCATTACCCGTCGTCACTGGTTCTTTTGCAAACTCGTTTGCTTTTTCCTTCTTCACTGTTCTTTACCAAACTAGTTTCCTTTTTTTCACTACTGCTTCATCATCAAACTAGTTTCCTTTTTTCTTCACTACTGCTTCATCACCTAACTAGTTTCCTTTTTCCTTTGTCACTATTCCTCCACCAAAGTAGTTTCCTTTTTTCTTTGCCACTGGTTCTTCACCAAACTAGTTTCCTTTTTCCTTGGTCACTGGTTCTTCACCAGGAATGGATCTCATATGCTGTAGCATTCGCGGTTCATTCTCTGGCCAAATGGGCACTATGTGCTTTAGCGTTTCGCCCAGGGAAAGTTCATGGCTGGAAGGCAAAAGCACTCCCCATCACCCCTTCCCCCCCCCCCCCAACTCCTTACACTTCGTTAAATCGGTCAACATTTTGGTCATTCGCGATGTGTGAGGACGGGTATTATAGTAATGGAGGATAACACCCCTTCTGTTGAATAAGTTTTGTAGTAGAGATTAGCATTATTTGTTTTAATGTTCTCTAACAGTTTGCAATGGACAATTCCTTCAATATATCTCCATAAACCTAACATGATGTGTTTTGGTTGAAGTCCTCGTCTCGGTTGTTGATAAATTCTACTCTCTCGACTGATCCACAAAAGGCGACGTTCAAGGTTATGATAAAGGACCCTCTTCTCTTTCCCAGTAACAAACCTGTCCAAAATGGTGCCTGAAAGTGTTTTATGAGTGAATCACAGCAAGCAACACGCTGTTGCAAATTAACTGTGGACAGTTCGTGCGGGACGTATTTTCCAATCAATGAAACCTTTCCACTCCTTTTCAGCTGGGGTAGGTAGGGCAGTCGTCTGGGTTAAATTAAGTTGTTTCTGCGAGTTTCAGTCCCTGGAGCATTGCCATTCGATCCAAATGATAAAATGATGAAAAATTTCGGTTAAATCGATTGTTTTTAATTGACATATAACCCGATTTTATAAACGAAACCCAAATTTATCCGAAATTAACCTCGGTGTATTTTCCTTCATGGGATAGCTCATACGTTTTGTCTGGTATTTTTACAATATGCGATTTTATTTACAAGTAATCAATATATTACTCTGCTAATATCCACATAGAACTATATGATATGCGGTGTTTTTAGGCTGCAGGTGGTGCAGTAGTGAAATCATTTGCATATAGTTTGCCATCCTGATATTATAAATAACCGTGGCAAATCTTCAGATTATTTCTCATTACAAAACCTTTCCACATTAAGAATATTCAAAGAAAGAATAATGGATTCTGACGCTCATCATCCCTAAGAGCACGAAAATAGCATAACAAACAAAGAGAACTTGACTTTGTTTTGTTCATTTATCCAGATACGTTCAAAGCTGGTTCTTTATCAAACTAGTTTCCTTTTTCCTTCGTCACTGGTTCTTCACCAAACTAGTTTTCTTTTTCCTTCTCCACTGGGTTTTCACCAAACTAGTTTCCTTTTTTCTTCACCACTGCTTCATCACCAGACTAGTTTCCTTATTTCATTCGCCACTGGTTCTTCACAAAACTAGTTTACTTTTTCCTTCGCCACTGGTTCTTCACCAAACTAGTTTCCTTTTTCTTCACCACTGCTTCATCACCAAACTAGTTTCCTTTTTCCTTCGCCACTGGTTCTTCACCAAACTAGTTTTCTTTTTCCTTCGTCACTAGTTTTTCATTAACTTAGTTTCCTTTCCCTTCGTCGCTGGTTCTTTATCAAACTAGTTTCCTTTTTCCTTCTTCACTGGTTCTTTACCAAACTAGTTACCTTTTTCCTTCGGCACTAGTTCTTCAACAAACTAGTTTTATTTTCCTTCGTCACTGGTTCTTTACCAAACTAGTTTCCTTTTGCTTTCGTCACTAGTTCTTCACTAAACTAGTTTTCTTTTTTCCGTCTTCACTAGTTCTTCACTAAACTAGTTTCATTTCCGTTCGTCGCTGGTTCTTTATCAAACTAGTTTTCTTTTTCCTTCGTCACTGGTTCTTCCTAAACTAGTTTCCTTTTTCCTTCGTCACTGGTTCTTCACCAAACTAGTTTCCTTTTTCTTCACCACTTCTTCATCTAGACTAGTTTCCTTTTTTTCGTCACTGAATCTTCCCTAAACTAGTTTCCTTTTTCTTCGCCACTGGTTCTTCACCAAACTAGCTTCCTTTTTCTTCACCACTGCTTCATCACCAAACTAATTTCCTTTTTCCTTCGTCACTGGTTCTTCACCAAACTGCTTTCTTTTTTCCTTCGTCACTAGTTCTTTACCAAATAAGTTTCATTTCCCTTCGTCACTGGTTCTTTATCAAACTAGTTTCCTTTTTCCATCGTCACTGGTTCTTCACCAAACTAGTTTTCTTTTATCATCACCACTGCTTCTTCACTAAACTAGTTTCCTTTTTTCCTTCGTCACTGGTTCTTCACCAAATTAGTTTTATTTTTCCTTCGTCCCTGGTTCTTCACCAAACTAGTTTTCTTTTTTATCCGTCACTTGTTCTTCACCAAACTGGTTTCCTTATCCTTCGTCACTAGTTCTTCTCCAAATTAGTTTTATTTCCCGTTGTCACTGGTTCTTTATCAAACTAGTTTCCTTTTTCCTTCGTCACTGGTTCTTCACCAAACTAGTTTCCTTTTTTTCACTACTGCTTCATCACCAAACTAGTTTCCTTTTTTCTTATTTACTGGTTCTTCACCAGAGTAGTTTCCTTTTTTTCTTCGCCACTGGTTCTTCACCAAACTAGTTTCCTTTTTCCTTCGTCACTGGTTCTTAACCAAACTAGTTTCCTTTTTCCTTCGTCACTGGTTCTTCCCCCGAATGGATCTCATATGCTGTAGCATTCGCGGTTCATTCTCTGGCCAAATGGGCACTATGTGCTTTAGCGTTTCGCCCAGGGAAAGTTCATGGCTGGAAGGCAAAAGCACTCCCCATCACCCCCACCCCCCATCCCCAACTCTTTGCACTTCGTTAAATCTGTCAACATTTTGGTCATTTGCGATGTGTGAGGACGGGTATTATAGTAATGGAGGATAACACCCCTTCTGTTGAATAAGTTTTGTAGTAGAGATTAGCATTATTTGTTTTAATGTTCTCTAACAGTTTGCAATGGACAATTCCTTCAATATATCTCCATAAACCTAACATGATGTGTTTTGGTTGAAGTCCTCGTCTCGGTTGTTGATAAATTCTACTCTCTCGACTGATCCACAAAAGGCGACGTTCAAGGTTATGATAAAGGACCCTCTTCTCTTTCCCAGTTACAAACCTGTCCAAAATGGTGCCTGAAAGTGTTTTATGAGTGAATCACAGCAAGCAACACGCTGTTGCAAATTAACTGTGGACAGTTCGTGCGGGACGTATTTTCCAATCAATGAAACCTTTCCACTCCTTTTCAGCTGGGGTAGGTAGGGCAGTCGTCTGGGTTAAATTAAGTTGTTTCTGCGAGTTTCAGTCCCTGGAGCATTGCCATTCGATCCAAATGATAAAATGATGAAAAGTTTCGGTTAAATCGATTGTTTTTAATTGACATATAACCCGATTTTATAAACGAAACCCAAATTTATCCGAAATTAACCTCGGTGTATTTTCCTTCATGGGATAGCTCATACGTTTTGTCTGGTATTTTTACAATATGCGATTTTATTTACAAGTAATCAATATATTACTCTGCTAATATCCACATAGAACTATATGATATGCGGTGTTCTTGGCTGCAGGTGGTGCAGTAGTGAAATTATTTGCATATAGTTTGCCATCTTGGTATTATAAGTAACCGTGGCAAATCTTCAGATTATTTCTCATTACTAAACCTTTCCACATTAAGAATATTCAAAGAAAGAATAATGGATTCTGACGCTCATCATTCCTAAGAGCACGAAAATAGCATAACAAACAAAGAGAACTTGACTTTGTTTTGTTCATTTATCCAGATACGTTCAAAGCTGTATCTGACAAATTTAGTGTCACTAGGACAAAAGCTTCCAAAGTATAGACCGCCTTCCAAAAGTCTGACAAGAATTGATTGGCGAATGTAAGAAAAAATTAAACCTTACCACAAGAATCATACGCAAACAACACAAAACTACTGTGGTAACAATTTAAACAGCCAAGATTTCTCATAGATGGTGTACAGACACAAATTCGAAATTCCTGGAACAAACAAACTTTTTAAATCTTTGAGTCAAGACACGAAACTTAAATACACCTTCTCGCCCTTAAAGTATCAAAGTAATTGAAATCTGATCACTAAAAAGCAGATGGTTCTATGATACATAATTTACAATATATCGGGAAAAGGGCGAGTTTGTGTAATGATCGCCCTGCCAAGTACTAGGACCCCCTCGTTCAAGTTGGACCTCGGATGATTTTGGTCGCCATCTCGTGGAGTCAGACCATTAATTTAACTGAACTTAGGTTGATCGCGTATCTGAAAATTCTGGGTTCTTCTGTTTAGCCAACTTTGTGGCAAAACAAATATTGCCACACCCAACCTACAATTCTTTTTTTCATTTTTTTAAACAATTTCCGTTACTTCTGTTTCCATTTATCTCAATTCACTAATTTATAAATACGAGTGTACTCAAGAATCAACTTCTCTCTCAAACAGTTTTCAAAAGAATAATACATGCTACAGATAACATCTAGAGAATTGCGTGGTCAACACGCCCCGATACCTCCAGAGAAACAGCGGTTATATATATCTTCCACACATTTTCGTCTTATTCTTCATATTTTTACAGATCACTCCTTACAGACCTTTTTGATATGCCCTCATTTGTTGTCGCTTGAAACGTAATTTTTTAAAAATTAAAAGTATAAAGGGACCATCCACCTGTACACTGTAGTTATCTGAAGGAGGGTATAATTTCAGTTGCACTTCCAACACTGGCTCTTGAACCATCATGCTTGAACTATGACTAACTGCAATCACCCAACTGTGCCCTCAAATACGAGTTGTATGGTTTAAGGACAACCTTATAGTTAAAATTGCTATTAATAAAACTAAATACTTTATTTGTCCTGTTTCTAGCCTACATACATTGCTTGGAAATTTCAATGAGATTTTATTGCTTCGAAATCCTTTCCGTTTTACATTGACTCTCGCCGGTATCCTTCTATTTCCTAAGTAAACCTCTCGTTACATGGTTAATATAGCAACTAGTAACCACCTCTAAACTGCATCTGGTACTCCTGGGGAGACGCTCTTCGTCCACGCCAAGCGAGTGACTAATCTAACAGTTCTTAAAAGAAGGTATCTATTCGTTGTTATAGTAACCGTATACCATCACTGCGTACAGAGCCAGTTTTCGAAACCTCCCGTTAGCGTTTCCTTTATTTAAAAGACCAGGCAATGGCTTCGCCACCTTCCCTACGGGGGGAGCCTGCGCTTCGCTACTGAGGTTGAAATTTGAAATCTAAATAAAAGCAGCCACGGTTAAATTTTTAACAATTTTCTGAACTTCACCAATTATAATAATTTAAAAAAGAAACTCTAAACTAAATTTTTCCCTTTCAAAATATCACGTTGCTAAAATATAGAGTTATAGAAGAAGAAGAAATATAAAAATAAATTTTCTGAACTTCACCATTTGCAATTCTTTGGGTTTTAAAAAATTCACAAAATTTCGATACTTATATTTATTTCTGAACTTCATCATTTTGTTTTTTGATATTATAAAAGAATTATTAGAAATAAATTAGAAATAACTTTGATAAAAAAAACGTCATTTGTCCACTAAGGAAAAAAACCCCATTTATTAATTTTTCACCCATCTTCAAAAATCCCGTTATATAATTATAGAGTTCGTGATTACACATTTTGAGGTTGAATGTAATTTGCCATCTTTGAGTCTGAGCAACTAAACCACATAAATCCCTTTGTATTGGGTTGAGGAATAAGTTCTTGCGGTTTTATCAAATTTATTCATTATCATTAACAATTTTAGAAAATCTTAATTTTTAATTCATAACAATATGCAATTTAATCAATAATGTATTCTCCGTTGTTATTTACGACTTCTTCCCAACGATCAACTAGTTTTTCGATGCCTTTGCAATAAAAATCTCTGGATTTTAACTCGAAGAATTCGTATAGCCAGGTTCTTAATTCCACATCAGTATTGAACGAAACGCGGCGCAAATTGTTGGAGAGCGATCGGAACAAATGGAAATCATATGGAGCCAAGTCTGGCGAATATGGAGGATGCGGAAGGATTGTCCAATTAAGCATTTGGATGGCGTCTTTTGTCATATTGCAATGTGAGGACGAGCATTGTCGTATTGTAGAAGGACTCCATAAAGTCGATGGGGTCGCTTTTCACGAATAGCTTCAGCGAGTCGATACATTTGTTGAACGCAAAGTTCTGCATTGACAATCTCGTTGTTCGCAAGGCGCTCATAAAGAATGATGCCTTCACAATCCTACCACACACACACAGCATCGTCTTTCGTGGGTGAAGTCCTTGCTTTAATCGCGGAAGTGGTTTTTTTATTGGTGCTAAGCCATTGTTTTCGATGGTTCATGTTGACATAAACACCACTTTTCGTCGCCAGTGATGATGCAGTTAAGAAATCTGTCCTTATATCCACGAGTAGCGTTGTGACGAGCAAGCAAACCTGCGGCAATCGTGGAGCGTTGAAGTTTGTTGCTTTCACTCAGAGCGTGAGGAATCCATGCACCGAGTTTTTGAACTTTTTCCATCGAATGAAGGTGATTCACTACAGTTTTCTGATCACACGCCAATTGTACAGCCAATTCTCTAGTCGATTGACGAGGATTTTCATGAAGAAGGTCGTTCAATCGATCTTCATCCAACTTAATGGAGCGACCAGAACGTTCTTCGTCATTAAGATTAAAATGACCGTTTTCTGAAACGTGAAAACCACCATTGAGATGTCCTTTCTGATGAGGCATTTTCTCCGTACACAGCACAATATCGCGACGAACTTTGTCTGCGTTTGCATTGTTCCTGTTTCGATTGAAAATGAATAACAACAAGTGTCGAAAATGCGCCTTTCTTTCAACTTGACATTCCATTTTGAGGGTACAGAACAAAAAATAAATTAACACAACTTTTAAATAAACCGCAATGACTTATTACTCAACTTCAAGACGTAGCCTAAGAAAAAGCCTAATAGTCTACGCTGTTAAGAGACGTAGCCTAACCTTTGCAAATTTTGCTCTCATTATTTGCTATTGTCTCTTAATATGTGCACAAATCACGTCGACAAAACTTAAATCAACACAACATTAAAAAAAACGCAAGAACTTATTCCTCAACCTAATATCTGAAAGCTTCCGCTTTTCTCTAATAACTGGAGGTTTACCAAACCTTCCGGTTAGCCTTTCCTTTATTTAAAAGATTACACATTTTGAGGTTGAATGTAATTTGCCATCTTTGAGTCTGAGCAACTATAGCACATAAATCCCTTTGTATCTAAAAGCTTCCGATTTTCTCTAATAACAAATTTATTTGCCTTTTTTCTAGCTATATACAAGCGGGGCTCCCCCGACGCATGGGCATGATTCCTTCCTCTTCTGTTTTTGTTTGAGTTTTATTTTTTTGCCTATGTTTGTGTTAGTTTTGTATGTTTTTGTGTGTTTTTTTTGCTCGTTTACTTTTTAATCTAGCCTAACATTAGGCTTTAAGGTGATTGCAACGGTTTGTGCCCTGGTAAGCGGTTGACTAATGGGTGCCGAAAAAAAATTGCCAATATTATACAAATCACGCTAATTTTTTGTCATTAGATAAAATTTGCCATTTTTTATCCTAAAAGTAAAATTCTAAACTAAAATTCTGGGTTATTTAAATTTAAAAGGAAACCTTATTTATTGTCTCATAAAGCGAACTCTTGTAAGACTAATAAAATTACCCATAAAAATGTTTTGAAATTGATATAAAATGTCCAATAGCATTTAAGAATGGTTTTAGGAAATGTATAAAGGTCGTAACATAGATCAATAAAATGGTCGTAGTCCTCAACGCGGCTTAATATTTAGACGTATGCATAAATTTCTTGCACACACATACACATATAACACCATTCTGACGTTGCATTATTGATTAACGGTATAATCAAGATAAATTTATATTAATGAAAAATCACCTTTTTATATAAAGATTCATAGAGATTTAATATAGAGTATTATTGGGGCCTATTAATGCTTTTAGCAAGACTTGTTTTTGCTGGGAATTGGGAAGCTGGATCCAACCTTAGAAACTGCTCCTCGTGAAGCATGGATTAGTCTTATGGGTGTCCGAAGCCTCCGAAGATCCAGTTTACGGAGTCTCTTTTGTATGGAACAATATGAAATCATATAATTCTTTAGTTACAAGACAGGTTTCGAAAGTGGCTGATAGCCTTTTGAGGTTAAATCCGAAACCTGTCTCCTAAGTAAAGAATTATACATATAATTATATAGTTTTATAAAAAAAATCCGTTAATTGCGTCTTCGTTCTCATTTGAATGCTCGATACTCTTAAAATATTTATCTTTTAATGGTTAAAAACACAAATAAATCTATTAATTGCAATTTCTTATTCATTATATTGCATGGAAATAAGAGTGCGTGGAAAAAAAATTCAATCATTTTCTATTTGCTGCTTCGTGACTCGTGAGAAAGCGAATCGGCATAAATTGAATCTTTTGTCTTCCGTCTCGTTCTATTATTTTAACGAAATTGAGTTTTACAAGGTTTGTCGACGATTCCGGTGTGAAGCTTTCAGGAGGATTAAGGAATAAATATAAGCAATTCCATGCAAATTACAGTTCAAGTCAGGGTAAATTGGATTCAGTCACACGGCATGGATCATGTAGTTTTTATGCGGAATTGAACTAAATCTTTCTAATTTAACCTAGCTTTATCCTCGATATTATGGCTTTATTTTACAGGGTACGTGGAAAAAAATAGGGGTTTGGAGCACGATTTCTGTTTTTTTTGTAAATTTCGCCTTTAATGTAATCTCTTAAGATAATTTTGAATGTTTTTTTTTGGGGGGGGAGAAATTATTTATTTACAAAATGATCGGAGCACACCTATCAAACCGAAAAGACACAAAATCCCTTCTAGAATAAAGTTTCAAGTTAATTACACACTTTGGTTCATGAAAGTGGTAATCCGGGAAATTTCCGTCGTCTACTTCTTTCTACAGTGTCTGAATTCGCATGGCGTAAAAAATACGAAAATTCAAATATAATTTAAGAAGATTTGGCGCTGGATTTCTAAGTTTAACTATTAAACTAGTAAATTAACTTAAAATATAAGAAGAGTTATTTTGAAATAAATGTTATAAATATTATTTATATCATATTAAGATATCCTAAAAGCTTATTTAATCTAGCCTAACTTTAAAATAATAATTTAGAAAAAAAGAAAAAAAGAGACTTGATCTAGTGAATCTGCGACGAAAACGGCCGCTTTAGCACCTCTAGCCACTAGGTGGTGCCACCTGGTGTTTAACTTATATCATATTTGAATTCCGTTACCTAAATTATCTTTGGTAACATTGGTTTTAGCTGGCTACATCGAGCCAGCGACTCGTTATGGACAGAAGATGAACACAACACGAGATTTGGATGACCCATAGACCTGCTTGATTCGCCGCAGCTAAAAATCCATACTTGGAATCAGCGTAGGAAACTGCATTCGTGGTGAAATTTACAAAAAAGATCCGAGAACGTTCACCAAACCCAAAAGAACTTAAAATAGTTAAAGTGAGTTTGGGTAGGTATTAAAATGTGGTGAGTGTACAATCGAATAAAAACATTTATTGGGGCAGAGAAGATGGCTGAATAAACAACTTTTAATTCATAAAAAAGCACTGGAGCAATGAAAAGTATTATTGCCACAACCCCCATCAAAACGAAGCTGGATCCAAAAGAGTGTACATATTTATGGATTTAAGAATAATATTTAAGCGATATTTTTCATATTTAAAATCTATTTGACAGATAATTTAATAAAAATATTCCCTTCCACCTCCGTCGTCTTTCTGTATTTTGTAGTTCAAAGTAAAAGAGGTCCCGGACCCAAATTCTCCATTGAATAACTGATTCACTTTGATATGATGATAAAAAGGATTTGACCCAGATAAAAAGAATTACAGGCCCGTAAAGACCCTAAGCCCACTCGACGACAGACCATGAAATTGAGAGAGAATATCATAGAGGACGGGAAAAGGGAGCAATCCATACAGACTTCTATTCTTGGTTAAATAAATTGCGCCAGGTTTTTATGACTCTGTTACATACAAATAAAAATATGAATGCGTTAGTAACAACAATTAATTGTTGCAGGGAGAAATTATAACCATTTGGATTCGGACGGCGATATATAGTGAAGGAATTGATAAAAGTCACACGTTAAATTAGATAGAAAGAGAAAATATAAAGATATAATGTACATTATGGACACAGTACAATGTGAGCCGAGTATTAGAGAACACAACTCTAAAGAAACATCTATGACCCATTTTTCAATCATTTTCAGAGTTTGGTATTTGAGAACACACCTTTTTTCAAGCCTTAAATGTCCAAAGCTTTATTATTTATGTTACGGCTCAGAGGTAACAGGTTCTAATTTATGACAGAAAACGAAAATGCACGCCTTTCATATCACCCTAAGCACCAGTCACGGTAACTCATAGTTTACCACCTTCTTGGACGTAATCAGGTCGTTCATGTTAGAGTTTACTAAAAAGATACTGAGTTCTGGGATAGATGTGATATGTCATCCTTACCCAAGAACACGAATCATCTTCAGTGATCAGACGTTGTCAGAAGGTCCGAATTCATTCAACAAGTTCAGGGTATCGGCAGTGACGACCTTAGTAAGTGAATGAGAGCCATGGCTGGTTTGGAAGAGACCGTCGGTGTTCCAGTGAGAATCTGTCTCGTCCTGGCCCAAGATTGGCTGGGCTAGAATGTTAAGGCTCACCGGATCCATAACATGCCCTTCTAATTCCCCAGATTTGAACCCCCGGGAATACGTGCCTGGGACGTCGTGAGAAAGAGAGAGAGAGAGAGAGAGAGAGAGAGAGAGAGAGAGAGAGAGAGAGAGAGAGAGAGAGTGATAGAGAGAGAAAGAGAGAGAGAGAGAGAGAGAGAGAGAGAGAGAGTGATAGAGAGAGAAAGAGAGAGAAAGAGAGAGACTAACCAACCCACGTCTCCACCATACCAAAAACTAGTCGAAGGTTGCCATGATCAACACATAGGCGGAACATGAGTGAGAATCACCTGATACCCTCAAGCAGTCATTTCCGAAGCTTCATTGAGGCCGCTATAGAAGCTGAAGGCGGTTTTTTTATACTATAAGTATTTAAATAACATTAATATCAATTTTATGGTAATATATTATTTTACTAAATATCTTTGTTGTTCTTTCAATTATATTTCCTCTCAAACTCCTGGTGCACCCTGTATTTACAGATTACACTAAACTACGCTGTTTTCAAGGTCTAGCACATAATATTTAATTTTAGGCCAGTTTTTCGCGCTGAATCCGAAAATCAGGCTCATTTTATCTAATCAGATCATGTTTTTGAAATATAAACACATGCCAGAAATACCTATAGTCCGATCTATTTGTAGGCAAATGTGCACACAATAGTTAATTTTGAACTGATTTATACACAGAAGGTTTACAGAATGTTCTAATTGATACCAAGAAGAGCACAACGTACAAAAAAGCTACTGATGTATGAATAGTCTCTTCAGGGACTTACGGTTGTGCCTAGCAGACATCAAGTCCCATTTCAGGTAACAGCAGTGGTCAGCCAGAAAGTTGACATCCCAACACCCTTGGTAGCGTTCCTCCATCACACGTATACCTTGATGAAAGCACCCACCCTGTTCTCCAATGAAGTCTCCACAATTCCTGGGAAAATAGTCCAGATGGGACCGAAAGAAGTATATTTCCACTGACATCCACGCACTAAGTTTGCCGAAATTCTCTATTAACTCATCAACCGCCTTCTCATATTGAAGAATTTTGTAGTTATCAAGGAAGTTTTCAATGACTGACTTAAGGGAAAACCAGGCAGAGTTCAGTAGGATTCAGTGCTTCATCAAAACTGGTGTCCTTGATGAGCTCCCTTATTTGACGACCATCAAATACACTTGGATTCAGTATTTTCCATGCTGACTTGTGGAAACTTCTAACGAAGGAAAGCAAATCCTCTACCTTCCTTTTCCATTGCCTTGACGAAGTTCTTCATCAAACCGAGTTTGATATGCAGAGATGGAAGTAATATCTTGCTCGGTTCAACCAGAGGTTGGGACAGAACGTTCTGTGAACCGGGTTCTAATCCTTGTCTTGACAGCCGGTCTTGTCTGACATAATGATGGTCGTCAGCCCGACTGTCTCACAAGCACATAAAACATGTATACTTTGTGTATCCACCTTGAAGGCCTAGGATAAGTCCAAGAACTTTAAGGTCTTCACAGATCAACCATTTGTGTTCTGATAGTTGAGAGCAGACAACAAACCATCCATGTTGCTGCAGGTTTCTTTCATTGCAGCTCAGTGTCTAGCAGGGATCGATGAAAACTTATTGCCGTTATTAAAAAGAACTGCCTTGAGACTTTTGTTAGATTAGTCAATGACAAGTGTCCATTCCATAGCATCAGCACCATACTTTAGGCCCATTAAGTTGATCAGGTCAGCAATGTTGTTACAGTAGACCAGTAAAGAGGCTTCATCAAAGGTTAAAATTTTCTAAATTCTTTCTCGCAGTCCCCATACCAATAGAATGTTGTCAATGGTGCCAACATACATTTCTCTCTAAGACGTGAACCCATTAGCTGAGCAGATTCTTTGGAAAGGTTCAGGTCTCGTGTCAGGTCGTTGAGTTCAGTTTGCGTAAATGGCACCAGTTGGTCGCCATCTTCTGGCTTGTATGAATCAAACTCAGCTGTATCGGTAGTGACACTAGCCTCGGAATCAGGGCTAGAACCGATGAGAGAATCAGGCTCAGGAACAGGAAGATCGGGTCAATGTGAGACTGGTTTTATAGCAGAAGGAACATTGAGGTATTGAACATGGTGCTTGTTCTTAGGATTTCTGCCTTTCAAATTTGTCATGCATAAGTAGCAGTCGGTGACGTGATCTTTGCATTCCCTCACTTTAGTCCAATAAACTTTCCACACATTTTTATAGAAAATATGGGGAGCAAATAGCTTAACATGGTCCTCTAGTTCTACTCCAAATTAAGCGTGATATGTTTTATTCACAAAATCGGTGATTTTTGCTTGACGGTCTAGAAAAGCGTCATGTCCGCAGATGTAAAAAAACCTATTCGGGTGATTCTTTCACGTACGATCCATCAGTCTCCGTCAGGAGAACGAAGTGAAGGCAAGAAAATAAACAGGCCAAACCTTTAGTAAGTTTAACGGCTGCAGAAGACAAGGACGTAAAACTGCCTGGCGTTGACGGTTGAGAGATATTAGACTTCTTGCGATATTACTGGGCTTGGAGACCACAGATATCACGCAAGAATGAATGCAACAAGAAACTGCGTCTTCTTGTGGAAACGCTTTGAACGCCAGCAGATAAGATGTATGGGTAGATGTTGCGTCGTTGAAGTGGGACCATAGAAAATGTGTTGCTTTAGAAAAGGGCCATAACTTCGAA
The DNA here is from genome assembly GCA_963969495.1 of Ceratothoa steindachneri. NCBI lineage: Eukaryota > Metazoa > Arthropoda > Malacostraca > Isopoda > Cymothoidae > Ceratothoa > Ceratothoa steindachneri. The sequence continues at coordinate 121,573,501 of OZ018327.1, forward strand.
GGGTGACAGACAGCAGGAAAAATATTTGCGTGGATGCATCGTAAGATTGTCATCTTGAATGATGACAACCAAGCAACTTAAGTAGGTCTAGAGTACTTAGTATAGGTAGGTGTAATCCACTAAATAATTATAAACTGAATGGAAGAGTTTTAGGAAGGTCAGACTGCGAAAAGAGACTTAGGTATCCTGGTAGGTTTTGACTTCTGGCCTAGAAAGCAGTGCATACTTGCTACGAATAAAGCTATTGGGGTTTATTGGGAGGAGTGTAAGTAATAAGAGTGTTGATGTCAGTATTATAACCTACCCGCTTCGCACTCACTCTGATATGAATCTTAGTAGGTATTGATTACGATAAGGTTCTACCTACAACCAACGCTCAAACAAAGGTCCTGGTTTGAACCTTTCATGAATTCCCTTCAACATCCTACCCAAGAGGCCCACACCCATTAAGACACGCATTCAGCTTAAGCACTTGCTTATCGTATCTCAAAATGGCAAAGCAATAATTGTTTACGACCAATACTCAATGATGGTTGTCTGATTGAAGGAGTACAATCACAAACTCCTAAAGACGAGGCTACACAAGATAAAAGATGGTACGGAAAGTTAGTGACTCTTTCTAAGTATTTAAAAAGATATATTTTATGAACAACTAATTAATTATATAGTTACCATTTCATTCGGCCTTTTCACAATTTATTGGTTTAAAAAAGTAAAGAGTATTTTTTTCATAATAACTGTTAGACAGGTTTTAGCCTGTTCGTTCTTGTCGTGAGGACTGTTTGACAAGTTCTGTCCTGTTCATTCTTGTCATTAATGTTTGAAAAGTTCTATCCTGTTCATTTTTGTCATTAGAGTGTATATCGAATTCTATTTTGTTTGTTCTTGTCATGAGGATTGCTTGACATGTTCTTTCCTTTTCGTCCTTCTCATGAGGACTCTTTGACAAGTTCTGACCTGTTCATTCTTTTCATGAGGACTCTTTGGCAAGTTATATCCTTTTATTCCTTCTCATGAAGGCTCTTTGACAAGTTTTGGCCTGTTCGTTCTTTTAACGAGGACGATTTAGCAAGTTCTCTCCTTTTCATTCATCTCATGAGGACTCTCTGACAAGTTATGGCGTGCTCGTTATTTTCATGAGGACTGTTTGGAAAGTTCTATCCTTTTCGTCATTCTTATGAGGACACTCTGACAAGTTATGGCCTGTTTGTCATTTTCATGACTGTTTGGCAAGTTCCATCCTTTTCTTCCTTCTCATTAGGATTCTTTGAGAAGTTCTGGCTTGTTTATTCTCTTCATGAGGACTGTTTGACAAGTTCTATCCTTTTCGTCCTTCTTATGAGAATCTTTGACAAGTTCTGGCATGTTCGTTCTTTTCATGACTGTTTGGCAAGTTTGATCCTGTTCGTTTTTTTCAAAATTCGCTTATTTATTTCATGTCATAGTTTAGACTAGGCCTAGATAAAGCCTAACTAGTATAACCTAGGTAGTCCTCACTTCTCGCCTCTTGAGCTCAAAATTGTTTGCATAAAAATTCTGATTTTTTTTCTGTGGGGAGGGGGTGGGCTTTCAAACCAAAGATTGTCAAAAAAATGGCAATTATAGAATTGAATAAATTTTAAAATATTGTTGTTTTTTCACACGTGGCTCGATCTTTCTGTATGAACTAATATAAATTAGGCTTCACCTCCTTCCGCCTTCTCTGAACAAGGGAAAGGAATGTAAATAACGGTTTCCAATAGTCATTACTTTCCGAACTATGTCATATGTTCTCTAACCTTTGGAAGCTTCACATTCCACCTATTCGCTCTCTTTCCTTTATTTACCCTACTTCCTACCATACCCTAACTCGGACTCCATCTAAAGGTAATGGAACTAATCGATCTTGAAGATGAACAAGCATTCCTTTGTCTTATTCAGAATCAATAATGGCATTTTTCAGGATTGGTAATATGTTTTTTACCTTTTTTCTTGAGATACGATCAAAAGGCACTTTAGCTAGTTTAATATATTTAATTTCTTTTAGATAGATGAGAAGAAGAAAGTAGTCAAAAACGCACACACAAACATTACAAATAGGCATTAAGATATAGAAACAGAAAAAGAGACATAAATCAAATTATTGTGTAAGTAGAGTGGGAAAGAAGGAGAAAATTGATTAGACCATCTATGCGCATGCGCGAGATAGGTTTTTATAAATGCTTGTTTCTTTCTTCCTTCTAAAGGCATTTTCTCATTTCCGACTCAGAGAAAGCGTCGGAGAAAAGCGGTTTTAAAATGATTTTGTAATTTCACTCGCGAAATTAAGAAATTTTAAAGAGAAAAGTTAAAGAAATTAGTTTTATCTATATTGAATGCTTTTTAAAGGAATAAGTTTTATAGGAAATGGTTATAATATAAAAATTATATTCTATGTAACGATTAAGCGGGTGTTTAGGAGAAGCGTGGAATACCGCGAAAGTTTCTAGCAAAGAACAAAGGCGTGATGAAGGGCGTGATGAAGGTTCAGCAGTTTTCCAACCTCGTTCGAACTTTAATTAGTCTTTTTTTAGTATTAATAAGTCAAGAATATTTTTATTAGTCGCCTGCACGCAACTTTTATAAGTTACTATGTCGGTATGTAGGTCAATCGGTCGACTGGTAACCATTTTACTGTTCAATGACTTCTTTGGAAATAACATCGTAATTATTCGACTAATTCTAACGAGTTTTGAAACTCTTGTGTTGTTTTACATTTTCTTTCGAATGATAAAGTTGCCAAGGTCCACCGAAGGTTAGTCCTGGAATTATTTGGCAATAACAGCGTAACTATTCGGCCGATTCTAACGAAATTTGAAACCTTTATCTTATTTTACATTTTCTTTCGAATGATAAAGTTGCCAAGGTCCACCAAAGGTTAGTCCTGGAATTATTTAGCAATAACATCGTAACTATTCGGCCGATTCTAACGAAATTTTAAACCTTTATGCTGTTGTACTTTCTCTTTCGAATGATATAATTGCCAAGGTCCACCAAAGGTTAGTCCTGGAATTATTTGGCAATAACTTCGTAACTATTCGGCCGATTCTAACAAAATTTAAAACTCTTATGTTTTACATTCTATTTCGAATGATATAATTACTAAGGTACGCCCAAGGTTAGTCCGAGATTTTCTAAAGTATTGAAGGTGTAAGGTAATATGGTCATAAGTTAGAATAATTGAGAGCAGGCAACTTAGGTCTGTTGACCTTATTACTCAAATATTGCCGTCATTTTTTTTATGGTACGAGTACAGTAATAGAGAATAGTGAAGACCCGCTTTCCGAAGATCAAATGAATCGTTAAAACGAGGACGTTAAAAGGGAGAGTTGATTCTCCGCGCGTTCAAACATTTCAAATCAGATGCTTTTAAAGTTTAAAAAGGAGATCGTTAGTGAAATTAAAGAAGCGAGAAGTAATAAAGAAGCGAGAAGTAATAAAGAAGCGAGAAGTAACGTTCAGTGCCACTTAACAAACCTGCTAACTGCCCTAATATAGTATATAAAAAAGAGTTGGTGTTCCTACGCGTCTCCTAATCAGCCTAACCTGTCAACCTCGATTTTGACCCCTTAGTAGTTTTTCCCCTTAGGTTTTTAGAGGGTAATTCAGTGGCATCTCGAGCTTTGTATCGATCTCGTTTGCTTTCAACTATTCGCATGACCTCAAAAGACCCGACCATTGCTCTGGTACTTAAGTAGTGGACATGACTGATATAAGTCAAGCAGAGGAGACATTTTCAGACAAGTTTCACTCATGGTGATAAATTAAGGACATGGGTAGGCAGGGAACGCCATCCGTCTCTTAACCAGGGCGGACCAACCCCTGGACCCGTTAATGAAAACAACAATCCATGGTGAAATTGAGGGTACCTGGAGCCGGGCTTCTTTTTGAAGGTGGGCCAGGGGGATAGACAAGTGTTGTGGTAGATAGAACCGGACCAGCAGCAGATGGGGTAACAATTTTGAAATTTTGATTAAGCACAAAGCCACCCATCATTATGGCTATGGCCCTTCATAACGATTGGGTCCTCCGTCATGACATTTGTTCAGTCAGTTCTCATCCCTAGGTAAGAGGTCCCGATCACGCACCCTCACAAAGCCTCTCTATATCGGATCGTAGGACATAACCTTTCTTTAACAGAGTTTGTGGTTGGAATCCTTTTTTTTTTTAGTCGTGGTCTTGATAAGTAGGATTTGACTATTTAGAATGGCATATTTAGTTGGAAATGTCATCCTTGGGTGTGGTTGACAAGGTATGTGGCATCTTATTAATGATTTGACCAATTAGAATAGATATATGGTTAGCAATATGGTCACTAGGTTTGGTTGACCAGGAATGTGTCATCGTATTTATGATTTAACCATTTAGAATGGCATATTTGGTTATTACTATGACCCGTAGATTTGGTTGACCAGGAATGTGCTGACCTATTTATGATTTTACCAATTAGAATAGATGTATGGTTGGCAATTTAGCTAGTGGGTTTGGTTAACCAGGGATGTGTCATCGTATTTAAGATTTGCCCATTTAGAATGGCATATAAGGTTGTTAATATGGCCCTTAGATTTGGTTGACCAAGAATGTGCTAATCTATTTATGATTTGACCATTTAGAAGGGCATTCTGGTTGACAAGTTATGTTCAAGGGGTTTCTTCTAAAGGTTCTTTTAGTTATATGTTTTTTTCATTTTGTTTCGCGGCCGTTTATCTCTTGTTCTGTTTATTTCGCTCCTTAAGTTACAGGAAAGTTCTTCTATCTTTAAAGACTCTTTTAAAGGGTTTTAAGTTCGGAGTTCGAGTGTGTTTCTTCTATGGAACGAACTTGTGCCTAGAGATTCACAAGCTTCCCTCCCTCTCTTTCAAAGTCAGTAGATTTTGCCCAAGCACTTGTTTACACTTAATACTACTAAAATACTAACTCCTAAATACTAATTAATATTGTTACTAGTAGGCTACAGCCTAGCCATATGAAAACACCGCTTCCGATTACAGCGAAGTTAATCTACATCGGGTGTGTTAAGTTTCCGGATGAGTTCTGAATTCGGGTCGACTTTATGGCGCTTTTAGATACCAGAAGTTCGAAACACAAGTTAAACATCAGCTCCTCACTGAACAATAAAATGCTGAAAAGGGTGTTTTTCATGCCATTTTAATAATATCAAAAATTAATAATAATTAATAATAAAAATATAGATAAGTAATAGGGAGAACTTATACGTAGTTTTTTTGCGATTTTTACAAGACTCGTGCCGTTTGAGGGGCCTACAACTTAGCGTGAATCTGAACCATTGATCAGTCCAGCAGGTGTTTGCCGGGTCTTTCCTTCACACAACAAATCATCTTTCATCTAAGGAACTGAAATAGTTTTCAGTTCTCATATCCCTGGTATGGAATGGACTGTTCTCCCTTTTACCACTGAGAGTGCCAAACGCCAGCTTATTATTGGTGGCAAACTACAAGAATACCGTTTCTTGATCCCCACTGTCCCCAACGAGAATCAGACTCTGGTGCCTCTGGCCATGATAGGGATTGCCATTCGGATCTTTAGTGGCCTTCACTTTGGAGTCGGATGATTCCGAACTATAACAGAAATAATAATAATGCATAATAAATACCTCGACAATTTTTGTGCAGAGACAGGGTGTCCATTATATATGAAATAATTAGAATTTTGAAAAATGTAATGAATGGGATTAGAGTATATTAAATGAATAAATAACTAATAAAATAGCATATAGTAAAAGGATTATGATATATTGAATGAATAAATAACATGAAAAATTATGTAATAAATTTAATTATGGCATAATAAACGAGCAAATAACTAATTAAACAACACCTAATAAATGGCAGTGTGGCAAAATTAAATGAGTCGAGAACTAATGAACTAATATAATAACCATGATTATGGCATATTAAATAAGTAAATAACTAATGGAATAACGTAATAAATTGCATTATGGCATAATAAATAATAAAATAACTAATGAAATAACGTCATAAATGACACTGTAGTAAAAATAAATGAATTGATAACTAATAAAATGACATGTAATAACTGGGATTATGGCATATTAAATAAGCAAATAATTAATGAAATGACGTAATAAATGGTAATGTGGCAAAATTTAATCAATAACTAATTAAATAAATTGTAATAAATGGAATTGTGGTATAATAAATGAGTAAATAACTAATTAAATAACATAATAAATGAGATTTAGGCATATTAAATGAGTAAATATAATTAATGAAATAACGTAATAAATGGGATTGGGGTATATAAAATGAGTAAATAACTAAAGAACATAACCGCAAATATTGACCATTATTTGACCGTCGAATGGCCGGGTATCCTTTGCAGTTTGTGCCGACGGGGTTCGAGACCAGAGAGATAAGGACTGGATCGAAATTGAATCAAGAGGTGGAGGGTTTATGTGGAATTGAGGTTATAATTATCATGGTGGCTCTGCTTCCATTTTGTTAGAACAGAGGAAAGAGAGTCTAGAATTAGCATTATTAAATTTAGGGGTCTTCCGTAGATGTTGCATACCTATATCCCTCTAGATTTGGATTTTTTGTTGTTGTTTTTTATTTAAGATTCTTTACTAGCCGCTACCAACAAGGGCATAGCCACCGAATATTAAATAATATTCACCATTTTCGCTTTTAGCCTGAAAATAGGTAAAATAAAACGCAGGGCACTAATGTAGAAGGAACAACCAAAGAAAACCCACGCAAAACAATATACAACTAAGACTAAAAATCTAAGAAACGCATAAACAGGTTTCGGAGGGAAACTCGCCGAATGGGTTCAACATGCACCCAACCCCCAACAGCCTAATACTAGGGAGGAACCTCCTCCCAAACCTTTATTATTTCGCATCGGATGTGCGGATATCCGTCCGGAGTTGTTACAAGAGGTAGTGATCACGTTCGTTCGGGCACTGGGACAAATAGTGCGCGCGACGCTTCTCCAAAACCGGAGATTCAAAGAAAATGTGCTGGACACCTTTGGGGACCACGGGGTCGTCGTGGTTAAGTACAGAGGAGCGCTCCCTCCAGAGAATTTTGCCCGATTTAGGGGCAGCAGAAAATACTCAGAATCCGTCTAAACTCTGAGCGAAAAGTCTCGGCTCAAATACACACAACCTTAAATTTCCGTCGACCGTTTCCCAACTTCTTTGCCAACAAAATTTGGAGGAGAATCGGTGGATTAGGGTGTTGTAGGACGAGTTGACATGCGGACAGTATATGTACTCTGACTTCTCGAGCAGAGTAATTGAAATAAAAGGAATATTTTCTCTATATAATGTGACAGACCCGTAACTGTAATATACAGTTACCCAAATTATTCATCTCGCATTTTTTAAAATGTTTCGGTCAAAAGTAAGTTAACTACAATCTAATTATTTATATGTTTTAATAATACTCGAATAGATTTGTATGTCGACGCTAGGTTTTGTTGTTATTCTGGTTCAAAAGCAATAATTAATTAAAAATGTAATATATATATATATATATATATATATATATATATATATATATATATATATATAGATCTGTTCACAAATCTAATCAACTTGTTCAAAACTATGCAGCCCCTGTTCTTCTCAGGCAGGGACCTCGAATGTGCGACGTCATTGCTCTAAGCAGCTTACTGTTATCCCATCCTATCCCTTCAATATCTTTATATTCATCTTGCAGGATTTGAAAAAGGGTTGCTCCCTCTTATTCATGATCCCCACTTTCCAGCTTTGCCCCTGTGTTGCACTAACTACGTTTGCGTTGCATGGGTGAACGTGACTTCTGAAGCTGCATCTCTAGGATGAGGAATGAATGCAAACCACCATACGCCCTGATCCCCATCTATTGATACCCTCAAGAGCCACTAAAAGATCCATTTCATCCTCCAAGCTTTTTTTTAGTGTTATACAAGCACTCTGTAATGACCCCTAATCTGAAGAGCGCCATATAATTGCATTATTATTTCATGCGATTCTGTATTTTTAATCATTGGGAGAACTACATCAAATGGCTTTTGGAAATTATAAATAATCCTTTTCTGTAGTCAAATTTCCAATCATCTTGCTGTAAAACTAATGTAAGTTCGTTAAAAAAGATCAATTGGCTTGAAAAAAAGTGTTATCTTTGATTAAATTATACTTTTATTTTGGTCCACGATCGTGTCGCAAATTAAGGAGTCTAATATCTTCACAAGAATTGGCGGTAGGCTTATAGAATTGTAGCCACTAGCACCCGAAATGCATAAATCTATAAGCAGTAGGTTTTTATAGCCAATAACAACCGATCCGAGTGACTCCAGATGATCAAATCGTTTCCAGCAGAAAAGGATCTAATATCGTTCAATATTTTACTACATATTTAGTTCCAGATTTTGAAATACGAAACGCTTTCCCCCACCCCAAGCAAATATAAATATGGCTCTGAAATATGATCCAGCTTCAAACTCTCCATAAGGAAAACCACCGTCTATTTCATGAAAATGGATTCAAGGAGAGCTATAAATAATCGACTTATATCTAAAGAGTCAAATACGCTGTAAAAGACCACAGCGCACGTTTCGCTAAAGTATACATTCACGTGCAAAGGCTCTGAGACTAATATTTATTTTTATTTTTTTCATTCGTTTTTAAAATTTACGTGATAGTAATAATTATTATAATATTTAAATTATTGTAGGTTTATTAAAAAGTCAGCATTTAAAAAACAAGGTCTGCCGACCAAAAATCGCGTGCTCTCACTTATTCTGATTTATAACCCTTCGACCTTTAAAACTTTCAATAACTCTCAGACTAACCTTAGAAGGACATTGACAGTGTTATGATCCAAACAACAAAAGTGTTTCAAATTTCCTTAGAATCAGCCGAAAACCATTCCTGGGCTAACTTTGGGAGGACTTTGGCAATTATATCATTCGAAAGGGAATGTAAAACAACATATGTGTTTCAAATTTCGTCATAATCGGCAAAATAGTTACAATGTTATTACAAAAACAAAAAAAAGCAAACGGGGACCGACCTACCAACCGATATTGGAGATATAGAGTCGCTCGCGACTAGATTCGCTTGACTAAAAAACATGAGGTTTTGGAGGAATTGGTAGATAGAAGAATTTTATAGCTTGCCATTTTCAGACTCATTATTTCTTGCACTACGAAGAAATCAACCTAACCTAGCTAAAAATATCGAAGCCCGCATCGAAAACACAATTAAAATAGCTTCAATCGTGTGAAATTAGAGCAATTCCTATATTAATAGGCTAAAATGTGACGTCAAAACATTGAATCATGAGAGAGATAGACTTTAAATGGCAAAACATAGAAGAAGCAAATAACAACTGCCTTAAAATAAAATATCGAATCCCGCATCGAAAACCCAATTAAAATGCCTTTAGTCGTGCGAAAACACAGAAATTCTTATATAAACAGGTTTAATGTGACGTCATGACCTTAAAATTTGAAAGAAATAGAAGATAAACTTAACTGATTTGGGGAAAACGTAGAAAAAATCTATCTAAATTAGCTAAAAATATCGAATCTCTCATCGAAAACAATTAAAATAGATTTAATCTTGTGCACCTAGAGCAATTCCTACATAAATAGATTAAAGAAAAAACGGATCGTCGGCCATTTTGGTTTGGGTATTTTTTATGTCTTTGAGTATGTAAGCGTACCCTCCCTCCCTCAACTCCCATGGGTTTGGGCGGTTAAAACGAGAGCAGGGATTTGTAGGGTAATGTTCGAAGTTATTTTGAAATGACTATGAGCGGCTATTGTTATTTTATAAGGTTAGTTCCTATACTTTGCTTAGTCACGTAGGTGTTTTTTTTTATTTTGGGGGGTATTGAATCGTTTTCCCGCTGGGTTTGAGGTGTTAAAATAATTTCATGGATTTGTAGACTAATGTTCAAAATTATTTGGCAATCACCAAAATAGTTTCTTTCCCTTTTTTGCTTAGTCACGTTTGCAGTATTTGTATTTAGTTGGGTACTAAATTTTTTCCACCTGAGATTGGGGTGGTAAAATAAATCCAGGGATTTGAAAACTAATGTAGAAAATTATTTGGACACTGCTATGAGCTGCTTTTTATTTCTTTTAGAGGTTATTCCCTATTTTTTGCTTAGTCACGTTTGTCTACATTGCGATGGGGAAGCCAGTTTTCCCTTCTGTGGCGCATTTTGGGGTTATTTCCCCGTTTTTCCCAGGGTTTTCGCTAATGAACTAGATGTATAGATGTTTTTGCAGTTTTTGCAGAAATCAGTGTTAGAAGAACCTTATAGCTTGCCATTTTCCAGCCCCGTTTTCTTGGAAGGCTCTGATATGACGTCAGGACCTTATAACCTGGAAGAAATATAAAAACTTTGGCGAAACGCAGGAGGACTTTGGCAATTATACCATTCAATATTATTATAAAAATATTAAAAAGCAAAACTGGGAGCAAAGAAAATCGTGGAACTATTGTTTGCTCTGCACTAAAGTGGCTTGAAATGCAAGAGTATAGTGGCTAAGTTTATTATATCAAGGAAACACGATCTTTAGGGTCATTGATGGCTCTAAAAAGACTGGTTACCTTCTGAGAAGAAGTCTTCTAGATGCCCCAAGCTTCAAATGAACGCCAAGATCACCTCCTGACGAGGTCCCGCTCAAGGATCGGGTTGCCTCCAGTGACATCCTTGCTCCCGATTGGGAGAGGCATGAGTGAACGCTTCAGCTAGTACAGTAAGGCGGAAACCCCTCCACAAAGATCTGAAGTCGAGAAGAGCTGCGAAAAAAACTCGTATTGCCAAGAAAAACCTTAAGGATAGGCTCCACTTTTGTAGAAAATATAAAGAATGGACTGTTGAATATTGAGGCAAAGTGATATTATCTGATGAAGCTCATCTCCGCTTGTTCGTAGTTTCTGGAAGATCCCCTGCTAGGAGGATGAAATGGGAGCGCTTTTGCGAGTCCTGCTTTGTGTCCACGGTAAAGCATCCGCAGACTCTCCATGTATGTGTCTGCTTCTCATTTAAGGGATCGGAAGCACTACCGAGTTTGCCCAAGAACACTGCCATGAACTCAAAATGGTAGCAAAACGTGCTTCATCAGTATCTTTTCCCAACAGTTTATGACCAATTTTGTGATGATAACTGTATTTCTTAGCAAAATGTCGCAGCTTGTCACAAAGCAAATCAAGAACAAAGTTCTTACTTAAAATAACATCGGACCTTTGGTACCTTGGTCTTTGGGATTCGCCAGATTTGAACCCAATAGAAAATTTGTGGGTGATAATTAAACTGGTGATCGATAAACAGAAACCATCTAGTTGTGAGTAGTTGTGGGTGATTACTGAACAAAAATGGAAGAATATCAGCCAAAATTCCTCACAAATTTGGTCTCCAGCTTATAAAAACGAATTGAATCAGTCCTGAAGAACAAGGCACATTATTCAAAATATTGATTGATGCGGACATACTAAACCAAAATGCAGTGTTTGTTTAGTTCTATTAAATTTCTTATATGAAAAAATATACGAGTAATAATCTCAAAACTTTTGGTTATGGTTGTACATGTCCGAAGAATTAGTATACTCATACAAGTCAAATCGCTTTCTCGACTCATGATACTCACGAATCAATTAAGAAAAAGAGTTAAGTACAGAAGCCCTCATTAGTTGAATATATTTTACAGCTTGAGAACTCCTTTTCTTCTTTAAGACTGTGCAGTTACCATGTAAGCTAAATCCACGCTCGTGTATCTCCAGTTCTTGCGCATCGAATCAGTGAGCCCTCCGTTAAGTTTTTCCCACGAGCTCTCGTATTCCCGATATTTTGGGGCAGTCAGGTGTTTCGTCTTTCCCCCTCCTATGCAAACACTTTCCTTCACTTACCCCTTCCCCTCCACGACAGTGACGTACACCCTCGGGTCAAAATGCAAGGTGGTCTTGTCTGTTTTATCTTTCCCATTTAGACCTCAAAGATCTCAAAATAGCTAAACGGGAATTCAAACATATCATCAAACTTGTAATCACCGATCTTTCCGCAATTCTCTGAGCCTTCTTGATGTCGGGAAAGAGAAGATTTTGAAAATATAGTTCTTGCAAATATGAGTTCAGTTATCTAGGCAAGAAGCGTATTCATATCCTTCAATATGTCTTGTATTCAAAACCTTTCCAACTAAAACAGCATCTGAGAAATGCTCAGCTGCAATTGAAAGATAAGAACCGCCATGTTTTGAATTAAATTTATCTAACCTAAGTGAATGAAGATGGACGAAACTACAATTTATCAGCGAACGATATTAATATCGTACGAGCATCGTATGTCGTTGTATTTCAGGTTATCATGGCAACGAAGGTATACACGTTTGGTGACTGTCTTGTGAAAACATCTTAGAGAGCGTGATGCTTGCGATAAGAGACTAGGCACCAAAGAAGATAAAGCAGAACTTCTTGTCCAACAACAATATGAATACATAATTGCTGAAAATATCTGAAAACAAAAATGTGTTCTCAAAAGTCTGGTCATCTACAGATGTCGCGAACATTTCACAACTACATGTTTTCAGCCACTACATTACCAATTAACGAATCGAAAGAGATTTCAATTTTGTCGGCATTTAGAGTCGATAACGAAGGCTGTTGATGGATGCAAATATGAACAGATTTTTTCCAAGATTTGGAGCTGAATTAGGCGAAATTAAACAGGGTCTATAAAGACTGTAGCCCTTATATGTTTGGTTCACCATTATTATTTGTTGGTCTCGTGGAGCGGAATCATTTTCGTGTGAAATGATAGCACTATATCATCCAGATAGAGGTTCCTGCTTCATAGACAATTACAAAACTTCATGCAGACTTGGTTGCCATCACAAAAATCGTGAACTTCATGAAAGGGTCAGCACTCAATATCCTCCTCTTTCGTGATCTTGATAAGGTTATGGACACTAAACATACTCATTTTATTCAATAAATTCGATGATCAACAAAAGAACGCATCCTTAATCGGGCCTTCGAATTGCTGGAAAAAGTATAGAAGATTTGAGTACAACACACAAGGTGTACATGTTGTCTACCTTCAACACGGAAAGTTTGAAGCACGACTGGCATATCTTGATGATAGCTTTGAAACTCTAAGGTACGTATACAAGAAATTGCAGGGATGAGGTAGCTACGTTATATTTTACACTAAGACACCGAAGACTTTATGAAACAAGGTCTGCTGACAAAAAAGTCACGTGCTCTCACTTATTCTAATTTATGACCTTATGACCTTTAAAACTTTACGTCAATAATTCAAAGACTAACCTTAGGAGGACCATGGAAGTTATATCATTCGAAAGAAAATGTAAAGCAACATAAAGGTTAGAACAACATTTCGTTAGAATCGACCAAATATTTATGATGTTATTGCCAAAACAAAATAATTCACGTGCTAACTTGGGACGACTTTGACAATTATATCATTCAAATTAAAATGTAAAATAACATAAGTGTTTCAAATTTCGTTAAAATCGGCCGAATAGATACACTTTTATTACATAAAACAAAAAAAGCAAAACGGGGATAAATCGCCTAAAAACACAGCTTCGCAAAAACGAATTAGAAATGGTAATATTTCTTGTTTTCATCGTCTGAGCGACATAGATAGTAAGGAAGACATCGCGGACATATTGAAGGAGGAAATTGTCGCTCACCTTGAATATTTGGCGGGTCATTTCAAACATTTTTTTCTTGAGATTGACATTAAAGATATTTTGCAATGAGGTTAGCAAGGAACCCATTGATGTGGCTGGTAGATGATGTCCCTAACCTAATGAAAGAGGATTTCTTCAAGGTTACCGAGGACCCTTCTGAATTTTGTGCATAAGACTTCGAGGGATTTTGTGTTAATCTTAATTACTCGGAACAAATCCACAACTCTGCACCAACGCATAAAAAATCTGTTTCTCAAGGCCTGACTGTGTGAGTATGGTTTTTACTCTCTTCACATTCAACTCCAAAGCACGAAACCAGCTTGAAATGGAATGCGACAGTAAGGCACTAGTGAACAAGAAGTAATTTCAATATTCTGACTATATGATTAAAAAAGGAAATTTTCATTTACTATTTGTTTATTAGGTTATTAAACAAGTAAATTACCCACGAGGGCATGCCATATGTAGCATTAGCACCCTTGTTGTGGCCTACATCTGGAGGAGTCTGTTGCTTTCCGTTCTCAACACCCGTATTTCTGCCTCCTGGCCCTAATGACCAAGTTTCTCCCCAGATCTCTCCTCACAAAGTTTTATGGGGAACGTTCGCGTTGGTTTTAGCTTTAAATTGAACTATATATATATATATATATATATATATATATATATATATATATATATATATATATGTCGTAATTTTGCGTGTTTTATTTCTCGTTTTTCAATCGTTTTACACCCTGAATAATTCTTGCTTTTCGCACCTTGATATTGACAATGCCTAAGCGCTCTGCATCGTCTACTGTTGCTAAAGAGATGCCTAAGCGTGCCAAGAAAGTGATGAGTTTGGGAAGGCAAAACCATAACTTCTTGAATTAATATGGGGAGCGTATTACGATGTTTAGGAAGGGCTGGGGGTGTTTTGGAGGTAACGTCAACTATCCGCGGTTTTTTAATATTCGCGGGGGTTCGCAGTCTCTATCCCCCGCGAATATGGGGGGCGACTGTATATATATATATATATATATATATATATATATATATATATATATATATATATATATATATATATATATATATATATATATATATATATATATATATATATATTCTTTTCATTTCTTCTCCCAATCTTTCTTATTTCTTGGATCACAAAAACTAATCTTTTTTGGATCACAAGTATTAATTGCCTAAGCTGGGTGTCCACTCATACACAGTACTTCCTTCCTCTATCAGGTCACTCTCAGTCTTTTTTTAACTGCTAGCATGCGTCTCCAGTGCTATGTCAGTTTATTTGGAGAGCAGTATTATGAATAGTTGCTATAAATTATTGACTCCCAGTCTCCAGCAGAACTTAAATGTTCAGGGGGGCGCTAAGAATCTCTGGATTAAGTTTAGGGTTCTTTAGGTTTAAGTTACTGTTTTTTTATTATTTGCTTGTTGCTTGTATGTGGCGATGTTGAGTTGAATCTTGGTCCTGGCAACTCTAATCAAGGGTGTCTAATTCCCTATACTAACATTAAAGGGCTATAATCTAATCTCGATGACTTGCAAATTGACTCTAGTGGTTTTGATATTGTTCTGTGTTCTGAGACTTTGGTGTCGGACAGACAAAGTATCTCTGAATTACTCTTACTTGATTTTAATAAACCTACTCTGCTCTAAAGTGATTCTAGATCACGAGTTTGTGGCTTAGCTACTTATATCTGGGCTGGATTTTCAGCCTCTGTCAAATCTGATTAAAAATGTAATTTTCATGAAATTCAATTAATTAAGGTTAACACAGAATTAATAATTTTATATATTTAGTCTATACCGTAACTCATATGGATAGTAGGATATTTGATTGTCTCCTTGCTTCTATGAATGGAATTCGGGAGTCTGACCGTAAGTCAGCTTTTATTTTTGTCGGTGACCTGAATGTTCATCATAAAGAATGACTCAATTCAGTCAGTGACACTGGTCGATCTAGGGTAGCTTGCACTTGATTTTGTTAATTTGTCTGGATGTGAATAGCTTATTACTGAATGAACTCACAACAGTGGAAATTGCCTTGATTTACTGTTGACAGATGTACCGGGTGTAGTTAATTTGGCTATGAAAACTACTCTTGGTCGGTCTGATCATTTTATTATTTCTTTTAAATTTAAACTTAATTTTGAGGTTCCTAATATAAGTAGATCTCGTAAAGTCTAAGTTAACTCTTGGGCAGATTGGCCTGGTGTATTCCATGACTTTGATAATATACAATGGAGTAAAATATATAAATCTCATAATTCTATTGATGATTTAAATGCTGCCTTTGTTAATATAATAAACCGTAGAATTCGTACTAAGATCATAATATATAGACTAAAAGACAAGGTGTGGTTCACTGATGATTGTAGAATGGCATACCAAGAGAAGCAATCTTTTCTTATCGCCTCTGATCTACCAATAAATCTAGATTGTTATGGGAACATTATGAGACTTAGATCTCACACTCAATATGTTCATGTTGATGCACAAGATGGATATAGTAGTCATTTACGTGAAATTCTGACCAATGCATCCCAACCGCACAAATAATGGTCTACTTTAAAGAATTTTCTTTCTGGAATTAATTCTACATTATCTCCCATTCGAATGGACGATGAAACAGTGACTTTGGACCCATCTGTTAAGGCTGAAAAAGTAAAAAGCAAAGTGACCAAGAACCGGATCTGCCCTGTACTTGTTATACCAATCCAGAACTCTCATATTTTGCCTTTAAGTCCTCAGAATTAAAATATTATTTAGATGATTTGGATTCATTCGTTGCTACTGATCCAATTGAAATATTTCCACTTTTGAATGTATTTGGCTAAGATAACGCTGTGATTATATTAATATAAACGGTTTTCTTCGAGGTTAAACGAGATTATTATAAAGGGGATAGTTTGAAATATGCTTTATGGGGGCACTGTAGAAGTTTTCGCTGAACGTTGTCTTTTAGTTCGAGGATGAAGGGTGTCACGTTGGACCTGAAGTAGAGCAGTTGTCTAATAATGCCACTACATTAATGGCACCAATTTGTCTTGGAATTTTTTCCATTTTTCTGGAAACATTTTCTAAGCAACTGGCTCCTAAACTTGCCAAGATATTCAAAAAGTCTTCTGGCCTTTAGTAGTTTTTCAGTGTCCTGGAGAACTGCCAATGTTTCTCCAATTCCCAAGGAAGCCTCTCTTACACAAGTTCTCTTGGAATATAGACCAATTTATATTACTCCAATTCTTTCAAAAGTTTATGAAAAGTTATTAGCAAGAAGCCTATACAAGTTTGTGAATTCCAAAAAACTTTTGCTTGCTATGTAATTTGCTTTCAGAAAAGGTCTTATCACTACTGATGCCTTATTGCTTTTACGCCATGATCTACATCCTCTTTAGATGCTCGCTCTGAGGCCAGGGTTATTTTCCTCGATTTTAGTTCTGCTTTTGATTTAGTGAATCATAAGGATTTATTGTATAAGTTTAAATTGATGGTTTTGGGTGATCCAAAATTATCAATGTATTCCCAGATGTTTTTTTTTGGCCATCAGCAGAGTGTTTTAGTTGATGGAAGTTTTAGCTCTTTTAATTAAATGGGTTTTATCTGGCATTCCACAGGGTATTGTTTTGTGTCCCTTGTTTTTTATCTTGTACACTACCAACATGTGGTCAAATTTAGAAAATAAATTAATTGCTTTTGCTGATGATGTTACCTTGTATGCCTCAGTTAACTCTCCTAGTAATCTTACTTCTGTGTCTGATTCCCTAAATAGAGATCTTTCTAGAATTCAGTCGTGGTGTCTAAATATGGCATGGAGCTAAATCCAAGCAAGACACAGTCTATAATTGTTAGTTGATCGAGGACTCGTGACCCTCCTCATCCACCATTGTTTCTCTGTGGGTCTCTTTTGATGGTTTCTTGCTCCCTTAAACTCTTGGGAGTTTTGATAGATGATAAGCTTGCTTTAGAGAACCATCTACGATCTATGGCTTTCTCTATTGCACATAAAACTGGACCTCTTCGTAAGTGCTTGAGGAAACTAGGTAATGATGACGTTGTTTTAAAACCTTTTTTCGAATTCACCCTACCTTTTTTGAGTGTTGCATGCCTATATGGCTTTCTACAGCCAAGTGTCATCTTAAATTATTAGACCGAGCTTTAAATTGTGTTCCTTTCATTCTACCAGATTTAACATTCGATTTGGAGAAACGTAGAAAAATTGGTGATTTTTCTCTCTTGTACAAGATTTTCATAATGTTAACCATCCTTTGTACTTGAGACTACCTGCTCCTTTTATCCTCATTAGTAGCAGTACCTTAGCTCTGAATGATTATGCAGTTCCAATATTAACTACAGCACTAGTTAGTTTTCCAATTGTTTTGTTCCATATTATAGCAAGTTATGAAACGATCTTCCAAATGAAATTGTTCATTGTGCTGACCTGAATGCTTTTAAATCTACCGCTAATACTTTTTTTTCATCATTTACATTAACTGTGACTGGCAGACACATTGT
This sequence comes from Ceratothoa steindachneri, assembly GCA_963969495.1. NCBI lineage: Eukaryota > Metazoa > Arthropoda > Malacostraca > Isopoda > Cymothoidae > Ceratothoa > Ceratothoa steindachneri. Next base: position 121,591,729 of record OZ018327.1, read on the forward strand.
TTTTTTTATATTTTTAATTTAATTTTAAAAAAATGTTTTTATTATATTTTAGTGAATTATTTTCCTAACTTTGTGTATTCTATTCATTTCTTTTGCTAATGATGCTCCCTACCCTTCTTTGGGGTGTTTTGTGGGGTTTCCATGTATGACCTCTTATATATATATATATCGTTTCGAAAATTGGGTGGTAACCTCGGGAGATTTCTTTCAAAAAAAGATGTTACCCAGGAACACAAGTCATGATTTATGTGGCAAATTGTTTGACAGCATATGACTTATTTGCCAAAAAACGATGAAGAAATTTGAGATGTCGTAAATTAAGCTGCCTCACTTTTTCTCACCGTGTGAAAGTGGATTCTCTCGCGCCTGATGATTATTTTACTGCGAAGCTCCGTCCAAGAGAGCTGTAAATGTTGCTTCTTCTCATTGAATTTAATGATTTCGGTAGTCACCCATTAGTGGGGAAATATGCAACTAAAGAGAAGGTAGAATTGGTTATTGAAGAGTTGAAAACATGTTCTATTCTAGGAGAAAAATTATCTCACACTCGAATTAAATTAAATAAAGCCACCTACGCCAAAATATTTTCATGGTTTTTTAAAAAAAAAGGAGTAAAAACGAACTTTTCATGTACAACGTACGAGTGTCTTGCTTGACGCCTTTGTGAGGAAACAAGAGTTCCATTTAATTTTCATTGCTTTGTGTTTGTACGTGTGTGCGAGCAGACTGTCAAACTATTATTTAACAGCTTTTCTCTTCGGCTATCCTTGCAAGAGGTACATGACAAGGACCATTCCATCATCAGCGTCGGCAAGTTGCCATCACAAGTAGAGGTGAGGTGAAAGATCTAATGTCACGGATACGTGGCACATGTTCACGATTTTCGCTATGTTCTTCTTGTTGTTTCTTTTACATGTGATTTATCATAAACAGCACCATCCTTCATTACCACTATGATGTGCGAGAATGTCACCATCATATAAATTTGGTAACATGATAGAAGCAATTAGCAAGGATGACTCTTTCAATACCGAGGTCACTGAAACACGATGTACTACTCGACTTTGGATCAGAATCAAGAATAGTTGCACCATGAGAAATCGTGCGAAGTCGACCCAAATGCGACTACTAACCTGACCATAACCACTTTCATCTTGGCTTGACTTCACAGTGGATGGGCTGTTACCTTTTAGGTCGTACCCCTGTTACTTTATTAACCTTTCCATTCTACTTTCTTACATCCAAGACATCCTATCTATATTTCCCCAAAAGGTTACTTTTGAAATATTCTCGTTCAAAGTCATCATAACAATGCATTTATATGGCGGTAGGTCTTCTATAGTCTCTCTCTCTCTTCGACCCACAGTCGAGCGGAGAGAGGCACTTTTTATGCTCCATTTTAACCTAAGATTCTGCCAACCTCCTCAAGGTCCAAGGACCTTTAGCAAGCTTCCGCATGGCAAATGGCGCTTTTTATCCACGATTCATATATCGTTAACTGTCAACCATCCCTTTGTTTTCCGCCTTTCGGATCACACGATTTGCCATCTGTCTGGGTCGCCTCCTCCTTCGTTCTGTTCTTCCGACACTCTGCAATGCGTTTCGCCTCCCTAAACAATTCGCCGGCAACCTGTGTCTTAAGTTCTTTTGTTCGTGACAACCTCGCGGAAATGGCGCTCTTAAGGACACCGCCTGCAGCCTTCGAAACTGCGATTGGTCCCTAGGTCCGTCGTCGCTTGTCATCGTTTACCTGGCAGACTCAAGCGCGGTGCTCATCTTCTCTGTCTCCATTAAGAGGGTTTCTATCTTCAGCCGCATTTCGCATATAACTTGAATCGTTTTTGCCTCGCTCCTTGTAAATTATCTTATTCTTCACCCTCAGTTATCTGCCGCTCTTTAAGTTGTTGACAATATTTTAATTTAGGGTGTCTCTAAAGTCTCGACACAAGAAACTTCACAATGGTCTCCTCGTTCACCAGACCTTAACTCCCTCCTTGACTTTTTTGTTGGGTATGCTAAAGAAGAAGAAGATGTATGTACCTAATGAAGATTAAAGATACGAGCCATTTGAGGAAACAGCGTATCATAAATGAATGTGTTCAAATTGGCGTAAATTTTGAGTTAATGCTTCGGATTCACTTAGGTTTCGTTGGAGCTAGGAGGGCATATAATAATTCAAATGTCAGTTGCAGCATTGTTTCTAATGCAACACTTGCCCCCATATCCGGGGTACATTATTCCAACTGTGTTTAATCAGAATAATTCAAATTTCGTCTGGTGCTCAAATTTGATAAAAAATGGGGTAATTTTGAATAAGAGTGGCGAACGTGATTTAGGCTACTAAAGCCTGCAAAGCTGCTTCGTATTGGTGTAACAGTGTCTTATGAGTAATATTTTCCAATGGCGGAAAGGGTCTATCACACTTAATAAAGTCACAAAACGTCAATATTTCAACCCTATTCTGCAGCTCAAGAATTTTTCCAAGACCCTACTTTAATTATCATGAGACACCTACTCGTAATTTACGTTCTCGCGTTTTTTGTTTGTTTTGTTTTTTATTTTCCACGCACTTTGGGGTACTAAAGCCTGTGATATTGCTTTTGATTGTTGTCATAGTGTCTTAGGATTAATATTCGGATGGCGGAGAGGGTCTATCACACGTTATAAATTCACAAATACAGAATATTTCAACCCGCTGCTGAAATAATAATTCATCTACGCGCCTCCTTGAAATGCGAACGATCGCTCGAGCGTTTACGGCAAATTTCCAGAACATTCTCACCACAATTTTTTGTCCATCAAATGAATTTTTCTGAATTTTTCGAGTTAACTTCACCTTTGTGTGAGTGAGCACAGCTACCACGAAAAGTAAGCAATTTTCGGCGAAAATAAGAGATTTGCGGATACAACGAGTATCATAAATTGTTAACCTAATCAAACCTAACCTTACCTAACCTTATCAAACCTAACCTAACCAAACCTAACTTATCTAACCTAACCTAACCTTACCAAACCTAACTTTTTTATGACGTTTGATTTTGTTAGGTTAGGTTACGTTAGATTAGCGATTTATGATCGTCGTTGTCGCCGAAAATCGTTTATTTTCTCGGAAAAATTCCTTACTTTTCGTGGTAGATGTGCTCACATAAATAAGAACCTAACTCGATGGTAAGCCTAAAAACGTCAGAAATATACACTTTATGGTATGGCTAAAAAATCGTGGTGGGAATGTTGTGAAAATGTACCATTGCCTTTGGAATTTCTACTACATCTTCGCTCGGAACTAAAAAAGTTAACTAAAATTTAAAAAATTAAAAACAAACGCAGGAGCTTAATTTAAGCCGTCACATGGCAGTTCAAAGTGCGCACGTAACTTAGACCGACTCTCAAATAAATAGTGAAAAGGCGCGCAAGCGGTAGTCCGACTCGTAGCATTTCAAGATGGCGTCATAGAAGAATTGTGTTTCATCATCAGGTTAAAATATTGTCTATTTGTGCCTTATAACGTGTTATAGACCCTCTCCACCATCGAAATATTACTTCTAGGACACTATTATAACAATATCAGAGGCTTAAATAGCTTAAAACGCGTGCGCCCCTCTTATTCAAAATTACTGAAAAGGGGATTTAAATTCTTGGTTTAAGTCTTTGTTCTTAATAATGATTTGACCCTTATGGTTTTGAATTCCCCATGTCTCATATGTAGGTTTTCTGTAGCATGGTTTCATTCCTGATCTTCACCTATGACTAAATGGACTCAACTGCGAATGAAAGCAATCATATAAGCTCTTTAAACAACTAAGAAGTTTAAAGTGTTAACGTAATCTTCAATAGAGGGAATAGTTAAGACCGAGTGATGGAGGATCAAGATTAACTGATTTTGAAACACATAAAAGCGAAAAATCAGAGCTAGTCCAGGTTATTATGGCATACAACATGTTTAGTGCGTCCTTTAAAATGTACGGTTTCTGCTATATTCAGGGCGTAGTTCTATTTAAACACGCAGACGCAGAATCAAGTACATAGAGCCAACATCAGGACAGAGAATCGTCATCAGCCTCGTCATCAGCCTCGTCATTAGCAGGGTATACTTATATTTACCAAATGGCCTCTCCATAAATAGCTCAAGCCATAATAAGGCTGGGCAGTACTTTTATCTAGATAGTTCTTGATACACATGTCATTGGGTCCGATCCCACATCGAGACATACCTTCCACCAAAATCTAAGGGGGCAATCCCCCAAAAAATATGTAACACATTTTTGGGTATTCTTTTATATAAATAATCATGACATTACTAAATTATGTAAAAATTAAAAAAATGTTGATTTCACGAAACTAGGCACTAGGAAAAATTATCAGAGTGACTCTGGAAACTTACAAAAAGACATGAATAGATTAGATTCAACGTGGAAACTTAATTATAAGGTTATGCACATAAGCCATGATTGCGTTCGAAAAGATTACAATATGTCTGTTTAAGATTTAAACAAAGTCAACCTAAAAGAAAATGATTTAGGTGTCCTAATCTCGAATGAGCTAAAATTTTCGAAACAAGTCACTTTTCATCACAAAAGGCAAATAAGGTTCTAAGATACATAAGTAGACAGTTTTGCTTTTAAATCGAAAGATATTATTATTCCTTTATAAAACGCTTGTAAGATCTTCTTTGGAGTATGCGATGCAATTCTAGTCTTCATATATGAAAGAGGACAATGAAATATTGGAAAATGACCAACGTCGAGCGACGAAATTAATTCCAGAACTTAGAAATAGATCGTAAATCAGACTAAAGAGCTTCAATTTACTTTCACTGGAAAATCGGTATCTAAGCGGCCAACTCATCATTGTTTTCCAAACACTAAACGGATTCACTAATATAGATTTTAGCACACTATTTGAGTTAGATAACAGAGCGGCGGCTAGAAATAACTTTTTAAAACTAGTTAACAAAGGATTTAACACTGCGATAGCCTAAAAAAATTTATAGAAAATATCCCACACTTGGAATACTTAGCATAGGAATGTTTTTCGAAACATTTCAGTAACTATTTTCATGAATAGAATCGATAAATATTACTTTAAAATATAAATATACAGAAATAAGAGTTGTTAAAGCAATTCTCTATCCATAAGCTCTCTTCCTCTTAATTTTCTTTCATCTCTGATTTCCACCCTTTTCCCTCTTTCTTGCACTAGTCTCGCGTCGATCTAACCACCTTTGCTAGTTCGTCATTCTTTAACTCTTAAAATACCACGCCTTGGAAACTCGAAGCTCCTTCATACCCCCAAAATTTAATTTCAAAAAGTCATCTGAAATTCACTTCTTTAAGAAGAAAATTTCCTATCAATGTAAAATATATAAAATAGGTACATATTTATCTTACCTGTCTTCCGGAAATTGCATTACAAGATGAGCTTTAAATGATCATATATAACCAATAATTCTTAACCACTGGATCTTATTTTCGTATGTCTCGTATGTATGTATATGTTTGTGGATATCTTCAATTCCGAGCCACGAACCACAGGGCTATACAGTAGCGAAAGCCCATCCAGCGACTCACCACAAGGCCTACGGCTTTACTTCGTTCAACGATAAAGTAGCATTTCCATTCGGTTTCCTCACCCATTTGGGAATTTGTATGTACGTTTATGTTTGCATTTGTGAAGGTAAGAAAGATTCATTGTATAGCAGATTTGAAATATAATATATGAATATATTTGGGGGGTAAGGTTTTATAGCTATGAACGCCGAAATAAAAACGACGAGCCGAGGGTTTTTTCAGTCTTTGTGATGCAGGTGCCAAACGAGTTGGAATGGTTGAACCATCAGCGTGAATTACAACGATCGGCATGTGTCGAATCAGGTCACTACAGGCCGTAATTTTCTGAACCTTAATTTAGAGCGAGGCAAATCGTGGAATTAGTACTGATGCCACTGTTTGTGTATCCATAGATCCAAATCGGTTCTTACGTTGGCCATAAATAGAAGGGGGATATAAAAAGAAATTGGTTGTCTGATTCGGCGAGATAAAGGAGGAAGGCGTCAAAGGAATTCTTTAATGTTGGGTAAATTGGTAAGGAACGGGACACTTAGGGATGAGAGGGGATTATTTCACCATAAATAGGATATTAGAAGACCTGACTTCCATTTATAATTAAAAAAATATAGGCCCTAAATGAATACGATTTATGGATTGATGCGAATGAAGTGAAATTATTCAAGTGATGGAAAACCTTTGAACACTGTAGTCTCATACTGTAGTTGAGTCACCTAAAGCAGAAGGTGACAAGTATGTGTATATGACTCGTCACATCTAATTGATAAGTGAGGAAAGAACGAGCAGTACAATCGAAAATGTGTGTGTGTACTTTTAGAAAATGCCAAAAATAAAAGGCAATTAAACTGATAGCCAATGGATGTACATAATTTGAGTGACAAAAAGTGGAGACTACTTGAAAGGGACGTATTTCTCCTGACCCTGGCCTGCTTGTGCAAAGAATGGTCCATCGCTGGTGACATACATCATCAGAATGGCCCATCGTGGGTGGCATCGTCAGAATGGCCCATCGTGGATGGCATCGTCAGAATAGCCCATCGTGGGTGGCATCGTCATAATCGCCCATCGTGGGCGGCATCGTCAGAATGACCCATCGTGGGTGGCATCGTCAGAATGGCCCATCGTGGGTGGCATCGTCAGAATGGCCCATCGTGGATGGCATCGTCAGAATAGCCCATCGTGGGTGGCATCGTCATAATCGCCCATCGTGGGCGGCATCGTCAGAATGACCCATCGTGGGTGGCATCGTCAGAATGGCCCATCGTGGGTGGCATCGTCAGAATGGCCCATCGTGGGTGGCATCGTCAGAATGGCCCATCGTGGGTGGCATCGTCAGAATGGCCCATCGTGGGTGGCATCGTCAGAATGGCCCATCGCGGGTGGCATCGTCCGAATGAGTACAGAAGTGCCATTAATCCCTGATTCATAGACAGCGGAAAATGAGCGCTTCAATTAAATGAACCACGGTGATGTGGGATAAACGAGCATGTGCCCAAGATACTGCTCATTAATCGCACTCCACTGGGGCATTAATTTCCTTAATACCGGTAGGCCAATAATTTCTTTAATTAGTGATGAGGACCTTAATTTCTTTAATTAGCAATGGGGACCTTAATTTCTTTAGTTACCGATGGGAGCCTTAATTTCCTCATTACTGATTGGGGTCTTAATTTCCTAATTACTGATGGGGGCTTGATTTCCTCACTTACCGATGTGAGCCTTATTTCCTTAATTACCGACGGGGGTCTTAATTTCGTAATTACCGATTGGGCCTTAATTTCCTTAATTACCGACGGGAGCCTTAATTACCTTAATTACCAATGGAGGCCTAAATTCACTTAATTACCGATGGGGCTCTAATTTACTTAATTATCGATGGAGGCCTTAATTTCCGATGGGGCCTTAATTACCCATAGCTCCTTAATTTCCTAAATTACGAATGGGGGCCTTAATTTCCTTAATTACAGATGGGCCTTAATTTTCTAATTACCGATTGAGGCCTCAATTTCCTTAATTACCGATGGAGGCCTTAATTTACTTAATTACCGCTGCGGCCTTATCGATGGAGGCCTTAATTTCCTTAATTTCCGATGGGGCCTTAATTACCCATAGCTTCTTAATTTTCTAAATTACGAATGGGGGCCTTAATTTCCTTAATTACAGATGGGCCTTAATTTTCTAATTACCGATTGAGGCATCAATTTCCTTAATTACCGATGGAGGCCTTAATTTCCTTAATTACAGATGAGCCTTAATTTTCTAATTACCGATTGAGGCCTCAATTTCCTTAATTACCGATGGGGGCCTTAATTTACTTAATTACCGCTGCGGCCTTATTTACTTAATTATCGATGGAGGCCTTAATTTTCTTAATTATCTATGGGTGCCTTAATTTCCTCAATTTCCTCAATTACCTATGAGACCTTAATTTCCTTAATTACCAACGGGGACCTTAATTTCCTTACTTACCTATTGGGGCTTTAATTTCCTTAATTACCGATGGGCCTTAATTTACTTAATTATCGATGGAGGCCTTAATTTCCTTAATTATCAATGGGGTCTTAATTATCGATGGGGGCCTTAATTTCCTTAATTACCAACGGGAACCTCAATTTCCTTACTTACCTATTGGGGCTTTAATTTCCTCAATTACCGAGGGGGCCTTAATTTACTTAACTACCGATGGGCCTTAATTTACTTAATTATCGATGGACGCCTTAATTTCCTTAATTATCAATGGGGTCTTAATTATCGATGGGGGCCTAAATTTCCTTAATTATGGATGGGGCCTTAACTTCCTCAATTAACTCTGGGGGCCTTAATTTCCTTAGTTACTGATCGCGGCCCTAATTTCATTAATTGTCGATGGGGGGCCTTAATTTCATTAATTACCGATGGAGGCCTTAATTTCCTTAATTACTGATGGGGCCCTTAATTTACTTAATTAACCATGGGCCTTATTTTACTTAATTACCGATATATGCCTTAATTTCCTTAATTACTAATGGGGTCTTAATTTCCTTAATTATCGATGGTGCCCTGATTTTCTTAATTACTGATGGGGGCCTTAATTTCCTCAATTACTGATGGGGGCCTTAATTTCCTCAATTACCGAGGGGGCCTTATTTTTCTTAATTACCGATAGGGGCCTTACTTTCCTTAATTACCGATGGGGGCCATAGTTTCCTTAATTACCGATGGATGCCTTAATTTACTTAATCACCCACGGGCCTTATTTTACTTAATTACCGATATATGCCTTAATTTCCTTAATTACTGATGGGGCCTTAATTTCCTTAATTATCGATAGGTGCCCTAATTTCCTTAATTGCGGATGGGGGCCTTAATTTCCTCAATTACCGATGGGGCCTTATTTTCCTTCATTACAGATGGGGGCCTTAATTTCCTTAATTACCGATGGGGGCCTTTGGGCTCATTTGGAAGTGAACGCCGGCCGAGTAATCGAAGAGGAACAATTGGATAAAAAAGGCTGTTGTTGAATTATCACTACTCTGCTACCCTGGCAATAAACCCTCCTTTCCACTTCATTGTCATGGTAATGAGCACATTTACTCCGTTACTATGGTGCTAAATACTGATACCAACCCTGTTGCAATGGTAAATGACACTTATTTCTACTCTGTTACCACGGTAAAAGGTAATGACGGTCAATATAATATCAAGAACAAGAGCACACATATTCACTTATAATGGCAATGGAACTGATGCCCATCCTGTTATCATGCTAAAGGACACTGATATTATGATAATGAGTACTGGTACTCTACTTTGTTAGGATGGAAATGAGTATTGATATTCAATTTTTTTACCATGGTAATGAGCACTCTGTCCTTGTAGTCCGGCTCTGCAGTGGGATCTGGGTTCATATATGAGGTTAGGGTGCGTTTACGCTCCTCCGGATCCCGAACGCGCCAACAATTTTCTTTTGTAGCCTCGTCGCTCTATGGACAACCACCCCTGGCGATAAGGGCAAACTACCATCACTTTACCCTATTTTGCATTTAATTCTACCCCCTCACTCTCCGCATATATCCTACCTCTATTTAATCAACATTTTCACATCCCTCTCACTCTCAGCTACTAACATTAGCATACAACTATGTACATATATATATCCATAAAACCCATTTATTACCGTTTCTTATCAATTTCACATCCATTTCCATCATTATTATTTGTAATTCTTTCAGGGCTCCTTGCATAACAAAGTAAACCGTTATTGCGACCTCATCTCCACCGTAACGTATATCAACCAAACTAACTCCGGGTATTATTTACCCGAACGTACACCTAAATTCCGCCATAAATACTGTCCATGCTACTCAATAGCTTACCACTCATTTGGATTCAATTTAAGTGATAGATTTATGAAAGTTTTGAAAGTATAATTTACCTTTTATCCAGTGATAACCCCAAGTGGAGTCCGTTTTTAGTGTGGAAGTTGGGAAGGCTGCGCAGAAAAATTCGCCTCCCGGTCTCTAGCTAGTCGTTTATGAGCCTTCCATTTGCAATGAGACAATTTCGCAGGAGTCTGGAACGCCTAAAATCATTCAAGTAACGAAAAACTTGCCATGATCGAAATTTATATTCATGCTAATGACAGTGGAATTAGGTTCGAGCCGGCTTAACATCTCTTCAACATTTAAAGTTGCCTTTCCTACGACTCATACCACAGTAATATCATACAGAACAGGAGGCGTTCTTCTTACTTCCCCTGATATATAATTCGCTACGACGCTCTTCTCCCATTTTGCGGATATGCTGATAAATTTGGCCTATTTAAACTCATAACCCCAAATCCAGTCGAACTCTGGTATTGAAATGGTACGGGCCGAAAGCTGAGAGGCCGCGCGTAGGTCTTGCTAAATTTGAGATTTAATCATTCAGTCCCGATAGGCCGAAGGAGTCGGGTCACGTTCTAAGGCATCCTTTCTATGTACTAAATAATTAATACATCTTTCAATTTATTGATTATGATTTCTCCTTAATGCCATTTACGAGTATGTATTAATTTCCCTTGTTTGAAAGGGTTCATAAAAGCCCCACCCAATTCATTTTCCCTGGAGCAGACAATTCAATGCCTCGTCGGTCGATCCCTACTCGTACTGAGATGCAGCTAATAAAGATTAATGGCGAGTGAACTTTCACTCTCCCTATACATACACTTTGATTTCTCCTAATTTCTTCACTTTCTTTACAAGATTTGTTTAAATATTGAACTGTTGAAAATTTCATTTTTCCTTGGCGGAAATTGCCTTTTAACGTCAAACGATCCCTACTCGAAGACGATCGAGAATTTTGCCAACACCGGAGATCAAGACAAAGACGAAGGCATCGACACAAACGAACACACAAACAACTTTACCAAACAGACAAACACTTTCATACAACACTACGCAAAAACAAATCAATAACGGAATACCTGATCTATCATAGAGCATAAAGGAACACTTGCAATAGACTAAGATCTGCACACAAAATTCACCCAAGTAATGGACTCTCAGATGATTCGTCAGGTGAAATATACCACACCATCTGCTCCAAATAAGGCCCAGTCTCAAGCTAAGCAAAACACCTACAGGCCTTGCCATCATACCACTCAATCTCAATGCTATGCACCCCTTCAAAAATCATGAACCATCTAGTCCTCAACAAAATCAGTTCACATAGCCCACTTCACACAGCTCCCTTGACATTGGACTCAACACCTACGTACATACTCACTTATATCATCCATCTTATACAAGAGGGTTTCGAATAACGCACCTGCACGCAGGACAGTAAAGGCAACATTAGACAAATCCACATCAACAAAATGCTAAACACCATACTTGAATCCAACTACAAAAAGAGGACTTGTTAACTTCGTCGCAGGTCAACAAGGACAAGTAATCCATAGCAGCAAACTCTCACGAATACTTTACATACACAATGGCGTGCCGCAGGGATTCATCCTATCTCTCACACTCTTCGACCTTCTTCTCACAAACATATTTCCCTAAAATCCCATCTTCATACTCTAGCTATGCAGAAGACGTCACCATCCTGGCCCAACACCTCAAGTTTACCCAAGGAGCTCGTACCTTACATCTCACCCTGGCATAACACCTCAAGTTTATCCAAGGAACTCGTACCTCACATCCTATCCTTGCCCAACACCTCAAGTTTACCCAAAGAACTCGTACCTTACATCCCATCCTGGTCCAACACCTCAGGTTTACCCAAAGAGCTCTTACATGACATCTCACCCTGACCCAACACCCCAAGTTTACCCAAGGTACTCGTACCTTACATCCCATCCTGGTCCAACACCTCAATTTTACCCAAGGAGCTCGTACATGACATCTCACCCTGACCCAACACCCCAAGTTTACCCAAGGAGCTCGTACCTTACATCTCACCCTGGCATAACACCTCAAGTTTACCCAAGGAACTCGTACCTTACATCCCATCCTGGCCCAACACCTCAAGTTTACCCAAAGAGCTCGTACCTTACATCCCATCCTGGCCTAACACCTCAAGTTTACCAAGGAAGCTCTTACCTCACATCCCATACTGGCCCAACAACTCAAGTTTACCTAAGGAGCTCGTACCTTACATCTTACCCTAGCCCAACAGTGCAAGTTTACCCAAGGAGCTCGTACCTTACATCCCATCTTGGTCCAAAACTGCAAGTTTACCCTAGAAGCTCGTACTTTACATCGTATCCTGGCCCAACACTGTAAGTTCACCCAAAGAGATCGTACGTGCCCTAAATCTCCCTCCTGACCCAACACTATAAATTCACCTGATGAGCTTGTATCCTAAATAGAAATCCTGAACCAACACTGTAAATTCACCCAATGAGTTTGTATCCCAAATAGAAAATCCTGGCCCAACACGGTAAATTCACCCAATGAGCTTGTATCCTAAATATAAATTCTGACCCATCCCTATAAATTCACCCAATGAGCTTGTATCCTTAATAGAAGTCCTGACCAACACTGTAAATTCACCCAATGAGCATGTATCCTAAATAGAAATCCTGACCCAATACTGTAGCTTGTATCCTAAATAGAAATCCTGACCTAACACATTAAATTAATCCAATTAATTTGTATTCCAAATAGAAAATCCTGGCCCAACATGTTAAATTCACCCAATGAGCTTGTATCGTAAATAGGAATTCTGACCCAACACTATAAATTCACCCAACCCAATGAGCTTGTATCCTTAATAGAATTCCTGACCCAACACTGTAAATTTACCCAATGAGCTTGTATCCTAAATAGAAAACCTGACCCAACACATTAAATTCACCCAATTAGTTTTTATCCCAAATAGAAAATCCTGGCCCAACACTATAAGCACAACACCCCAAGTTTACCCAAGGAGCTCGTACCTTACATCTCACCCTGGATTAACACCTCAAGTTTACCCAAGGAACTCGTACCTTACCTGGCTTGTACCTTACCTTGCTATTCTGACCTAACACTTGTAAATTAACCCAAGGAGCTCATACCTACATCGCTCCTTCTAGTCCAACACTCTAAATTCAAACAAGGGCTATCACCTTACCTCTATATCATGTGAAATTCAAGCCATCCTTGCCATTACATTAAACACCGCTACCGTTCCCCACCCAACATGCGCCCAACACAGAGATACTCAAAGAATTCCGTCCTCGTGTAACTAGGCCATCTCTGACCATAAAACCCTCTAAGCCTACAGCATAGGATCCACCTCCCTCATACCATTCCACCAGATATCAACCTCAGAAAAACAACCTTCCCACGGCACAAACGGGTCGTCCTGGAAATGCTCCGGTGCGGCCATCACCCTAAGCTTAACAATTATGTACAAATACCGTACTGGCATGACTGAGACAGATATCTGCTCTCGTTGCTACCAAGAAACCAACCCATGTTCAACACATTCGCAACATGCACTACACAAGTACAACAGAGACAAGTACAGATACAGGGAGTGTTGCATCTCTGGGGCCACTTAGTCCGGTCGGTGAAGTTCATCGAGGCAACTGGCCTCAGGGATTGACCCTAGCTGGGGAAGGGGGGGTAAGAAAACGAGCCCCGGAAGAGGGTGTAAGGTATTTAATGGGTACCAATGGTGCAGGATTGCGTACTCTCTGAGCTTAGACGCCCGTAGGTGGATAGCCGGCTATAGATCTTCCTCATATTTTCACTTCCCCCAAATTCACCACTTTGGGGGGGGGGGGAAATCTCTCTATGTAAACGTTCTGGCGTTGATGCCTTCGTTGGTTTTCGCTTCTTAGGTTAAACGAGAGGAAATGAACCGCTGATTAAGAATCAATGAAGGTTGATGAGGTTAGCTGTTTTTTTTGTTTTTATTTATATTTTTATATTATCTTTTAATTTATTATTTTTTTCTCTTTGTTATTCACGTCTCATTCTTTTCTCTAAATATTTACAGATTGTATTTTATTTCGTCCTAATCATAAGAACAAAATTATGTTATAAAACAAGGCCAACAGATCTCGTGCTCTCAATTATTTCAATTATTTTGATAAAAAAAGAAAGATTTTACTAACAAACGTTTTATCAATTAACCAGGCAATGGCTTCGCCCCCCCCCCCTTCCCCCCTACGAGGAGAGCTTGCGCTTCGCTACTAAGATTAAAATTTAAAATCTAAAAAAAAGCAGCCATGGTTAAATTTTTATAAGTTTTCTGAACTTCGCCAATTATAATAATTTTAAAAAGGAACTCTAAACTAAATTTTATGAACTTCACCATTTGTAATTCTTTGGGTTTTAAAAATTCACAAAATTTCGATACTTATATTTATTTCTGAACTTCACCATTTTGTTTTTTAATATTATAAAAGAATGATTAGAAATAAATTTGATAAAAAACATAAGTCATAACCAAACTAAGATGAAATTATTATTCAAATACTCAAAAAGTCCCCTTCTTAAATTATAGAGTTAGTGATGATGATGACAAACATATCCTCTGACCTTACGACCTTTAAAAACTTTCTAAAACTCATTGAAAAGTAAAGTGATTATTATCCAACCGACCGACATACTAACTAATATAGAGTCGCGACTAAAAATTCCGAAAAGTTTCAAAATCCTTCTTTGGTGAAAGTATTGCCATTTTAAGTTTCTGCTCTCGCGTTAAGACGACAACGACGCGTTCAGATTCATGTCGTTCCATCTACCGACCAATTCCCGTTGGTAAACTTTTTAACCAGTAACTAACCATTACAAAAAGTTTAAATGTGAGTATAGTGGGTGTAAAAGGAAAGTTTTCGAAGTAAATTGACTTTAAGTTGGAAATTTGATCCTTCTGAACTGTGTAGTTGTTGTGAATTTGAGCTAAGAACGATTATAGAAATGATTTATACTCGTATGGTTTTTACTTATTGGGGAATAGGATTGAGTTCCATGTGGTAGGAGAAGAATGGCTAGTCGATTGTTCTTAGACTATTTCCTAATAGAATTTCCATTCCTTTCGATGGATGGTCAACTTTTGAGCATTTACGACGGGAATAATCTCGGAATTGCTTAATATGGTAAGCTATGGTCATATGGTCATAAAATAGGAATTGATTGGCTATAGTTTAAAACTGTGCAATGACAGTAGAGGATTTTATTTAGCATCGACCCATTGAAACACCAAAATTGCCTCCACTTGGACATGGGAAGTTTACACTATTTGAGAACCTTTGAACTAGAAACAGGAAAACATTATCTTTTATTTTGTCTAATACTTTCAATAATTACCGCAAATTTGTTTGTCACGCCGCAATACAAAACAACACTACCCAAGAACTCGTATTAGTTTTAATATGGTATCTTTTGAATATCTGAATATTAAGAGGGTAAAACTTCAATGGTATTTACTCCTTCACGCCTTTCTGAGCCCGTTTGAGGCTTTCACTATCTTGATTTCTTTGCCAACAGCTCTGGACTGACAAAAAACCCCTGGGTCTTCCTAAGTAACCCAAATTGGGGGATTCGAACCGTTTCTCTGTCCCATATTCTCTATTCAATCTATAACAACTGTGTTGGACCTACTCAGCACCTCTTAATATTAGCCTTGCCAATCGTTTGTATTAGTTAAGACTCTATGTCAATTGATCATTCTGTACCCACCTAAGGATTGACTCCACATACTTTGTTAAGAGAAAAAACCATTGCCCCAAGCAACTCTTCATGGGGCTAGGTAGAACGCAAGCAACTCTTCATGGTAATAGGGAGAACGCAAGCAAGTAACTCTTCGTGGTACTCAGGAGAACGCAAGCATTTTTTCATGGGACTGAATAAAACGCAAGCAATTCTTCATAGTATTGGGTAGAAGGCAAGCATCTCATGGTACTGGGTAGAAAGCAACTCTTCATAGTACAGAATAAAAGGTAAGTAACTCTTCATGCTACTGTGTAGAACGCAAACTACTCCTTATGGTATTGGGTAGAACGTAAGTGTCGTAGGTCAGGTAGATTTCACTGACCTTCGATTGCCCGTCCTAGACGCGGGGGGAGGAGTCCCCTTCAAGTATGGGGGATATTCGAGTGCGTGTCTTAAGTTGGCCGACTTAGAAAATAGATCAATTGCTTTTTGTGTTGTCCTGGGATTTAAACAAGAGAAACAAAAATAATCTTCACTATTATACAACAAATAACAGAATTTAACAATAATTTGTACACTATGGGAAAACTAATCGTTTAGCAAAGAAACTAATTTACAATGAAATGGTTCAACACAACCTATAGGTAGCACAATATTTACCCGAGTGAAAAAGGGAGGAGATTAGAGAGTGAAGCTTCGTAGTCGGGAAGCATCACGCCTCTTCAACAGTGATCAAGAAAACGGTAATAGGCTTACGATTTTCCAAGAAGGGGGAGGGGCTTCAAGTGGTGGTTCGAGGGAGCATCCTTGCAGGGCAACGAGCGAAGCGAGTATTACTGAAAGAGTCCTTACGTCCTTGACTGACGTAGTTATGAACAACTGGTTTCTTGCCTGCGAGTCCTTAGAGTAACAAGAATACGGGTATAAACGAGCGTGTCTGTCCTTTCTTTTATATTCAGTTATTTAATTAGAATTTAATCAATTAAATATCAGATCAATTGGAACGGCCATTGTTTATTGTTTGCTCTAGCTGTAATTCCATGCATCAAAGCCATGGGGCATTGAAATTATTATTACTTTGATCTTGTTTACAAGCAAATGTGCAATATCAGTAAAGGAGGCTGATTGCTACAGTGCGGAATGTCAAATTATCATATAACTATACAATTCTTGTCCAAATACATAGCTAAAATTAAAAACAAATACATTCAATCAACTTTTGAAAATAGAATATTCATGATTGTCTTTAAACCAAATTTCCTAAACTTTTCCGAAGTAGACCGGTGATTTTTGTAACAATTTCGTTTCGACCCCACCCTCCTAGTGCATCTAACAAAGTATGTATGGCCTGCTAGTCGTAATTATCAAAAAAATCCTATATATAATAAAATACAAACTTTTAAAAGTCCAAAATATCATATTTTGGCTTTTTATATATTCAGCGTGTTTACGAACTTCTGCTTAAGGGAATAAATATTTAATAAATGAGCGTCATTCAATTCTACACAGGTGAACAAAGTTAAAATTACAAAATGTAATTAAAAATCCTATTTAAAAGAAAGTGGGCCAAATTCTCTACTTTGTTTCTATTTAAGGAAAATTACATTTAAAAACACCCGAAACTCTTAAATGAGACGTCAAACGCTATTCTTATTGGCTACTTCGCTGCAGCATCTAAATAATATTTAATTATATTTTGCTGACAAAATGCAGGGAAAAAAATTAAAAAGAAAAAACACATAAAAACATCTTGCAGCGACATCTGAAAACAATGGAACCGTACCAAATACTTCTGCTACACTGTTGCCAGAATCTAACAGTAAGTCAAGCTACTACATTTGTCATAAGAACAAGGAATGAAAATTAAGAATTACATGACATTAATTCATAATCCTTAGCCAAGACTGTCTATCTTTATCCCTTTACCACCCGTTTATTGCCCAGCACGATAGAGCATTTATAAATTCTCGCTATGCAATTAATGAAAAAAAATACGATGCTTCAAAAAATACTTGAACCAAAATCTACCCTTATATCATACTACAGCGACATTTTAAAACCAACAGGTCTAGAAACAAACCAATAGCAATATATTAGAAAAGCTAATTAAAGTTTATGATGATAGCACAATTCTACTAGGTAAAAGAGAAACCACTGCCTCAGACACAGAGCCGTAGCAACCTTCACGGTCGATCAGATCATCAAAAAGTAGAACGACCGCGAGGTAAACTTAGTCCAGGACGTCTCTTAGGTCCGCTACGTGTCCACGACACAGCACCCGGCCTCAGCGATGATGCTCGGCGTCGTAGCTTCGAATGGCGAAAGGATGGACCCGCTGTGTTTCGCGACCGATTACAAGCTCATGATGGCCGATTACAAGGAAATCTTGGCTACGAAAGTCCTGCTCTGGGTAAGAAAGATTACGAAGAAGGCGGACTACGTCTTTCAGCAGGACGGACGGTTTCCCTTCCCCAAACGGCCAAGACCGTTCAAGAGTGGTTGGGGTCGCACATGAACTTCTGGTCGAAGGAATTTTTTCCGCCGCAGTCACAAGACCTCAGTCTCCTCGACATCAACTTGTGGGTGCATGTCGGGGGCAAGGCCTGCAGGATCCGCCCCAGTAACGTCGATGAGCAGAAGTCCCCCGAAACCGCGCGTGGGCCAGTATGAGAAAGGACCTCGTCCACGATGTGTGCGCGTCCTTCAGGACTCGCTTGTAGGGTGGCCATATTGATTAATATTACATTTGAAAACACAATAATATGTTAAAACAATAAAAACGTGTCTATCTAATTAATATTTTAAGCAAGAATAGCCAGGTTTTTAAAACTAGATTTATTGGCCAAACACCAGGTAAAAGGACAGTGAGTTTGTTAGGAGATTTAAGTTCTCATTGCGGATTTTATAATATCAGAATATTTATTATTTCTTTTGCCTCTCTTTTATTCTCTTTAGTCTGAAGTAATCTAGCTTTGTTTTCTAAATTTTTCTCTAACTCTATAATTTAAGAAGGGGATTTTTTTAGTATTTGAATAATAATTTCATCTTAGTTTGGTTATGACTTATGGGGGTTTTTTTAGCAAATTTATTTCTAATAATTCTTTAATAATATCAAAAAACAAAATGGTGAAGTTCAGAAATAAATATAAATGGTAAAGTTCAGAAAATATATTTTTATATATCTTTTTCTATTGTATAACGTGATATTTTGAAAGGGGGGAAATTTAGTTTAGAGTTCTTTTTTAAAATTATTATAATTGGCGAAGTTCAGAAAATTTATACAAATTTAACCATGGCTGCTTTTTTTTAGAGTTTAAATTTTAATCTTAGTAGCGAAGCCATTGCCTGGTATTTATTAAAAAAAAACAAGGATCCAGAAACCTTCCTGAGGAATGGCACTAGTGACCGATGCCTATGGTGAAATATTTCCATTGAGTGTAACTCTCTGCATACCATTTTCCAGCCAGTAATTTTCCTGGCCTACTCTATACCCTAAAAGTTATGTCATAGCTTTCCTTCTTTCGAAAATAATTGTATTCATGAGATCAAATTTTGCTTTACTCATTTTTACGGGCCAGTAGCTATTTCCTTCTGATAAAGATGAATAAAACTTTCGAATAAACATAAAAATAACATTAAAATCAGCCATGCCTGAATTTTAATAAACTTTTTGAACCTAACCATTTGTAATTATTTTTTTCTAACAAATTTTTAAGACATTCGATAATACTATTTATTTTTTCTGAACTTCGCAATTTAGTTTTTTCAAACTCTAAAGGAAATATTAGAAAGAACTTGGGTAAAACTTAAAATATACCAAACTAAAACGCACGTTAAAAGCTTGCAACATAAACCCGACTCACCTTGAAGAAATAGTAGAGGACAGACCAACTTGGCGGCGTACTATCACGGAGAGGATACAACACCTGGAATCAGAGAGACGTAGGAGAAGGGACCAATCCCGAGCTGCAAGACACCAACGGTACCTAATCATCCCAGATGCGGACCATAACTGCCAGTAATGTGGAAGGGGCTTCCTGATAAAATCAGGTTTGCTCAACCACATGCCTGCCCATGACGGGAGAGAGGAGAGAGGTCGTCGTCGTTTCGACGGACACCGATAAACTAAAGCTAAGTTCTTGTAAGGATTGGCGAAGCCGCTCCTCTTGTTTTACTATAAATCCGATTGTCTTCTTTGCGCTCATTGAAGTTTCGATATGTCGACACTATGTGTTTAATAGACTCTGCTGCTAGAGTCACTGCTGTTACATAGGTATTTCCATTACGAAAAAATTCCATAAATGAAATTTCGCACAAACTCAAAGTAGCATCATTAATTGTGAATTCATTAGAGTTGGGGTGATTTTCGACGTCAGGTGAAGCATTCACCAAGCGAAAACAAGGAAGCGAAGGATTAGGATGATATGAGGAGAATTTGATGATCGGGGCTGATATTGTTTAAGACAAACTAGTCGGTCCTTCTAAATTGGATGGTGTTAAAAATGGATTGAAGGATGAGGAGGTCGTTTGACTTAAGCAGGATAATGTTCCTAGCCATGTCTACAAGTTCTCTAAGAATAAGGATTTGTAGGAGACTCAATTATGGACAGGCCTCCAAACAATTGCGATATAAATCTAATAGAAAACTTACGGACATTCCTGGAGATGTTTACGGAAATGGCAACCAATTAACAACAAAATGACCTAATAGAAGCCACCCCAGATGTCGCAGAGAATGTTTCTGCTGATTGCTTACCAATTTTGACATCATCAGTAGACAGCAGATTGTTAAAATTATTCAGAAGGGTTCCATTGTTCAGGAGCTCTTGAACAGTTCTTTTCCTCAGCGAGAATAACCCCACCCAACCTGTGGGTTACCCTTCATTGGGATAGGTCTCCGGGAGCACAACCCCGAATGATAAAGCTTTGAGTGGGGTCCCACATTGGGTGGCTTTCGACAAACAGGAGGATGTCCGGCAGACCTCTGCACCCTCTCACAGTCGATGGTCGTCCTGATGAACCCTGGCCACCATCAATTCTGTGCGAGGCTACGCTGTGGGGATAGGCCCAGGGCAAGCTCCTCTCCACATTAATCCACTCACGGCGCAAGAACAGCTCTACCCATCTTTCATCTTTTTCTTTTCTCATCTCTTATTAAATCATCCCCTTCACACACTCATCCCTTCATTAACCCTTTATCATCATACCCATAAATTCATCTCCATTTTCATCGAGTGAAGCTTGAGCCGTCTTCGTAGTCGAAGGACAGCCTTAAGAAGGAGAAGAATAGAATACAATTTTTTTACTGAAATATTGAAGTCATTTTTTATGGCAGGGGTCCACGGCTTCATTCTTATTTCCTATTTCTTCGAGAAAAAAGTGAGGCGAGAAGTAATTGAAGTTAAAGAGGAAATTTGGAGGAAAAACTGGAGCATTTTTACCTAATGGAGAAAAACTTACATTTATTATTACTCATCTATTTCCAGGTGAAATTTGATTATAATTTAAAGAGCGATGCTCGGAAATTCAACGAATCCATTATTTTTACCAATATCAAGTCAATAATAATAATTAGCAAAGTTTAAAGTTTGCTGGTTTCACTCCTCCTATCCCCACCGCGAAGCCCAGTCGTCAGTTTTGACGGCACGGGCAATATAGTAAATATTAATAAACATAAGAAAGGAGTACGCAAAAGGCTAATCAATGGCTTATAATAGGCATCTCTTGGTGCCATCACCCAGTTGATTTCCACCTAGTATCCTCATCTATAAATCTATCCAGTCTATTCTTAAAACTCCGCAGGGAGGAGGCTTCTATCGTATGACTAGTGAGCCTATTCCTTTCCTCTACCACTTGATTTGTAAACCAATTTCTACCAATTTCTTTCCTAAACTTAAAATCGTCGAGCTTAAACCCATTATTAAGTCTCCTATCCTGTTCACTAAAAATAAAAACCTTACCTATTTTCCCTCTATCATAACATTTTGCCAACTTGCAGTTCTCTATCAAGTCCCCTCAAACTATTATTCTTTCTAATGTAAGAAGATTTAGTCTCTTAAGCCTTTCGCCATAACGTAAGTTCCTCAACCCATAAATCATCTTAGTCATCCTGCTTTGCACACACTCAAGCCAACCAATATCAATCCTATAATATGATGACCAAAATTGCACCACATAGACAAGATGAGCCCTAACTAATGCCAGGTACAGTTTCGAAATGACATCAGCACTCCTATTACTTACCGTCCTCTTATTTAATGCTGAGACCTCAATCAAGTTCCCTCGAACGCTTATCCTTTCTAACGGAGGTAGATTTAGTCTCATAAACCTTTCATCATAAGGTAAGAAAGATCCTCAACCCATGAAGCAACTTAGTCATGCTTCTTTGGAATCTCAGTGTTATAATCACCACATAACACTTTGTTGTCTATGGAATCTCGAATGTTTTTTTATTCGGGGAGGGGGGGGGGGTTAACACAGATGACATTTGTTTTTTTTTAAAATAATAGTTTCGTCATTCATTTAGAATTCCTTTTAACTAAAACACCAACGGAACTTTGTATTTATATATTAATTAATTATTTATCCGTCTCTAAACCCATCCATTCTCTTCCACTTTAGCAGCTCTGCAGCTACATAAATATATATATATATATATATATATATATATATATATATATATATATATAAAATTTGTATAAAAAGTCTTCAAAAACAATTGACAACATTTACACGCACAGCTAACGCTTCTAAATATTCTGCTTGTGAGACTAAAATATTCACTTGTGCTCTCGCCTTCTCCACCTCAAGGTCAATTGAATTCTTTCTCCATATAATTCTTAGAGTTAACAGAAAAAACACTGTATAATTCCTTATATTTTCTTTTCCAGACTCTCTATACATTTTCCCTTTTAACCATCGTGACTTTAATAGTTACAATTACATTTTAATTATTTTCAATTACATTTACACACAATTCGTAATTGCAATGATTTCAATTATATTTACCCACATTTCGTGATTTTAATTACATTTACCCACATTTTGTGATTTCAATTACATTTATTTACCCGCAATTCGTGATTTCAATTATTTTAATTACATTTTAATTAATTACCTATCTAGCTTACGCCAAGTTTAGTCACGACAAAAATTCAGTGTTAAACTCAGGTTCGTTTTGTATAATTAAATTCAAATTCAACCAATATAATTTCGAATATGTTCCATTCTTGTTAATCTATAATAATATATATTTTCTTCTGTCCTCATTGTATTTCATCCGTTCCTTAACGATTTCGTGTTAACCGTTCAACCATTAAGCCTAACTTCGCCATAAGATTAGCCGCTCGAGCAATTTTTTACGATTCAATAACTCTTCTCAAAAACTTATAGATATAGGTTTGTTGTGAAGTTTATATCTAGGTTCATAACTACGATGGCCCTATATCTATATCACCACCATGTTTTTCAGCAAGATTTGTTCCATTTCTCGTTCCGCATTTTCTTTCTGTGTTAAAGTTTTTATAACTTTCATAACACCCTATTTGACATGATCAAATCCACTCCTGTGATTTAGTTTGAGTACGAATCAACCATCTGATAAATATTCTTATCGAGCAATCACTTTATTCCAAATCGACAAGTAGTGTATACTGATATTTTTTCATCTCTCTTAACAAATTTTATGGCAGAGAGTTACTCGTTTGTTTTCACTTATTAGTTTTTAATAATAAAATAGTTTTTAAGGAATAATTAAAGGGCTGCAAGTTTTAAAAGGGATATTTCGGGCAAAATGTCGGAGGGAGCGACATATTCATGATTTCGAGGCAACGTTTGCGATTGGAAAATCCACTTGGAATTAATTACCCCACCGAGAGATTATTTCTGATCCCTCCGGAACGTTATAAACTTCACCTCGAACCCTAAAATAGCCACTGGATCGTAAAATGAACAAAAAACATCCTTTTAATATCATTTTTTCCCTATCCCAATAGAGTTAACCAAAACCCTTTGGAGCTCAAACACGCTCGTTTCCCCAAGCGAAAATGTAACTCGCCATAATTGAACAAAATAATGATTAAATACAAAAATGATACTGTTATGCAGCAATTAGCAAGCTCCCATGAAGCCAGAATACCCAGATATTCCATTAAGGGCAATAAGTCAAAATATTTTGCTATTAACGACCTTGTGAGAGGTTTGGACTTCTCTCTCTCTCTCTCTCTCTTTAGGACTCAACTCGACAACTTAGAAATCACGAAATCGCTCCTTCCATCGTGACTATGATTTTCCCAAGTTCCGCTTTTTTAGATACAGCTTTGTATCTATACCCTAGGTAATGCTCGCCGTAGGACCAATGGAATCATCCGCTAATAGCGTCACCTCCGACAAAAATGAATTAAAAAGCCCAAGGGATGCAGCTCTGTTCCATGCTTGCATTCTTGATACAAGTATGAAGATCTCACCGCTGAACCAGCGTGTTATTAGTCTCATGTAGGGAAGAGAGAGGCAAGTCTCCCCCAAATTTATATGGAGATTAGAGATTGATACTAGTGTGGACCTAAACAAGGTGTGGAGTTGGATTAAAAGGTAGAGAAAAGAGTGGAGTTCTATGGTGAGGGGTAAGGACATAAATTAGATATAAAGGGAATTCTAAAGAGAAAGGAGACGGTGAAGCAGAATTTATTCAAGAAAAGCGGGTCAGTTTTCATCTAAAAGAGCCACTCACTGGAGATCACAACCCTTGGGCACTTTGGTACAATGGAAGTGGCCCATAGACTGTAATCTATGAGAATGGGAGTCGCTAGGGCTTATGTAGTCTTTGAAAATTGATCGAATGACACATTCTAGAAGAGAGCTTGATTCGAGTCATCTTATATACATATAAACCCCTTCGAATTGGCCCCGTAAACAAAACTTTAACGATCTGGAAGAGATAATGACGATATGCGAGGAACATTTGAAGACCTGCTCAACTTCAGTATTCCGGGTTGCATTTTTAATTCATTCAAAGTAAAAACCACCAAAGTTATGACAAAATTTTAGTAGTTTAATTAATCTTCCCAAATCCTTTAAATTTACGTGAATTATATACGCAAAAGTTCTGTTACACACGGGATTTTTTATCTTTCGAGATGTTTACTTGTGAAAAGAGTAAGTTCCGTAAAACAAACTTAAAGTTCTATTTTTCCCGGCAGATGTCAGTAAAACGCATTTTCCATCGTTTGCAGGTGTATCGAGATAGAAGTGAAAAGAACCGAGATCGCTGCTCTCCAGCGCGCGAGCCACAACAAGTTGGACATCGCCAAGCCTCTCAACGTCACCGGGATAACCGTTCAGAGAGTCGTGCAGAGCCTCAAGAACGGGAAGACCTCAAAGATTGACCTCGTTCAAGCAGAACTCAAGTTGTCAACCGTTTGGCTGTGAGCATGGCCATCGTTCAAAATGAATGCGGTCGCAAAGGAGAAGAACAATTTGAAGGCCACAGTGCCTAGGGCCGTTAAGGAGGAGGGTGGCAAGACCTTGAGCTGCGTGGACAGGCCTCTGCTCACAGATTATATGCGAGAACAACGTCGGAAGCGCTGTCGTCGCCTTCTCAACAACTTGAAGAGTCAAAGCAATCGAATTCTCTTTTTTTTCTGATGAAAAAACCTTCCCGGTTGATCCGACCATCAATCAGCAAAACGACCGCGTGGTAAGATTCAGCCAGGACGTCTCCGAGGTCCGCTGAGCAAATGCTCAGCGTCCTGTGATTTGCGGTCTGTTGCAGGCTCGCCGCGGTCGATTACAGGGAGAGAAAGGTCACGAAGAGGGTGGACTACGTCTTTCAACAGGACGGTGCCCCAGCACAAACGTGCAAAACAGTGCAAGAGTGATTGGGGTCGGACATGAACTTCTGGTTGAAGGACTTTTGGCCAACGCAGTAGCCCCACATCAACCTCCTTGACTACAACGTGTGAGCACATGCTGAGTGCAAGACCTGCAAGGTACGTAACAGCAACGTCGACGAGCTGAAGTATTCCGTCAACCACGTGTGGGACAGGATGTAGAAGGACTTCGTCCGCAACTTGGGCGCAGCCTTCAGGTCTCGCCTGGAGCGCCTGCTCGCAGCCGAGGCCGTCCACATTGATTAATATTACAATTTTAACACATATTTATGTGTTAAAACAATAAAAACGTGTTTTCATCAAAACTATCATCGTATCCTATGCTGAGAACGTCATAACGAGTGTAACAGGACTTTTGCATTATCCAGTATATGTGCACTCCCACCTCCACGTGATGGGGCAATGAGGGTGCGCTATTCACTAGACATCAGTTGTACTATAGGTGACCATAATGTGCCTGACACCACTTTGTGGGGGTAAAAAGAGAAAAAAAACGCCTCTTTCGTATTATGGATTTGAACCCGCATTGGTAGATGGATGGGAAGGGTTTATTTACCCTTTGCCCCAACCGCAGAGGACTTGTTAATTCCCAAGCCTTAAGGGGTCTTGGGTGTAGCATGTACCAACGTGGTGCAACTGTTATCCTAAGGATTTCCTGCCCTTCTGACCCCAACACCAGCCAAAATATCGGCTAAACATCTACACATCTTCACTTCCTTCATCCTCACTGATTTACATCTCTCCTGTGTGAGATGCCCTTGATGGTTGTCGCTTTAAAAAACAAACAAACATGCCTTCGTTCATGCTCTCTTCCCCCAAATAAGGGTACTAGTGGGAAGGTGAGTACTCCTAGTGAGCGAGGAAAATGGAAGGGGGAGCTCAGACGAAGGAAATAAGGAATGATCGTGATTGGGAAGAAAAATGTTGCCATGACAACGCGTTAATCGGTCAAATGGCGCGGCGTTTTTCGAATTACCCAAAGAAGAAGACTCATTAAATAGCCGTGGCCCCCCACAGGGGGGCTCTACCTTTATAGTGAGGGTTAGACAAGTTAAGGAAAGTTACATGCCCGCCCATTTAGAGCGCCACGGGTAGTCTCCTCTATAAGCTAACTCGGTTTAATGGCTTATACACAACTTTATATTCCCTGATCTCATTACTTCGTCCGGAATCAAATTCACAAACGTTCTAAAGGAGATGCCCAACTTTGTTTCTATTTTAGGTGTCAAATATTAATGGGTGTATTTCGAGTTTGCATTACAACGATGGAAATAAATCCAAATATTCCGTTCAAATTATTGAATCTGAGTTTTATCGCAATGATTTGAATGACCCCTATGTTAATAAAGACACCCTAAATTCCTTCTTTTACTTTCTAATTGCCCCTCGCCAGGTCCAACCGACCATCTCATCTCGATCAAATGATTTGAATGACCCCTATGTCAATAAAGACGCCCTAAATTCCTTCTTTTACTTTTTAATTACCCCTCGCTAGATCCATCCAACCGGTTCGTCTCGATCAAATGATTTGAATGACCACTACGTCAATAAAGACGCCCTAAATTCCTTCTTTTACTTTCTAATTACCCCTCGCCAGGTCCAACCGACCAGCTCGTCTCGATCAAATGATTTGAATGACCCCTATGTCAATAAAGACGCCGTAAATTCCTTCTTTTACTTTCTAATTACCCCTCGCCATGTCCAACCGACCATCTCATCTCGATCAAATGATTTGAATGACCCCTGTGTCAATAAAGACGCCCTAAATTCTTTCTTTTACTTTCTAATTACCCTCGCCAAGTCTACCTGACCGGCTCGTCTCGATCAAATAATTTGAATGACCCCTGTGTCAATAAAGACGCCCTAAATTCCTTTTTTTACTTTCTAATTACCCGTCGCCAGGTCCAACCCACCGGCTCGTCTCGATCAAATAATTTGAATGACCCCTACGTCAATAAAGACGCCCTAAATTCCTTCTTTTACTTTCTAATTCCCCTTCGCCAGGTCTAACCGACCGGCTCGTCTCGATCAAATGATTTGAATGACCCCTACGTCAATAAAGACGCCCTAAATTCCTTCTTTTACTTTCTTATTACTCCTCGCCAGGTCCAATCGACCAGCTCGTCTCGATCAAATGATTTGAATGACCCCTGTGTCAATAAAGACGCCCTAAATTCCTTCTTTTACTTTATAATTACCACACGCCAGGTCCAACCGACCGGCTCGTCTCGATCAAATGATTTTAATGACCCCTACGTCAATAAAGACGCCTGAAATTTCTTCTTTTACTTTCTAATTACCTCTCGCCAGGTCTAACCGACCAGCTCGTCTCGATCAAATGATTTGAATTGCCCCTATGTCAATAAAGACGCCCTAAATTCCTTCTTTTACTTTCTAAT
Source organism: Ceratothoa steindachneri (assembly GCA_963969495.1). Lineage (NCBI taxonomy): Eukaryota > Metazoa > Arthropoda > Malacostraca > Isopoda > Cymothoidae > Ceratothoa > Ceratothoa steindachneri. Next base: position 121,619,691 of record OZ018327.1, read on the forward strand.
TACCCCTCGCCAGGTCCAACCGACCGGCTCGTCTCGATCAAATGATTTGAATGACCCCTACGTCAATAAAGACGCCCTAAATTCCTTCTTTTACTTTCTAATTACCCCTCGCCAGGTCCAACCGACCAGCTCGTCTCCATCAAATGATTTGAATGACCCCTGTGTCAATAAAAACGCCCTAAATTCCTTCTTTTACTTTCTAATTACCCCTCGCCAGGTCCAACCGACCAGCTCGTCTCCATCAAATGATTTGAATGACCCCTGTGTCAATAAAGACGCCCTAAATTCCTTCTTTTACTTTTTAATTACCCCTCGCCAGGTCCAACCGACCAGCTCGTCTCGATCAAATGATTTGAATGACCCCTACGTAAATAAAGACGCCCTAAATTCCTTCCTTTACTTTCTAAGTACCCCTCGCCAGGTCCAACCGACCAGCTCGTCTCGATCAAATTATTTGAATGACCCCTATGTCAATAAAGACGCCGATAATTCCTTCTTTTACTTTCTAATTACCCCTCGCCAGGTCCAACCGACCAGCTCGTCTTGATCAAATAATTTAAATGACCCCTGTGTCAATAAAGACGCCCTTAATTCCTTCTTTTACTTTCTAATTACCCCTTGCCAGGTCCAACCGACCAGTTGGTCTCGATCAAATGATTTGAATGACATCTGTGTCAATAAAGACGCCCTAAATTCCTTTTTTTACTTTTTAATTACCCCTCACCAGGTCCAACCGACCAGCTCGTCTCGATCAAATGATTTGAATGACCCCTACGTCAATAAAGACGCCCTAAATTCCTTCTTTTACTATCTAATTACCCCTCGCCAGGTCCAATCGACCGGCTCGTCTCGATCAAATGATTTGAATGACCCCTACGTCAATAAAGACGCCCTAAATTCCTTCTTTTACTTTCTAATTACCCTCGCCAGGTCCAACCGACCAGCTCGTCTCCATCAAATGATTTGAATGACCCCTGTGTCAATAAAGACGCCCTAAATTCCTTCTTTTACTTTATAATTACCACACGCCAGGTCCAACCGACCGGCTCGTCTCGATCAAATGATTTGAATGACCCCTACGTCAATAAAGACGCCTGAAATTCTTTCTTTTACTTTCTAATTACCTCTCGCCAGGTCTAACCGACCAGCTCGTCTCGATCAAATGATTTGAATTGCCCCTATGTCAATGAAGACGCCCTAAATTCCTTCTTTTACTTTCTAATTACCCCTCGCCAGGTCCAACCGACCGGCTCGTCTCGATCAAATGATTTGAATGACCCCTACGTCAATAAAGACGCCCTAAATTCCTTCTTTTACTTTCTAATTACCCCTCGCCAGGTCCAACCGACCAGCTCGTCTCCATCAAATGATTTGAATGACCCCTGTGTCAATAAAAACGCCCTAAATTCCTTCTTTTACTTTCTAATTACCCCTCGCCAGGTCCAACCGACCAGCTCGTCTCCATCAAATGATTTGAATGACCCCTGTGTCAATAAAGACGCCCTAAATTCCTTCTTTTACTTTTTAATTACCCCTCACCAGGTCCAACCGACCAGCTCGTCTCGATCAAATGATTTGAATGACCCCTACGTCAATAAAGACGCCCTAAATTCCTTCCTTTACTTTCTAATTACCCCTCTCTAGGTCCAACCGACCAGCTCGTCTCGATCAAATGATTTGAATTGCCCCTATGTCAATAAAGACGCCCTAAATTTCTTCTTTTACTTTCTAATTACTCCTCGCCAGGTCCAACCGACCAGCTTGTCTCGATCAAATGATTTGAATGACCCCTGTGTCAATAAAGACGCACTAAATTCCTTCTTTTACTTTCTAATTACTCCTCGCCAGGTCCAACCGACCGGCTCGTCTCGATCAAATGATTTGAATGACCCCTGTGTCAATAAAGACGCTTTAAATTCCTTCTTTTACTTTATAATTACCACACGCCAGGTCCAACCGACCGGCTCGTCTCGATCAAATGATTTTAATGACCCCTGTGTCAATAAAGATGCCTGAAATTCCTTCTTTTACTTTCTAATTACCTCTCGCAGAGTCTAACCGACCAGCTCGTCTCGATCAAATGATTTGAATTGCCCCTATGTCAATAAAGACGCCCTAAATTCCTTCTTTTACTTTCTAATTACCCCTCGCCAGGTCCAACCGACCAGCTCGTCTCCATCAAATGATTTGAATGACCCCTACGTCAATAAAGACGCCCTAAATTCCTTCTTTTACTTTCTAATTACCCCTCGCCAGGTCCAACCGACCGGCTCGTCTCGATCAAATGATTTGAATGACCCCTACGTCAATAAAGACGCCCTAAATTCTTTCTTTTACTTTCTAATTACCCCTCGCCAGGTCCAACCGACCAGCTCGTCTCCATCAAATGATTTGAATGACCCCTGTGTCAATAAAGACGCCCTAAATTCCTTTTTTTACTTTTTAATTACCCCTCACCAGGTCCAACCGACCAGCTCGTCTCGATCAAATGATTTGAATGACCCCTACGTCAATAAAGACGCCCTAAATTCCTTCTTTTACTATCTAATTACCCCTCGCCAGGTCCAATCGACCGGCTCGTCTCGATCAAATGATTTGAATGACCCCTACGTCAATAAAGACGCCCTAAATTCCTTCTTTTACTTTCTAATTACCCCTCGCCAGGTCCAACCGACCAGCTCGTCTCCATCAAATGATTTGAATGACCCCTGTGTCAATAAAGACGCCCTAAATTCCTTCTTTTACTTTATAATTACCACACGCCAGGTCCAACCGACCGGCTCGTCTCGATCAAATGATTTGAATGACCCCTACGTCAATAAAGACGCCTGAAATTCTTTCTTTTACTTTCTAATTACCTCTCGCCAGGTCTAACCGACCAGCTCGTCTCGATCAAATGATTTGAATTGCCCCTATGTCAATAAAGACGCCCTAAATTCCTTCTTTTACTTTCTAATTACCCCTCGCCAGGTCCAACCGACCGGCTCGTCTCGATCAAATGATTTGAATGACCCCTACGTCAATAAAGACGCCCTAAATTCCTTCTTTTACTTTCTAATTACCCCTCGCCAGGTCCAACCAACCAGCTCGTCTCCATCAAATGATTTGAATGACCCCTGTGTCAATAAAAACGCCCTAAATTCCTTCTTTTACTTTCTAATTACCCCTCGCCAGGTCCAACCGACCAGCTCGTCTCCATCAAATGATTTTAATGACCCCTGTGTCAATAAAGACGCCCTAAATTCCTTCTTTTACTTTTTAATTACCCCTCGCCAGGTCCAACCGACCAGCTCGTCTCGATCAAATGATTTGAATGACCCCTACGTCAATAAAGACGCCCTAAATTCCTTCCTTTACTTTCTAATTACCCCTCTCTAGGTCCAACCGACCAGCTCGTCTCGATCAAATGATTTGAATTGCCCCTATGTCAATAAAGACGCCCTAAATTTCTTCTTTTACTTTCTAATTACTCCTCGCCAGGTCCAACCGACCAGCTTGTCTCGATCAAATGATTTGAATGACCCCTGTGTCAATAAAGACGCACTAAATTCGTACTTTTACTTTCTAATTACTCCTCGCCAGGTCCAACCGACCAGCTCGTCTCGATCAAATGATTTGAATGACCCCTGTGTCAATAAAGACGCCCTAAATTCTTTCTTTTACTTTATAATTACCACACGCCAGGTCCAACCGACCGGCTCGTCTCGATCAAATGATTTTAATGACCCCTGTGTCAATAAAGACGCCTGAAATTCCTTCTTTTACTTTCTAATTACCTCTCGCCAAGTCTAACCGACCAGCTCGTCTCGATCAAATGATTTGAATTGCCCCTATGTCAATAAAGACGCCCTAAATTCCTTCTTTTACTTTCTAATTACCCCTCGCCAGGTCCAACCGACCAGCTCGTCTCCATCAAATGATTTGAATGACCCCTACGTCAATAAAGACGCCCTAAATTCCTTCTTTTACTTTCTAATTACCCCTCGCCAGGTCCAACCGACCGGCTCGTCTCGATCAAATGATTTGAATGACCCCTACGTCAATAAAGACGCCCTAAATTCTTTCTTTTACGTTCTAATTACCCCTCGCCAGGTCCAACCGACCAGCTCGTCTCCATCAAATGATTTGAATGACCCCTGTGTCAATAAAGACGCCCTAAATTCCTTCTTCTACATTTTAATTACCCCTCGCCAGGTCCAACCGACCAGCCCGTCTCGATCAAATGATTTGAATGACCCCTACGTCAATAAAGACGCCCTAAATTCCTTCTTTTACTTTCTAATTACCCCTCGCCAGGTCCAACCGACCAGCTCGTCTCGATCAAATTATTTGAATGACCCCTATGTCAATAAAGACGCCGATAATTCCTTCTTTTACTTTCTAATTACCCCTCGCCAGGTCCAACCGACCAGCTCGTCTTGATCAAATAATTTAAATGACCCCTGTGTCAATAAAGACGCCCTAAATTCCTTCTTTTACTTTATAATTACCACTCGCAAGGTCCAACCGACCGGCTCGTCTCGATCAAATGATTTTAATGACCCCTGTGTCACTAAAGACACCCTAAATTCCTTCTTTTACTTTCTAATTACCCCTAGCCAGTTCCAACCGACCAGCTCGTCTCGATCAAATGATTTGAATGACCCCTGTGTCAATAAAGACGCCCTTAATTCCTTCTTTTACTTTCTAATTACCCCTTGCCAGGTCCAACCGACCAGTTGGTCTCGATCAAATGATTTGAATGACATCTGTGTCAATAAAGACGCCCTAAATTCCTTCTTTTATTTTATAATTACCCCTCGCCAGGTCCACCTGACCGGCTCGTCTCGATCAAATGATTTTAATGACCCCTGTGTCAATAAAGACGCCTGAAATTCCTTCTTTTACTTTCTAATTACCCCTCGCCAGGTCTAACCGACTAGCTTGTCTCGATCAAATGATTTGAATTGCCCCTATGTCAATAAAGACGCCCTAAATTCCTTCTTTTACTTTCTAATTACCCCATCGCCAGGTTCAACCGACGAGCTCGTCTCGATCAAATGATTTGAATGACCCCTGTGTCAATAAAGACGCCCTAAATTTCTTCTTATACTTTCTAATTACACCTCGCCAGGTCCAACCGACCAGCTCGTCTCCATCAAATGATTTGAATGCCCCCTGTGTCAATAAAGACGCCCTAAATTCCTTCTTTTACTTTTTAATTACCCCTCGCCAGGTCCAACCGACCAGCTCGTCTCGATCAAATGATTTGAATGACCCCTACGTCAATAAAGACGCCTGAAATTCCTTCTTTTACTTTCTAATTACCCCTCGCCAGGTCTAACCGACCAGCTCGTCTCGATCAAATGATTTGAATTGCCCCTATGTCAATAAAGACGCCCTAAATTCCTTCTTTTACTTTCTAATTACCCCTCGCCAGGTCCAACCGACCAGCTCGTCTCGATCAAATGATTTGAATGACCCCTGTGTCAATAAAGACGCCTTAAATTCCTTCTTTTACTTTCTAATTACACCTCGCCAGGTCCAACCGACCAGCTCGTCTCGATCAAATGATTTGAATGACCCCTGTGTCAATAAAGACGCCCTAAATTCCTTCTTTTACTTTATAATTACCACACGCCAGGTCCAACCGACCGGCTCATCTCAAACAAATGATTTTAATGACCCCTGTGTCAATAAAGACGCCCTAAATTCCTTCTTTTACTTTATAATTACCACACGCCAGGTCCAACCGACCGGCTCGTCTCGATCAAATGATTTTAATGACCCCTGTGTCAATAAAGACGCCTTAAATTCCTTCTTTTACTTTCTAATTACCTCTCGCCAGGTCTAACCGACCAGCTCGTCTCGATCAAATGATTTGAATTGCCCCTGCGTCAATAAAGACGCCCTAAATTCCTTCTTTTACTTTCTAATTACCCCTCGCCAGGTCCAACCGACCAGCTCGTCTCGATCAAATGATTTGAATGACCCCTACGTCAATAAAGACGCCCTAAATTCCTTCTTTTACTTTCTAATTACCCCTCGCCAGGTCCCACCGACCGGCTCGTCTCGATCAATTGATTTGAATGACCCCTACGTCAATAAAGACGCCCTAAATTCCTTCTTTTACTTTCTAATTACCCCTCGCCAGGTCCAACCGACCAGCTCGTCTCGATCAAATGATTTGAATGACCCCTGTGTCAATAAAGACGCCCTAAATTCCTTCTTTTACTTTCTAATTACCCCTCGCCAGGTCCAACCGACCAGCTCGTCTCGATCAAATGATTTGAATGACCCCTACGTCAATAAAGACGCCTGAAATTCCTTCTATTACTTTTTAATTACCCCTCGTGAGGTCTAACCGACCAGCTCGTCTCGATCAAATGATTTGAATTGCCCCTTATGTCAATAAAGACGCCCTAAATTCCTTCTTTTACTTTCTAATTACCCCTCGCCAGGTCCAACCGACCAGCTCGTCTCAATCAATGATTTGAATGACCCCTACGTCAATAAAGACGCCCTAAATTCCTTCTTTTACTTTCTAATTACCCCTCGCCAGGTCCAACCGACCGGCTCGTCTCGATCAAATGATTTGAATGACCCCTGTGTCAATAAAGACGCCTGAAATTCCTTCTTTTACTTTCTAATTGCCCCTCGCCAGGTCCAACCGACCAGTTCGTCTCGATCAAATGATTTGAATGACCCCTACTTCAATAAAGACGCCCTAAATTCCTTCTTTTACTTTATAATTACCCCTCGCCAGGTCCACCTGACCGGCTCGTCTCGATCAAATGAATTTAATGACCCTTGTGTCAATAAAGACGCCTGAAATTCCTTCTTTTACTTTTTAATTACCCCTCGCCAGGTCTAACCGACCAGCTCGTCTCGATCAAATGATTTGAATTGCCCCTATGTCAATAAAGACGCCCTAAATTCCTTCTTTTACTTTCTAATTACCCCTCGCCAGGTCCAACCGACCAGCTTGTCTCGATCAAATGATTTGAATGACCCCTGTGTCAATAAAGACGCCTTAAATTCCTTCTTTTACTTTCTAATTACCCCTCGCCAGGTCCAACCCACCGGCTCGTCTCGAGGCTGAGCTCGCTGTTGCACAGACTAGCGAATCTCAGTTTCGATTCAACGCCGCTTTGTTCCTCGTCATTCGCTTTTTTTCTTCTCACTTCCCTGTTATTTCGTATATCTCTTATGAAATATCATGAAGTCATTTACCCTCCCCCCCTGGAAAGCAGTAATATAAAACAGTTTTCCTTTAACTCCCCTCCCTTTAAGTCATAATTAGATCGCCTGGATGCTCGACTACATTCACCTTTTACCTAATTAAGTCCTAATTAGTTCCATAGTCCGACTTCGGACACCAAGAACGTACTCAATCGGTGGCTTCCTGAAGTAGCAAGATAGTGGGGCGAGTGTTGCTAGTTACAAAAGCCTCCCTACTCTTTCAGAAGACCGCGACTCTTCCCTTTTTCTTGCTGCACCTCCCCCTCCCTTTCTTTCTCTATTCTTATCATTCTTCTACCTATTTTTCTTCCCCAAACTCACTATAGAAATCAATTAAAGATTTGAGTTGCGACTCGTATAAGTTAATATGTCGATCCATAGGTCGGTTGGTCGGATGGTAACCAATTTACATTTCAATGAGTTTGGGGGGCAGTAACTTCGTAACTATTCGACCGATTCTAACGAAATATAAAACCCTTATGTGGGTTTGCATTCTCTTTCGAATGATATAATTATCAAGGTTAGTCCAGAAATTATTAAAAGAAAACTAACTATCGGTCTGATTACCCCACTCGTTGAAAGTTTTGAAGGTCGTAAGGTCATAAGTCAGAATAATTGAGAGCACGCGACTTATGTCTGTTGACCTTGTTTTATACTATGCCCTTTTCTTAAAACTCCGATTTCGAGCAAGGAAATAACGAAGTGGGTCTTCAACAAATTGGACACCCCTTGACACCCTCCAAATGTTCCCCTCTGATATTTTCTACTTATTTTGAAGAAAGATCAAACTAAGAAGGGCAATAAAGAATTTAGATAAAGTCAGAAATAATTCCAAAGATAAAGATGTCCAAATCTCCTGTATTTAACTTTGTCACTCTCATGTGCGGTGAACAGAGCTATATTTACAAGGGATGAATACATCGCACACACCTGCCCTCCTCCAGATGTCTAAATACCCCAAATCTTATTGTTTGGTTATCCTGGTGGCGCAACCAGCGATTGCTGGCAACCATATGATGGCAATACCTGGCAACCTCACACGATTTGTAGCCTATTTATTCTAACACTCTGGAGAAGCGGATTATTGTCATTCACACTACTCTCGCTGTCACCATCACTCCAGGCCAAGTTACAGCCTTCACATCAACCTTCAAGAAGTTCTCCACCCACGTGAGCTAAAAGACCTCTGACTTGAGGGAACCAAGAAGAATTCCAACCATAGCTCTTGGTAAAAAAGATTAATTGTTGTTAACCAACCGCTCTATTGTTGTGTTGCAACTAGTGGTGTAATTGTTGCATTAAAGAAACTCTGCTCGTATATGATTTGTTTTGTTCTTTGCAATTCTTGCAGTATTTCATTAAATGGGGAGATTTAATCCAAGTGACCTACCTTCTCATTTCCTTTCGTTCTCCCTTCACTAATTCCCTTCGCTGGGCGGTTTTTTGATGCTTTTTTATGACACTCATTACCTAGTTTATGGGTGCTACTATCCACCTTTTCTAAATAGATAACTAGTTCTCGCAATTAAATAGAGGCAAGTCGTTTGCATCCTTCAAGGCGGAAGATACGAGTATCTTATATAGAATCACGAACGAAGTTCGTCAGAAACCTTTGAAAGTTTCGATTCAAATTATCAGCACGGTGAAAAATGGATCCTTGAGGAAGAACTTACTTCTTGTGTGGGCCAAGATTTTATAATTTGAGTGAAAAGCAGAGTTTATATTTTTGCTTTATAATGATTTCTATCTTGCACGACTATATATATATACGGTTTCATTTCCAGGGGGACGTGGCCTAGACTCGTCTGCGGGCCATTCCTTCGTAGTCAGGCTCATTCACCCCCCCCCCCCTGGGCCGAGTTATTGAACAGCAGTGTATTTACAATAATTTACATATTTCAGATAATTTTATCTCTATTCTATGAACCAATTTACAAATCTGTGTTATAATTTCCCTTGGTTGGAATTTGTGTTAACCCAGAAACTTCGTAGACTCCCGTCTTCCGATAACTCAATCCCAAGACGTGTTCGTATAATTGTGCTTACCCGCGCGCAACTTCCGACGACCGCTTGTTTCATTTTATTCATACAAATTAATATTTATCCATTTCTGTATACAAATTAATATAAACAAATTGTCATTATGTGTTTTCATCTACTTATTCTCATATTATACATAGTATTCCTGTTAACCACATGAAATACAATTTATTCGAATTTGCTAAGTCCACGCATCGTCAAATTTGGAGAGTTTCTCGTTGTGCCTATTAATCCTACAATTTTAGTGCCAGGATACTACCTATTATATAACGCGCTTCCTACACATCTGATCTACGCACCATTTTACACCCAACGTAAGAGACAGGCATTGATTGCATTGTGCCCTCTAGGCGAAATCTATGAATCCCGTCACACACTTCCCAGGTCGTAACCTCCCGTTTTTCCTCGTTTAATGCTAACTACAGACCCCTGTATTTTAAACAATCCACGGGACTAATTTTTGGTCCTGTAGGCTTATCTTAAAAACTATAATTTCGTGATGTTTAATGCATATTTTCACCTGAGAATAAGGTGTAATGAAAATTGTTTTTAAATTTTTAATGTTGATTGCAAATTTTAAAATGTGAATTGATTAAATTAAATTGAAATCCATGATATATTTGGAATTTCAAATGTATATAAATTATGTTATTATTTTGTGCATAAACTGAAGAAACAACTTAATATGAGAAATTCAACAAGACTTTGAACTACTGTGGCTGAGCAATTTCAACTTCAAGATAACATGTTAAAAATGTGTCTTCAGTATTCAAAGAACAAAAGACTTTGAGAGAATTTGTACAAAGAAAATTATTGAAGCAAAAATATCGAAACTGCTAGTACTATAGGATTGTTGTAGTTTCAATGTTAATAGTAAATTTATTCCTCAGAATTTACAGAAATAGGGAAAACCCGCCACTCCACGTTCGGAAAAGTGTAAAAATATGTGGAAAGGAAAACAACCAACACTTTCCACAATAAACCTATAATTGGAATAATAATAAATTATCTACTTGTAATTTATTGCTCACAAAAAACATTATCTCGATTCTATTCTTGAATTTTTCAAATCTGCGACTATTACCAGTGAAAAAAGCTTTGTCTTTGGTCTTCTATATTTCAGATGTGAAGTGGTTGCACAGCATATGAGTCCTCATCCGCGGAAGTTAAAGCTTGAGACTGTGGTTCTTAGTCCTGTTTTGACTAAGGATAAACAAGTTCTGTAGATCAACATTTTTGAAAGCTCAAACAATCTTGAAGACCTCTAACAGCTAGCACCACAGTCTCCAAGTCTAGCGAAATAACTGATTCTTACATGGAAGATAATGATGAAGAAATGAAGAAGATAGGTATAACGAAATCAAGACGGAGAAATGTTTCTCATGTTTAAAGTAAATATTGATTTGAGATTAATTAAGAAAGAAATATCGACCGAAATTTCACAAATCTAAAGTGTTGAAAGACAGAATTCGTGATGGCGAAAAGTGGAATTCTCTGAAAAAGAAAATAAGCTTCTCTTAGATTTGAAGACAGGATGGAATACTTTTCGTTCTATAAGTGGTTGTTATGTAGAACTAAGGAACTGCTTTCATAAGATATAAGATTAATTAGCTTCAACAAAAAAGGGGTAATGGAATATTTGGATAACATCGCTGAAATTTTTCGTCCACCTGAATTTGTTTTGAAAATTCTTTGCTCCGAAGAAGCATATTTACTGCTTAAAAAAACCTGCCTTAAGAAATTAAATAATGGGCATGGTCCTGATGGTACCTATTGTGAGATAACAATGTATATTAGTATTAAACTTGATTAACATGGCACTTAAACAAGCGTGAAGTTTATCACGTGACATAATAGAACTTAAGTATTGTATAATTAGGTCGAAGCGATTGGCTTTTCGCTGTATTGATTGGTGGCAACCAGATTCACCTAGTACTCCCCCTAAGGGGCACGGCGATTTTCTTTTCTGCCCTTGTAATAATGGGACTCAGCGCCCCGTCCGGCCCCGGCTTGGCCTCTTCTCCTTCTGTCTAACACCCTGTCTTCTTACCCTGCTTCCTCTCTTTCCACTCAACCTCTTCCACAACTTTCGACTAGTGGGCCTCTAATTCCACAGAGTAGACACCAACCAGCTTACTCTCACCCAACAAACCCGCATCGGGGCTGAAAAGAGAGGGGACAATGCCCCTCACGTATGAGCTCCGGTTTAGGGCGTTGGGTTTTTAACAACCTGCTCCACCACTACCCTGACCTTCCACACATCCTATTTTTATCTCCTTTCACAGTCTATCAATTTTACGCCGAGCCTAAGAGGGAGCTACCATGCTGATGGGCGGCCAGGTCATTAGGCCGGAGGAGTGGCCTCAAATGTTGGCTCACAGCGCGGGCTACTGTGTGGGGTGATTAGCGTATGCGTCATGTGCTACATAAAAGGTCTCCATGCCCAAGGATGAGAATTTATAATGTACTTTCCCTCTACTTTCACTTGTACCGACATCAGAGCCACCCTCGGTAGCTTCAATGAAGAAAACGAAATTCCCCCGTCCGGAGAGGAGGCTTACTCCTCGCCAATATCTATGGGTGCAGGGGACCTACTCTCACACTCTTCTTTGGAGTCGCCCTACTTTTCTTTGCCAGGCGCTCCCGGTGGGAGGGCATCGATAGGGCAAACCACTTTTGGGGGCAAGGGATGGCAGGTCCGGTCGGTCCGTGACTGCTAATGTCCTGCACTCGTGCGTGCAGAGTCTACCAGGGATCACTGTATGTGCCTTCCTCGCCTCTGCGACTGGTGCCGGTTGCCTGGTCACAAACAAGACGAATGGTTCCTCGAATGGGATCCGTGAAGTCTTAGGGGGAATGGCCACATGGAGCCCTTTCCCTGAGATAAACATGGTTCCTGAGGTGACCCAGCCCTAGACGGTAGAATCTTCCATGGGATCAAACCCGAGCTCGGTGCCAATCACAGAGCCTGAGTTCGACCCGGTGCAATCTCCTCAGACGGCGCGGGGCCCCCGATGTCTCACAACAGAGGAGGGATCTCCTCCCCCTGCTAGTGCCCTTGTGAGAGGCAAGACATTCTCTATTTCTGATAGGGATCTTGCAGAGGCTGGTCCATCTGTCCTATGGGCTCTTGCCGCCGGAGGGAAGAAGCGGGGGTTTATTCCCCGCCCTGCTCTGCTAAAAGAAAAGAAAACAAAAAATGAAGACTCGGGGCTCCTCTTCTTCCGCGGGAGCCAAGGGAACGGCTAGAGCCGCTGCCGTTTTGGTATGTGACCAGGCCAAGAGCGGCGACACGTATGGCCACGGTACTCCAACGGATGCGGAGTCACTGACAAAGACCAAGAGTGCGCAGTGCGGAGCTTCGATTACGTTGGGGCCCCTCATTCAGAGGTTACCTGGCGTTTTCAAGCACACTGACTTCAAACAGTTCCTAATTTTTCGCTCCGCTGATAACTGCATGTTGGCTACGGGCAAGATGTTCCAACAGAGAAGGGCAGTAGCTAGCCTGATTGGTAGAGAGCTGAAGGTGATCCGTTTCTCGGACGGGAGCCTTCTGGCAAATGCGTCGGAGCCCTCCGAGGCGGCCATGATTAGTGTCCTGTGAGCCTGATGCCGCACTCTACCATGAACATTATGAAAGGAGTAGTTTATGCGAGGGAACTCGTTGACTACTCTATTGATGAAATCACATTACGGCTAGCCGAACAAGGAACGGTCAAGGTCGAACCTGTGATGAGAAAAAAGGGATGGGCCTCGAGATCCTCCCCTACAATCTTAGCCACGTTCGACTGTGTCAAGCTCCCTGAGTTGGTGCGTGCCGGTTGGTATCCCTACCACGTGAAGGCATTCGTGCTACTACCGCGGAGGTGCTACTACTGCCACCGCGTCGGCGATACAAATCGCTCCTGTAGACATGAAAAGTCGGGGTTACTCTAAGTCTATATAAGCTGTTCCAAGGTTGCACACGATAAGTCCAAATCCTGTGTGGCCAAGTGTGTCAAATGCGGAGAGCCGCACCCCGCTTCTTCGAAGCAATGTGGTGAGTATCTCCCGGACAAGGAAAATCTAGCCATTCAGGCCTAGGATTGTGTTTCGTTGGGCGAGGCTAAGGACATGTTTCTGGCGCGCCCGACGCTTCCTGGGACGTCCTATGCCTCAATGTAAAGAAGGTCACCCTCTGCTCCTGGCCCTTCCAGGCCTACAAGCCCGGTCGTTCCCAACCCATTCGAAACACTTCTGCGTGTTGTAGCCACCGTGGGCGCTCCGCTGGTAAAGCTGGCGGCACAGAGATTCTATACTTAGACCCGGCTAAAAGCAATGATCCTACATTTCTCCGAGTGTGACCGTTTCCCGTAAGGCGAAACAGCCGCGCGCCTCTATCCAGTCGTTAGACCCACAGGAGGCAAAACCTCTGAAGCTGGTCGTGAGGCCAGGGATTCCTAAAGCTGCCCCCTGAAAAGAGGACAGCACTCAAAAAGTTCAGCTCCTCCACCCACCCACACTCAGTTGTAGGTTTGGCGGCTCGGACACAGTAGATCTTCCAAAAGAAGGAACTCTACCTTCGGAGCCGGCCTGCTTGCATAAGGTTTCGAGGAGGAGGAAGGAAAAGACTAGCATGTCTAGCCCAGCCTCCACCAATAAGTTCCGAAGGCGATAGCGCCTTCAGCGCATCGTCCGGCCATTCTCCTCCGAGCTAGGTCCGGAGGGAATATTCCTTCAATTGAATTGCCGTGGACTCCAGGCCAACTGGGAGGAGCTTCGGAGGCTCGTCTTTTATCCTCTCCCTGTTAGCTATCTTTTTGCAGAGACCATGCTGGTCACGTGCCCGGACAGGAGGATGCGCGATTTACACCCTTCATAATGTCACTGCTCGTTTCTTTACTTTAGATACTTCCTTTTAGGCAGTAGTTGTGCAGCTGTACCTGGATAGGAGGTATACTGTTATTTTCCGATACATTCCACCCTCAGGTGACTTCGCCCAGGGTGAATTCTGCCGGGTCATAGCACGGTTGCCGAGGCCCTTTCTCTTGCTCGGAGATCTGAACGGTAGACATCCCCTCTGGAAAGACTACTCGATTAATCACAGGAATAAAGTCCTTGCCGACCTGATCGACAAGCTAGAGATCGATGTCCTAAATGTGGATGAGTTTATGCATCACTGCTCGAGAACCTCTTCATTTTCCTGCATCGCTATTTCTTTGTGCATTCCAGATGCACAGCCTGATTTAGGGAGGGGTTAGTCGATGTCCTCCATGGTAGTAATCACTTTTCCATTGAAATCATTTTCTGGGCCTAGACCACCTGAGAGCCCACCCCAGGGGTGCTTGGCGCAGGTCCACTGGTCCGCATTTCAGGAAATGACTGATTTCTCTGTATCAGTCGAGGAGTTTATGTCGGTGGATGAGGCTGTTGAGTTCTTCCCTTGCGACCTCATAGCCGTGGGCCTAACTACTATTCCTAGAACGTCTGGCCGTTTTGCTCGTCAACGCTCACGTGGTGGTCAACCGAGTGTGAGACGGCCCTCAAACAGAAGCGTTATGCCTACATGCGGTATGAGACCCGCCCGAACGATTTTACCGTCGGTGAATTACGTCAAGCTAGGGTTAGGTTCCGTATATTTCGAAGCACACCCGCCGCTCTTCTTGGCGGGCATACGTGTATTCATTTAACTGGAAAGACCCCTGTAGCAGAGGTGTGGAGGCGAGTCACAAGGATTCAGGGCAAGTTCTCACAGAGCCTTCCCCCCGCCCCCTTTCTCAAGAAAAATGGGACCGCAATCTCGGACCCCGGGTCCGTGGCGAAATCTTTCGCGACCGCTTTTCCGCATTCTCTAGCCGGGATGCTGCTCCGCCAACATTCAATGCGCGTCGTGATGTCGCAGAAGGCCGCCGACTGAACTTTACCTCCAGAGGCGCAGAATCTTTCAACCACAGGTTTACTGTGAGTGAGTCGCGTTCCGCTCTTGCTTCGTGCGCGGACACCGCCCATGGTCCGGACGATGTCACGTAATCTATGCTTCGAAACTTGATTAAGCGAGGCATGGCCTTTCTGTTAGATTTTTTCAACAGGATCTGGGTATAGGGTATCTCCTAAACTCCTGGCAAATCGTTACTGTGCTCGCTTTTTGATAGGCCCTTGTGACTTTTGTCATCCGTTAAATTATGTTATGTTATGTTATGTTATTTTATGTTATGTTATGTTATGTTATCTCGTCCGGTTTCCGCCCAATCTACCTAAACTCTTGCCTGTGCAAGGTTATGAAGAAATTGGTAAATGTTAGATTATTTTTTTCAAATGGGCAGCGAAGGCCGTCTGTTTTCTGCACAGTGCGGCTTCCGCAAGTTCCACTCCACATCAGATGCTATGCTCCGACTGGAAAATGCTGTCTGCGAGGCCTTACTTTGTAGGCAGTACTACGCCACAGTACTATGACACACCGTATGACGATACGGTATCATGGAGACTCACTACACGATGGGGGTGAGGGGACGCTTCCCACTCTTTATATCTGAATTTTTGCGAGATCATCGATTTCGAGTACGGGTGGGTGGGGGAGGGGCTTTCTAGCCCAATGGAGCAGGAAGAGGGTGTCTCACAGGGAAGTGTCCTCATTGTCAGACTATTTGCCATTAGCATTAACGGCATCACTTCTGTGCTGCAGGAAGATGTTCTCGTTACGCTCTTTTGGACGACGTTTCGATCTCTTTTGGCGCGGCCCAGATCCCAACTCTGGAGGGTCAACTTAAACAGGCATTTTACCTCGTCTCTCGCTATGCTGAAGCATACAAGCTTCGTTTTCCTTAGGCCAAGACTAAGGTGGGGCATTTCTGCAGCCATACACGGCTCCACTTTGAGCCAGATTTATTTCTAAATAGAATGCGCCTGGAAGTATTGGACCCGCATCGGTTCCTTTGTCTTGTATTTGACCCACGCCTGACCTGGGAGGCTCATATTCGAAGCGTTAAGGTCTCTTGTATCCTCGCCATGGATATTCTTCGCTCTGTTTCTTTCAAGCCTTAGGCGTGTATTGCGGAAGGTGGACTCGATCTACTACACCAGATTTCGCCTGGCGACCGATGCGTTCCGCACTTCCTTCATTGAAAGGATACTTGTTGAGGCTGGGGAGATTCCCCTCGCTCTGCGCCGTGCACAGTGCATTATTGGCCTGTAAGCGCGAGCCCGGTGACTTACTCAGTCACCACGGGCTCTCACTGCATCCGTAGCTGATCCCGACGGTGCCTATGCCGCCGAGAGACGCCAGTCATACCCTGAGCCCTTTGGGTTTAGGGCTAGGAAACCCTTCGAGAGCTAGATATAGCTCTTGGGCCGGTAGCATCCCTATTTCTGCCCTGGACGCTACCCTAGAGGGTACCACCTCTGGCTATTTATCACTATGCCTCTGCTCACAAATCTTCTACAGCGCCGGGAGTACTGTGTTCTGCCTTTTGCAGCACACTTCTTGTCGCGCTGGAACCGTGCAAGTGTATACGGATGGCTACAAGTTCCTAGAGGGGGTAGGTTTCCATGTCATATCGCCTCTGTTTGAAGTCATCGGGGTTCTGTCAGTCGCTGCGTCTGTCTTCCCGGTCGGGCTATTTGCAATACACCACTCACTATGGGAGATAACGCAACGTGCCTGGTTCGGAGACCGGATTGTGATTTATATCGACTTACACAGCGCCCTGAGTGCTCTTGGGGCATTGTAATCTACGCATCCCCTGGTTCGCGATATCCGTGATTCCACGGTTTTGGCGAGCCGAGCGGGTATCGAGATTATCTTTTGCTTGGTTCCTGGACATGTAGGAATTGCGGGGAATGATCGCCCCGACGAGAGAGCCAAAAAGTCAACGAGCACTCGGTCACCGGACCAGCGTTTTGCTTTTCCTCACATCAATTACATGGCACGAATAAGGGCTACCCTACTGGCGGTTTGGCAAAGAATATGTGAGACGATCGAGGGGAGCTTAAATTTACGTGCCATTGCGCTGCGACTGTTCCTACGGACCTACTCCACAATTCCCCGACGTCTTCTGGTTGCTTTCTGTCATCTCCGAATTGTACACAGTCGCAGGGCGCACTGCTATTTGATTGAGCGCTCACCTGCGCCTTATTGCGACGACTGCTTTGTTTCCCAGACTGTTCAGCACATTCTTCTTGAATGTCCCAGTCTGGGTGATCTTCGTGCACGTTACCTCGGGACGAGCGGGGTCGCTACCGCTTGTCCCTTGTACTCGGGACTGGTTCGTGCACACGAACTTGCCGATTATATGACATTTTGTTGTTGTTCTCATGCTCCTGCACCGGTGGGAGGGGGCCTATCCCTGACGCTGGAATGCACTTCTTTCTTGTTACCTTTTTGCTTTGTTTTCTTTTGTTTTCATTTTTACCCTTGTTGTTTGCTATTTACTTGTTATTTTTTTTAATATACCCTAGTCGTAGGCTGTACTGAGAACGGTGATCTATGCTCAAGTAGGTAGTCACCAAATAGGCTCCTAAAATAAAAAAAAAATAATAAAAACACCTGATATCAATCTGCCACAGTCCGTACGGCTCTTCCCACGTGTGTAATTACCTTTTCATTTAATATATACCACAAAATACCTTTCCATCTTTCCCTTAATGTAGTGGTTCTTAAAATCTTTCAGCCCGATACTTGAAAGTTCAACTCCAATTTTAGCCTCCAATTCCCAACTTTTAATTTCCTTCAAAAAAGAAAACAAACCAGAATGGCTCCGAACAAACCACTAAATTCTACGAGTATGCACTCTTTATTTTTACTGCCAGTAAATATGTAAATAAATAAATAAAAAAAGCGGTACGCATTACATTATTGTACAAATTCAATTAAATTACATTGTACATTTGTTCACATTACATTATTGTGTACAACACTATTTGAACTGCATAGGGTTTGTGCTCCTTTTTTTCCGAAGCAATTAAAGCATCAATTCTAGAGCTCACCCGGCCCAGGGTGCGTTTTTGGATATAACCAGTTTCGATACCCCCTGGGGGTTATTGAGGCACTACTTTAAGAACCTCTCCTTTAGTCCAAAGAAGAAGTAGAGATAATCCAACAGAAACAGGATTTCAAGGCAATCATCATAGAATGATAAAGAGGCCTATCTCAAAAAATGCCTCCTCATCAAACGTCAAGACGACAGGAGGAAGCGAGTTCATTCTTGAGATTATAAACCTATGGAGGGGGGGGGGCTAAAAAGCTGCCGAGAACCATCTGCCAGGAACCAGCCACCTATAGGCCGCATGTGTCCTTCTTCGCCATGAAGTGTGACCTTCTTAGTGAATTCAAATTGTTCAGATGAAATCATTTTGTTGTTTTCCTACAAAAAGTACTCGCAAAGGGTAATTAAATGGTTAGTTAACTTTAGAATTGATCATTGTTTTCTAATTTTTAAGCTGATAGAGAGTCATAGTAAATATATATACTCATTATATAGTAAATTATATACAAAATAATGTGTAACTTGCAGTATATCGAGTTAAAATATTTTGAATGGGGCTTACAGTTAAGTTAATGCGGCCTTCATCGCGAGAAAGGATCCCCCACCCCTTAAATAAACCGATCCAGAGGATTTATAAATGAATATTCCCTTTATTATCCAATCTTGGGTTGGATTTTTAAAAAAAGTTTAACGCCATCTTTCACTCTTTGATGGGCATCGAGAAGTTAGTAGGAGATTTAAAAGAAAATGTAGAAAAGACGACCTGAGAGAGAGCATTAGTTTCTTTGTTGGTCCTTGGGTCAGGAGGGCGTCCCTCTCCTCCAAGTTTCGTTACCTCTGTGATACTCCTCCCCCTTATGGGGTATTTCTTTTTTTTCCTACTGAATAACAACCCAATGAGTTAGATGATGAACCAGACTCAGAAGTGTATGGTTCACGTGGTTTTGCTAAACCAATGAGTATTAATCAAGTATAAAATCTACCAAACAAAATATTTCACTGATTTTAATGTTAATATTTTATTAATATATTAAAGCCACCTTTAAAATCTTTTACATAATGGCACTAGAATTATCACGACATGTCACTGGTGCCAATAAGTGCCGCAGCAGTCGTGCTTTGGTTACGTACGTGCGGCCTCTAGATCATATTTCGCTCCTTGTTGCCGTTCAGTTCTCCGCCGGCAGCGAATGCCAACATTTGGGAGCATTTGATTCGACGCAGATTTGTCTGAAAAAATAATTGTTTTCGAAGGACAGAAAAACTCCCTTCAACCTCAGCACTATTTTCTTATTTATTCAAATACATAATTCAAATATAGTATTGGGTATCTGGGTACGAGACGTGCCCCTGATTGTGTTGAATCAGAAAAGGATTTTCAGTTAAGCTTTTTTTTGTCTAAGTTGCATTAAAGAATACCAATTAAGACTCTTACTGCATTTCTTTCCTTACGACTTCATTTCCAAAATAGAGATAAAATATAAATTAATTTAAATAATTTTCTTATGAGTCTACCAGGCAATGGCTTCGCTACTAAGATTAAAATTTAAAATCTAAAAAAAAGCAGCCATTGTTAATCTTTTTATAAATTTTCTGAACTTCGTCAATTATAATAATTTTAAAAAGGAAATCTTAAACTAAATTTCCCCCCTTTCAAAATATCACGTTGCTAAAATATAGTTATAGAAGAAGATATATAAAAATAAATTTTCTGAACTTCACCATTTGTAATTCTTTGGGTTTTAAAAAGTTCAGAAAATTTCGATATTTATATTTATTTCTAAACTTCACCATTTTGTTTTTGATATTATAAAAGAATTATTAGAAATAACTTTGATAAAAAACATAAGTTATAACCAAACTTAGATGACATTATTATTCAAATCCTCTAAAAAATCCCCTTCTTAAATTATAAAGTTAGTGAAGATGATTTTCTCTTTTCTAGGTAATGTGATTTTATATAAAAAAATCTATTTCAATGTTATTTCAGAAATAAAGAACAATTTTTATTTTTACTTTTTTAACAAACTATATTTTTTACAGCATAATGAAAACATAACATAAGTGCTGCCATATTGTGCCGATCAGCTGGGAAAAGTATTCACAGAGAACCGAGAAATCCTAACTTTCCCTACTAAGCTATGAGCGTGCCTCAGGGTATAGCTATTAGCTATTATTATCGAACGCCATCCATTTTGATCACAAGTATTGAGAGGGTGAAATAAATTATTTTTATTAAGGATTACTGACCACACCTCTTAGAAATTCATTTGTCCAACCTTTTCACTCTTTTGATGGCTCACAAATGTCGTTCAGACAATTGTAAGAGACCCGAATCTTCTGCAATTTGTGAAATTGTTGTGCGAGAATTTTTTTTTTTATCGGTTATCTTAACTGGTCTTTATTTATGACAAACGTCTTATTTTGGGAAGCCAAATTTGATATGGTAGGCCTTAATATGTATTCGCCATAGATAAATAACACGGTAAATTTGGTATAAGGAAAATAAACCGCTATTACCACCCACCAAAAGAAAATGATAACAATGTAAACCGCAAAAATTTCTTTCATTCCACTAGGTATCTTTTTTTTTAGCAAAAGTTTTATTTATTGCGATTTCTTTATTGTTTATTAAACAATTTTCCTTGCTGATCCAAAAATATTAGTTTTTCTTCATCATCAACTGTTACAAAAATACCATGATTTTATATTATTAAAACAGCACTTTAGGGTAATTCATATAATCTACTATTTTTTTCTGTTTCAGAATGTTTCCTCAGATTTAATTTTAGATTTGGTGAATATCGTTGCTAGAGGATACAAAGATTTCCCTGATACATTTTGTTACGTGTGTCAATATTATATAGTTCAAAGCAAATATCACATAAAATCGTGTCAGGTGTCAAATTCTGGTTACAGTATAGAGTGTACCTCAGAATGCTCGTGGACGACCAAGAAAAGCACTTGGCCCCTCGTATGATATGCGGAAGCGGTCGATCAACTCTAGAAGGATGGCTGAGGGGTGCAATATGAGTCATGCCTTTTACTCCCATCATATGGAGAGAGCCGAATAATCGTCACGATGACTGCTACTTCTTCTTGATAGAGGTTAAAAAGTACACAAAAGTTAAAGAACGACAATCTCTTCAGTATCCAGATATATCTTTTTATGTAGCCCTCTCCCTCATGATAATAAAGTACCAGTACAATATCCACCATCCACTTGAAAATGTATATAAGAAAAATCGTAATATCCTACATAAATTGGATGTTTAGAAAGATTGTAGTATTTTTTGGATTCATGTTTTCGTTGAATTTGCTAACTGTAGTAATTTCTTTTTTTAGAATAGATGGAATGGATTTTCAGCGGGAGTAAAGAATTGGATGAAGCATTCGTGTCAAGTATGAGTACGCATCCCCACTTTTCAAATCAAAGTGAATTGGCTGATTAGATCAGGGACTTAGGAACTTTCACTATCCAAAATGAAAGAATGCAAAACTGCATGACATCGGTGTACTGGAAACGCCTTAATGAATTTTAAATTGACTTGGATGTTAGTGGAGATCTATATTACAGCAAAAATGTGAATGGTTTATTTACTGTTATTGGATTGAAGCATGATCCTGTGGAATGGCGACTTTTCATAGACAGCCCAAGGCGAGGTCTCCAAGCAGTGTTACTACACAATGGAAACCAGTATCTATCTGTGCCTCTTGAATACTCTATGCAGAGGTGCATCTCGGCTGTCAACAAATCTCCCGGAGGCTCGGTGGATCACATTCCGGTGTTGCAGAAGTGTTGAGGGGGATCCCTAGAAAGTCGAAACATCCTAAATAAACCTCTTTCTGGACCAACAACGGTCAGTATACAACGTGAGTACAGGTCTCTTCGTTGCATTAGCCATCAGGATCCAGAGAAACTCGCACTCCAGTTGCAACGTGAATAGGCAGAGGGTAGCCAGGTTAATGCATCTGTCAGAACAGTCTGTTGCAGACTGCTTGCAAAATGTCTGAAGTCATGTAAAGACCACCAGAAGCAGCTTATCAACCTTGAGTTGAAGCGACGTTGACTGGCTTGCACACGTGCTCATCACAACTTGGCATGCGTCAGTGGGAACGTGTCTTATGATCCGACGAGTCCACATTTTAATTGTCCTCGACCCCAGGAAACGTCGAGTCCGCAGGGGGGCTGTGGAAACGAGAGTGCATAGTGCTAACAGTAAAGCATGATGGCCGCTCTGTAATGATATGGGGCTGTATGTTATGTTCAGGGGTAGGTCGTCTCTCTGATTTTGATGGCACCATGAATTCAGAAAACTACCAAGCTGTATTGAGAAATTGCATACTGCCTTCAGCTCAAGTCTTCCCCCAAAATGCCCGGAATGTAGTTTTTCCAGCAGGACAATGGTCCATGTCTGCCTCCATCGTACAGTGGTTGGGGAACAAAAATATCACGCTGATGGACTGGCCGACTCAGTCTCAGTATATAATTCTACTGGAAAAAAACTCTGGTAGGAGCTGAAAGTGCCTGCAACACGTTTTCAGCCAGCTTCTAATAAGTGATTGAAGGCAGCCTTTACCGAGGATGGGCCACCACCACAAGCCTCGGGCGTCGCACCCTCGTAGAGAGCGTGGCTCGAAGAATAAATGCTCCCATCACTGACAAGGAACTTTCAACACGCTACTGTAATTTTCACATAGCATCATATCTGTATTTGTCATACATATTTTGGTGATGTTGCATGTTTTGGAAAATTTTATATTTTGTTAACTCATGTTGATTGTTTGGGGCATATATAACCTATTATTTATTCCTCCTCATTTCACTGTTATATTCATATTGATGTGTAAATAAAAACTTACGACTTGCACTTTAATTGTAAATATTTTAATTGAATTTTGCTTTTAATTTACTTAGGGTTTCTAAATACGTTTTAATACGTAAAAATTCACGTTACTGTCTCGATATCATTACATAATCTGAATCGATTGAGCTTCACATTTTGCCCTAAGGGAAGATTTCCTATATAAAAACAAAATATAAAACTAAGAAAATCTCTAAAAACACTGATAATATGACAAATTCAAAGTAATATTTGAACTAAGAGGCAAAAAACACATCTAAAAACATCTAAAATGCATATAAACAAACCATTGTTACGCAGTGAATTATCGGCGAGGCGCTAAGTAAAAGTGTCAAAAGACTGTAGGAAATAAATCATTCTAAACCATATAAAGAAACCCCAAAATAGTTCGATTAGTATAAAAAATAATAGAAAACCATTCGAAATTATATTGAGTCCATTAAAAATGACAATGGAAAGCTGAGCCCAGCGACAAAGGACGCATTGAACAAATGATAAATCGGAATTTTTCTCCCGCAATTACAATGGAGGACATAAGTCTCCTTCCTGTTTCTCCCGATGTAATTAATCTCAATAAAGTAAACATAGCTACCATTCATAAGCACTCACGGATCGAAATTCCAAATTATATAATATATAATATATAATATATAATTTGGAATTTATATATTATTCAAATTGATAAATAGGAAATCTCCGATTCCAGTTAGAATTCATCCGAGGCATATTGAGTAAATAAAACCAAGATCAGAAGGACACCTGGCAATTTTTAAAAAGTCCTGAAAACTAAGCAAAATAAGGCCATTTTTTTAAAAAGGGGAGGGGAGTAATCCCACATTGGAGAGTAGAGCGAAGAGCGACAAGGCCTTGGATCTGTTAAACAAACCTTATAAAGAGAGAGTTTAAGAATTACAATTGTCCTCGTGTGAAGATCAAAGTCTTCGCGGCCAATTGATGGAAGTCTTCAAAATTCTGAAAGGTTACGATAATATAAACTTGGATTTACTATTTAAATCCGCTGAAAACTTCACCCGAACATATGTCTATAAATTGAAGTAAATTGCTCAAGACTTATTTGATGATGAACACTCCCATATTAACGCACATTTAATACTAACTATAGATTAACGGATACTTTCTTATCGACAACTAATTATTATATTTTCCTATTACCGACAGGCAAGGATTTTTTTTCTATATTATTTTGGCTACAGGATTAGGTTAGGTTAGTAAAAAAAAAATACCAAACAAAATATTTCACCAAAAAATGATACAATAATTAAAAAAAAATCTCTCGATAATAGGAAAGTACCGCTTAACGTGCTACTTGCCCTCTACTCTAAAAGACCTCCAAATACCTCTTCTTGCCTTACCTTCCTCACTTTTCCTACAACTAACGGCGACTAATGCCCAAGTAGGTAGTCGCCAGATGAGCTTTTAAAAAAAAAATTCTACAACTATCAACAGGGTGGATCTAAAGCTATTTGCTAATCTTGATTCTAAAAATCTATAAATTTAAAGCGTATGTCAGCGGCCGTGTTTTCGACCAAATTAGCATTCCATTCGGTCACTTACCATACTCGAAATAAGAACATAGTAAAGGAGTCGCCAAAAGGATAATTAATATCCTATAAAGTGTTTTCATTCGCCTATGCTTTTTAACAGACAGTCAGTATATTTCAATTGTGGGTTAATAAAAATTAATATACTGTTCGGTCATAAACTTAAATCACCTCTCGCCTCCATTGCCCGCGCATTATCTGCAAGAATATACAAGGGGGGGGGGGAGTCTAAAATAATAGAAACTTTTAAATGCAATTAATTTGATCTAATATTGAAGTGGTCATCCTTTGGAAGTACTAATTGCTTGAATGTATCAAGGGATTGACTCATATAGGTTTATGACAGTGGTTAGTGGAATTTTTAACCATCTTTTAAGTAAATCATGCTCCAGTTCCTTCAGCAATGCTGGCGGAGGTAAGCGGTTTTCAAAGTCTTGCTCTAATATAAACCACGGATATTTGATATTGTTAAGAAGCAAATGAAGACGACGATATATGTGTTCTACTTCACAAAGAAGTATATTGGCCAGACTTTAACAATTCTAGCCATGTAGGAAAACCAGTCCATTAATAGGAATGAATACGTGTCCTCAAAAGTAATAAATCATCGGAGTGTTTACTCTACTATGTGTTGCTAAACCATAATCAATGAAATTAAAGGATATGTCTGCACAAATCATCCTGATCGTGCCTCATTGCCTTATAATGGGGATCAGCCACTTGGGATTAAAAGCTTCTCTGTGTTGACCCAACAAGCCAACACGCCATGAAGATGGAAAGAGCGCAAAGAACGATTCATCAGACTAACTAAAATTCCACTATTATTAATTTGTCTATATTTGATTATCAGTACACCATTTTTTAGTTTTTTAATATTGATGTGTGAAAGGAAATGTTTTGACATTGCAGCCTTTCCCTGGTATCCAACTGTATGAAGCTGGTGACGAACTATTTGGGTAGAAACTGAGTTGAGAAGGTGTTAGTTTAGCTTTGGAATTACTCTCATAGCAGAGCAATAAAACGCATCATGCCAAAAAGACACAATGCGTTTTATTCTTTTATTTTTTGCCTGGCTCTGTCCATATATACGTTTAATAGCTTTTTTATTCCTTGATGTTGGTATTTCAACATTACTAAAGACAGAAAATCTGAAAGAATCGACATAAAACCGAAAATCGATCATGACTGCATTTTAACAACATCAGGTATTATGTGTTTTCAATGCATCGAAACACAATTTTTTAACAATTCTAGTTTACAATTTATGTAGAATCGCTGATAGAAATATGGCTACAAACAGCTGTTGGTTCCATTATTACTTATTCGCCACTTTCTTTGCATATTTCTTCTTGCTCCATTTTTGCTTGAGATGCTTTCATCTGTTTTCGCCAACCGACGTCAATCAGTAGGTCCCAAACCGAGAAATTAAAGACATCTTAAATGAGCGCACATCGGAGGTAAAACCCACACCCAATCACTCCCCGTGTGCGAACTTACCTCTGGGAGATTGATTTACGCACATGGACTAACTATTTAGGTATTCATTGAATTAAATCCAAAAGCCAACGAGGGCATCTTCCACCGGAAGTTTGTAAGGAGAAATCTGTAAAGAAAGTGGTGAAGATAAAGTGAAATTATGTGAAAGAATAATAACCGCAGATCTCCCTACATTCATAAAGGGGCAAGTGGAACACAATCTCCCAAATGTCAGCTACATCATCCTGGTGCATGCTACACCTGCCACCTCCTTACAGGTTATGACCTGGGTCCGATAGGGCATGCCATTCCTCCGGGATTAAAAAAAAGAGGTTCCTCTACCCATTTTTACCCATTTCTCTTCATTTACCTTTTCTCTACATATGTCTGTTTCTATCCTCAGGTCTAGTATACGGCAAGCATGCTGCAGCTGACATCTGGAGAATTTAGTGCCCTCTCGGCTTCAATACCTGCAAGGTGATAATCATGATACAGTTATGCACTAACCTAATTCTTTTCTGCCCCCCTCCCCTCCCAACGAATACCTATACCTCGTACCTTTGAGTTATTAACGATTGTCCTTCTGATTCTTATGTGAATTTCATCATCCCATCGCGATACCTCGTCCAAGATGGGTTGTACAATTAATTAATTATTTATGTTTTAAAAATTAAAATCATGACCATTTTTCCAGTCATGCCACTGACTTCATTTTGCCACTCTCTCACACACTCATCCCACAAAAAAGGAAGCGGTCAAGGCGCCTCTGGACACCACGAAGTCTAAAGAAAGCGAAAATTGAATTAAAAAAAATTAAATAGAATTTCTTTTCAATTTGGAGAATAAGAGAAGGACAAGGGGCCCAAGGTGCAGAATTGCTGACGTTATGCTCCTCTGGAGCTTCCTCAGAGCTTCCTCTGGAACTTCCTCTGGAGCTTCCTCTGGAGCTTCCTCAGAGCTTTTTCTGGAACTTCCTTTGGAGCTTCCTCTGGGGCTTTCACTGGAGCTTCCTTTAGAGCTTCCTCTGGAGCTTCCTCTGGAGCCTCCTCTGGAACTTCCTCTGGAGCTTCCTCTGGAGCTTTCCCTGGAGCTTCCTCAGAGTAACAAGAAACTAAGCTCTGAGGAAGCTTCGGAGGAGCGAAGCGTCACTAATAAACAACATTGTACCACTTCTGGTTTCTCTTATTCACCCTCTCCATTTGGTGGCAAAGACAATCATCAATCATTTAAATTTGAATGTTTGACCATTTGTGCTCAAAGTTCTACTAGTTTTTAGGGTTGTACGTGTGCCCGTTGTTTTACATCTATTCGTTACTCTACATGTGCTCAGGGTTGTATGTTTGCTCGTGGCTTTACATCTATTCGTTACTTTACATGTGTTCATAGTTGTACATGTGTTCGTGAGTTTACATTTATTCGTTACTCTACATGTGATCAGGGCTGTACATGTGCTCGTGTTTTTACATTTATTGGTTACTCTACATGTGTTCAGGGCTGAACATGTGTCCAGGGCTGAACATGTGCTCAGAGTTGTACACGTGAGCAGGGTTTTACATGTGAGCAGGGCTGTGCATGTGCTCAAGTTTTTAGATATGTTCAGCGTTGTACATATGTTCCGGGTTGATTTGGTGCTCAGACTGGTATGTACATGTTCTCGAGGCTTTAAATTCTACATGTGATTATATTAGTACATGTGCTCAGGTTTGTATACGTTTACAGGGTTGTACATGGGATCAGGGGTGTGCATATGATCAACGGTGTAAATGTGTTCGGGTTTTTTCATGTGCTCATAGCGATACATGTGCTCTGGGTTTTAATGTGCCAAGTACCCTATATGTTCTTGCGGCTGTACATGCGATCATGGTTGTAGATGTGTGCGGGGTCTTACATGTGTTTAGGGGTGTGCATGTGCTCAGGGTTGTACATGTGTTCAGGGTTATATATGTGATTAGAGTTTGCATGTGCTTAGGGTAGTGTTGCAAACCTGTTTTGAAAAAAAACGGTGAAAACCGGGATTTTTTATATTTCATAGAAAATCGAAATATAAAAACTGGTTTTTGGAATAGTAATGGAATAAATATGTGCAAATATCAACTTAAAAAACAAAATAATAAAGAATAAAAAACTATAATATAATACCAGTTCATAATTCCGACAAAAAAAGTACTTGGGCAAGAATGGGCGAGAATACATTTATTGCCTATTGATATTTGGCTGCTACTTTAAAAAAAATATGTCTGTGGATATTTTTTTATTAAAGTTCTTTTCAAGAAAAAAACCTCACATTTTATTTATTTAAAAAAGGTTATATGTTTTGTTATGGTATGCATTAGTTTGTACCTGTATTTCTATTACTCAATAAAGGATGCGTTATACAGTTTTATATTTGATTAACTCCTAGTTGTGTGTGGTTTGTTTTGCCTTTGATGGTATTAGTGTAAGTATAAAGTATAGTAAAGTTGCCGAAACCTGTAGCAGCTAAGATTTAAAATGGATGAATAATGGATTTCTGGCCCTTATTTGGTTACCACCTGGTACCTAGATCCTGATTGATCGTATAGCGCGATCTTGGAGCTCGGTATATGCTTAGTATTTAATTAGGCCGCCATTCAGTCATTCATAAGGATCCACTATCTTGTTGATTCCTTCGGGAAGGAGTAGGAATTACGTACCAGCCCAAATCCTACTGGTCACTCAAGGAAAATTCAGGAAAAAAGATAAAGGAGAGAAGTAAGAGGTGGAGGACAAATAATACGAAGACGGGATCTGAATAATTAGATCATTAGCATTTATTTCTGTAAAGTTATATTTTGAAGTAATATTTATAGATTCTTTTCATAAAGAAATTTACGGTAGTGACTTCAATGAGATTCTTATTCGAATTATTCCAAGATTTTCTTTAGTTGATAATAAAATTAATTTTGTGCTATCTCAGTGTTAGATATGTATTTTGTTTTACTAGTTTGAAACCGTTATTTCTATTGTTTCTGGGTTATTTAGCTCAAATACTGGGTCATAATTTATATTAATGAGCCCGTTTTTTATTTTAAAGATTTCAATAAGTTGGCTGCGCAAACAGAAAGTAAACTAAGGTGCCACTGTCTCTCTTTGTAAGTTCCTGCAAGTCTAGTAATCAATTGCGTCGCACGACGCGACCCGGTGTACCCTAACAAAACACAGGGAGATTTTTAGAACGCTTGGCATAGAGTATTGTCATTTATGGTCGTGGAATAGTCGTACATTTCCGAGAAATGTCCGCCATTTGAGGTTAAAATTATCTTGCTTAACCACGGAAGCCCCTGCAAGTGATACCAATTAGATAGCTTTATCGTGTGTGTATGTATGTGTGCCATTTTATTAAATTAAGATGAAACATTATCGATAGTGGACTAGGAACTTGTCAATATATTGTAGACCTAATATTTATATCAATTGAGTTAGCAACGTGAAACTAATTCATGGTCTCAAATGTCCTTTGCACCTTAAAAAAACTGAGCAAATTCCCTTGTTAGTTATAATAACGCAAAGATATACACCATAATTAAAACACGATCCTACAGAACCAATTCTGAGATAAAATCGGATAATTAATCAATCTCTTCTGTATATAATCTCCGTAATCTCACACACGCCTATTTTGTTTGCTATTTACACAACTCGCACGCTCAGGTACTATCATCACACCACTACAGTTCCAGCCTTCACATCAACCTCCAAGAGAGCTTTCTATCCACGCAAGCTGCAAGGCCCCTGACTTGAGGCAACAAAAAAGAATTTCAGCTGTAGACCTTGTAAATAGAGACAAATAGTGAACGTGTTTACTTAACAAACCGCTCTATTGGTGACCCCATGAACAATCTACTCTTTCTCTCTCAAGCCTGAATCAATAAACCCTATCACTTAACAAAATTAATGTTCCACGCACTCGTCATGTCTCTTCAACAAGACAACCAGCAGCCTCTACCCCCGTTATGGAAATTGGTTCGATGATTCAAGAGCCTCAATATTTTTTAGGTAGCCCGGAACACTGGCTCCACTCTGAGAGCTGGCATTTGAGGCACAAAATGTCCCGTCCAAAAAGACCAAATTCCAACTGACCTGTTTCCATCTACCAGCAGAACTCATGGAATCACCAGGCTCGTTATTAGAGCTGCCAGCAGAGCAGGGGGGCTACGAGACTTTCCAGGCCCTCGAACGTCGGCACCACGAGCCCAATGATCAGCAGCAATGGCAGAACTTCACCGTGGTGGGACAGAAGCCCACAAATCTCCTTTAGCAGCTCCGAGAGGTCGCAGGTGCCGACTTTCGGGCGGCGCTGCTGAAACAAGCCTTCCTCACTCGTCTCTCCATTCAAATGATAACATCCTCGAAGTGTTGTGGTAAGTTGATCCCCCCAAAGCTTGGTAGAGACTGCCGATCTCGTCGTAGTTCCAAATGCGTTAGGTACCCAGGAAGTAGTCGCCACTGCCACTTACAATAGTTAGATCTACCGAGGTTCGCGCAACTCTCTCGCAGCCCAGAACCACCCATCGCTAGAAGAGAAGATGGACAAACTCATTGACGTGGTCTAGAATCTGGCCGAAGAGTTGCGGTGTAAAAGCTTGTCCTGGCTTCTACTCATGTTCTAGGTAGTCGATTCCGTCTGGCTCTTCCCCTACGGGAGATCCAGTGAGTAGGCTATTTATCTGATGCTGCTATCACCAAAAGTCGCCTGTGGCTTCCGTGTGGAAGGAAGTGAATGACCATCTTCACCTGCTTCCTCCAAGTGGGACCCTACGTCCATCATTCTCCCTTCCCTGCTGGAAACCACCCAAGAGCGTCCTGCTGAAGTCTCAAACCATTCAACAGCTACCAGTATCACCACTGTGCCTCATCCGGACACTTCATTGAATTTGTACGGCCTAACCCTAACCTCACAATTCACCAGTGTAAGTCTACGGGTAATAACAATCGTATTTCAGAAAGAGCTACAAAAATAACTTCACCTGGTCAGAGTTGTTATTCCTTCCTGCACACCCGATCTTAGGCGCCCGCGGGTCACGCAACCAGCTCTACTTCAAGAAATTTTCATTCGGGTGACTCCATCGGCCCGCCTCCACACTAACCGTGGATGCGATGTAGGGATCGAAGCTCTGCCTCTTCGTCGGTATCCAGGCACGTGACTCAACTTCCTCGTTGACAACAGCTCTACTCTCTCGCTTGTCCTAGAATTAAAAGGGCGCAACCTTTTTTATGCGGTTCATATAGTATGGTATAATATAGGTATAATATGGTATATGTAATATAGTAATTTGTTTGCTTATTATGTGATACGGAGAGGGAAAGCAGTTGCTTAGTGTTGAGAGGGGGCTTAAGGGACTTTAATAGAATTGATTCAAGTATTCAAAAGCTTATATCATTTGGGGAACAATTTTGAAACCATTGATTGTATCGGTGGTTTTGAATAGGATAATGTGCAGCCAGCCACCGATGGCAATCCCATGAGGGCAACACCTAACAACATCACGCTAACCGTCTCATATTAATCCGTACACCTACGTGAGAGGCACCGTATTGTTATTCACACAAATCGCTCGCTTGGCTGCTATCATCACTTCTCGGCAAGTGCCAGCCTTTACATCAACCTCCAAGAGAGTTCTGCATTCACGCGAGCTGAAAGCCACTGACTTAAGGCAACCAAGAAGAATTCAAACTAATTGGGAGCGTGTTTACTTAACCAACTACTCCACTTAACTTTTTGTAACAACTATCATTTCAGGTTTCTAGTTTTGAATGCTCTTTAAAATAAACACATGTTTCGGGGCTATATTGCATACATATTTAACCACGTTGTATATAATTGGTTTCTATTTCTTCAACATTTGTATAGTTTTTATCTGCAACGTGTAGTTTCCAACAGAATTTAAAGGATTTTCGTATGTACAAACCTGTTTTGCATTTTCGTTGATTCTACAAATTGAAGCATAAATCTGCTTGCTTTTCACAAACTATGAAATTTATTCCAATTTTCCGTTTCCATTTGCAACACAAATCTTAATTTAAGCTGTCACTCAATGTACGATAAACATTCAAATATTCCTTGTAATAACTAAAAGCTTCTGAAGTTGACATTTACTGCTGATGGATCTGCTCGTGCATCTGAATGCACATAAAAAATTCCAATTAGAAATATTTCTCCATTAAATATGATATAAATCCTCTTATAATACTCAAATTGAAAATTTAAACATAAAATAGCTAGAATTAATTACACAAAGTACCCGTATACATAACTCATATGCATATGCTTCTTGTTTGTGCATATGTACGCAAACATTGACTAGGGCAAGACTAAATGTTTGCGAACCTCTCTCATTTGGGACAGACTTAAATAAATTATTACCCTCTGGGTCCCTTTGAAAAGGGGGTGCACGGCT
The DNA here is from genome assembly GCA_963969495.1 of Ceratothoa steindachneri. Lineage (NCBI taxonomy): Eukaryota > Metazoa > Arthropoda > Malacostraca > Isopoda > Cymothoidae > Ceratothoa > Ceratothoa steindachneri. Next base: position 121,652,231 of record OZ018327.1, read on the forward strand.
AATTAGAGTTTTGCTCCCTTTTTAACCTAATAATGTCGCCTTCCCTTTGCTTTTCTAACCAACACACAGCCCACAGAAAGGTCCACACGCAGTATCCTTAGGGCTGGCGATATATTGAAAGGTCTGGTAATTGGGTTGGTTAGCGTCTATGTACATTTTCCCGAGTGATGCAGAGGATAATGTAATAAATTTGATGGAAAGGGAGCAATGCTTAATAAAAGGCTATATTTTCTTAAGGCGAGTTCGTTGATGAGTTTAAAGTTGGGTTGCAATTCAGGAGACTATTTGATGAGTTTTATTTCTATGCACTAGTAAACAACTTCAAACATGTGCACTAACGCTATTAAAAATATGAAAAAGGAAGAGAAATAATCTTTAAATAAGAAACAATCACGAGGCTCTAAAAGGATGAAATCATAAAATCCAGCTATTCCAGAAACCTTAAATGCAGACCGGTGTTATAAACACTGGTCTGCATTCAAAACCTTTTTCAAAGGTAAGAGTTTTTTCAACTGAGTTAGGGTCAGTCCCAAAAAGCAAATTCACTGATGCAATCAATTTGTCTCAATCAAGTGTTTTTTTTTAGATATGATAGATTTTTTTTAAAGTCCTGGTATTTATCAATTGGTGTTTTGAACCAGTGTTTATTTATTATGATTTTGTCCTAAGTTATCACGGTACCTTTAGGATAACCTTATTTTTTCAATAGCTGTTGCAAAATGTGTTCAAAACTTATGTGGCTGGATGAACACTACCAAGATGAGTATGCCATTTGTTGTTCTGATGGTGTAGAGGGAAGGGAAAGATCTCAACACATATTGTTATTTCTGTATGACAGGTTGGCATTCAATACTGTGTATGTGCTGTGGAGAGTAAAAAAGTGGGAAAGTATTTATCAGGAATGAATATAAATTTGTTCGGATCGGATGGTAAGCAACAAATTTGGCGTCTTACAGATGAAAGATTGAATCCCACATACACGAAAGAGACGGTTGAATTTGGAGGTGTGGGACATGTTCTCAAGCGCTAGAGTCTGTTCACTCGTCCTTTTAAGTGGCAAAGCAAACGTTGTGGTATTTGAGAATATGCTTGAGGAACATGTGATCCCCTCTCTCCAAATTTCGACATTACGTGAGCATGTTTACAGTTTACAGGCAGGGTAATGCTCCTTGCTACACAGCAAAGACGAAGAAGCAGTTCTTGGATACGGAAGATAATGACGTGATGAACTGACCTGCGTCGAACCCCGATACAAAAATCATGGAAGATAAATGGCGACAAGGTTATGGTTCGCAAACCGATGAATGTTGAAGATCTCTTGAAGATGAAAGGAATAAACTTGGATCTGAAAAATGCAACGAATTGGTGAAATCCTGCCGCTGAATTTGGACTCAAGGTATTTAGAAGAAATCGACCGCTTACTTCTTATTAACATGTTGTTCATTTTTTTGAGATAATTATGATGTTTTCAGATATGTGCATACTTATCGTTCTCTCATTTTGGACGCATCCTATTTTCGAATGCATATTACTTTCCTGTAACTTTTTTTTATCTGCTATTCTATGAAATGGTACTTGAACACTATCAGAGGCAAGTTGCAAGGAATAATTATATGCATTTTTCCTGAGAAGTAGACAATGGTTTTGAAGAAAATTATGGCCTTTTGTTGTCTATTTTTAGAGGGTACTGTAGAAATGATGCTACGATGGACAGAATTACGGACGAATTTATGACAGGGTAGGAAACAGAATAACAGGGTCTTTTGGCATATCTGGTATGAATTAGAATGTTTCTATGCGGAAATTTTTTTGTGACAAGAACGATCATTCGGCACAAAGATGTACATAGGTACACACATTTGAATGATAAAGTAGGATAGATCTGCTCTTGCACAAAGAAAATATATTAAGGGTTTCTTTGATATAAAATGTGAGAAGTATGAGTAGAGGGTTTATCACCACCTAATTGTGAGGTACCAGAATAAATTGTTTAGTGTGTGGATGAGAAAAAAGTAAAGAAGGGGAAAAAGAAGGAAGAAGTGCAATGTTGTGGTTTGAGTGAGAGAGAGAGAAAACTACGTGAAACTGCTTGAGAGTAAGTTTAAGGAAAATATAGTAGTACAAATGATATATGTATGTGTGCAATAAACGGAAGAAAAAGTGCAATGATGACTGGAGATGTAGATCAAAAGAGCAGTAAAGCTTTGATTGACTAGAGTTAGAAAGATTATCTATAAATAATTCAGAAGAAGGATGAATGATAATCCGGATGGGAACACGAAGTTTTTTTAGTGGAAATTAGAGATGTGAGAAACATTAAAAAATAGTTTGTGAACTTTAAGAAAAAAATAGTAGGAGAAAGTTTGTAAGTGATGGTGAGATTAAAATTAGATAAAAGGATTACTTAGTGAACTGTATAATGTGGGTATGCAGGAGGTTTATGTGAATGTGATTGGTTTTCGAAGCGTTACAGGAGGATGTGTTAATGTATAGAACTTTATGAAAGTTCTTAAACATTAAAAGGAAGTTCGATTTGATGATATAGTAACCGAGATAATTAAAATTGATGGTGATTGTGTAATGAATGGATATGGTGATTATTTTATAACAGCTTTGAAAGTATAACACTGCCCAAGGAGTGAACGAATGTTGTAATAAAACTACTAAAACAGGTGAAGTTGAGAAAGTGAATGTAAAGATCACAGGAGGCTACATTTATTGAGTTTTGTTGTTAGATGTGTGGAAAGTTTTCAATTGACATTGTGAGAAGAATAACTGAAGGAATAATAGAGGATGAGCCTTGTCGGTTTAAATAGAAACAGATTGCAACATAATGTGTCACATGGAGAGGCGTCTATCTTTCAACGAATACTTAGAAAGACAGATAGGGCGCATTGCAGAAGTCATCCGATAAGATTATCAAGCAGTAGTTCCTTGTCTTGGCGTTGTCTTTTCCATTCCTGGGGAATCCATTAATCGATTAACGCCCCTTAGTCACGAACGCCTTTCTTACTCATCGTTTGGGATTGTCTCTTCACTTTAGCTATCATCATTCATCGTCTAACGCTAATTTATGCTATGCATTCCCAAAGGTAATTTCGAATGCTCTTTAGTAAAATCAACTGAAAGCCTCTACGTTTCTCTCTCGCTGTCTACTGTTGCTGCATTTGGCTGCGTTCGTCGACGTCAACATTGAGGTGTGCTGGATTTTCTCTTGTCCGGAAGATTCTACTAAAATTAAATTTGCTGTTTAGTATTTTTTCTGGGTCCAAATAAATAAACTAATAGTTTTAGTTGTATATGAGTCACCATAACTAAAAGGTGTACTAAGGATTGAGCAGGAAATAGATTGTGATTAACTCACACCTCCTTTTCAAGTTCAGATGTAGGTAAGGGGTACTAAAACATTACTATTTTCGCCATATTGCAGTGTCCCTTCTTTTATATATTTATATATTTTGTTTTATATTTCTATAGCATATATATTAATTTCATTCTTTTTATAGATGAGTTTAGAAATTTGATAGCAATAAAAAGTGTCAATTGCTTTTAAAACTTGAATAGAAGTATTTGGTATATTTATATTTAATTAAAAAACTAAAGTGAGACACAATTTAAAAAAATGAAATAAAATGTCAAGTTAGTGAAATTCATTTTATTCTGATAAGATTATATTTATTGAGGAAACGGAATCTCCGCCTCCCCTGGTTCACAATACCCGTGACGTCACTGTTTTGGCGAGCCGGGCGGATGTCGAGATTATCTTCTGCTGGGTTCCTGGACATGTAGGAATTGCGGAAAATGAGCGCCCCGACGAGGGAGCCAAAAAGTCAACGAGCACTCGGTCACCGGACCAGCGTTTCACTCTTCCTCACACCGATTACATGGCGTGAATAAGGGATACCTTCCTGGCGGCTTGGCAAAGAAGATGTGAGACGGTCGAGGGGAGCTTAAATTTACGTGCCATTGCGCCGCGACTGTTCCTACGGACCTACCCCACAATGCCCCGACGTCTTCTGGTTGCTTTTTGTCATCTCCGAATTGTACACAGTCGCAGGACGCACCGCCATAAGATGGAGCGCTCACCTGCGCCTTATTGCGACGACTGCGTTGTTGCCCAGACTGTTCGGCACATTCTTGTTGAATGTCCCAGTCTGGGGGATCTTCGTGCACGTTACCTCGGGACGAGCGGGGTCGCTACCGTTTGTCCCTTGTACTCGGGACAAGTTCGTACACATTGACTGGAGGACTTATAGACTTTTAAGGAAAGGTTGGCCTTCTCCCGTTTATTCAACTAGGTGGAGTTTTTCTTGTTGTTGTTTTCTCTGTAGGTCGCACGTCCCTGTTTCTTGTTGTTCTCTCGGACGGGCAATTTAAATGCATCCCCTTTGTCCAAAATCTAATAATTAATGACCTTAGAATCACTCCCTCAAAACATGACATTGTTCCGTTTGATATATATATTTATGTGTGTATGTCTGTCTACTCACGACCAAAGATGGTATGCCAAGCTTCATACCAAATCTAGTGTCTCAAAAAAATTATATTCCCTTATAGTCTCTATTAACATTTAATAAACTCTCTATTGAGTTCAATTAGTTACATTTAACATTTATCTTTCATCATCACTCAGTTCAGAAAAATATATATTTTTACTTTATTTTCCAAGGTTACCTTATTTCCCTCTATTTGCAAATTTTGTAAGTACTTAAGGCTGGAATATTACTAAGAATTTACAGGGTGCGTCTCAAACTGCAATATTTTGTGCTTGTTAACTTTTTCTTCAACTATTCCAGTTTTTCATCAAAACATTTGAAGAGCCAATGAATATTAAGATATTTGTTTTCTTTCTTGTTGTTGTTCTTTTAGCTGCTCAAATATGCCAACCAAATAGGCCAGGGTTATTATACATTCTTAATCCCCCAGCCAAGTAAAATATCCAATCTTATCCTAAACTTCAAAGAAATAATTTGAGCTCTAACTCTAAATTTCAATTCTCGCCGTTAAATTTTCTCTAGAAAACCATCAAATATTTCTTGAGTAAAAAAACATGTCAATCCATAAATCGACGGCATTACATAACTGCTTAAATAATAATGAGTTGAGAACTCGTTGTTCAAAATTTAAAAATTTGAATTGTTTGATCAAAAACCTTCCCTTGTGGAAAAGAAGATTTTTTTGAGGCTGAACTGAAGATGAATTCTCTAATAAATTGCATTTTATTTTTCCAACATGCTTTTACACACTACGTGAAATCCAGACTTTCTCCCCAACATACTTGGTATTTATATACAGTATTTATGTAAAAATGCTCTACTTATTGTGCTTATTTATTGCTTGGAAAAGACAAAACGGTTTTGTAAACATTCACTTTCACTGCAGGCAATAATTTTATTTCCTGTTTTACAGTAGACTGATGAGCGCCTAATCTCACTACAACAAATGAAGGGTGTATGTTCATTAATGGATTCTGTCAATACTGCACCGACCCTGTAATCAATGTATTAAGTAGGACGGAATAATTCCCATTAAAATCTATTCCGGGTGTTGATAAGCCTGGCCTTCTGGGTGTCAGAGAAATGTCTACAGCGATATGGTCAGATTTCGGAACACACTCGAGGAAATTCATTCCTAGACTCTTTTATCTCCCCTGCACTCTCTCACCTACTACTTTGTTAGGTGGCGTATCTTTTGACAGCAACTTGCATATTCGTGTGCATTCCCTAGTTTGTTAGCTAAAGAACTTTATATACTCGCGAGATCTCTTTTCTTTCCATTTAATTTAAGAATTCTGGACTAGGGGGCTCTTGTTTCAAAGACAATCTATTAACAGATTGAAAAAAATGTGCAGAAACAGCTTCAAGTTACAGCAAAGTTAATCAACATCGGGTGTAGTAAGTAACTAGTTGGACTCTAGTTCCTGGTAGACTTCACGCGGCTGCCATACGCTGTAGAAGATACAAGTAGTTCGGATCCTACGTTAATCAGTAAGTCTCCATTGAGGAATAAATGTCGTTAAAAACGAGTGTTGATCTGTGTAAAACCCTATAAAATTTACACTTTTAAAGGATTTATCCATGGCTTCCAATGAAGTCTAATGGTCTGTATAAATTGTACAATCTGTATAAATGCAATTAGTATAAAGATCAAAATTCCATCAGTTTGAGTCTCCATTCCTAATCCCCTCTCCCAAACCCTGAATTCCCCCCCCCCTCACACTCGGCAATTCAGCCCTGGTTAAGAACCCCTTCATTAGAGTATACGAACCAATATGTAAAGGTCCAGACCAATGGGCAAAGCTTGATTCTTCATGGGAATGTGGGAACCCTCAATAACCTGGACAAAAATATCAAGCTATAATAATACCTTGTTTTTCTGAAGACCAGTTTCGGTAAAGATGCATAAATCTTTTTACCTTTGGTGTTAAACTTTCCTTGTCCGTCAGAGACGTTGGTTTTAACTTCATCCCAGCTCGATTTTGAACAAAACTACTTGATTTAAAGTTCCATTCGCCCCTCCATATATACACACTCGCACAACTAAAACGCAAAAACTACACGAATCTATAACACACTACCTACAAAACCAGACTTTAACTTAACCAAACACCCTACCCCAATATCCATAATGTCCACAACTCAACCCAACTAGTATGGTCAAGACCATATGTTGTTTTTCCCAATAGCTTAAAATACATCTTTCTTGCCTCGCTATTTAGTAGTGGCAAGATTAACTCGTAACAATCTTTCTAATTTGATTTTTTTTTTTTACATTTCCTGTCCTGATATCCTTATCTTTCTGTTCACTTTCTTCTCTACCTATTGCATACCTTCATTCGATCACACAGTTTCCATTTCTTTCTTATTAATAAAAATCAAAAGAAACTATTTTTTTACTGCAGCTTTCGTTTTCTTTAACCTTTTCACTGTCTCCTTTCTCCTTTTATCTACTTTTATTCTTTATCCGTGTATCTTATTTCATTTCTTATTAAGTAACAATACTTTAATTGGTTACTAGTCTGTTTTCTAAATTTAAAGATACCAAACATGAACCTTACATCATCATACCTAACGGTTATACCTCAATTTAGCGTCATTTGATCATCACGCAAAGGAATCATCTCAATTTAACCCGCCTTAGAGACAAGGCAGCTTTTAAACTGAGATTTCTTCCCTCTTCATTTAGTGATTGCATTTCCGAGACGGATTTCAAACACATTTAATTGAATTTGCGATGAAGATCCGGGCCTCATTAAGTCTCTTCAGTTTTCTCTGTCATAATAATGGCTATTAGGAATTTTCGAAAAGAAGTATTTTATATTTCTAAAATATGGAATTATCATTGATATATTTTGAAATGCTTAAATGGTTGTTGTTTATTTTATCTTCCGTCTCAATTTCTTGTTTCGGAGTCGATTCATAAAGGAATTTTTGTGTAATGGTTTGTAGAGATAAAGGTTGAAGAAAAGAAGTGGTGCTTTGCCGAAGGAGGTTTTTAAAAATACTTAAATAAAATGGGTTCTAAGGCGGTGATATAAGAGCCTGGTGCCTTTTATACCCACGGGGTAGTGGAAAGAGTTACATTTCTTTACTTTAGATTGGATAGGTTATGTCTGTATGGGTGCATGCTGATAAAGGGTTAAAGGAGTGGGAAAGCTTTGAAAATATTGTGTGTGTGTAGGAGTATGGTAGGGGCTCACTGTATAATATCAGTTGTATATTCACGCATCGCTTCGTCCTTTTTTTCCCCTTTTATTTCTCTTTGCTCATTTTTGCCAATGTTTTTTACGAGGGAAAGACTTTTAACATTTTGATGCCTAAATTAAATCATATATAAAAAATATAATCTCCCTTAAATCATTACGTATTAAGAGTCAAAGTGGTTTGAAATTATATGTTTGTACATTGCCCTTTTGCTTTTAAAGGTTTAAATGGCTTATTTAATGGTAGAAAACAAACCCATGTTGACTTTGCTTTTAAAAGTGCTCTTGCAAGTATTATCGTTCCTTTAAAAACTTTTCCCAGCATCAAAATTAGAGAACATCATCTACGACGGGTGAAGCCTTCTTACCGGCAGTACAGGTTCCTCAATACCTTCCGGCAGACCCAAGCCTTAACTGAGCCTTTATACCGTACAGGTTTCTCAATACCTTCCGGCAGACCCAAGCCTTAACTGAGCCTTTATACCGTACAGGTTCCTCAATACCTTCCGGCAGACCCAAGCCTTAACTGAGCCTTTATACCGTACAGGTTCCTCAATACCTTCCGGCAGACCCAAGCCTTAACTGAGCCTTTATACCGTACAGGTTCCTCAATACCTTCCGGCCGACCCAAGCCTTAACTGAGCCTTTATACCGTACAGGTTCCTCAATACCTTCCGGCCGACCCAAGCCTTAACTGAGCCTTTATACCGTACAGGTTCCTCAATACCTTCCGGCAGGCCCAAGCCTTAACTGAGCCTTTATACCGTACAGGTTCCTCAATACCTTCCGGCAGACCCAAGCCTTAACTGAGCCTTTATACCGTACAGGTTCCCCAATACCTTCCGGCCGACCCAAGCCTTAACTGAGCCTTTATACCGTACAGGTTCCTCAATACCTTCTGGCAGACCCAAGCCTTAACTAAGCCTTTATACCGTACAGGTTCCTTAATACCTTCCGGCAGACCCAAGCCTTAACTGAGCCTTTATACCGTACAGGTTCCTCAATACCTTCCGGCAGACCCAAGCCTTAACTAAGCCTTTATACCATCTTTCGAGGGACCCAAAGTCACGGTCCCGGAAATTAAGTTCACATTTCTTCACCTTCGAACCGAAATCATGGAGACGTCCAAGAGAGAAATCAACAAATAAACAATAAATTGATAAAAATACATAAAATATTAAGAGTTGTCAAGAGTTACCTTATTTAACGACAACCCCTACTGGGGCTCATAGTTCGTATTTGCAAGTTTTTGTGTTCTCATTACGAACTTTCAGGTTTATATTACACTATCATGTCTTCACTATAGAGAGTTAGGAGATTTATTATTGCAGTCTATGTAGTATTTTCTTTCCATTTATCCTTTCTTCATGTGTCACTCCATTTCAGCACCTTTGATTCCCAATTAATATGCCCCTCGTTGGTTAATTATTTTCTCAATTAAAAGACGTGCTAGTTGCTACCGTAAAGATAGGCAACCATTCTAGGGCACTTCGGAGAAGAATCAGTCGTGGAACGAGTGAGACGAAGGAATCTTATAAGCTCGCATTGATCCGAGTCTTTTGTTTTAAGCTCAGAGTGAGCCGACTGGATTAAGTCTACTGTCTGATGATCTCAGCGGAGTCGGTGATTGAAATATCTTTACTGATCAGATGCTTCTTTCTTTTCCGATTGGCCGTGATACGTGGGTGCATCTCAAACCAAGCAACTTGAGGTTAATGATCAAGACAGGTTATGATTTTGGTTTATTCTGCTTTATTCCTTAACATTACTGGTTGCGAACGTAGTGTATGTGATAGTGAGGTGGAATGATGAGGAGATATCGAATGGAAGAGTTGCGTAAGCTAAGATCCATTCTATAGCTGCGCCGCTCTGAGGAGAGCCTCGCAGATTGGCTGTTGTCCAGTCAAAGCTCTTGGACCAGACCTATTATCCTTCACTGCCCAAGGGGTATCCCGAGTAGGACTAGGAACTGTAGTGTATCCATACCCACTTCTCATTACTTCACTCTGCAGAAGGTCTGAGATTCAGGGTTTCTCTTCCTGTACGTTTGAGGTGTACATATGTTTGTATGTCCGTGTCAGCCGTTTTCTCCCAACAACAATCCTGTTTAAGTATCTTAAAAATGACAGCAAATATTAGGTTACCTGAGAATTATTTTCGTTTTTTATTCAATGTTTAGTTAAAGAAAAACGAAATTAATTCCTGGACAAACTAATATATAATATTGTGAAACTGAATATCCAAAATAACGTTCGATAAGATTCCATTTTTACCACTTTTGCAACCCCTAAAACATTGATAAAGTGAGACAATAAAGATAGACGAATAAAAATGAATGTACAGTGACTGAGAAATAATAATTATAAAATGAGGGGTTTTTTAAGGCCAAGAAAACACCATTACGAGAGATATAAAACGAAAAATTGTAATATATTGAACGTGTTCTTGAAAGACCGGTGTTTTGAATGTAGAATTTAGTTATGCATTTGTCGATTTCATATGTAAATGCATCTTTTATGGCCTTTTATGACAACTCTATATTTTCTGCGTTTGTGCATATTTATAGTTTTGATTATATTTAAATGCATATTTCATTCCTTTGATGATATGGCGATATTGTTAGATGAACTAGGACTCAAGGGTTAGGATTCTGGATTGACCATGTGTAATGCTTTCATTTATTTTGATATTCGGATCTTGTAGAGATTAGCCATCCAATGGTTTTTTCGATCCTAATTAAAACTAACTTTACGTAGCCTAACATAACCCAATCTAGAATAGGCTAGGTTAGATTAGGTTATATTAAGGTCATAAAAACTTGGGAATGCCTCATTTTTACAAGATCTTAATATTCTTTTATCAAAGAAAAAAATTGAGGAATCGCTTTAGCTATGAGATCCCTAAAGAATATATTGGGAGAATAAGTCCTACTCCTACTAACAAAATACATTTCGGGTGTCTTTCTATTTAATATTGTCGTTTGTCATTTGCACACAATTGCGAAACCTTAGCAATGAAAACTATCGAAGAAAGGCATTCATCCTTGTCTTCTTTAGTGACACAAACGGCTAGCTGTCAATTTTTATATTGGTAGAGAAAAATGAAAGCCTAAATCGATACCAGTTGAAGGAACGAGACTCAACTAGTGCCTATGAGAATTCTGTCAGCCGACCAAACATAAACTCTCTCACTCTGTCTAGGAAACAAGCCTAATCCTCTCTCTGACCAGGAAGCAGGCCTCCTTCTATTTCCTCTTCTGACTAGGAAGCAAACGCTCCTTCTATCTACTCTTCTAACCAGGAAGCAAGCCTCCTTTTCTCTCTTACTCTGACCAGGAAGCAAGCCCCTCCCCCCTCTCTTTCTGACAGATAGCAAGCCTCCTTCTCTCTTTGACCAGCAAGCAAGCCTCCTTATCTCTCTCGGTCCAGGAAGCTAGCCTCCGGAAAGTGCGAGCGGTGGGCATAGACGGAAAAGTAGCCGGCTGTATCGAGAACTGGCTAAGTGGCAGACGGCAACGAGTGGCGGTGAATGGACAGTCTTCTGAGTGGGTGCCCATTACTAGAGGGGTGCCTCAAGGTTCTGTCCTGGGACCACTACTATTCATCATCTACGTCAACGACATGGACAGTGACATGGTTGCCAAGATTTCCAAATTTGCCGACGATACCAAGCTTGGTATGAACGTTGCACAGGATGGAAATACTTCCCGCCTGCAGGAAGATTTTGGGAAGATTGGGGAGTGGTCGGACACCTGGCAAATGCCTTTTAACGTGAACAAATGCAAAGTGATGCATATCGGCCACAGAAACCCGCAATCTCAGTATATCCTTAAGGGCACTGCTATTGAATCCGCCGACACTTAGAAGGACTTGGGTGTAACAATCACTAGTGGCTTCAAGTTCTCGAAACAGTGCATTGAGGCGGAGAAAAAGGCCCAAAGGATGCTAGACTATATTAAGCGCCAGTTTGGTTATCGGAACCAGGAGATTGTACTGTGCCTGTACAACTTACATGTCCGACCGCACCTGGAGTATACCGTACAATTTTGGAGTCCTTCATTGCGAAAGGACATCGCGAGATTGGAACGCGTACAAGCCAGGGCAACCCAGCTTATTCCCTCTATCCGACATAAAAGTTATGAGGATAGACTAAGGGAATTAGATCTGTTCTCGCTGGAAACCCGTAGACTGCGTGGTCAGCTCATCGAAGTTTTCAAAATACTTCGAGGGTTCGACAATGTTGACTACAGGGATATTTTCACACTTCGTGAGAACAGAACGCGCAATCACGGCTTCAAACTTGAACTGAAGAGTTACAACCGCAATCTGTGTGGAAATTTTTTCACGTACAGTATCTGCGGTAAGTGGAACGCACTTCCAGTGGAAGTTGTCAACAGTGAATCTGTTGACCAGTTCAAGTCAAGACTAGACAAAGTCTTGAAAAGTCGCCGTTTAGGGACGCAAAACAATTGAGCAGCCATGTGCCCGCTCGATTGCTAGTCCAAAGGTACCCTCTTTGAATGGACCGTAAGGTCTCCTAGGGTACCTTCTTTCCTTGTTGTTACTCCTTGTTGTTACTCTCTCTCTCATCTCTCTCTGATTTGGAAGCTAGCTTCCAGTTCTCTCTCTCTCTCTCTCTCTCTCTCTCCCCTCTCTCTGACTAGGAAGGCCAGATCACCTTAGTCTGGGCCGTAAGGCCCGTGTAATCTGTGTATCTATGTAACTCTCTCTAACTCGAAAGCAAGCCTCTTCCCTTCTCTCTTTGATTAGGAAACTAGCCTTCTGCACTCTCTCTCTCTCTCTCTCTCTCTCTGACCAAGAACCAAACCGCCTCCTCCTTCCCTGACCAGGAAGCAAGCCTCCTTCTATCTCCTCTTCTAACCAGGAAGCAAACCTCTTCCTCTTTCTTACTCTGAGTGGGAAGCCAGCCTCCTTTTTTCTCTCTCCTCTGACCAGGAAATAAGACCGCCCGTCTCTCTCTGACCGGGAAGCAAGCCTCCTTCTATCTCTCCTCTGACAGGCAGCAAACCTCCTTCTCTATCTGACCACGAAGCAAGCCTACTCCTCTCTCTGACGAGGAAGCTAGCCTCCTACTCTCTCTCTCTCTCTCTCTCTCTCTCTCTCTCTCTCTCTCCCCCCCCCCTCTCTCTCTCTCTCTCTGACTAGGAAACAAACCTTCTCCTCTTTCTGGCCAGGAAGCAAGCCTCTTCGTCCCTCTTACTCTGACCAGGAAGCAAGGCACCCTCTCTCTCTCTCTCTCCTCCGATCTTTCCTCTGACAAGAAGCAAGCCTCCTTCTCACTCTGACCAGGAAGCTAGCCTCTCTCTCTCTTAAAGAAAGTAGAGAGAGAGGTGACGTCCCCTTGTCGCGGGAAGAGAGCTTGTGTGTACCTTTGACTTTTCAAGCTATGTCGGCGGGGGTACCTCTTCTGAGTACCCCTGGTAGGGCTTTCCTTGTCGATTTGGTCGGAAACGAGGTTCCAGATTAAGTGCGTCATTCATTCCTTTTTCTACTCTATCCTTCTCCTTTTTTACTTTTATCCTATCTCTCCCACTTATACAAAAAAAGAAAAAAAAGCCTACTCCTATCATGTCACTCTTTCCCTTTTTTCCCTCTATCTACATATAAAGACCTGGCAGCTACCTCATGCGTCAGAAGAGAGGCTTTGGAACCTCTATAAACAACGCCAATTGACGCTCACTGGTTGCGAGAGACTAGGACTAGAGGTGTCCTAGGTGTTGGGGCACGATGAATGGAATGAGGGTAGTGCCTCGTTAACCCGTTCCCTGGCGCGTAATTATTGACCATTTCCAGTGACCGTTGACGGGGGCCTCTAGGAGCATCGGTCCGAGGTGACGGCCCTTTGTTCTCAGGTTGGTTGCCAGGCCAATAAAAAGCCTTTGGGGCGAGTCTCTTGGTGTGGTGGGATATCCATTGAACGCTGCTCCGAGATCTTGGCCGTCGTGAAGGGAACTAGTAGGAGTTTACTATGGGGAGTGCTTCGTTGTTCACCTGGTGAGAAATCGATGGCCCCTTCGGGGACTGTCAGTGCTGCTTGGTTGGGAGCCACGGCACGCCAAAGTTTGACGACTCGGTCAGACGAACAACAACACAAGGAGCGTGCCTTCTAAAAGATCCCAAACCTCTCCGATCGATAGGCGGGAGCGACTCACGCGGGGCGAACTCACCACCCCCTTTCTTTTTTTTGAGTGGTCACAAAGTATTCAGAGATATAAAGTGTTCAGCATGACTGGAAAGAAAGAACCTGGTGCGTTAAAGTATACCTGCTTGACATGCCAAAAGGACAAGTGGTGCGTAGATTTTCCGGAGGGGTGTTTCTCAAAATGCCACCCTGGAAGTATCTGCACGGAGTGCGTCCTAAGGGCAGAACTTTAGGAGCTTAAAGAACTTTTTGAATCTTCTGAGGAAAAAACACGACGGCTGGAAGAAAAGGTGAGAATCCTTGAGTCTGAGCATGTGACTCAAATCCGTCATTTTGAAGCCATCATTGCAGAGATTAAAGCCACCAAGGTAGAGCAACAGCAACAAGAAACTCCCAACAACGCGGATGGCTCCTCTGTTGTGCCCTCATGCACCGTGTCGATAGAGATAGGCCAACCATCCGACGTCCCAGAGCTAGCAGCTGCTGGCGTTACTCAGGGAATCAAAAAGAAGAAAAGGAAGAGTAAGAAAGGAATAACAGCAGATGAAACAGAAGAGAAAATAGAAACGGAAGAAAAAACGAAGAAAAAAGAAGAAGAAAAAAAACCCCAAAAAGTGGGAAAGAAAAAGGAATCTAAAGAGCCCATATTGAAAGGAAAGCCTCTGTCCTCTGAACCCAAATGCGCGAGGGTCATCGTGATCGGTGACTCCCAAGCGCGGGATCTACAACCCTTGCTAGTGGCCCGCCTTCGCACCAGTGTGAAGGTAAGCTGCCTTCCAGGAAAGGGGAACGGAGTAATAAATGTGGAGGCTGAGAAATCTCAGATCTCTGAGAACTCAGTAGTTGCCCTCATGGCAAGTGGCAACGATCTCTACCTACGAGGAGGCAATGTAGGCACCAGCGGGAAGATCCTGACCACGGTTATGGGAGGAGTGGATGACGGGGGGCTAAAAACCCACAGACGTGTTGTGGTTCGGATACTCCCAAGACGAGGTCCATCCCGCAATGCTCACGCGAGGAACGTCTCCATAAACTAACGCCTGGGAGATCTTTGTACAGAGGAAGGAGTCTTTTTTGTAGACCCCCTACCGCACCTTTTACAAAGGAAATGACCTGTACAAAATGGACGGAGTGCATCTTTCCTTTAAAGGGAAAGCTGCACTCGCGAACATGATCCAGAATGTTGTGGAGCGGACCCAAAGAAGTGTCAGACCCCGACTAAAGAAGGAAGTACGCCAGTACACCCGTGTTACTCCAGGAACGACCTTTTCTGAAGTCACAAAGAGGGGAGTGACCACGCCACAGAGAAACAAAGCGGGAAACGAAAGAGCGTAGGGAGTCCTACAGTCGGGGACTCCCTCAAGGTTCTTCTGTTTAATGCGAGGTCTATCAGAAACAAGTTTCTAGAGCTTCGTGGCCTCGTAGCAACATAAGAACCGGAGATGGTGGCCATAACGGAGTCGTGGATAAAAATCTCAAGCCCAGATTTTGAAGGTGAATTCACGATTCCCGGTTACCAGCTCTTCCTAAAAGATAGGCCAGACAGAGAGGGTGGCGGTGTGATGTTGTATGTCAAGGATACTCTCAACTCGACGGATTGCAACATCGTATCCGACCATGAACTACTAGGTGTTGACCTAGAGATAGGTCCTGCCAAATACAGGATCCTGGTGCTTTATAGACCTTCTGCCCAACACGTTCAACAGGACAGAGATCTGTACCAGCTACTAGGAGAACTTGTCGAAGACAGAGTGTGTATCGTCATGGGTGATTTCAACACACAAGTTGACTGGGAAACCAGAAAACCCTGTGGCGAGAACGCACTACTCCAGGAGTTTGCGAACAACGAGTTCCTGACTCAATGAGTGAGAGAGCCAACGGGAGGAGACAATATCCTCGACTTGGTTTTCACCTCTGAGGATGACATCGTTGAGGACCTCTCTGTTGGTGAAGAGGTCGGTGGCAGTGACCACAGACTAATTATATTTGTAGTCAAAGCCCCAGAGGCAGGGCCTGCAACTAGTAAATTGAGGAAACTCGAATGTAAAAGAGCAGACTTTGCAGGTCTTCGTGCTGGACTGACGGACGCAAGTCTAGAAGTGTGCGATGTTGTTCAAGATTCGTGGAACAGTTTCAAAAATAAGTTCATGAGTCTTCAATCACGTTTTATCCCTCTGAAATGTCCCCGTCGGTCCTCTGTTCAACCAAAGTGGTTTAATCGAGAAATCGTCCAACTGCTTAGGGAGAAGAGAACTGTGTACCGGCAATCGAAGATCTCAAGCGACTTTGACAAATACCGGAGGCTAGCCAGGAGAGTGAAGTCCAGCATAAGGGCGGCTAAGCGGTCTGAGGAACTCTGGGTGGCGAGACTCTGTAAAGAGAATCCTAAGGAGATTTTTGGATATGTGAACAGCCGTAAACCAATCCGTCGAACGATTGGCCCTTTGAGAAATGAGGAGGGGGCATTAAAGCATTCAGATGCAGAAAATGCTAACCTCCTCAACGACTACTTCTCTTCAGTGTTTATTGAAGAGTGTGGTCCCATCCGCCAGCCAATAGATTCCTACTCGGGGGAAAAGCTGGAGGATATGGACTTCACCGAAGGGAAAATAAAAAAGAAGATCAGTGACCTAATGACGAATAAGTCACCTGGCCCGGATGGGTTTCTACCTAAAGTGTTGAAAGAAGTGCGCGATCAAGTGTCGCGACACCTGAGCGCAATCTTCAACATGTCAATCCGGACCGAATGCGTTCCTCGAGACTGGCGTGAAGCGGAGGTGACTCCTATCTTCAAGAAAGGAGACTGTAGCCAACCGTCAAACTACCGACCTATCAGTCTGACTTCGATAGTCGGTAAACTCATGGAAAGCATGATGGTGGACAAAATGACATCGTATTTAGAGTCAAACCTGCTACTGAGGAGTTCCCAGCACAGCTTCCTAAGGCAATGGTCATGCCTGACGAACCTTGTGGAATTCTTCCACTTCGTGTTCAGTGAGTACGATCGGGACAAGGCGGTGGATGTTGTGTACTTAGACTTTCAGAAAGCCTTTGATAAGGTACCACACCGCCGCTTTCTCCGCAGAGTTCAAGCGCTGGGCATAGACGGAAAAGTAGCCGGCTGGATCGAGAACTGGCTAAGTAGCAGACGGCAACGGGTGGTGGTGAATGGACAGGCTTCTGAGTGGGTGCCCGTTACTAGAGGGGTGCCTCAAGGTTCTGTCCTGGGACCACTACTATTCATCATCTACGTCAACGACATAAACGGTGACATGGTTGCCAAGATTTTCAAATTTGCCGACGATACCAAGCTTGGTATGAACGTTGCAAAGGATGGAAACACTGCCCTCCTGCAGGGAGATCTTGGGAAGATTGGGGAGTGGTCGGACACCTGGCAAATGCCTTTTAACGTGAACAAATGCAAAGTAATGCATATCGGTCACAGAAAGCCCCAATCTCACTATATCCTTAAGGGCACTGCTCTTGAATCGAGTGACACTGAGAAGGACTTGGGTGTAACTATTACTAGCGACCTCAAGTTCTCGAAACAGTGCATCGAGGCAGAGAAGAAAGTCCAAAGGATGTTAGGCTACATTAAGCGCCAGTTTTGATACCGTAACAAGGAGACAGTAATTTGTCTGTACAACTCCCTCGTTCGGCCGCACCTGGTGTATGCCGTACAATTTTGGAGTCCCCTCTTTCTGAGCAGGAAGCAAGCCTCCTTCTTTCTCGCTCTCTCTCCCCTCTGAAATGAAGCAAGCCTCCTTCTCTTTCTGACGAGGAGGCAAGCCTCTCTCTCTCTTCCCTCTGAAATGAAGCGAGCCTCCTTCTCTATCTGACGAGGAGGCAAGCCTCTCTCTCTCTCTCTCTCTGACTAGTAAGTAATCCTCCTTCTCTCTCTCTCTATCTTCTGCCAGGAAGCAAGCCTCCTCTTCGCCCTGAAGAGGAAGCAAGCCTCCTCTTCGCCCTGAAGAGGAAGCAAGCCTCCTCCTCTCTCTGAACAAGATAAAGCCTCCTCCTCTCTCTGAACAAGATAAAGCCTCCTTCTCTCTCGGATCAGGAAGCAAGCCTCCTTCTCTCTTTGTGACCAGGAAGCAAGCCTCCTTCTCTATCTGTGTGTGACCAGGAACCAATCCTCCTTCTCTCCCTGTGTGTGTGACCAGGAAACAAGCCTCCTTATCTCTCTCTCTCTCTCTCTCTTTCGGACCAGGGAGCAAGCCTCCTTCTCTCTCTGACCAGGAATCAAGCTTCCCATCCCCTCTCTAACCAGGAAGCAATCCCCCATCTCTCTCCCTCTCTCTCTCTCTGATCAGGAAGCAATCTTCCTCCTTTCTCTAACCAGGAAACAAGGCTCCTCCTTTCGCTGGCTCATTCTTATCTTCCAATCTTCTGGCAACTATCAAAAACAGACTGTAAATAAAAAGATGGTAGGCGTGTGGTGTTGTTTTAACTAACTTGGGCTCCATCACGCCAACTGATGATCATTTATTAGTCAAAAAATAACAGCGCAACTCTGAGGTAATAGAAAAATAACTTCAAGTGACTTTGATTTTAAAAGTGGTCTCCTCCCAACATCAAAATCGGGGCACATCGTCTGCCAGTGAAACCTTTGTCCTGGCAGTCCAGTTGCATCAATACCTTTCGGCAGGTCCCAGCAGTGACTGAACCTCTTTAATCACTCTTTAGAGGCATCTGAAGTCACGGTCTTAGAAATTTAAGTTCGCATTTGCTCACCTACGAGCCGAACTCATGTACATGTCCAATACTACTTTTGAACTGCCATGGGAAAAAGAAACTCACGAGTCTCTTCAACTCTCCTTTTAAATTACAATGGGCCCTTCGACAAATCAAGATGGCACAAGTTTTCTAAAAACTTCAATCTGATGAGAAAGAGGCCGACAAATCTCAATTATTTTGGAGTTGCTACGGAACCCGACTTACTGGTGTACAGTTGACATCCGAAGGAACGGCACATCCTCCATACCAGAGGCCAAATAGGGAAGGCCTGGATCACTGAGTTGAAATGATCTCTTTGATAGCACCAATGGAAGCTTGGGTGCCCCCTCCCTTTTCCTTCATGCCCGTACCCACTTTTATATATACGATTATCCGTCCTTTATTTGTTCTACCTAGGATTAAGGCTCCGAAGGGGGTACTCTATGGAGACTGTTACACCGGGTACCTGGAAGAGGGTCACGCTCTCTAGGCTCAAGTGTCTTTTTGTGAATGCCTGGGACGTTGGGTTGAATCAGGGTCTTTGCCCTGGTGAAGTTATGGCGCACCCCTAGTTTCATTCTGACCCCCGACTCTTTCTAATAGGATCTCCTAATTGGTTCCCCTAAACAGGTTTACAGACCTGACCAGCTACCTCATGCCGTATTGGAAGAGAGGCTTTGGAACTTCTACAGCACCGTCCCAAAAGATCAAAACTCCTGTATTCTATCACAATTTCTCCCACACTTTTGCAGGAGATAATCAAAAGTTTCTAAAATTGGCATACGATAACATACAGGTATAAACTACGTATAGGTAAATCTGTATGAATAAAACGAAAATTACCAGCAGATAAGCAACCTACTAGAAAAATGGATGTGTACAAAATAATCAGAACGAGAGCGGAAACAAATTTTATTGGAATATGACGATTAAATTATTAGTGAATTAAACTTAGTATGGTGGCATTTATTCTGTCAAATGTTGACACTCTTACGCAGCAGTCTTGTTCCATTCATATTGAAGAATTTCCCAGAGTTATTAAACTGTTTTCAGATTCCTCACTTTAGATCTTTGTTCGAGCGTCTTCTAAGGCTTTTCAACAAGATTCAGGTCCTAAATATGTGTAGTAAAGTTGATAACAGTGATGTGCTCGTCATCCAGTGAGGTCTAGATCTACTTGGCCGTGACAGAGGACGTTATCCTGGATGAAAATTGCTGGGTGGGCTTCGGAGGCTCGCAGATGGGGTAAAGTATGTTGTCGCAATAATTCATTATAAACTTGAGCATTCACTCTTCTCCGTAGGCTCACAAGTGGTCCAGTGCCTTCTACCGAAATCAGGCCCCACACTCTTTTTGGTGGAATGGACAAACAATCACTCGTCTGCTCTGCGACGAACTAACTTTCTGCCATTGGATACGAACAAATTGAAATTTGATTTTTCACTGAAGTGGACTTGGTTCTATTTGTTTCCTGTCCATAACAAGCTCTGTGGCGAATGCAGGACGAGCCTTCTTGTTATTTGGACTGATCAATGGCTTTACCTCGTGTGTGCTAGAGTAAAGGTTGTCTTCCTCAAGTCGACCTGACTCAATATGTCTGGAGACATTGATAACCGACATCTCTCTGCTCCCTCTTGAAACTGCTGCAGCCGTCTCGAAACTGTCCTGCTTCACAATTTGGTTAATAGCTTGGTCTTCACTTTTTGAAGTCTTCTTTGTCTATCGGTTGATTCACCAACCTTACATAAACCTACAAGACTCTCCTTTGCAAACATTTCACTATGGTGTCTTTTAATCTGGAGAAGGTTTATGATGCCACAAAGCGATACGGTATCATTAAAACCATCAAAACCACTTACGGGTGAGATGAGATCTCTTCTCCCGATAGGTCAGAAAGAGGGCGTCCCGCAGGTTAATCCTCCGTGTTAATTTTCATGCCTGATTATCAACGGTATTATATCGCTGCTGCAGGTAGATGTTCTCGTTACACTCTACGTCGATCACTCCTCGATCTCTTTTGGTGCGGCTCAGCTGCCCACTCTAGAGTGTGGCCTCCAACAGGTGCCAAACCGCATCTCTCATAAAGTGGTGAAATTCTGCCACCATTCTCGGCTTTACCCTGACCTAAATATTTTGTAAATGAGGCTCTTCTAAATGTAATATAGTCATACTATTTCCTTAGTCTTCTTATTGACCTGTGCCTCACCCAGGATACCTATATTCGCATCTTTAGTATCTCTTGTACCTACAACATGGATTTTCAACCTTCCTCGCCGTTCAAAAGTTTGGGGTGATGATATGGCTACATCTTTATTGTTCTACCGCTCCTCTTTTGTTCGAAGCTAGCTTACGGATGCGAGTTTTACGCATCTGCAGCTGAGTGGGAATCGGGGGTACACTCGATCTACCACATTCGTCTCCGTTTATCGAAGGGTGCCTTCTGCACATCTCTGGTATAGAGGCTCCTCGTTGATGGTGGGGAGATTCCACTTACTCCACGCTATACACAGTGCAAAATGCGTTTCTTCGCGCGATCCTAGCGTCTCCCACCGTCACACCAATGGCACTCATCTAATCTGAGACTGAACTTGAAGGCATCTATGTCATCGAGAGACGCCAATGATTCTCTAAGCGTTTATGATTTATGGCAAGGAAACTTCTCTGAAAGCATGGTGTAGCAATCCGTTCTGTTTTTCTTCTCGGGCTCTTCGCACGACGGCACCCTGGAGAATACCACCTGTAAGTGTTTGTGGCTACAATTCTGCTCCTAAAATTTCTACAGCAACGGAAGTTCTGCTATCTAATTTGGGGGAGCAAAGGCCGTGTGAGGGTGGTCCCGTGACAGTGTACACGCTATCTCCGAATCCAAAGAGGGGGGTCGCGGGTTTCACGCTTCCTCCCCCTTATTTGAAGTTGGTAGAACTCTACCAGCGCTTTTGCCTTCACGGAGATTACGCGATGTGCCCAGTTGGGTTGTTATTTATAGGCTTTACAGAGCACCTTGATTGTCATCAAGGCTTTGGAATTTCTGTATCTCCTAGTTTGCAGTATTTGTGAGGTCATGGCTGCCGCGAATCGGGAAGATGTAAATATTTTATTTTGCTTTGTTGCTAAAAATGTAGAGATTACGGAAAATGAGCGCTTTGTGAGAGCATCAAAACAATCTGGAATAAATAAGCGACCGGACTAGCGTTTCGCTCTTCCCGACTTTGATTACAAGGCAAATATCAGGTCATCCCTTCGGACTGCCTGCCAAAGAAAATGGGGGACGGCTGATGGGACTCTAAATTGGCGTGCCATCTCGCCGCGACTTTTCCTGTGGATCTAAGCCTTTAATGTTTCAACTGCTCCAGGTCTTTTTCTTCGACGCTGAATTGGACACATAGCTATCTGAAGGAGTACTCCCTTCAACATTACTACAACTACTGCGGTAATTACCTGACTATTCGGCACATTCTTGTCGAATATTTGCGTCTGGGGGACCTTAGCGCGCGTTACCTACCCCGGTAACCAGACGACCTGGGCCGCTATCGCCTCTCCCTTGTACTCGGGACGGGTTCGTCAAATCCAGACTATGGACTCGATGCATTTCTGGAGGAGGCTGGCGTCTTCAGTTCAATATAGATGTGTCGGAATAAGTGAATATTTCGCCACGAGGAACGAGGAGCCCCGCTAGGTCGAAGAATGCCAAGTCTGATTGTGGGAGAATTCATCTACTTCCGGTAATTAAGCAGATGCTTGGACTAGCGAGAGCGAGAAGAAGTTGCTTCCCCCCTCCCCCTTCCCAAGCGATATAAAACCCCCGCTTGGAGTCGCCCTTGCCACGGCTCTCTCTGATATGGAGAAACCCTTCCGGCGCCTGAGGCAAAGCGTTTTCCGTTGGGCCACATATAAACCCAGTCTTCAGTCGTACCGAATCCCCCCCCGCCGAAGGAAGTTAGCTCCAGTCCATTGGCTATTCTTCGGTTTGTCGACGATCTCGTTTCGGTGCGAATACATATTCAGATGTCATTCTCGAGGTTAAACTTACGATTGCAATCGCCCGTGCAATCATCCTCACCCCTCGTCCGCTTCATCTCGATATTTGTACGTGTGTACGTAGGTGAGTCAGCCGAAGTGTGTAGGCTCTCGTGAGTTTCTCGTCCCCCGAATTCCTTAACACCATAACAGTCATCGCGAGTATCCATGTCATTTGTGTAATAAATCTTATTTATATTTATATTGTATTTGTGTCTAAATAGTAAACATATTTTTGTTCTTCACCTTTCTCTACCCAGAACCAGTAGGAGACCCATAAGCAAACTTAACGGCCAACTGCACTCTCTTTGTTGAATTAATTTGCACGCACTCGTTTAAGAATCTACTTTTCCCCCTTCTCGTGTGGTGATTAGCCTCCAGCTAAGGTCCCGGATCTGACCTTACCCTCCCCTCCTTATAATAAATAATATATACATATATATATATATATATATATATATATATATATATATATATATATATATATATATATATATGTATATATATATATATATATATTTATATATATATAAATATATATGTATATATATATATATATATATATATATATATATATATATATATATATATATATATATATATATATATATATCCATAACCCTATATTTTAAGAACGAGATTTTTTGAAGGTTTAAATAAGATTTTTTCTTTTAGTTCGGTTGTCACCTAAGTTATTTCTAATAATTCATTTATAATTAAAATAATAAAATGGTAAAGTTCAGAAATAAATATAAGTATCGAATTTTTATGACATTTTTAAAACTAAAAGAATTACAAATGGTGAAGTTCGGAAAATTATTAAAATTTTAGCATGGAAATTATTATAGCAAATTTAGATGGAGAAAAGAAAAAAAGAATCATGATAGGCCGTAGAACACAGACCGAAGAAGAATAAGAAGAAGAAGATGAAGATGAAGATGAAGAAGAAGAAAAGGATGTTCAGGGTGTTAAAATAAAGAGTCTATAAAGGGGATTCAAAAAGGCGGTAAAGATTAGCAAATAAGGCCGTAGGGCACACCCAGCAGAAGTGCCTGTTTAACCAAGCTCTTCCTGTTAAGGAAGAGAACAGTGGCTTATATATATATATATATATATATATATATATATATATATATATATATATATATATATATACACACTCTCCACCAACCCGGGCTAACCTACGACAACGTGTTTTGAGATACATGTTCGGGATTCTGAGTGAGCGCTGACCGCTCATCTCCACCCGCGGCACTTGAGCATACTCGTACCTTTGCTTTTTCTTTTTTTTTAGTTGTTTTTTTCTGTTTTATTTAGTTTCGTATTTTACTTTTTCAAATTTATTTATACTACTTATGAGCTAAAACATAAGGGTTTTTCCATGTGTGTAATTTCGGCGTCTATTCTCTTGCTGGCCATCGCCGGTATAGAGCCTTAAATTTTTAAAAAATCTAGAGCGTTTGGCACCCACCGAGAAGTCGACCCGAATTGGTTCCCATTCAGCATCTAACCACAGGTGATGTGGCTCAACTTAGCTGAAATGGCAAAGGGGTTTTCGACTTGACTAAGCCATAACCCATCTGGTAGCATAACTCTAGTTATTATTTCAAGAAGAGCTGCTATATAGTTACGTCATAATTCTAAATGGCGTCTCCAATTAATTAATATCTAATTAGATGGGTCCAAGTGGAGGAATAAGTAAGGCCCTAAGCAAATTATTAAGTTGTTTCACATAAAATGTATTATTTTGATTAGTAAATAGAAGGAAATAGGTAAAAAATAGGTAATATGTAATAAGAATATGATTCCTTCGCATCAATAACATTTTGACAACGATCTCCTAATACAAATATGCCCTTTTAAAATTCTTTAGGTCTATTGATCACATACAGTGTAAATACAAGTTATGTCTTCCATATTATCAAAGCAAATATTGCAAATATGGAGTTAAAAAATGGTTAAAATCTTCCTCTTTATATATATATATATATATATATATATATATATATATATATATATATATATATATATATATATATAAACCCATGCTACAAGATTTGGAGGCGTCTCAAGTCGATGGTGGAAGTTGAAAAACATCTACTTTGACTAAACTGTTACCTTCCAGCCATAATCTAGTTGATATGTTTTTTGTTGTTTTTTAAAATACATGGTGTGTTTTTTTAAGCATAGTCATAAAATTGAGCCTGTACAACCTGTGTATATACATATATATATATATATATATATATATATATATATATATATATATATATATATATATATATATATGGCGCGGCCTAGGTAATGGCATAATTAGACAACTGCTCTGCTTCAGGTCCAGCGGGTGATCTATCCTCCTCGAACTGGAAGACAACACTTAGGGATGGCCCATCCTTACGCAGCGAGCAAACCGTGTAGCCGAATGCTCTAAGGGGCCCCCCCTTAGAGGATTCGGCGTTAGATCCGCGGCAACCCTCGAGACGGCGAGAACTCCTGTGTTGGACGCAGCTCGAACGAACCCCCAGAATATCGAGAACCATAACACTGGGTCTGCAGGTACTCCCATTGAAGCTGCTGCAGTAAATCTTCGGATTAGTTCAAAGAAAAAGAAACGAAGAAAAAAGGAGAAATGGCAGGTAGTAGCTGCGATGAGAGCACCGGTGAGCAGCAGTGAACCGACCGATACGAGCACATCGCACAGGCAGTGGAAGGTTCAGTGGAGGTTAGGGGTACGATCTCGAACGAAGGATAGTTTCAGGAAGTAAGAAGGAAAAAGAAAAGTGGTAAGAAGAAGAAGAAGCAGAGGACGACCGCCCCTGCCACAGAGGACCACTTGAGAACTTTAAATTTCTTTGCCGTGCCGTTGGCCGAGGGGGCGCAATCCATAGTGGTGGGAGACTCGCATCCAGTACCACCTGGGTGGGAGTAAGTGCCACAGATGGGAAGTATGATGTCTTCTCGGAAGGGATAGGGAGGCGCTACAAGACGAAGTTTCGAATGTACGGAATTTCTCTAGGAGCTCCGTACTTACTACAATGGTCAGTGGAAACGACCTTTTCCTTAGTGGAGGTAGAGTCGGGCAAACGGAACATATAGTAAAGACATCGATGAAGATTGCAGAGGATCTTCTCTCAAAAGCAAAAAAGGCCCTGCTCGTGGGATGCTACCCGGAAAGTTTGCTACAACGCACGCACATAGCAAACTTCTTGGCATTAACGAACATCTAAGTTCCTTGTGCCTTGACAGGAGTTAAATTTGTAGACCCGGTCGACTTGTTCTTTGGACGAGATGACCTATACACAGAGGATAGGGTCCACGTAAACCACCGAGCAAGGAAGTTTCTGGCCAAGTTAATCGACAGGAATGCCTTCTGGTTGTTGAAGATTGCATGGAACAAGCCTAGCGGCAATTCGATGGGTAATACCGAACAGGAGACTCAAGACGAGCCGTGAGAGCTAGTCAAAGTGTGACATTCTATTGCAAGAGGCCCTGCTGTACCGAAACCCGAGAGTAATGGAAGCCCTGTCGGTGACGAAGAACTGGTCCCAGGTGGAGAAGATCCAGGCAACTCGGAGGGAGCTCATGGTAATACGTCCCTTTTTGAGAACATCACTCCATCCGAGTCGTCGGGAAACGCGTTAGCGAGGGAGCGTGCAGATAGGTCAGCGTTCCCTAAAATATTTATTATTTAATACGAGGTAGATACGAAACAAGTGGGACGAACTTGTGGCTGTATTGGCCTCCGATAACCGAATAGATATCGTAGCGATCGTAGAAACGTGGATCCATACTGCCAATCGAGATTTCGAGGGTGAGTTTGCAATCCCCGGTTATACAATGTTCCACCGTGACCGACCTTGTCGAGAGGGCGGGGGAGTTATGGTATACGTTCGGAACTGTTTACCCTCTGTCGAATGCAAGGTGAGATCTGATCACGAGATTTTAGGGCTAGACATAGATTTTAACAGCTCCTCTTATAGAGAGGTGGTGGTCTACAGGCCGCAAAGACAGTCAGAAGATTTAGACCCCAGCCTGTATGCAAAGCTCACCGACCTGATAAATAGTCACAGGAGTTTGTTCATTGATAATTTCAACTGCCGTGGGATTGACTGGAGGAACTGGTCAGGCGATGTGAAAGGGGGAAGATTGATTGAGTTCGCTCAGGATAACTTGCTGACAGAGTGGGTAGAGGAGCCAACGGGGAGTGAAAACATGTTCGGCTTGGTGTTTACCACCGAGGACGACATGGTATCCAGAATCAGCATGGCAGAGTATCTAGGCGGGAGCAATCACTGCACAGTCACGTTTTTCGTCCACATTCCATGTGACAGACGCTCTCACGTCGTTATCTTTAAGCAAGACTTCCGACACACGAACTTTGAGCGTCCTTGGGATGCAATAGCAGAAGGATGAGCGGCAAGCTTCTCCAACCGAGATGGTTCAATCGAGGCGTCGCACAGCGATAAGGAACAGGAAAACTCATTACAACAACTGGAAAGCCAACCGTAATGAAGAAAGGGTTCTTCAATACAGGCAAAAGTGTAGGCAAGTTAAAGCACTAGTGCGCAGAGTTAACCGCGGCGAGGAAGTTCGAGTGGCCTCCCTCTGTAAAAAGACCTAAAAAAAAATTCTTCCTGCACGTCAATAGCCGCAAACCAATTCATCATAACATAGGACCGCTGAGAGATGACAATGGCGTGTTACGGAAGTCAGAACTAGATATCGACAACGTGTCGAACGGCTACTTCTCATCCGTATTTACGAGGGAAGTTGACGGTTCAGCTCCAAGGCCGGGGGCTTATCTCGAAGAGGGCGAAAACCTATGTGAAATAGTCTTAGAGAGAAAGGAAGTAGTAGTTAGACTAGGAAACCTTAATATGTATAAGTCTCCAGATCCTGATGGCTATCTTCCTAGAGTCTTCCAAAAAGTTAGTGAAGAGGTCGCTCTACACCTCACCATTATTTCCAACAAATCTTTGGAAACTGTAGAGGTGCCAGAAGACTGGATAATAACAAACGTAACTCTTATCTATAAGAAGGGGGACTGCGAATGCCCGGGTAATTACTGGCCTATTAGTCTGATATCCATCGTAGGCAAACTGCTCAAGGAAATAATCGCTGGCCATTAGAGTCGCACAGCCTGATCTTGGATTACCACCACAGATTTCGCAAGAGCCGTTCATGTCTCACTAATCTACTACATATTTTCACAGTACTTTGAGTGAGTATGACCGTAGTCGAGCTGTGGATATCTTATACCTGGACTTTCATAAGGTTTTCAATAAGGTACCACACCGCAGGTTGATAAATAAAGTACGTGCCCTTGGCATTACCGTGAAGGTAGCCAAATGGATAGAAAACTTGCTCTTGGGACGGAGGCAACGAGTAAAGATCAACAGGGTAGCCTTGCAATTGGCTGGAGTCAGAAGCGGTTCTCTTGTGTTCACCATCTTCATCAATGATATAGACGAAGGACTAATATGCTCCATAGCCAAGTTCACCGACGATCGCAAGCTAGGAGGTAGTGTGAGCTCGCGAGTAGGAGTTGAACGCCTGCCAAAAAGCCTTCTCAGGATCAGCAAGTGGTCGGAGAGGTGGCAGATGCCATTTAACCTTGACAAGTGCAAGATAATGCACATTGGCCATGCTAACCCTCTGGAAAACTACTTGCTAGGCAAACAACTAGATACCACTGACCTTGAGAAAGATTTAGGCGTGCTAATCAGCAGTCATCTAAAATTCTCCAAGCAGTGCCTACAGGTGGAAAAGATGGCCCAGCAAATGCTGGGGTACATAAAGAGGCATTTTCGCTTGCAAAATAAGCAGATTTCTCTCGCCTTGTACAACTCTCTAGTCCGGTTACACCTTGAATACGCCGGACAATTCTGGTCCCCTACCCTGAGGAAGGTCATTGAATGGCTGAAAAGGGTACAGGCCAGAGCCACGAAATGATCCCCTTCCCTTCGACATAAAAGTTATCAGCATAAGCTACGAGAACTGGGAATGTTTTCATTGGAGACGCGCTGGTTAAGAAGCCAGCTGATTGAAACTTTTAAGATAATGCGAGTAGTTGAAAACTTAGATCACAGGAGGCTGTTCACGTTGAACGCAAATGCTACACGTAACCATCGGTTACAAACTGGAATTACCGCAATTCCATACAGCATTTACGGCAACTTCTTCTCGTGCAAAGTCTGCGAAACGTGGAACTGTCTACCGCCAGAAGTGGTAAACAGTTCGTCAGTCGAACAGTTCATATCTCGACTTAATGAGATAATCTACATTTTGACCTAGATGGTACCACCTTAGTATAGATTATAGATTTGAATAAAGTAGATAGGTTTTAACCTTTCTATAAAATTTTCCTGTTTGTGTTCTTTTTTCAGCACATTCAGGTATCGTTTCAGCTTTCTGGCCCGGAAATGCGGGTGGGAGAGGTGGGTGGGGAGAGTCTTCATCTATGCTATACTTTCTCTTATGCTATAAGTTAGGGCTTTCCCAAAATAGTACCTCCACTGTATGGTCAGCAATGTCCTTTGAGGTACTACTATTCCTTGTGACTCCTTGTAACTCTTCCATCATATAAATCCACTTCCAATTTGGCTAATGAGATCAAAGGCTTAATATATATATATATATATATATATATATATATATATATATATATATATATATATATATATATATATATATAGGGTGCGTAAGGTATTTGAGGACAGATTTATATCTACACAAAAATGATTTTTAAAAACAGATAATAATGCCTTTTTTGCTGAACAAGTTGTGAGGATAAGAATAAAGATATTGTTTTGTAATTGTATTCAACAAAGTCTCCTTCAGCTTCGATAGCGGTTTCTTTGCAATGTCTGAATCTCCTACATGCTAAGATCAAGTGGTTCTTGTTCATATTGGACATTACTCTGACTATGGAGGCTTTTGGGATTGTTTAGTGTTATGAGGATGCTCATTAATCTCTTTCTCAACTACGCTACATACATAATAGTCCAATAGATTGAAATCTGGGGAGCTAGGAACCAAAGGTTAGGGCCTTGTGTGATGGTGCCGAGTCTTGTTGAAACACATAAAGTCTTCCGTTGTGTACATTGTCGATCCATGGCTTAACCATCTTTGGCCTCTAACTCTTGCAAACTTTGTAGACGAAGGCTCTAGCGACTTTTAAAAATCGTGCTATTTATAAATTACTATGTTCAGCTTTTATAACCACGATAACTCCGTACCTCTTCATTTCTTGTGTAAGCATAGGGTCTGCCATTGATAATTCTGAAATATAGAAAATATAAAGTCAAATAATATGCTTCTATAGTAAAAATAACATATCCTCAAATACCTTACGCACCCTGAATATATGCAATTTCCCGCAGGAAAAAAGGAAAATGTGTTTCCGAGTACTTTTGAACTTTATTTAGTTCCTTATCAGTTTCTTATATAGGGTGCCCCCCTCCAAAAAAAGGATTACGCATTTTTAAATAATTAATATCTCAGTAGCCTCCTTCCTATTCATGACAATTTTCATAAGCAAGATACTTTCAATCTTCCTTTTTCGAATGCAAAGAACAGAATTTAGACACCTTATATAGTTTTCTTGCACTTTACCAAAAAATAACAACATGGGTCAAAAAACGAATATCGAGTGTAAAGAAATAAATAATCAGAAATTTAGCTTACCTAGAGCAAATGGTCGATTGGACCACCACTTTGATGAATAACTAATCTGAGCCTTTTTGTCCACACATACAAACCTTTTCTTACTTCATTAATGCCATTTTCTTGCCAAGATTTACGTATTTTACTTTTCAATTCTGGTTCAGTGAATTTTTCTCTCCGACTTCGGTAAAACTTCTTTTTTAGGAACTCCCAAATTGAGTAATCCATGGGGTTACAATCTGTACTTTGCGGTGGCCACTCATTTTTCGTTATTTACCTTGGCGTATTGCTAATTAGAAACGACTGTGTGTCGTGGCTTGTATGCGAAGGTACTCCATCTCGTTGCAAAATAAAGCCATTTTCTTGATAAAGGCGACGATAATCAGGTAACAATTTTGTTTTCAGTTCAATGTAATTAGCAAAATTCACTTTTGTCTTTTTAGTATCAATAAAATGAACATCTTTTTTGCCATTCCAAGAGGCCCTGCAGATATCATAACCATTTTAGAAAATCTTAAAGTTTCATGACACAATCTGTTTATCTGAATGTCACGCTTTTCATCATGCGCGTAAGCAAAATCATTTTGGCAGTTTCGCGAAATTCCTAAAGTGAAATCTTTTTCATCTGTGAAGACAATATTTTTAACATAAGCGACAGAGAAGTTATTAAGTAGTTGTCTGCATCTTATTTTTCTTTTATCCTTAACAGTACCACTTTTTCTCGAAAATATTAATCTTTTGAAGGCTTTTAGCTTTTGTGTCTTAATTATTCGTTGTATAGAACTCCTTCCAATATTCAAGTTCCTTGCAATTGTTCTTTATGATTAATGACTTCCTGGTTTATCTTCTTGAGATCAGGTGTTATCGTTAATGTATTTCACCTTTCCCATTTCAGAAGCTGTTTTAGGTCTACCGCTTACTAGTTTTCTGTTAGCGAATCCCGTTTCGCGAATCTTTTTTAAGAGTCTTCCCACAGCACGTCTTTTCCTCATTTTTCCAGGAAATTCTCGCAAAACTTTTCCAGTGTTCCATCTCTTCTCAGAGTAACAAGCTTTAAGGACAATGCGATGTTCTTCTGACAACCTCATCATGGGTACTGAGGAACTTTAAATAAAGATATTTATAATATGACAATAACGCAAGATTCCAGATAAAGAAGGCCATCACAATCATAAAGCTACCTTAAAATAGTCCAGACCTAGATAAGTTAAAACCGAATTTAGATAATTTAAGGATAAAATGGGATTCATCAATTAAATCTGAACTCACTCGTCCATCATTGGTCCTCACTTTGCTCTTAGACTTCACCTGTGGCTCAAAAAAGCTGTTTGCATGTGACAGTGGCCACAACCCGGTACACCGCTTCGACAGGCGGGCTACACCAGGTTAAGGGCAGCCAACGGGTCTCAATCCCTCGGTGAGTTAGGGCGTGTCTACCGTAACATGCGAAGACGATTCCGGTGGATTGGGCGGACGAGATCAACTGGGAGATCCAACTGCCCTGGAGGCGGTGTTGCAGGTCTTTGTGGAAAGTCGAGGGCGTGGCCAGCCAACTAAGATGTCAAGGCCATCTATTGCAGCAAAAGAAGTCTCCAGTCGTGACGGCCTGCGTACCACTGAACTTCGACTCCTGAGGTCGAGAGAGTGGGTCTGCCCCAGTGCAACGGTTTGACCACTTTAAAATAATTTCCGCACAGGTTATTTGCACAGCCTAATCGTTAACTGCGAATCCATAACAGAAGAGGTGTGCAGACAGAAGTCATCGTCAAAATCGATTGACTACTACTAATATGACATGTTCATTCATGTAGGCTTTTGTAAGAACGTGAAAATTGCTGTATGATTTTGCACAATAAAATAATATTTTATCTAGATATTCGGGATGGGGGGTAACCCATGTTATTTTTTTGAATTGCAAGAAAACTATAAAAGGTATTTAAATTCCGTTTTTTGCATTCGAAAGACAAAGATTGAAAGTATCTTTTACAGGAAAACTGTCATGAATAGGAAGGAGGTTATTGAGATATTAATTTGTTAAAAATGCGTCATTGGGGGGGGGAAGGGGACCTGATATATATCCTTATTATATTATTTTTACTTTTAATTATCCTTGATAAGGAACAGAATAAAGTTCGAAAGTAGTTGGAAACAGCTTTTCCTTTTTTCCTGCGGGACATTGCATTGATTGCTAACCTCACCTACTACTTTGTGAGTTATTTTATTAAATATATATATATATATATATATATATATATATATATATATATATATATATATATATATATATATATATATATAATTATGTGAAAGGCCATGTTGAATGCAGGTTCTATTCAAGTCCACAGTTGTGGCAGCGTTATTAATTTTAACTTGTATTTTCTTTATATTTCTTACAAGTTTTTTAACGGGGTCTTCGAGGCGAGAAAATACCCGCGAATGACATTTTTTATTCCTAGACGTCTTTCGACCGTGTTAGGTCATCTTCCATCTCTGTTCATTCCCTGAAGATGTTTTTTTTTCTCACCTCGAAGTCCCCGTTAAAAAACTTGTAAGAAATAGCAAGAAAAAAAAGTTGAAATTAATAACGCTGTCACAGCTGTGGACTTCATTAGAACATATATATATATATATATATATATATATATATATATATATATATATATATATATATATATATATATATATATATATATATATATCCTAGACATGTTCTATTTAACAGAAATTCCATATCTTTCCAAGAGTATGTACAAGTTGACAAGTTTTTTTGTCGATGTATTTTTATGTTTCAGATCTTCATTGCCACTCTTCAGGCCAATGGATCCCAAATTACCACCTGATCCATCCCCACTTGGGGAGATACCATGAATATGACCCCTGGGATTACCCAACTGTAGGTAATACGATGGGATAACCGTTCACTGGACTTGTACGTCGCATCTTGTTTAAAAGAACCATTTGACACAGGATAATGGGATAAAGATCTAAAAAAGAAAGGAATGAGGAAACTTAAAACTTTGTTCACGAAACTTGTTTTTTCTATAAAGTGAAACATTTACGGGTGTTTTTCCACCGTTTTGTCCACACTTTATATTCAAAAGAATTGCCCAAATAATTTTCGGACACCCTAAAAGTATTTTGGTAGATAAAAGCGGTTGAACAAAAACAACAAAAAGATTCGTTCACCTCATCATAGCTTTAAATGACGTCATAATGAAGACGTCATATTGAGGAGTTCAATTAACAGGAGAGTTCAATGGAATAAAAATCTGTAGTACGTTGGAAGAGCTTTATTCAGCTCTTGGACCGTAATACTGCTCATAATCCTAATGGAAGCTCGCATACGTAATAATGCCTTTGTTTGGGCTAAACCTATGGCGTAAAATCTGAATTTCTTTTTCCCATTTCTATTTTTCTGCTCTTCCGCTGGTATCCTCCCTCTGCTCTTCGTTCTCTCCAGATTAGTAGCCATGGCTCAATTCGTATCACTTTTTATGCTTTAATTTGTACGGTTACTTAAATTAAGAGTTCCCTATTAGATAAAATTGAGATCCTATTTTTATATAAGAACTCGTTATATCTTGATTATGAAATATTTATTGTAGTATCCATGTCCATGTTCGATCACATATCTTTCCCATCCAATTCTGTGGGTGAGGAGATTGCTACAACTTGTACAAAAATGAAAAGGGGAATTAGGAAAGAATTTGGCGGTCTTTTTCATTCTATCACTCTCTATTTTGGGGAAAAAAGAGCTTAGATTTGTGGTTTCCGAAGAAGCCGATTAAGTCTCCCTGGTATAGATTTACCGCCCGTGGTCGTCTCCGATGTTAAGGGGAAATCTGAGCATCTTAAGGGTGTTGTTTTGATTTATTTTCCTGTGTTTTCCTATCACTTTCCTTACTTTTTTTCAAATGAATTTAAAGGGATGATAAATAATCGATTATTTCGCAGTCTAGATAAAGGTTAGGCCGTGATAATTTAGAATTTATAAGATGCAGTGAAGATAAGTTTACTTAACGGAGAAAAATTCAGAAAGAAATAAGAATTAAAATAACACAATAACGGAAGAGTGGAATTTAGGTTTTATTAATACAAATTTGGTCCTGGTTTTACTGGTCTTAACACAGGGTCTTCTACCGTCGCTTCGGTTGTCTCATCACATTGTTTTCGTTTCTTTTCATATTCTCTTATTTTCTCGTCATCAGTTTACCAAAACTGGTCACTTCTTCCATAAAACTCAGATTTAGTTAAATAATGTAGGGTGTTTTTAGTTGTTTTTTTTTTGTAAGTTCTTTTTAAATAGTATCTTCAAGCTTTTTTTAAAGATCCTCTTCCTACAGGGTGGCTCGGAAGTACCTACCTATCCATATATTATTATGTTCTAGTTAGTTATGCATGTATTAATTATTTAGGTCTTCTTTTTCAGAGAAAATATGGCAGATGAAAGTCCATTTACACTTGAAGAGCGTCTTGTGACCAGTGCCTGGGAACATGAGCGCAACAATACTAGTGACACCCTGGATACAATAAGTGGCAAATTTAGATAAAGATTTAATAAGAATCCACCAACACGGAAAACGATGCCAAAATGGGAAAGAAAACTGTTTGAAACTGACAATATGAAGGATACATCTCGTTGGGGGAGACTAAGGAAACAAAGAGAGTAATGTGCTGGCTTAAAACAGTCAGTAATTAACTCACTATTAAAGTCGACAAGGAAAGGAGCAGCTGAACTCGGTATCCCGCAAACAACCATGCAGTCCTTCATGAAAAGGGACCTGCAAGTTAAAGCATGGCCACCGAGTTTGGTGAATGAACTCAGTGATGCTGAGAGAGAAAATAGGAAACTGTCGTACGATGAGTAACTGAGAATTTTCAATATGATCCCTACCCGAGGAAAAGTGATGTTTACGGAGGAGTGCGCAATTTACTGTTCGAGTCAAGCACGAAATGATAGACAGAAACAAGAGAGAAGAGATTTTACTGGAGGTGACTCTGGGAAAAGCAAAGAGAAAAAAAAAACACATCGCCGACAAGGACTCGAACTTCAGACCTCTGGTTACCTAAACCCAGTACTTTACAGACTGAGCTAACGGAACAATTAATCCTTGGCCAATATTTCATTAATTTAGCTTTTTTGTTCGCACCTCCAAAGACCACCGTGAATGAAACTGTTCTTGTTAGGATGGAAAGGATGAAAATGGAAAAAGTAGGCATTCCTGCGCTCTGTGAGGGCTAACAGCCCTGAAGGGCTCATTATAAATACTTATTATTATTATTATCCCTTCTTTGAGCGACCGAAAGCTATCGGCCTGTGTGGTTGGCGCGCAAACTGGCACACATTCACCCCAACGCTTAAAAGCTTGGAACGCTTGCTTAAAAAATTTAAAGCCCGAGGGTCATTTTTTTCGGTCGCTTAAAGAAAGGATACGTACTTTTTTCATTTTCATATATAAATATATATATATATATATATATATATATATATATATATATATATATATATATATATATATATATAGAGAGAGAGAGAGAGAGAGAGAGAGAGAGAGAGAGGGAGAGTTACGCGCATATCGATTGGCAACACATCTCCAATTTTGTAATTTACGAATTTTTATGTTATTAGTTCGAAATGTACATATTTATATTACATTTAATTATATTAGCCTAAAAGAAATATATTGTAATATATAAACGATAATAAAACAAATTATAACATTAAAAATGGTGTTTATTAGAAAAACACAAGAAGCAAAAGTATTGGCACGTTTACATAATACTGGTTTAACAAATCAAATTATTAAAATTAGTGGCAAAGAATGTTCGAGAATGACTGATGGAATATTCTAGACTAATCCAGGACAGCAGGTTACCTACACGGGTAACTTTTGAGGGTGTTCATTATGGTATTAGACACGGCTGAAGAATCATCTCTACAATAATTTTGAAATAGCAACATGGTGAACACATCCGAACACTCAGAGGCATATAAGAAGCGTATAATTGAGCTGCACAACCAAGGAGATGGATATAGAAATTTTCCGTAAGTTTGAATATCCCAATTTCATCTGTAAGGAATATTATTGTAAAATTTAGGCTAATATAATTAAATATAACATAAATACATATATGCATTTCGAACTAGTAACGTATACAAATTAGTAAATTATAAAATTTGAGATGTGTTTCCAATAGATGTGCGCCCAATTATATATATATATATATATATATATATATATATATATATATATATATATATATATATGAAATGAGGTTCGCAATGAATGCAATGTCCCGCAGGAAAAATGAAAAGGTGCTTCCAATTACTTTCGAACTTTTTTCACTTTATTCAGTTCATTTTCAAGGATAACTACAAGAGTATATAATATGATAAGGGTATATATAAGCTAGTAAAATATATATAAATATAACTGACGATCTTCTTCCAAATCGGAGTTTCAATATGAAGGTATCTCAACACCTACACTAGAAACAAGAGGGTTTGGGGGTAAAATTTCTAATTTAATAAAATAAAATAGAACGGTGCAATTTATGGTAATTTACTTAATGAAAGACTAAAAAACCCATTAATTTCGGTTACAATGTAAAGATGTAATGCTGAAAATCGATTCTAATATTCGCAGTTCGTTCGGATGAGGACGAAGGGATTACTGAGTATTTTAAACTGTTGTCAAAACTAATTTCAGATTTCATATTATGTGCTCTCGTATTGGCCAGGACTCTGATTTTCTTAAAACTACCCTCCTGCGGGTCGACCTTCCCCGATGCTGCTTGATGCGATAATGGATTGACCAATATTTAGAAATTAGACATTTTTAGTCACGTGCGACTCTATATCTCAAGACGTTGGTCGGTCGGTCCCTGTTTTTCTTTTTTTGTCTTGGTAATAACAGTGTAACTATTTCGCCAATTCTAACAAAATTTGAAATCCTTATGTTGTTTTACACACTCTTTTGAATGATATAATTGCTGAGGTCCTCCTAAGGTTAGTCCGGGTTTTATCCTCGGTAAAAACCCTTATCCACCAAACCTACAATATGTTCTTCATACAGACTGCTGCATTTAGAATTCACCTTTCTTAAAACATATTTTAAAAACAATGACTTAGTAATGGAGAAACACATTGGAAAGTTTCTTAAATTTTTACCATGAAAATCTAACACAAATTACAGTAGAGAAATTGTCTATTTTCATTAGTATCCCATATTCTGGTAGAAAATCGAGCGACTTTGTTAACGAGGTCAGGAAGACTAAATAATTCTATCCATATCTCGATCCCAAATTCAAGTTAAAAATGGGTATAATATTTAGTCCAATTTCAGCTATAAGGACTGAATTCCATTCCTTTGCCGCATACTACAAAAAAAATTTCAATGATACTTTTGTCATCTTTAATACAGTGGAACAAGCACAAGAATATTTCCAAATTTTGAAAGACTCCCATCCAAATATATTCTATACTACTGATATAGAAAACCACGAGTCTATACCCTTTTTAGATGCATTAATTACTAGAGTAAATGAAAACACAAAAACTGAAATCTGCAGTAAAAACAATTTTTCGGGTTTGAGACAATATTATTTCAGCTTCTGTGATATATTAAATTTTATCCATAAAATCTTACCGATGCTTCCAAATTTCATCCGACTTCTTTCAATGCATAAAGAGTTTATGGTTTTTTTTGGTTTTTTTATTGTTTGTTTTTGCAGTTACCTTCCCCATTCTGCTTAACCTTGACGCAGCGCGGTTGGGGTATTTGGTTAACAGGCGCTGACCTTCAAGTGACTGCAATTGTGGGAAAATACTCCTCTTGTCTTGGTTTTAGTGAACTAAGCTGGGTAAGAGGATCAAATGGATTCTTCTTAGTAAAAATACACACGGAAAGCGGATTCAAAACTTTATTAGGCGGACGACTCAGTAGGCTTAGGAAGAAAAAATTTGATTGAATTTT
Organism: Ceratothoa steindachneri; assembly: GCA_963969495.1. Lineage (NCBI taxonomy): Eukaryota > Metazoa > Arthropoda > Malacostraca > Isopoda > Cymothoidae > Ceratothoa > Ceratothoa steindachneri. Next base: position 121,690,469 of record OZ018327.1, read on the forward strand.
TGTTGGGAATTTGTATCAGGCCTACCAACGTATAAGCCCGTTTCTGATTAGCTTTTCTGACTACAGCACCGAGTGAATAATAATGCTCTGTCCCTGAGAATGTTTCAGCCCGTCTATTTATTCCACCGTCCATTAAGAGGGCCTGATATATCTTCTTTTCATCTGTTATATGTTTCCAGACATTTCAGCCCAATCTGTTTTCTAATGTGTGTATGTTTGTACATTCGTGTGGTAACTCTAATGATTTTGCTTGCATCTTTACAATATTCTTTGTTTTTCTTAATACATATTAAATTGTGGTTTAAGATTATTTACAAATATTTGTTTTTTCTTACATTAATCGATTATTTCAGGACAGTATATTAATTTAATTTTAGATTTTTGTGTCTCTTACGAGCCTTTAAAGGATTCACAGGATAGTCATTTGTGAGGTTTCATTGTTGCACACATCCCACGTTGCAATGCACATTTGTATTAATATTTACATGGACGAAAGCTATACATTATTCTTATTTATGGAGACTGTTATACACTTTGAGATTATATGTATATGCATCATTATTTGCATGCTCATATCAAGGCTTTATAGGATTTATATGACACTCATTCGTGAGGCTTCATTGTTGATCCTATTCCACCTTGCAATGACTGCTACCAGTTTAAGTGCTTAACCAAATATTTTGTTAGCAATTCATTTCTTATTGAACTTGTTGAGAACACCATCAATACATTTTTAAACAGTATATACAACTCATTAGTAAACCCATTACTGCCCCAAACGAAAAACGCTCCCTATTATTGCCGAATATTGGGCATTTGAGCAAACTTCTAAAACTTAGCCTCACCCAAATCTTCAGTCATTTTTATCATGTCAATATACAACCAATTTTCATAAACGAAAGAAAGATAGGTAGAATTTTCAGAAAAAAATGTCATATACGAATTCACATGCCCTGATTGTTGTAGGGAAACCTACATTTCCAGTGCTATGCGTACACTGGAGGCAAATGGTTCGGCTCACTTTGGTATCATCAACAAAACTAGGAACACTCTATCGCAAAAGGAAAATTCACCCATACGCAGTCACATCATATAATGTAAAACAGATACAGAGTTATAGATAATTTTAAAATACTTGCTACATGTAAAAAGGAAAGGTACTTTTGATTTAAGAATCTATTTTCATAATACATATTAAGAAAAGCTTCGCTGAATTCAGATTCAACTGCAGTCCCCTTACATATAATTTAATTATTCAATCAAACAGCCTACGCTCGTTAATAACTAGCGCTATTATACCTAGCAACTATTTTTTGTATTAAAATTACCAACCGAAGTTAGATCATAATAATGGTCTAGTTTCCTTTATATTCTCATCAATACCTCACCCCATAAGATATGTTACAAACACGTGTTGTTAGTATTTTCATTAAAAAAATCTTTGTAATTAATTGTATATATATATATATATATATATATATATATATATATATATATATATATATATATATATATATATATATATATATATATATTATATTATCAAGAGGTAATTTGTTAATGTGTATTTGTTTGCTATAGTGGACGTATTTCTGTTTTAATTGAGCTGAAATTTGGCACAACATTACATCTCTGCAAGGAGATGGTTACAGGCTATAAATTCCTGTATCTTCTATACATTGTGCCAACATAGAGGGCTGAAAAGATGTTGATGGTCTTGCGCCCACTATGAAAATAAATGAATAAGGTAAAACAAGTATCTTCCCTTTCTAAATTAGAACTTTTAACATTTTAGAAAAGTTGATAATGTAAAGTATGTAGATTCACCTTATCATTTGCCTGCATAACCTCTCCGCCTTTTCATTAAGATGTTACCGAGGATTTTTCCTTTTTATAATAAATATAAAAAATACCTATGCCATTTTCGCTAGGCAGCCTCTCGTAACCTTATTACGGTACATTATCGCCAATTTCTAAAAGCTTAATTATCCCAAAGACATTAAATGAGATGCGCCATTATGCAATTAGGAATCTTCGTTGTCCGTGCGTCTCCTAAACTAAATCTAGAACGACTCCATTTCACCCTTTCCGGTCGAAATTTCCCTCCTAATGTGGTAAATTCAGGGTGATGATGTCAGCCTCCGTCTTGTAAACTTACGGCTCGCAGCCACACCGTTATTTTACTACATGTCGCCATGTTTCACGCCGCTTGGATGTCAACAGACAGCCATCAGTATTCAGTGGCCAGAAAATGAGATTTCCTTTGTGCAAAGGCGGTGGGAATACGAGAACATTTGGGATTTCTCGGCGCATGCGCGGCCAGTATTCGGACAAGTTTTAAACGTGCCGAGTGAGGGCAACAGGCTTTGGGAGGTTATGGGTGTTTTTTCACGATGTAATATTTTGTCAACCATTTTGGTCTCTGCTATTTATACATCTCCTCGCCATTTCTATTCTCGCATCGTTTCATGTTGTTATGTATTAACCAGCCACCAGTATCAGGTACCTGAACATAGACAAATGAAGCTTGGACATAGATAAAACAACTAGAACAGAAGTATGAGTTTCATAAGAGGACAATGCTATCAAATCGCATTGTATGGTACGGTCGATCTTTCCCTACAAGAACCTGAGAAATATATAAAATATTCTTCATAGTTCGTATATAAAACAGCAAACAAAGTTTGCTCCCACGTTTTGCCTAATTCTCTGGGCGTCATAAATTAAAAACGATATTTTTTTTAAATCAATGATTAAAAATTGAATAAATATTCAAAGTTAAATAAGCTGAAAAAAGGTAAACTTTGGAAGGCCTATTTCGAACGAAAACCGTTTCAAAATGTTTCGAGAGAACTGATTGAAATAACGCAATAACTTAAAAAATTAATAATTTAATATATTTTATTGGTAAATGTCATATATAGTTTATTTATAACTCAATATACCAAAAACATTCCACTTATTATAAAAAAATAATATATTAAATTGGCACTGAACGAAATTCAGCGCAAAGGGTGGTATGACTAATTGTGACAACCGTACACAGGCCGAGTAGAATAACTCGGTGTGTCAGAGCGTGAATCATCGAACTCTCACGCATCTGCCTCCATTGCACTAAACGAAACCCACAACTCACAGGATAAAAGAAACGAATATTCCGAGTACTTTCGAAATCTCGAAATCTTGCGGTGAAAGTACCCCAAAGTATCTTCTTAGGGAGGTGTTTGGGGGCTTGCTGGATGTGCCCCTCTCTCACTGATTCTGCTGCACTGCGACTCACGACTTGTGATCTGATCCCATGGACTTCGAAGTGGGGCTCGTCAAGAATATCACCTTTGTCCAATCTTTTTTGGTCCATTCTTTGTATACTTACCAGCGGTAAGTAGAGGCTTCTTGAAGGATTTTCGCGCAATTCTGCCGGCTTCAAGAAGCCTTGGGAGATTAGTTTAGTCGATGTAGATACCAGCAGCTAATAAATCACTCTGTAAGTCTTGGCTGGTCTTTCGCAGATCTTTTACACTATTGCGTAGCAATATTTTGCAATTGTTAACATTTTTTTTCTTTTTCGACCACATTGTTCACGTCGTTTCACTTCTGGATAAGCGGTGACTTTATTCTTCTTGATGATTCGACCCAGAGTCGACTTTGTCAGCCTCAGCTTACTCGCTATCTCCAGAATGACATAACAGCATCTTCACTCAGTGCTACAACCTTTGCTCTCTTCCTGGGAGTAAAGGCAAACCCGCGAGCTAGTCTGCTAATAACTGCAATCATTGCAGTCTTTGCTTTACTCGTTGTCCTTGGCAACCGAGGTTGCCAAGTGTTATCATTTGGCGAAATCTATATGGTTACTAATTATCAAAATAAACGCCTGAAACATTATAGCCACGCAGAATAACTGATTGATCACTCAATAATCACCTATAACAGGGGTATATATATATATATATATATATATATATATATATATATATATATATATATATATATATATATATATATATATATATACTATACAGGGGGCCCCCCACCCCACCCCCAAAATGGACGGTTTTAGAGAAGCAATATCTCAATAACTATTGTACCTAGGGTCATGAAATAAACAGAAGAAAGATGAATCCTTTATCTATAAATTCCTATTCATGGTACAAATCATTTTAAACTCATTTAATGAGTCAATTAGCATTAAAAAAAATAATGTACAAACTTCTTTTTTTATTGATCTGTTAAGAAGCGGAACGGCGACATTAGGTTAGCTTACCTTTACTCATTTGACTACTAGCCTAGACTTCCATACCATCAACCCAACTTAATTTTTCACTTAAAGATACAGTCAACACCGAAAGCCAATGGCGTACCTTTGAATCTCTTTATATTAGATTAACAAACCCCACTTTAAACTCGGACACAAGCTCATTTCCACTTTTACTAAAATTATAAGCACCCATGAATCACACACGACAAAACCACTCCCCACCCCAAAACAACCCATATTGTTCCAATATTTCCATTATCTCCTTTTTTTACAACGAAGATAAGTATAAACATAAGTAAGTAGAAACATATTTCCCATTCCCTAAAAGTTAAAAGCCCTGCATTTTTATAATTTGAATATTTCTACCTCTTCTGCTTCCCATTTTCCATATAATTTATTTATAAATATCTGATAACTATTCTAACAATTTCTTATGTTAGTATATATTCCTAAGGGCATATCCTTGAAAATGGGTTCCTAACCAAAATGTCGATACCAAGAAGTTAAAATATAATGAACATCCTAAATGCAGCTTGCTAATTTCTCCTAAAAATACGTATACGCCTGACAACGCACAACCCCTCTACTCTCTTAAGATATATATATATATATATATATATATATATATATATATATATATATATATATATATATATATATATATATATATATATATATATGTTTTGTTAAAGACCAGGTTGTATTTTGATTTTATCAATTTTATTTTGGAACGTTCCAACGGGCGAATGCAGTTTTTTTTATCTGGTTGCAGATTAAAGATCAGTTGAGAAAGTTCCATTTTATTTTTTACAACTAAATTGAGTTTTAGCCGTGAACTTTCGCATTTCTTAAGGCTAAAACTCAATTTAGTTGTAAAAAATAAAATGGATCTTCCTCATCTGATCTTTAATACCCAACCAGATACAAAAAAACTGCCTTCGCCAGTTGGAACGTTCCAAAATAAAATTGATAAAGTCAAAATACAAACTGGTCTTTAACAAAACATGTATATATGAGAAGCTTCCCCCAACATACATCGATATATATATATATATATATATATATATATATATATATATATATATATATATATATATAGAAGAAGGAGCAAATGCAAGTTCTGCGGGTGATAACAACCACCACAGGGTTTTCGCCATATTTATTTTCTGCCTTTCAAAACAATTTTGAAGACAGAAATAAAGGTGCAGAAACCTTGCATTGCAGACTATATAAATTGGACGCGAATAAGCAATGAGACAAGAAACATGAGTTTTTTAGAGGTAAGAGAAAGGGACATTAGAAGAAGACTAGAATCAAAGAGAGCAGAGGGCGGCACAATGAAGGCAATCCTTTACCGAGAAGACAAAGATAACGCCAGGGGAAAAAAGTTTGCAATTCCTGGCCGGGACTCGAACCCGAGTCTGAAGATTGCCGGTCAGATGCTCTACCGCTGAGCTAGCAGGCACAGTGAATCTACTTCGCCCAAAGCGTTACCGCATCAAACCCAGTATCTCTCTAAGCTATGAACCTCCAAGGAATTTTGATTCTAGTCTTCTTCTAATGTCTCTTTCTCTTACCTCTAAAAAACTCATGTTTCTTGTCTCATTGCTCATTCGCGTCTAATTTCTCTTTCTTGTACTATATAAATATATATATATATATATATATATATATATATATATATATATATATATATATATATATATATATATATATATATATATATATATATATATATATATATACCTAGAATCGGTTTTGACAGCTGGCACTTACGATTCGCAGGCAAACTTTCGGTCTGTGACCTACGACTTATCGTCTAAATTTTTAAAAAGTTTTCAAGTACATATCTCCTAAAACTGTATAATTTAAGAAGGGGATTCTTTTGAGTATTCGAATAATAATTTCATCTTAGTTTGGTTATGACTTATGTTTTTTATCAAAGTTATTTCTAATAATTCTTTTATGATATAAAAAAAACAACAAAATTGTGAAGTTTAGAAATAAATATAAGTATCGAAATTTTGAGAATTTTTTTTTAAAACCCAAAGAATTACAAATGGTGAAGTTCAGAAAATTTATTTGTATATATCTCCTATAACTATATTTTAGCAACGTGATATTTTGAAAGGGAAGGAAATTTAGTTTAGAGTTCTTTTTTAAATTTATTATAATTGGCGAAGTTCAGAAAATTTATAAAAATTTAACCATGGCTGCTTTTTTTAGATTTTAAATTTTAATCTTAGTAGCGAAATGCAAGCTCTCCTCGTAGGGGGGGGGGGAGGCGAAGCCATTGCCTGGTCTCCTAATAATCTACTTTTTTCCTATTTTTTTTCACATGGTTGCTTATTTTATTAAGCCTAAAGCCCCCCTTCCCGAACTTATATTTGAAATCTTTTGAAATTCGCATTGTTCTTTTTTCCGATCTAAATTTGCCTTAATAATTCACTTTGCTACACTCATTTTTCGCGTCCAGTATTTATTTCCTCCTGTTAAAGATTAAAATATCCGAATATCCGAAAAAAACACAAAAAAACATCCAAGACTTCATTTTAATCAATATAAAAAAAAAAATCCAAAATATTCCATTATCATATTTTTTTTAGAAACTTCACCAATTATATGTTTTGAAAATTCCAAAGTTAAAATAAATTCTTATTTATCGATAAACTAATGGCAAAACTTTCTGCCATGACTATATCCTTATCCCGAAATTTGTAACACCTGAAACTACTTGGAATCCTCGTATTAATTTTCCCTGTGGGCTTTTTTGTATATATATATATATATATATATATATATATATATATATATATATATATATATATAAAGCCCAAATCCCCTTTCTGACTGACCGAAAGCTATCGGCCCGTGTGGTTGGCGCGCAAACTAGCAGACATCCACCCCCAAGCTCAAACGCTTGATAACAGTATGTGTAGAGAAGTGATACACATAAACAAGAGAGAAGAGATCCTACTGGAGATGACCCCGAGAAAAATCCAAGAGAAAAAACATTGCCCGACAAGGCCTGAAACCTCAGACCTCTGGTTATCTAGAGCAGCGCTCTACCGACTGAGCTAACGAAGGATGTAACACCCGATAACACACACACCTATCATCTATTTAACTTTTTATGTTCGCACTTCCAAAGACCACTGCCCAATGAAACCGTGCCTGTAAGGACGGAGAAGACTTTGCCTCCCTGTCTTACGTAGGGCCCATATGGCTCTAGCAAGGGTGTTTTAGTCTATAAATAATTAAAGTGTTTTGAATACCAATATTCTAATAATCCGGCGCCGTAAAACCGGTTGCTTGGGGCAGATGATGTTTGATAGCCCTGACCGGCAGCGAATCTAGGAGAAGGAACAAACACTCTGATTACACAGCCTCGTGTCCAAAGTCCTTAACGACGGGTCAGGCATGGGATGCTCAACATCCTAAATAGTTGTGAAGGAAGACAAGACCCAATCGGCCTGATGCTCAGGATTTTCCTTGCTCGATCTGCCACTAGATCAATAGCATCAGACCGCGAAGACGGCGTGAAGGCCGTTCGTGCTGCGTGTCTTTCCACTTTAAAAAAGGACCTGAATAGGCGCAGGCTTCTTCTGGTGCGATTGGGAAGTGGCGTCAGCGACAGGGCAGGTTATCCTTGAAGTCTCTACTTACGACCGTGCACACAGGCAGTGAAAGCGATGGAAGGATACATCGAAGTCCTGAGGAGCCACAGGATCGATGGCCACCCAGAGGACGTCATCCTTGCTCGCGAGTGACAGCGGACGGCTTCATTCTTTTTTTACTCTTGTCTACGTTTTTTCAGATCTGTGCTGATTTTCTAAGCCTATAGTCACAAACTAAAATTTAAACTGTTAAAAACAATTGTATTTCTAAAATATAGTTATGAAAGATATATATATATATATATATATATATATATATATATATATATATATATATGTATATATATGTATATATATGTATATATATGTATATATATATATATATAAATATATATATATATATATATATATATATATATATATATATATATATATATATATAGAGAGAGAGAGAGAGAGAGAGAGAGAGAGAGAGAGAGAGCCGAGTGGTCTAAGGGGCGGTATAATTGAGATCAAAGCGGTTGCTCGCTGCCTCAATGTACACGGTTCGAATCCCACCCCAGCTCGGATTTTTTCGAATTAAGAAATAACTATTTCCGAAGAAAAGTTATTCCGTTTTCTCTTTCTTGCGGTGTGTTGGATTTATATATATATATATATATATATATATATATATATATATATATATATATATATATATATATATATATATATATATATGCAAAAAAAATCCCACGGGAAAAGGAAAGGCGAATTCCAAATTTTACAAAGCTGATCTATATATGAGAAACTGCAGAATAATGCCCCGCCTATGTGCAACGAAAATAGTAATTCTGAAAAAAAAGATCAAACATTAAATTTTTGGTTAAATTTTAATGGGAATAGACAGAGATTATTGAGGCTTTAAACAAATTTTATGGCATTAATGCCCCGAAGAAAATTGCGTTCTACAACTGGATTTACTGATTTCGAGAAGGCAGTGAAGATCTTGAAGATGATCCTCGCAATGGGAGACCAACAACATAAAAAAATGAGCAAAATATTGGGGTAGTTCAAAATCTCATAGAAGAAGAAATAAGAATAACAGTTATTCAGTAAGTTAAGTCCCTAGACATTTCATATATTTCAGTAAATTCAATCTTGCATGATCATTTGGGACTCAGCAAGCTTTCAGCACGATGGGTTCCAAAAAACGTTGCTCCAAGATCAGCTGTTTCTCCGAAGTGATCTGCCATAGGCGATATTGAACAAATTGAGGTTGATGAACAGAGGTTTTTGAATAGCATCATCACCAAAGATAAAACCTTGACCTCACAGTATGATCCTGAAACTAACCAGCAATCAAAATATGGCTTCCTCGTGGATCGATCATCTGGGCGAATCAAGCTCTAGTCGCAAAAGTGATATGGTGGATTATATTAAAGGTCGAAGAACTGTTACAGTAACTTATTATGCAGATGTTTTTAGCAAACTCAGAGAGGCATTGGTTAAAATAGGAAACCCTATATTGGAATCCTCTTTTACCATACCATGACAGTGCACTAGGGCATTCTGCAGGGGTAGCGAAGGATGTTCTCCTTGAATTTCGATGGGAAGTTCTACTTCACCCGCCTTATAGCCCAGATTTAGCCCCAATTAGATTTCCTCTTTCCAAAGCTCAAAGAAATGCTAAAAAGAACCTATTTTAGAAGCTTAGAAGAACTTAAAATACTGCTAACATCTGATTTCTAACAAGATCTAATACGTTCTTTAGATAGGGCATAAGACCCTTGAAACATCATCTAGAGAACTGTATTGAGCAGTTTGTTGAAGTGTATTGAAAAGTAAATTTGGGATAATTCTTTATTTCTGGTAAATGAATAATTTTCTGAAAAATTCCTCGAACTCTTTGATCTCCCATCGTTAAATAAGAGGGTCAAACCCCAAAGGTCATTATTAAAATTCCCTAAGTTTCCAGGCGTCTCTCTGATACGCGAAGGAATTAGTTTCCCCTCAAGAATGGGATTGGAAAAACGATGTGAGAACTGAATGTCAATGCAGCAGAGAAATCTGCTCTCATTCCTCGAAGACTCCAATATATTGTTTATTGTCTTCATAATTCCGTCCTTTTAAAGGCAGCTACGAATGAATTCTAGAGCCCTCCACCCTCCTTTCCTTAGTAAGTAAAATCTTGTGACACAAACCAGGGGGGCCATCTACTGAAAATTAGCTTTGGGCATTTATTTAGTTGCTATTTTAAATCCCATTTAACTTATTGAACGTTTCTCCACTTCCAGATTTTAAGATTTTCGACAGCTGATGATCGTTCACCACCGATCTCAGTTGCGATCTATTTGATAGGGTGTGTCCGAACCTTGGTCAGTATTCTGCTTCCTGTGTATCCATAGGGGAGCATCTATTGTCAAATCCGACTCTCCCCCATAAGTTTCGAGTACTCTGGATGTACTCTCCTTGGATCGAACAGGGGCTGACGTAATTAATAAGATGGAAAGAAAGAAACGCAATGGAGGAAGCGTTCCAGTCAATATAGAGAAGGAGGGGGGAAGGGAAAAAGCAACAAAGAAAAGAGATTTTATTTAGTAACGCGTAAATAGGAGAGAGAAAGAGAAACAGAGATAGAGATAGAGTAATAGAGAAAAAGAGAGAGGGAGAGGGAAAGAGGGGCCCAGTAACATCCGAATCTGTGTGGCTAGGGTAAAGGATACAGGGTCAAAGTACTCATAAGAATCACTTCCCTAGATCACTATTTTCTTTGGAGGTTAAGGGAGATTAAGTTAGGTTGAGGGACGATTACCCCCCTTTCAAAAAGGGACGCAATTGCCTTCCTCCTTTCAAGAAAGGGGACGCAATTACTCCATTTGAGAGGAACTCATAACCCCCTTAAGAAAGGGGCACAAATTATCTCTTTTATTAAGACAAAGGCATGATTAAACTATTTCAAGGGGACACGCTAATCCCATTCATCTTCAGCTAAAACATGATTACCCCTTCTTAAAAGGTGCAGGATTACCTCAATTAAAGAAAAGATATGGATGACCCCTCTAAATAATGTGATGTTGACTCTGTCTTTAATAGAGGTCCATAATTACCCTCTCCCTTTTAGAGAAGGAGAGGATTACCCCATTTTAAGAGTGCACGATTGATGCCGCTTAAGAGAGACATAATTACCTACTGTAACAGCGTACAATTACCCCTCCACCTTTTAAACAGGTACAGGATTAGTCACTTTTGAGGACGTATATGATTACCTCCCTTTGACGACCGACACGGTTATATGGTAAGTCATTTGGCAGTAATACTATTCCATATGGCAATTCAGGCAGAGTAATATTATTCTATATGGCAATTCAGGCGGAGTAATATTATTCCATATGGCAATTAAGGGAAGGTAATATTATTCTATATGGCAATTCAGACGGATTAGTATTATTCCATATGGCAATTCAGGCGGGGTAATATTATTCCATATGACAATTCAGGCGGAGTAATATTATCCCATATGGCAACTCAGGCGGAGTAATATTATTCCATATGGCAATTCAGGCGGGTTAATATTATTCCATATGGCAATTCAGACGGAGTGATATTACTCCATATTGCAATTCAAGTTGTAGCAATATTATTTCAAGTGTCGATTAGTTTTATATGTCACATTTTCTCCTTCAAAACACGATCGTCTCATTCATTATTCCATTTCTCCTTTCCCTCAGAGGTTCGCAACCTTTATTGCCGTACCCCCTTTTACCCATGTGTCAGAATGCAAATCCTTGCCTTTCTAACATTGACTTATAATATACATTTCAAATAATGTTGAAATAACTATAATGGATTACTTGATTAACAAGGTCAACATACCTAAGTCGCGTGCTATCAATTATTCTGACTTATGTCTATATGACATTACGAGCTTCAAAACATTCAATAATTCCCTGACTAATCTGGGAAAGGCCTTAAAATTATATCATTCGAAAGGGAATGTAAAACAACATAAGGGTTTCAAATTTCGTTAGAAACGGCCGAATAGTTACGATGTTATTGCCAAATAACTTATTTCAAAGTAAAATCGTTACCACCCGACCCAACGACATAGTCGTGTTCACGCGACTAAAAAGGTAAATATTTATCTTTCTCTTAAAGTTGTATGCGGCATTGAATCTGTAATTTCCTGCAGTTCATGTACAACCTGTAGAATTGTAGTTTATATAAAGATCGGCATTTAAATACGTTGTCATCTGAATCATTATGGATTGACTAGGAACGAGCATAATAAGATTGACTAGGAACGAACTGAATAAGATTGACTAGGAACGAGCTGAATAAGATTGACTAGGAACGAGCTGAATAAGATTGACTAGGAGCGAGCTGAATAAGATTGACTAGGATCGAGCTGAATAAGATTGACTAGGAACGAGCTGAATAAGATTGACTAGGAACGAACTGAATAAGATTGACTAGGAACGAGCTGAATAAGATTGAGTAGGAACGAGCTGAATAAGAATGACTAGGAACGAGCTGAATAAGATTGACTAGGAACGAGCTGAATAAGATTGACTAGGAACGAGCTGAATAAGAATGACTAGGAACGAGCTGAATAAGATTGACTAGGAACGAGCTGAATAAGATTGACTAGGAACGAGCTGAATAAGATTATTAAGAAAAGCAAAGGTGTTAGAAGTTATTTTAGCTTAAAATCAAAATAAAAAAAAATTATTTCGTTATTATAACATCAATAACAAATCCATTAATTATAAAAGGGTTGTGAAAGAATTGGATTAGGAAATTGTTGAGGTAGTTAATAACCATTTCGCTGAAGAATTTCCAGAAGAGAAACAGTTTAATTTATCATCATTTAGGTCAGGGAAAGAGGCATTGGCGGCCATTAATATAGATAATGATTAATTAAAAGACTTGCAATTGAATTAAACTTTAACAAGGCACCTGACTCTGATATATTCATTGCCTACCATTAATATAGATAAGGATTAAAAGACTTTCAATTGAGCTAAACATTAAAAAGGCATCTGGCTCTGATATATGTATTCATTGACTACCATTAATATAGATAAGGATTCAAAGACTTGCAATTCAGCTAAACTTTAGCAATGCATCTGGCTCTAATATATTCATTGACTACCATCAATATAGATCAAGGTTAAAAGACTTGTAATTGAGTTAATCTTTAACGAGGCATCTGGCTCTGATATATTCATAGACTACCATTAATATAGATAAGGATTAAAAGAGTTGCAATTGAGCTAAACTTTAACAAGGCATCTGGCTCTGATATATGCATTGACTACTATTAATATAGATAAGGATTAAAAGACTTTCAATTGAATTAAACATTAACAAGGCATATGATCCTGATATATTCATTGACTACCATTAATATAGATAAGGATTAAAAGACTTGCAATTGAGTTAAACTTTAATAAGGCACCTGGCTCTCATATATTCATTCGCGAATACTTAAATAATAGCTAGAAAATATTGTTGTTCTTGAGAAAATATTCGATCACTAGAGTTTGGTGAAATACCTGACGACTGGAAAATACCAAATGTAGTGATTATTTTTCAGAAGAGACATAAAGAGCGCTAAACCATCTATAGACCAGTGATATTAACTTGTATATTTTGTGAAATTCTTGAGAATTAATTGAAAAGGGTTATTCTGAGTGTCTGGAGAGTGGTGGTTAATCAATGATTAGAGAAGTTTGATCGATTTTCTTTAACAAATTTAATGGAATTTATGGATTATGTAACAAAACAAATGAATAGAGAAAAGAAGGTAGAAGCAATTTATTTAGATTTCAACAAAGCTTTAGACAGTTCCACTGAGAAGACTTGTTTTAAGTTAAAAATGTATGGACCATGTGAGAAAGTTTTGCATTGGACAACCTAGTGATAAGAAGCAGAGAGCAATGGGTTGAAGTCAAAGGGGAGAATTGTTATCAGGGGTGTAACTCAGAAACCAGTTCTAGGCTCATTGTTATTTCGAATTTATATAAATGATCTTGGAGATGCAATTAACAGCAAATTGTTAATTTTTGCTGATGACTCAAAATTAACAGTTGCATTAAAAGATGTTGAGGGTAACTTTAAAGTGTAGAGTGACTTAAATAAGTTATTAGTTTGGGTTCATAAGTGACAGATTACCTTTTAACCTTAAAACATTGGCTGAATCCGAAGGTATGAAAAGGACTTAGGCGTAGTAATAGATAGGTCATTGATAATTTTCTAATAGGTTTATTTGGGTAGTATATAGGACAAGTTAAGTGTTGCGCTTCAATTATAGGAATGTTAATTAAAAAAAGTAAGGGACTTATTCTTAAAATCTTAAGTGTACCCTAAATTAAAAGTTATTATCTCCTATATACAAGAATTAATTATCAAGAAGCAGTGCAAAGGAAGGCACTTTAAATATGTAGATAGACTGGTAGTACTAAATATATTCTCATTTGAAATGAGTGTGGCGCTGGATATGATTAAGCTATTTAAAATTTGTTCTTGGATGGATATGTTGCATTTTGGTAAGTTATTCGAGTTGGAATGTAGTAGCTTGAAATATGGGTAACTATTTAAATAAACAAAAAAAAAACGAAGGAGGAGGATATATGTTAATAAATACTTTTTCAGCATTTAGTGGTAGGTTTCTGGAATGATTTAACGCAGATATAGAGAAAAGTTTTCAAGTGCAGCTTGCAGTAGTATATGGGAAGAAGGTTATTGTGGTGTTTCAGTTCTGTTTTGGGGTATGAAATTTACATATTGTAGTTGCATGATTGAGTTTTTGAGAAGCCTTGATTGGTGGTAACTTTATTCGATGCTCTGGGAAGGAGGATGTTACAGCTGGATACAGTGGCTGGTTGAATGACTCGCATGTTCTTTTATGGGCCATTAGGTCTTGTTTCCTCTGAGAAAAATATGTTATTTTAACCATAAAATCGCTTAATGGGGAAATTCTGCTCGAGAATCACTGGTATAAATGTATCAAATCTCCCAACTCTAATTCTTAATCGCCTTAGTTGCGAATCTAAAGTTAAAGTCATAAATGAAATTCTCAAACATCAATAAACTCTATAATTCCAAATTTTCCTAGAAAATAAAATTAAAAACTCCATATCCATCAATTTTATAACTTGGAAAGCCAAATAATCCTCATCGATAAAACCTAAAGAATGAAATCCGGAATCGGATTTCTTCCTTTTCACATAATTTCTTTCACTGCTTCCTCTCTCTCTTTTTGGGATAGGGGGGAAGGGCTGTCTAGGGGTGGGATTTATCGTCAATTATGACTTGTTTTATATCTTATCTCAGTGAGGATTGATTACAGAATTATGTTCCATTTTAGGTCTCTCTCAAAAGGGACTTACGACCGATTTCCTTTTTATTAAGTAGGCTTTTCTCGGGAGGGGGAAGGGGGGGGGGGACGGTTATCACCGGTTAAGCATATATTTTGATATCTTTATAAGTGAGATTTTGCCACCGATTTTAAGTGTTTCGATGGCTTTACTCATCGTTTTACTACCGAATTTTACCGTTTTTTCCATTCTTTTCACTGCTTTTTATCACTGAATAGGTCTTTGAGGCTCACTTAGTCAGAGTTCATCACAAATTTTAACTATATTAGGGATTGCTCCAGTCATGACCTTGCTGAAAGCCTGTTTAATTCCGAAAATCACAGACCCTTCTGCTTGAAACTGACTTATTTTAGACAATTACAACTGCAAGTTGTTTGAAAGAGTCTTTGCTTCAAACTATTAAATCCCACATTGCTTAAGGCAACTCTTCTTTAAATCCCGCTTTGTTTTCATTGGAAGCCAATTAACCAATTTGAACTTTTAGAAGCCACGGTGCATCTTTTTTCAGAAACAAGGTTAAATATTTTGCCATTTTCTTAAAAATAGTATACAGAATCGCTACCTTTGCTTGTTGCTTGACCTAATGTCACGAGCAAATTAGATTTTACAACCTCTTTTGCATTCGAATGGAAGTTGTGGTTGATCAAGCGTATTTAAATTGACTACAAACTGTGTTTATTGGAGCCTTTAACACAGTCGAATATTAGTGTTAATTTGGAGGGGGAAGAAGATGAGAAGTTTAAGGTCTTTGAAAATGGCTGGAAGATAAAGGCTATGCTCGTTTTGGCTTCCCTTTTAGAGAGAGGAATTGTGGGGTTTGTTGGTTTTTATGCACTTATTTGTTTCTGGATGTTTGAACGATAAAAATATAACTTAAAAACACCTTTATTACCTAATTAAAATAGTGACAAAGATGTGCGAAAACTTGATAATAAAGGATTGAAGCCAGATTTAAATTAGGGTTTTTTTTCTAAATCTTGTTTTTTCCCTAATACGAATGCAAGAAATATAATTAAGGAAATGATGGCAGGGAAGTAACTATAGTTTGTATTTAGATTATTAGTTTTATTAAAATCTTTTGAATGAAAATAAAATAAAAGTATTATACTCTGAAATAAATAATACTGTTTTTTTAATTCGAAATTAAATGTGGTGAAAACTTTAACTTTATCTTCTTCATCGATAGATTATGGGTATTATGAATGTTCTTCTAAAGGAATTTGGTTGTTGTCATGCGTATTAACAGAACTGCTCACGGCAGTCATTCAATTGGGTTCTTTCATGTCCTTCCAACACTACTACCAAAGTGGAGGAGTTTTGTTAAGCAAGTTGTATTTTTACCCATAGCTAGAAAGAATTGCTTAATGGATTGATTAATCTGCGTAATCTAATTGGATATGTCACTACAGATTAGGCAAAATGGGATGGAGCTTACAAGTAAAGCTAAAGAGAATGAAAAGGAATGGCTTGAAAAATCAAGGTAAATACTGTTATAAATTTCCCCAATCCAAAGTGCCGATGAAGTTCTTTCAAAACACTAGATTGTTGAGAGAAAACGAAGTGAATTAGGAAATCTGCCATGACAACACACATGCACCTCATTTTGATAGTATCAACTACTCCCAAGTGTTACACGTGTTTTGTAATCACCCGGTTGTTTGATAAAATTACCCTAACCTTTCTTTATCCATTACTTTCGCTTTTTTTTTACAATAACACATCCTTCCTTCCTTTGAATCTAAACAAGAATTCATTACTTCAACTTTTTTCTTTATTCCTTGTGTTCGCTTCTTAAAATAATAAGCCAACACTTAACGATTGATTAAAGTATTTGCAAACAATGACTTTTATAAGCCTTGTCGTTTGTAAACAATGACTTTTGTAAACTTTGGCGTTTGTAAACAATGACTTTTGTAAACTAAGGCGTTTGTAAAGTTTGTAAACAATATCCTTTTATACTACTGCGTTTGTGAACTATTGCATTTGCAAACAATGTCCTATGTAAACAATGGCGTTTATAAACTATTGTATTTGTAAACAATAATTTCTGTTAGCGAGTCATCAAAAAAAGCTTCTGAATAAACCGGCTTCGACGCCGCCCAGTCAGCAAAATAGGCGCTTCCAAGCAGCAAAGGAGTCCTAAGAAAAAACTTCTATTCCAGAGTCAGGAAGATCCGAGAATCCGCCTATAAAGGTTGCCAAAGCAGCCATTGACATCGACCGTTGCTATAAAACAGATTTTTTTGCCCCTGATTCCATATTTCATCGGATGGATGAAAAATGGTTGACGCAGCATCCTCTATCACGGATACAAATGATACTAAAATTGATTCCTTCCTGGCATCGCAGCCAACTGGCTTCATATCACTTTTATGTAGTCCGGAGTCGGCGTTGTAGGAAAATAATCACTATTTTCTGTAATGGAACATTTTGCTACATTTTCAACACATTTCTACTTTGCCACGTTTCGTTAGTTCTACCACTTCTTGTACTTTTTATACTTAATTATCATTTTACAACTACTAACATTTTTTTTTCAAAATGCCCGTTCTTGCTCATTTTACCATTTTTTTTACTTCCGCATCTTTGCTAATTTACCACAGTTTGCACCTTTGCTACTCTCCTTACTTTTTGAGGTTTTCATGATCGTTACTTGCCTTCTAGGGATGCTATGTGATAGTACTTGTGCATTCGTCAGCTCTCCCTGAATAAGAGCAGCTACGGGTGATCTTAATTTTCCGTTTCACTCATTTCCTTTCTTTCTTTTCTCACCGTGCTGATATTAAATGTCCCCATTGGATTATGCCATTTAGTGATTTCTCACAAATTAAATAAATAAAATAAACTTAAGATTAAACACTCTTGCTATGGAATTATCGCCTTTATTATCATTACGTATGACTAAAAAGAGCAAACCAACGTGGCAATCTCTGACAGAAAGTTTGTCAGGACGTCTTTAAAAAATACCGTGAAGGTGAAATGTCAAAATGTGGGAAAGATATAAAACCGCAATTCACTTAGAGGTGTTGTAACCGAGCCCTACATGAGATAGTGCATGAAATTACAAGATAAAAATGTGTATGGCTAGAAAGAGAATAGTAAAAAGAGCTCATGAATTTAAATAGAATAGTAAAGAGTGTGAGGGAAACGACAAAGTAAAAAATGTTTAGATGGAAAGTGTATGGATTAAAAGTATTAGTAAAAAAGTATAGAGATGAAAATGAATTATTAAAAAGTGTAATTACGAAAATGAATTATTAATAAATTTATTTATGAAAATGGATCAGTAAAAAGTGTATAAATTAAAATAGATTAGTATAAAAGTGTATTTTTGAAAATGAATTTGAATAAAAGTGTATTATTAAAAGGTATTAGTATGAAAGTATATTGATCAAAATGTACTAGTACAAAGTGTATTTATTAAAATGATTAATAAAAAGTTAATTTATGAAAATTCCTTATTAAGAACTGTATTTATTAAAATACATTAGTATAAAAGTGTATTTATTAAAATACAATAGTATAAGAGTGTATTAATGATAATGGATTAATATAAAAGTGTATATTGAAATGCCTTAGTATAAAAATGTATTTATGAAAATGCATTAGTATAAACGTTTATTTTTTAATTGCATCAGTGTAAAAGTGTATTTAGGAAAATAAAAGTAAAATGCGTTTAAAAAAGAATATATATATATATATATATATATATATATATATATATATATATATATATATATATATATATATATATATATATAAATATATATATACGAGGGGCGGTCAATATATTTTGCGAATCGGTAGGGCAAAACAGAGGAAGGGGGATAGCTGTTTGTGGGGGTGTTAGGACAAGTTATGACAAGTCAGGACCTGCAGCCGCACGCTCCTGCCTCGTTCATTTAAGAAGCAGTAGCTGATCGCAGATCGTCAGTCACAAATTTTTCAACAATGGAGAAGGTTGAGCACCGCGCAGTGATCAAATTTTTGACCAAGGAAGGCAAGAATGCAAAAGAGATCCATGAATGCATGGTTGCAGTGTATACCGACACCGCCCCTTCCTATGCAACCATTGCTCGCTGGAATAGGGAGTTCCACCATGATCGTGAGTCCCTTGAAGATGAGCCTAGTCCAGCACGCCCGTAAGACGTGACCAACGAGAACAATGTTGCCCGTGTGGAGAGGGTGATTCTCGCAAATCGACGGGTGAAGGTCGAAGAAATCGAGCGAGAACTTGGAATATCACATGGAAGTGTTATCAACATCATCCACGACAATTTGGCCATGACCAAGGTCTCTGTGCCCTTTGGGTCCCTAGAAACCTCACGCCCCATGATCGACTTCAACGTCGTCAAAGTCCACAAGGCGAGAGTTGCACAAGCTGCCCTGCGCGGGTGCGGTTCGAGAAGCTCAACCATCTCCCCTACAGGCCAGATCTGGACGATGGTTTGGGGACGATGAAGATGTCCAGCTCGCCGTCCAGGAGTGGATTAAAGAGCAGGCGGGAGATTTCTGGCTGTCGGGAATTCGAAGCCTCAGGGACAAGAGGCGCAAGTGCATTGAAGTCGAGGGTAGTTCTATTGAAAAATAATAAAACACTCCACCTCTCGTGTATATATATATATATATATATATATATATATATATATATATATATATATATATATATATATATATATATATATATATATATATAAGGATAAAACTACAGTAATAGGACTAATTTTATATACGAAACCAGGTTTCGACGGAGACATCCGTCATTGTCAATCGCTAGTGAACAAATGAGATACAAAAGTTGCTTAACGTACAAACACACAAATCAGTGTCATCACGCTGGATTACGCGAGAAAGTGTCGGCATTTTTGAGAAACGGAAGTATGAATTTCTTGCTTATTAAAGTATTAGTATTGAATTGCCCGTCGGAAGAATTAAAGTTGGGAATTTCTTTTATAAGTGCCGATTTAATTAAGCGTCGATGTATATAATTGTGAGACTTATAAACTAGATAGAAATAAACTCGAGGAGAGGGCATCACGTCGCATATCGCCTTTATGTTCATTCATTCTCTTGGAAAATCTGCTGCTTTCACCGATATATACTTCATTACATGATTTGCAGGGAATAAAATAAACTCCCTGTTCTTTATCGATCGATCTATTTTTGGATAGGCTATTTCTGATCGTATTCTTGTACTGAAAAGCAACATTGATGTTGTTGGTCCGTGCCAACTTTTCGGAATTGATTAACTGGGGGGAGTATGGAAAGGTAACATAATATTTGTCACATCTCTTTTCCTTATAATTAGCTGGGGAGTAATAGATGGTTCTGGCTTTATAGTAACCCTTTTCTATAAACCAAAGGGGATATTGTACTTCAATGAATGTTTGGATGATTGTATTAATTTCGTCTTACAAGAAACAAGGATCACAAATGCGATATGCTCTCAAGAACATGGAAGAAACTACAGACCTTTTAACGGATACATCGTTGCACGAGAAATAATTGATATAGGCATTAGAATTAGTTGGTTTCTGGTAGACGGAACAATTTGCTTTGTCGTTTATTTTAGATATTTTTACATCCAGAAACGGCAATGAGTTGTCCACCCAACTATAACATTTAAAGTAGAATGGGAACTGAACAACTCATTGCCGTTTCTGGATGTAAAAATATCTAAAATAAACGACAAAGCAAATTGTTCCGTCTACCGGAAACTACGATAGAAGAAAAGTGAAGGGATGAAAATCGACAGCGATTAAAGCGTATGGATTGAAATATGATAGCTTAAAAGGGTATGAATAGTTTTTCAAATCTAAAAAGCGAACACAAACGAAGACATCTCCTACAGAAAGTTGGATATTTAAAGAATGTTTTGAAGATAAAGGTTATGCACTCAAGCAGTTAGGAAGTGACATGCTCCCAGGTTTGGGCTAAAGCATTGTCTAGATTTCTTTTAAAACATACACCTTACAGCTGTATGAATGAAAAGAGAGCTTTTGGAGGCATGGCACTCGTGCAACAATGCCATCAATAGATATATCGAATTATCAGATTATTATTATTATTGATATTACTATTCTCATTTGTTTTCGATTTATAAAATCATTGTGATTGCAAAGAATTGTCATTTACCTATTTTTATCTTTTGTGTGCTCAGGTAGGACCATGCCCAGGTTTTTTGTTTTCTCCATTTACCATTTTGTCGTATATAAAGTCACCTTACACATTCTTTTTACCAAGTAAAAGAGTTTCTCTCTCTCCGTCTCTCTGTTTCTTTTCTTTTACTCTATGTTTGATCCGTGTTTTTTCTTATAAAAAATACCATGTTGCTTGTAAGGTGATTCTTACTTCATTCCTATGGGGCATTAAGTATATATATATATATATATATATATATATATATATATATATATATATATATATATATATACAGTAAACCCTGGATATAAAGAACCTCAATATAACATATTTCGGATACAACGAGCCAAATTTCCTAGGCGAACTGCATTGGGTGTGCACGACCCTGACATCATTCTCATCACGGAGCACGGTATCGACACTACAGCTGGTCGCATTAAAATACCGGGCTACAGAGTGATCATGAAGAACCATTCCCAGGAAAGGTTTGATGGTGCTGCAATAGCTGTCAAGAGGAACATCTCCTTCAAACAACTGCCAGAACTCGATGAGTCCTTTGTGGCAATCGAGGTACACACCCTGGTCGGAGACCTCGTGATAGCTGCGGCATATCAACCCCCTCGACGAGCATATCTCCCGTTATGCAACTTCTACACACTGTTCGGGCACCGCAGAATGGCATTCTTAGGGGGAGACCTCAATGCCAGATGCCGTGCGGCAGGCTATGGTAACACCAACGATAGAGGCCGAAACTTGGAATTGATTATGGGAAGAAAAAACATTCAAAGGATAGGGCCGGATTTTCCGACCTATATCACTTCCCGGTCAGCAACTAAGCCTGACATAATCTTAACAAGTGAAGGCTTTCCTTTCAACTACCATAGTGAGCCAGGCCCGACAGTCCCTAGTGATCACATAGCGATTCTCACCACAATATCTCTCGCACCAATCCAGCTCCCAGCCCCTCTCCGGAAAAATTACGCCATGGCCAACTGGGATCGTTACAAGCAACGACTCAGTGACTATGCGCCAGCTGACCTCAGCACGGCGTCGTTAGAGGAGATCGACAGGGAGTTGGAGAGGATAACAACGTCCATACTAAACGCGGACCGCGAGAGCATACCCGTTACAGGGTATAAAACACCTCCTCAGCCCAGATGGACAGAGGAGATGAGAGATATCGACGGGAGGGTCCCAGCCGGGAAAGGAGCTTGCTGCTCCGACGCCTAAGCTCAGAGCTTAGAGAGGCTATCAACCTCCAACAGGGGGAAATATGGAACAACTTGATAGCCAAAGTCGACAGCGAACTTAGCCCGGCCAAGTTCTGGCGCCAAGTCAGGAACTTAAAGGGACTTACACCAAGACTCAAGACTCGGATAATGGAGAACGGAGACCACATTGAGAACCCGGTGGTTCTCGAGGATATGTTCAGGAACTTCTGGAAAAACGTTTTCAGGATTACACCCGAAGAAAACGTTGAGTTCGACCAGGAATTCGAAGGCCAACTGATTGAACAACTTAATCAGGAAACGCATCGCACACACCCACTACAGCAAGTCAACGAAGGCAGGGAGATGGCGGGCCACGGACGTCCCATAACATCAGAGGACGTCAAGGCCACTGTAAAAGCCTTTCGACAAAAGGCACCAGGCTGGACGGGTATTACCAGAAACAACTTGGTTAACGCCCCACAGCAGATCATTCAGGGAATCGTTAATATCTTCAACGCTTCCCTGAACACGGGCTACTTCCCGGAAGGTCTCAAGATTGCGAAGATGATCTTCATACCCAAGGGAGGTAAACCCCCTGATCAACTGGTAAACTACAGGCCAATCGCCCTGCTGGAGTTCATTGCAAAAGTCTACGAGAGACTCCTAGCTGACAGGCTTCAACAACAACTAGCCGAGCTGGGAGCCCACAACCCTCAGCAGCACGGGTTCCGCAAGGGACGAGGGACGGAAACAGCCCTCGCCCTTCTTGCGGAGAAACTCGCTTGCAGTAAAGCTGAGAGGCGGTACGTAGACGTGGTGCTGCGTGATGTTAAGAAGGCCTTCGATAAGGTTTGGCTGAGAGGATTACAATACAAGATCCTCAACCTCCAGCTTAACCCACTCCTGGAAAGGATCCTTTGTAATTACATCTCCGATAGGAGAGCCCAAATTTCAATCGAGGGCTGCAAAGGACCCGAATTCGAACTGGAAGCGGGAGTTCCACAAGGCAGCTGTCTCAGCCCTCTGCTGTACCTCGTGTACACAATAGACCTGCCTGCTCCAGTGAGGTACGATTCGATGTATCTGCAATACGCAGACGACATCACACAAATCGTCCTGAGTCCATTCAGGAACGCTGGAAGCCAGGCGAGGGCGACAGCTGTCGAAATAGAAAATATCAATAGATATGAAAGAAAGTGGAAAATAAAAACCAACCGCCAGAAGTTCACGATCGTTCCAATGAACCGCCGAAAAACTGATGACGTTGTCGTCAATAATGAACACTATCCGTACTCCAATGAAGGTAATGTCCTGGGCTTACGACTCTTTAAATCTGGATATAAGACCCACATAAATACCAGAGTCTCCCTAGCCAAACGAGAGCTGAAGAAACTTTACCGCTTCAGAGGCCTCAGCGTGCCTAACAGCAAGAAACTGTATATGGCCCTGGTACGCCCAGTCCTGGTGTACCCGGCCGTGATCACGCAGATGGCAAGCTGTACCTCTCTCAGAATGATGCAGAGAGTGCAGAATAAAGCCACGCTGCTGATTACAGGCACGCGAAGGATCGACCGTATTCGGCAATCGACTCTTCACCAGAGAATCGGTCTAAAGCCGATCAATACGGAGATCCAAAGGCTAGGGAGAAAGACATGGGACAAGATAGATCTAACTATACTCCCGAACTTGAACCTAAACTTAACCATTCGTGCAAACCGGAGACGCGCTATAGGTAGAACTGCTTTGTTCCCAAGCAGTAGAACCTGCGCGAGAGAAGTGGTACTACCTATATTTACGTAGTACTAGTCCACTTCTCTTAAATTATGTGACCCTATGATACCAAGACTAAAAAGTTTGATGATTGGACAACCAAGTTGACAAATTTTAAGAAACATATTGAAAAAAGAGGCGTAGTGCCCACGTTAAAAGTCCCCCCCCCCCAAATATAAATAATTATAGTAAAAAATTAATAAAATAAAACTAAATTTAAATATAAAAGAGGCGAAGTGCCCAAAACTAAAAACTAATAATAATCAAAAGTCAAGAATAAAAAGAGGCGAAGTGCCCAACTCCCAATACCCAACTGTTAATAAATTAACTAAAAGTCAACAAAATTCAAACTAAGAAAAGAGGCTAAATGCCCATATTAAGATACTACAAAGCAATCAACACTGAGAATCATTCAGCAAGAAAGTCAACCTTGAAAGGCTTGAATGCTTCGAAGGCGGAAATACCTAAAAAGAAATACAAATATTATGACGGAGGAAACTGGCTGTCAATGACAGCCAGCTACTTTTTGACGGAGGAAATAAAAAATTTTTAAATACACAACATGAAGAATGCTAGTGATGCCCTAACACCAGGGCAAACTAGAAAACTTATTCACACCTTTATATACCTACCACACAATTTCACCACTTTAACCTAATTTGTAATTTGTAATTTGAGTTTGTGCGACTAGCAGCTTGTCTCAAAGGCTTACCCACTTTGTAGTGACTTTTCTTCCATCCTTGCTGATATTAAATCAATTTCTCATACTTACTTTCGTATGTTCATTTCCTTTCAAATTGTGGAACCTGTTTTTTTTTATTTTTAGGATTTTTTTTCAAGTTTGTGCATTCCTAATTTAGTTATATGCAAACCTGACAAAGGTAAAAGTGTTATTTTGTTGAATATTTTTATGTTAACAAAATGTTGGTCATATTTGGAGACTCAACAAAATTTGTTAAATTTAAGCAAGAACCTTTTAAATTAGTTATTAAATTATAGGATAAATATAATTGATTCTTGCGAAAACTTAATCATCTTCGCTTATTAGAATCCATATACAATAATCTTTAGGCCTCATAATCAACCTCAGGTATCTTCCATAGTCCCTCTAAAACCCCCAAAACTGATTACCCATCAGGCCAATCGTATCAGCTTTTCTTTCACCTACATCTAACTTGTGCAATTTCCTTGTCTCTCTGCTTCTATCTCTTACGATGAAAAATTATACCTGAAGTGATTCTTTTGAATTCGCTGACTTTATTAATGAAAGCTCTTTTCACTTAACTCAGTATTATATTAGAAGTTTTGATGTGTAATAATTACTTATCAATAAACCAGTTATTGAAACATGTGATCTTATTGCTAATGGTTAATTTTCCAGTCAAAACAACATTGAAGGGTTAGACAGAAATCAATTTCTGTACTTAGTCAACCTTGCGGTAGGAGACAGCATTTTCCTTTTTAATAATACCTGATATAAACAAACAGACGTCATGGTTATGAGGCCTCCTTTAGGTCTTACGTTCGCCAATGCTTTTTTATCTTACCATGATTAACGATGGATGGAAAAGAGCATGTCGCACAGTCCCATAATTATTTAAATAGTCAACATCCGAACATAAATTTCACTGTTGAACATGAGTCCAATGGAAAATTGTCATTTTTAGATATACACATCGCCCGTATTAATAATCAATTATCCACGTCTGTGTACCGCAAACCTACCCATTACTTGTCACTAATTTCTTCAGTTTTACTTTGCTTAACTTTGAGTATTCCGACATATCTTGTAATCTTTTTCTTGCCTACAGAATATCCTCAAAGTGGACTTTGTTTCACCAAGAAGAAACTTACCAAATGTTTTTAGACCAATTATAGAATAGCTCAAATGGTAAAATCAAGCCTGAGAAAATGTATCTTTATTTAAAAATACCTTACATTAGCCCCATTAAAAACAAATTGATAAATGAACTACATCTTCATTTTATTTCCTTCAGCAATCTAACTGTTAAAACCTTCCTCAGCCTTAAAAAAAACTCTGCTGCGGTCCTCATTGGTTTACCGATTCTTGTGTGTCGACTGCCATCCAGTTATGTGGTTAGGCCACACTTCAACTCCAATTAAGGATTTGTAAGAATCACGATTTCTCCCACTCTACCAATAGACCTTTGACTAATTTTCCATCAATATGTAACTATTTTTTGTCGTCTCCTGGTAGTCATGACCTGGATATTTTTGAATCATCATCATGATCATCACTAACTCTATAATTTAAGAACGGGATTTTTTGGAGTATTTGAATAATAATTTCATCTTAGTTTGGTTAGGACTTAAGTATATTTAAAATTCCAATCAAGGTAATTTCTAAGAATTTCTTTAGAGTTTGAAAAAACAAAATAATTTAGTTCAGAAAAAATAAATACGATTATGCAATACTTTATAATGTTTTAAAAGAAAATGAATCACGATTGGTGAAGTTCAGAAAATTTATTAAAATTTAGGTAAGGCTGCTTTTTTATTTTATCTATAACTATATTTTAGCAAAGTGATTTTTTGAAAGGGAGGAAATATTTTAGAATTTCTTTTTAAAATTATTATAATTGGCGAAGTTCAGAAAATGTATAAAAATTTAACCATGCTGCTTTTTTTTAGATTTTAGACTTTAATCTTAGTAGCGAAACCATCTCCTGGTATATATATATATATATATATATATATATATATATATATATATATATATATATATATATATATATATATATATATATATATATATTCAAAACTCACTCCTAAATTTAACTACCACAGTCGTCAACTCCCTTATTAATTATTCAATTTTAGCCAACCAACCAACATTTTCACCAAGAATTATTTAAACTCACTTTTTTCTCACACCACCACAGTCTTCTCTGGAGCACAATTCAATACATGGATCCCTACCTGGTAAGCAAATTTTTTCATGATTATTAATTTATTTGGGAGGGGTGCATTTATTATCTTTTTTGTTTATTTTCTCTCCTATTTAGGCCAATTAACTCTATTTTATATTTCAAGTCTACTATTTAACGCTTATTTATGGATGTAATTTTGTAAAAATTGACAGAAAAGCCGATGATGCACACAATAGATGTACGAAACGTCCAACTATCTTGAATAAATGTTCCAATTCGTCGTGTTGACTTTAATCTTTATGATTCGCTTGCGCCCTGCTAAGTATTCATATAATATTCCATTTTTTAGAAAAACTTCCTTATTTTTTAATACTGTTGCCTAAATATTTCTCTCATATCGTACATATTTAGCAATAAATTGTGTATTATCTCGCTCTGACCGGCTATTTATTATACATTAATTATGCTAGTCTCGAACAATTTGTTTGGACGATGGCGAAAAGGCAGAATTTAAAAGTTATTGACAAAAATCACTTACCTTATCTTATTCTTTCATATTTGGATTATATTTTTGTAGAATAATAGAAATATTTGTTCTAGGGGATTTGCCAAGAGGAATATTCGCTCGGATGATGTACTGCAATCTTGTTTAAATATGGAATATTGTTTTCCTGAGGGTAGTTGTCAATTATTATACATTTTTCAATTACGGTTTTCTTCGCTTTCATGTTTGTGCAGGAGTTAATCAACCTGAAAATGTTGCACAAAGACGTTTCGCAATATTTTCAACATTCACCTCAGACGTTATTATATAAGAAAATAAATTGAGCAAACCAAATTTGGATCGCTTTTCTTTGGTCATTATGTATGTTTTGATGATGTATAACAGTAAACTTCATTGTTTTGATGTTTTAATGATGTATAACAGTGAACTTCATTGTTTTGATGTTTTGACGATGTATAAAGGTGAACTTCATTGTTTTGATGTTTTGATGATGTATAACAGTGAACTTCAATATTTTGATGTTTTGGATGTTTTGATGATGTGTAACAGTGACCTTCATTGTTTTGATGTTTTAGATGTGTTGATGATGTATAACAGTGAACTTCATTTCAAGATAACTTTTTAAACTCTATTTTAACTACTGTTTTCTGCTTTTCGGTTGTGATAACCGTGTTTGCTTTATGCTTCTAAAATAATGCTCTAGTTTTCGGTCGTCTATCGATGTTTGTAGTCGCGTGGACGCGGTTCTATGAGTGTTGACCCGTAGGTCCTCGGTCGGATGGTAACCATTTAACTTTCAAATGTAGTTTTTGGCATTAACATCGTAAATATTCGGTCAATACTAACAAAACATTAAACCATTATGTTGTTTTACATTCTCTTTTGAATGCTATAATTGCGAAGGTCCTCACAAGGTTAGTCCGGGAATTATTGAAAATTTTGAAGGTTGTAAGGTCATAAGACAGAAAAATTGAGAGAACGCGACTTAAATATGTTAGCCTAGTCTGATAGATGTCATACTCAAGGGAATGAGTCTTCGTCACTAAAGAATGTCGTTTTGTAAGTCCTCTCCAGATGTTCAGAAATGGCCTTCGGCCGCTATCGTTTTAGGCTGACGTCGTTTGAAAGAACAAACTTAGGTGTTTTCTGTCTTATATTACCACGTCGTCTCAGTGGTTTCTTTCTGTATGTACTTCACCTTTTAGAATTGCCGCCACTTTGGTCGCAAGGATTCTTATTTTCCCCCTCATTCCATTAGCAAAGGCCATTTCCTCAGAACTCTTAGAAGCCTACTGGATTGACTAAGGCGTTATCAAGGTACTCCTCTCCGCTCCCCAATGATCTGACGCAAAATATCAAATCGACTCCTTTGTATAATTCCTTTCTTTTCTTCGGTCAAACCCTATTCCCTCGATTAATAGCGGCAAGCTTTTAGTATCCTTTGTTTAATTCCTTCCTTTTCTTCAGCCAAACCCTATTCCCTCGATTAATAGCGCAAGAATTTGGTATCCTTTGTTTAATTCCTTCCTTTTGTTCAGCCAAACCATATTCCCTCGATTAATGGGGCAAGCTTTTCATATCCTTTGTTTAATTATTTCCTTTTCTTCAGTCAAACCCTATTCCTTCGAAAAAAAGCGCAAGCTTTTGGTATCCTTTGTGTAATATCTTCATTTTCTTCAGCCAAACCCTATTCCCTCATTAATGGCCCAAGCTTTTGGTAGCCTTTGTTTAATTCCTTCCTGGTCTTCAGCCAAACCCTATTCCCTGGATTAATGGTGCAAGCATTTGGTATCCTTTGTTAATTACTTCATTTTTTTCAGTCAAACCCTATTCCCACGATTAATGGACCAAGCTTTTGGTATCCTCTGATAATTACTTCCTTTTCTTCAGTCAAACCCTATTCCCTTGATTAATGGCGCAAGATTTTGGTATCCTTTGTTTAATTCTTTTCTTTTCTACAGTCAAACCTTATTTCCTACATTAATGGCTTAAGCTTTTGTTATCCTTTGTTTAATTCTTTCCTTTTCTTTAGTTAACCCTATTCCCTCGATTATAGGCGCAAGCTTTTGGTATCCTCTGTTTAATTCCTTCCCTTTCTTCAGCCAAACCCTATTCCTTCGCTTAATGGCGCAAGTTTTTAGTATCATTTGTTTAATTCTTTCCTTTTCTTTAGTCAAACACTTTTCCCTCTATTAATGGCGCAAGATTTTGGTGTCCTCTGTTTAATCCCCTCCTCTTCCTTAGCCAAACCCTATTCCCTCGATTAATGGCGCAAGATTTTGGCATCTTTTGTTTAATTCTTTCCTTTTCTTCAGTCAAACCCTATTCCCTCGATTAATGGCACAAGCTTTTGGCATCTTTTGTTTAATTACCTCCTTTTCTTCAGCCAAACCCTATTCCCCCGAATAATGACGCAAGCTTTTGGTATCCTCTGTTTAATTCCTAACTTTTCTTCAGCCTAACTGTATTACCTCGATTAATGGCGCAAGCTTTTGGTATCCTTTGTTTAATTCTTTCATTTTCTTCAGTCAAACCCTATTCCCTCGATTAATGGCTCAAGCTAAAGGTATTTTTGTTTAAATCTTTCCTTTTCATTAGTCAAACCCTATTCCCCTAGAGTAAAGGCGCAAGCTTTTGGTAACCTTTGTTTATCTCCTTCGTTTTCTTCTGCGAATCCCTATTCCTTCGATTAATGGTCGAAGCTTTTGTTATCCCTTGTTTAATTCTTTGCTATTCTTCGGTCAAACCCTATTCCCTCGATTAATGGCACAAGCTTTTGGTGTCCTTTGTATAATTCCTTCCTTTTCTTCAGTCAAACCCTTTTCCCTCTATTAATGGCGCAAGCTTTTAATATTATTTTTTGAATACCTTCCTTTTCTTAAGACAAACCCTATTCCTTCCTTTAATGGCGCAAGCATTTGGTATCCTTTGTTTAATTCCTTCCTTGTAATTCAGCCAAATACTATTTCCTCAATTCATGGCGCAAGCTTTTAGTATCATTTGTTCAATTCCTTCCGTTCTTTCTGTCAAACCTTATTCTCTTGATTAATAGTGCAAGTTTTTAGTATCATTTGTTTAATTCTTTCCTTTTCTTTAGTCAAAACACTTTTCCCTCTACTAATGGCGTAAGATTTTGGTGTCCTCTGTTTAATCCCCTCATCTTCCTTAGCCAAACCCTTTTCTCTCCATTAATGGCGCAAGATTTTGGCATCCTTTGTTTAATTCTTCCCTTTCCTGCAGTCAAAACACTTTTCCCTCTATTAATGGCATAAGATTTTGGTGTCCTCTGTTTAATCCCCTTCTCTTCCTTAGCCAAATCCTATTCCCTCGATTAATGTCGCAAGCTTTTATAACCTTTGTTTTTCTCCTTCCTTTTATTCAGCCGAACCATATTCCCTCGATTAATAAACGAAGCTCTTGTTATCCTTTGTTTAATTCCTTCCTTTTCTTCAGCTACTTACTATTCCATCGATTAATGGTGCACGCTTTGGATTTCCTTTGTTTAATTCTTTCCTTTTCTTCAGTGAAACCATATTCCTTTGATTAATGGCGCAACATTTTGGTGTCCTTTGTTTAATTCCTTCCTTTTCTTTAGCCATACTCTATTTCCTCGATTTATGGCACAAGCTTTTGGTGTCCTTTGTTTAATTCCTTCCTTTTCTTCAGTCAAACCCTTTTCCCTCTATAAATGGCGCAAGCTTTTAATATTATTTTTTGAATACCTTCCTTTTATTAAGACAAACCCTATTCCCTCCTCTAATTGCGCAAGCTTTTGGTATCCTTTGTTTAATTCCTTCCTTTTATTCAGCCAGACCCTATTCCCTTGTTTATTCGCTCAAGCTTTTCGAATCATTTGTTTAATTTCTTCCTTTTCTTCAAGCAAACCTTATTCTCTCGATTAATGTCGCGAACCTTTGGTAGCGTTTGTTTAATTCCTTCCTTGTCTTCAGCCAAACCATATTCCCTCGACGAATGGCGCAAGCTTTGGGTATCCTTTGTTTAATTCCTTTCTTTTTTTTAGCCAAACCTTATTCCCACAAACAAAGTAGCAAGCTTTTGGTATCGTTTGTTTAATTCTCTTGTTTTCTTTAGTGAACCCTATTCCCTCGAGTAATGGCGCAAGCTTTTGGAATTATTTGTTTAATTCCTTCCTTTTCTTTAGCCAAACCATATTCCCTAGATTAATGGCGAAAGCTTTTGGTATCATTTGTTTAATTCTTTTCTTTTCTTTAGTCAAACCCTATTCCCTTGAATAATGGCGCAACATTTTGGTGTCCTTTGTTTAATTCATTCCTTTTCTTCTTTCAAACCCTTTTCCTTCTATTAATGGCGCAAGCTTTTGATATTCATTTATGAATTCCTTCCTTTTCTTAAACCAAACCTATTCCCTCCTTTAATTGCGCAAGTTTTTGGTATCCTTTGTTTAATTCCTTCCTTTTATTCAGCCAGACCCTATTCCCTCGATTAATCGCTCAAGCTTTTGGTATCATTTGTTTAATTCCTTCCTTTTCTTCAGTCAAACCTTATTCTCTCGATTAATGTCGCAAGCTTTTGGTATCGTTTGTTTAATTCCTTCCTTTTCTTTAGCGAAACCCTATTCTCTTGATTAATGGTGCAAGCTTTAGGTATTCTTTGTTTAATTCTTTCTTTTGCTTCACTCAAACACTTTTCCCAATATTAATGGCGCAAGCTTTTGGTTTCATTTGTATAATTCCCTCCTTTTCTTCAGACAAAACCTATTCCCACCATTAATGGCGCAAACTTTTAGTATCCTCTGTTTAATTCCTGCCTTTTCTTCAGCTAAACGTATTCCCTCGATTACTGGACCAACCTTTTGGTATCCTCTTTTTAATTCATTCATTTTCTTCAGCCTTACCATATTCCCTTTGATGAATGGCGCAAGCTTTTGGTATCCTTTGTTTAATTCTTTTCTTTCATTCAACCAAACACTATTCCTTTGATTGATGACGCAAGATTTGTGTATCCTTAATTTAATTCTTCCCTTTTCTTCAGTCAAACCCTTTTTCCTCGATTAATGGCTCAAGCTTTTGGTATACTTTGTTTAATTCCTTCCTTTTCTTCAGCCAAACCCTATTTCCTAGATTAATGGCGGATGCTTTTGGTATCCTTTGTTTAATTCCTTTCTTTTCTTCACCCGAACTTTATTCCTTTGATTAATGGCGCAAGCTTTTGGTATCCTTTGTTTAATTTACTCCTTTTCTTCAGCCAAACCCTATTCCCTCGATTAATGGCGAAAGCTTTTAGTATTCTTTGTTTAATTCCGTCCTTTTCTTCGGCCTAACACTATTTCTTCGATGAATAGCACAAGCTTTTGGTATCCTTTGTTTAATTCCTTCCTTTTCTTCAGTCAAACCTTATTCCCTGGATTAATGGCGCAAGATTTTAGTTTCGTTTTTTTAATTCTTTCCTTTTCTTTAGTCCAACCCTATTCCCTCGATTAATGGCGCAAGCTTTTGGTATCCTTTGTTTAATTCTTTTCTTTTTTTTCAGTCAAACACTTTTGCCTCTATTAATGGCGCAAGCTTTTGGTATTCTTTCTTTAATTGCTTCCTTTTCTTTAGCTAAACCCTATTCCCTCGATTAATGGTTCAAGCTTTTGGTGTTCTCCGTTAATTTATTTATTTTCTTTATCCAAACCCTATTTCCTC
Source organism: Ceratothoa steindachneri (assembly GCA_963969495.1). Lineage (NCBI taxonomy): Eukaryota > Metazoa > Arthropoda > Malacostraca > Isopoda > Cymothoidae > Ceratothoa > Ceratothoa steindachneri. The sequence goes on from OZ018327.1 coordinate 121,723,889, forward strand.
GATAAATTGCGCAGGTTTTGTGTATCTTTTGTTTAATGTTTTCCTTTTCTTTAGCCAAACCCTATTCCCTTGATTAATAGTGCAAGCTTTTGGTATCATTTGCTTAATTCTTTCCTTTTCTTCAGTCAAGCACTTTTCACTCTATTAATTCCGCAGCTTTGTATCCTTTTTTATTTCACTACTTTTCTTCAGCCAAACCCTCTTCCCTCGATTAATGGCACAAGCTTTTGGTATGTTTTGTTTAGTTCCTTCCTTTTCTTTAGCCAAACCCTATTCACTCGATTAAAGGCGCAAGCTTTTGTATACTTTGTTAATTCCTTTCTTTTCTTCAGTTAAACCCTATTTTCTGGATTAATCGCGCAAGCTTTTGGTATTCTTTGAGTAATTCTTTCCTTTTCTTCCGTCAAACCCTATTCCCTTGATTAAAGGCTCAAGCTTTTGGTATCCCTTGTTTAATCGCCTTATTTTCTACAGCCAAATTCTATTCCCTCAATTAATGGCGCAAGCTTTTGTTATCCTTGGTTTATTCTCTCCTTTTCTTCAGCCAAACCCTATTCCGTAGATTTGTGGTTCAAGGTTTTGGCATCCTCTGTTTAATTCCTTCCTTTTCTTCAGCCATATCCTATTCCCTCGATTAATGGCGCAAGCTTTTGGTATACTCTGTTTAATTCTTTTCTTTTCTTCAGTCAAACAATTTTCCCTCTATTAATGGCGCAAGCTTTTGGTATTCTTTCTTTAATGCCTTTCTTTTCTTTAGCTAAACCCTATTCCCTCGATTAATGGCGCATGCTTTTGGTGTTCTCTGTTTAATTTTTTTCCTTTCTTTATCCAAACCCTATTTCCTCGATAAATTGCGCAGGCTTTGTGTATCTTTTTTTTAATTCTTTCGTTTTCTTTAGCCAAACCCTATTCCCTTGATTAATAGTGAAAGCTTTTGGTATCCTTTGTTTAATTCTTTCCTTTTCTTCAGTCAAGCACTTTTCACTCTATTAATTCCGCAGCTTTCTATCCTTTTTTATTTCACTACTTTTCTTCAGTCAAACCCTCTTCCCTCGAATAATGGCACAAGCTTTTGGTATGCTTTGTTTAGTTCCTTCCTTTTCTTCAGCCAAACCCTATTCACTCGATTAAAGGCGCAAGCTTTTGTATACTTTGTTAATTCCTTCCTTTTCTTCAGTCAAACCCTATTTTCTGGATTAATGGCGCAAGCTTTTGGTATCTTTTGATTAATTCTTTCCTTTTCTTCAGTCAAACCCTATTCCCTGGATTAAAGGCTCAAGCTTTTGGTATCCCTTGTTTAATCGCCTTCTTTTCTACAGCCAAATCCTATTCCCTTAATTAATGGCGCAAGCTTTTGTTATCCGTTGTTTAATTCTCTCCTTTTCTTCAGCCAAACCCTATTCCGTAGATTTGTGGTTCAAGGTTTTGGTATCCTCTGTTTAATTCCTTCCTTTTCTTCAGCCATATCCTATTCCCTCGATTAATGGCGCAAGCTTTTGGTATACTCTGTTTAATTCTTTTCTTTTCTTCAGTCAAACAATTTTCCCTCTATTAATGGCGCAAGCTTTTGGTATCATTTGTTTAATTCCTTCCTTTTCTTTAGCGAAACCCTATTGTCTTGATTAATGGTGCAAGCTTTAGTTATCCTTTGTTTAATTCTTTCCTTTTGTTCAGTCAAACACTTTTCCCTCTATTATTGGCGCAAGCTTCTGGTATCCTTTTTTATTACACTTCTTTTCTTCAGCTAAACCTTATTCCCTCGATTAATGGCACAAGCTTTTGGCATCCTTTGTTTAGTTCTTTCCTTTTCTTTAGCCAAACCGTATTTAATCGATTAATGGCGCAAGCTTTTGGTATCATTTTTTAATTCCTTTCTTTTCTTTAAACAAACCTAATTTCCTCGATTAATTGCGCAAGCTTTTGGTTTTCTTTGTTTAATTCTTTCCTTTTCTTCACTCAAACACTTTTCTTAATATTAATGGCGCAAGCTTTTGGTTTCATTTGTATAATTCCCTCCTTTTCTTCAGACAAACCCTATTCCCACCATTAATGGCGCAAACTTTTGGTATCGTTTGTTTAATTCCTGCCTTTTCTTCAGCCAAACCCTCTTCCCTCGATTAATAGCACAAGCTTTGGTATGCTTTGTTTAGTTCATACCTTTTCTTCAGCCAAACCCTATTCACTCGATTAAAGGCACAAGCTTTTTCTATACTTCGTTAATTCCTTCATTTTCTTTAGTCAAACCCTATTTTCTGGATTAATGGCGCAAGCTTTTGGTATCTTTTGATTAATTCTTTCCTTTTCTTCAGTCAAACCCTATTCCCTGGATTAAAGGCTCAAGCTTTGGGTATCTCTTGTTTAATCGCCTTCTTTTCTACAGCCAAATCCTATTCCCTCAATTAATGGCGCAAGCTTTTGTTATCCTTTGTTTAATTTTCTCCTTTTCTTCAGCCAAACCCTATTCCGTAGATTTGTGGTTCAAGGTTTTGGTATCCTCTGTTTAATTTCTTCCTTTTCTTCAGCCATATCCTATTCCCTCGATTAATGGCGCAAGCTTTTGGTATACTCTGTTTAATTCTTTTCTTTTCTTCAGTCAAACAATTTTCCCTCTATTAATGGCGCAAGCTTTTGGTATCATTTGTTTAATTCCTTCCTTTTCTTTAGCGAAACCCTATTGTCTTGATTAATGGTGCAAGCTTTAGTTATCCTTTGTTTAATTCTTTCCTTTTGTTCAGTCAAACACTTTTCCCTCTATTATTGGCGCAAGCTTCTGGTATCCTTTTTTATTACACTTCTTTTCTTCAGCTAAACCTTATTCCCTCGATTAATGGCACAAGCTTTTGGCATCCTTTGTTTAGTTCTTTCCTTTTCTTTAGCCAAACCGTATTTAATCGATTAATGGCGCAAGCTTTTGGTATCATTTTTTAATTCCTTTCTTTTCTTTAAACAAACCTAATTTCCTCGATTAATTGCGCAAGCTTTTGGTTTTCTTTGTTTAATTCTTTCCTTTTCTTCACTCAAACACTTTTCTTAATATTAATGGCGCAAGCTTTTGGTTTCATTTGTATAATTCCCTCCTTTTCTTCAGACAAACCCTATTCCCACCATTAATGGCGCAAACTTTTGGTATCGTTTGTTTAATTCCTGCCTTTTCTTCAGCCAAACCCTCTTCCCTCGATTAATAGCACAAGCTTTGGTATGCTTTGTTTAGTTCATACCTTTTCTTCAGCCAAACCCTATTCACTCGATTAAAGGCACAAGCTTTTTCTATACTTTGTTAATTCCTTCATTTTCTTTAGTCAAACCCTATTTTCTGGATTAATGGCGCAAGCTTTTGGTATCTTTTGATTAATTCTTTCCTTTTCTTCAGTCAAACCCTATTCCCTGGATTAAAGGCTCAAGCTTTGGGTATCTCTTGTTTAATCGCCTTCTTTTCTACAGCCAAATCCTATTCCCTCAATTAATGGCGCAAGCTTTTGTTATCCTTTGTTTAATTTTCTCCTTTTCTTCAGCCAAACCCTATTCCGTAGATTTGTGGTTCAAGGTTTTGGTATCCTCTGTTTAATTCCTTCCTTTTCTTCAGCCATATCCGATTCCCTTGATTAATGGAGCAAGCTTTTGGTATCTTATATTTAATTCTTTCCTTTTTTTCAGTCAAACCTTATTCCCTCGAATAATGGTGCAAGCTTTTGGTATCATTTGTTTAATTCCTTCCTTTGTTTAGTGAAACCCTAATCTCTTGATTAATGGTGCAAGCTTTAGGTATCCTTTGTTTAATTCTTTTCTTTTGTTCAGTCAAACACTTTTCCCTCTATTATTGGCGCAAGCTTTTGGTATCCTTTTTTATTACACTTCTTTTCTTCAGCTAAACCTTATTCCCTCGATTAATAGCACAAGCTTTTGGCATCCTTTGTTTAGTTCTTTCCTTTTCTTCAGCAAAACCCTATTTCCTAGATTAATGGCAGATGTTTTTGGTATCCTATGTTTAATTCCTTTCTTTTCTTCACCCGAACCTTATTTCATCGATTAATGGCGCAAGCTTTTGGTATCCTTTGTTTAATTCACTCCTTTTCTTCAGCCAAACCCTATTCCCTCGATTAATGGCGCCAGCTTTTGGTATTCTTTGTTTAATCCTGTCATTTTCTCCTGCCTAACCCTATTTCTTCGATGAATGGCGCAAGCTTTTGGTATCCTCTGTCTAATTCCTCCCTTTTCTTCAGTCAAACGTTATTCTTTAGATAAATGGCGCAAGATTTTAGTTTCGTTTGTTTAATTCTTTCCTTTTCTTTAGTCAAACCCTATTCCCTCGATTAATTGCGCAAGCTTTTGGTATCCTTTGTTTAATTCTTTTCTTTTTTCCAGTCAAACACTTTTCCCTCTATTAATGACGCAAGCTTTTGGTATTCTTCCTTTAATCCCTTCCTTTTCTTTCGCTAAACCCTATTCCCTCTATTAATGGCGTAAGCTTTTGGTGTTCTCTGTTTAATTTTTTTCTTTTCTTTATCAAAACCCTATTTCCTCGATAAATTGCGCAGGCTTTGTGTATCTTTTGTTTAATTCTTTCCTTTTCTTTAGCCAAACCCTATTCCCTTGATTAATAGTGCAAGCTTTTGGTATCCTTTGTTTAATTCTTTCCTTTTCTTCAGTCAAGCACTTTTCACTCTATTCAATTCCGCAGCTTTGTATCCTTTTTTATTTCACTACTTTTCTTCAGCCAAACCCTCTTCCCTCGAGTAATGGCACAAGCTTTTGGTATGCTTTGTTTAGTTCCTTCCTTTTCTTCAGCCAAACCCTATTCACTCGATAAGAGGCGCAAGCTTTTGTATACTTTGTTAATTCCTTCCTTTTCTTCAGTCAAACCCCATTTTCTGGATTAATGACCCAAGCTTTTGGTATCTTTTGATTAATTCTTTCCTTTTCTTCAGTCAAACCCTATTCCCTTAAATAAAGGCTCGAGCTTTTGGTATCCTTTGTTTATTTCTTTCCTTTTCTTAGTCAAACACTTTTCCCAATATAAATGGCGCAATCTTTTGGTATCCTCTGTTTAATTTCCTCCTTTTTTCAGTTAAACCCTATTCCTATGATTAATGGCGCAAGTTTTTGGTATCCTCTGTTTAATTGCTTCCTTTTCTTCAGCCAAACCCTATTCCTTCGATTACTGGACCAAGCTTTTGGTATCCTTTGTTTAATTCCTTCATTTTCTTCATTCAAACCATATTCACTCGATTAATGGCGCAAGCTTTTGGTATCATTTTTTAATTCCTTTCTTTTCTTTAAACAAACCTTATTTCCTCGATTAATTGCGCAAGCTTTTCGTTTTCTTTGTTTAATCCTTTCCTTTTTTTTCACTCAAACACCATTCCCAATATTAATGGCGCAAGCTTTTGGTTTCATTTGTTTAATTCCCTCATTTTCTTGAGACAAACTCTATTCCCACGATTAATGGCCCAAACTTTTGGTATCCTCTGTTTAATTGCTTCCTTTTCTTCAGCCAAACCCTATTCCCTCGATTACTGGACCAAGCTTTTGGTATCCTCTGTTTAATTCCTTCATTTTCTTCAGCCTTACCATATTCCCTCGATGAATGGCGCAAGCTTTTGGTATCGATTGTTTAATTTCTTCCTTTCCTTCACCTGAACACTATACCTTGGATTGATGACGCAAGATTTTGGTATCCTAATTTAATAGTAAAACCCTTTTTTCTTGATTAATGGCTCAAGCTTTTGGTATACTTTGTTTAATTCCTTCCTTTTCTTCAGCCAAACCCTATTTCCTAGATTAATGGCAGATGTTTTTGGTATCCTATGTTTAATTCCTTTCTTTTCTTCACCCGAACCTTATTCCTTCGATTAATGGCGCAAGCTTTTGGTATCCTTTGTTTAATTCACTCCTTTTCTTCAGCCAAACCCTATTCCCTCGATTAATGGCACCAGCTTTTGGTATTCTTTGTTTAATTCCGTCATTTTCTTCTGCCTAACCCTATTTCTTCGATGAATGGCGCAAGCTTTTGGTATCCTCTGTTTAATTCCTTCCTTTTCTTCACTCAAACGTTATTCCCTAGATAAATGGCGCAAGATTTTAGTTTCGTTTGTTTAATTCTTTCCTTTTCTTTAGCTTAACCCTATTCCCTCGATTAATGGCGCAAGCTTTTGGTGTTCTCTGTTTAATTTTTTCCTTTTCTTTAGCCAAACCCTATTCCCTTCATTAATAGTGCAAGCTTTTGGTATCCTTTGTTTAATTTTTTCCTTTTCTTCAGTCAAGCACTTTTCACTCTATTCAATTCCGCAGCTTTGTATCCTTTTTTATTTCACTACTTTTCTTCAGCCAAACCCTCTTCCCTCGAGTAATTGCACAAGCTTTTGGTATGCTTTGTTTAGTTCCTTCCTTTTCTTCAGCCAAACCCTATTTACTCGATTAAAGGAGCAAGTTTTTGTATACTTTGTTAATTCCTTCCTTTTCTTCAGTCAAACCCCATTTTCTGGATTAATGACCCAAGCTTTTGGTATCTTTTGATTAATTCTTTCCTTTTCTTCAGTCAAACCCTATTCCCTGAAATAAAGGCTCGAGCTTTTGGTATCCTTTGTTTATTTCTTTCCTTTTCTTAGTCAAACACTTTTCCCAATATAAATGGCGCAATCTTTTAATATCCTCTGTTTAATTTCCTCCTTTTTTCAGTTAAACCCTATTCCTATGATTAATGGCGCAAGTTTTTTGGTATCCTCTGTTTAATTGCTTCCTTTTCTTCAGCCTAAACCCTATTCCTTCGATTACTGGACCAAGCTTTTGGTATCCTTTGTTTAATTCCTTTATTTTCTTCAGGCAAACCATATTCTCTCGATGAATTGCGCAAGCTTTTCGTATCCTTTGTTTAATTCCTTCCTTTTCTTTAGCCAAACCCTATTCCCTGGATTAAAGACGCAAGATTTTGTTATCCTTTGTTGATTTCTTTCCTTTTCTTCAGTCAAATCCTATTCCCTCTATTAATGGTGCAAGCTTTTGGTATACTTTGTTTCATTCCTTGCTTTTCTTCAGCCAAACTTTATTTCCTAGATTAGTGGCTGATGCTTTTGGTATCCTTTGTTTAATTCCTTCCTTTTCTTCACCCAAACCTTATTTCCTGGTTTAATTGAGTAAGCGTTTGGTATCGTTTGTTTAATTCTTTTCTTTTCTTTAGTCAAAGACTATTCCCTTCGATTAATGGCGCAAGATTTTGGTATCATTTGTTGTATTCCTTCCTTTTCTTTAGCAAAACCCTATTCCATCGATTAATGGCGCAAGTTTTTGGTATTCTTTGTTTATTTCTATCCTTTTCTTCAGTCAAACACTTTTCCCTCTATTAATGGCGCAAACTTTTGGTATCGTTTGTTTAATTCTTTTCTTTTTTCCAGTCAAACCCTATTCCCTCGTTTAATGGCGCAAGCTTTTGGTATCGTTTGTTCAAATTCTTTTCTTTTCTTAAGTCAAATACTTTTCCCTCTCTTAATGGCGCAAGCTTTTGGTATCCTTTGTTTATTTCCCTTCTTTTCTTTAGCCAAACTCTATTTTCTAGATTAATGGCACAAATTTTGGTATCGTTTGTTTAATTCTTTTCTTTTCTTTATTCAAACCCTATTTCCTCGATATATGGCGCAAGCTTTTTGCATCTTTTGTTTTATCCATTCCTTTTCTTTACCCAAATCCTATTCCCTTGATTGATGGCGCAAGCTTTTGGTATCCTCTGTCTAATTCCTTCCCATTTTTTAGTCAAATCATATTCCCTCTTAAGCGCGCAAGCTTTTTGTATCTATTGGTAAATTCCCTTCTTTTTTTCCGTTAAACCCTATTCCCTCGATTAATGGCGCAAGTTTTTGCTATCATTTTTTTCTTTCTTCCTTTTTTTCAGTTAAACCCCTTTTCCCTCTATTAATGGCGCAAGCTTTTGGTATCTTTTGTTTACATTCTTTCCTTTTCTTCAGTCAAACCCTATTCCTTCGATTAATGCCGCCAGCTTTTGGTATCCTATGTTTAATTCCTTTCTTTTCTTCAGCCAAACCCTATTCCCTCTATTAATGGCGCAAGCTTTTGGTTTCTTTTGTTTAATTCCTTGCTTTTCTTTAGTAAAACCATTTTCCCTTTATTAATGGCGTAAGCTTTTTGTATTTTTTTGTTTAATTCCTTCCTTTTTTTCAGCCAAACCCTATTCCCTCGATTAATGGCGCAAGCTCTTGGTATGCTTTGTTTAATTCCCTTTTTTTCTTCAGTCAAACTCTATTCTCTCAATTAATAGCGCAAGCTTTTGGTATAATACATCGGATTGGCTACAAGATATATCTTAATTCTTTAGCTTGTCCTTTCTAATCAAGATAAGTTTGAAGTTTTTTTCCGGCACTGTGGTTTAGGTCTTTACTTTCTTACTGTAGACCTATTGATTAACGTATGCTCTGAACCACAGGGCTTATAGCGTATTTACCCACCGTGTAGTCTGGAATTGGAACTCCATACGACGACTCACGCTAGGTGGGACTTAACCTTCCTCACATACTAAGCTGTCTTTACCCACCGCTCACGAAGGTGTATGTGTGTATTAAAGAATTAATTATTATTATTTAACAGTATGCAGCTCAAATTAACGAGGGTATCTACATTGCAGAATTTGTGATGAGAGGTTTATAAATCGTGAGGTGTAAATGGGAGAATATGGAAAATTATCCGGAAAAACGAGACGCATAAGAAAAAGCCATATTTCATTTCTTTGATAAAACTCGATATCATTCGACAAACAGATCTTGTATGAAGAATAGCAGATGTCATCATGTCTTAACTGCCTGATGAGAGAGACTTACACTCTTTTGTCTCTGGCTATGGAACTAATTGTCTATCTGGGAACGTTGTCAATGATGGCCTTATCTCCACCACAATTTCGAGGTTCTTTTCGTATTTGAACGTTTAGAGTGAGGTTTCCGAGCCACTTTTGAACTCTTAAAGGTAAGGTTTCTGAGCCACCTTTAAACGCTTAGAGTAAGGTTTCCGAGCCACTTTTGAACGCTTAGAATGAGGTTTCCGAGCCACTTTTCACAGCCTGATTCATCCAAATCTTTCCTTGTCCTCTGCACCATCCTCAGATTGACATCCCGAGTCCTCGAAGATCTTTGCATTGGAGCTCACTGTGTCTGAATGAATACCAAGCAGCACAGCTTGCCTTTTTTTAGTTTTGTAGGACTAAATTCCGGCATGGTATTGCTTCTTTCACATACGATACGTACCTGTGTCTCCATGATAGAGAGAAGGAAGAACCGATGCCTGACAACACGCATGCGCCGAATTTAGAGTCGCCAAAGGCGACAAAATACCTACTTCATCCTGTACTAGACCCATCTTATTACCAAAATATGTGTTTTCCTGTTGTGGAAGCAGCCTTCGGATGGATAGTGAGCGATGACGTCCATGGAAATCATCACTTTCTCATAATAATTTATAGACCTCTTGCAGAAAGCTGGAAGCGTCCCCAAAGGATTCAGGTTTGCTCAGGCGGATCTGCTCGTGTATCCAGAATGACAGGACGTCAATCTCGGAACCTGACAGCCTAGTGAAGGACTTCGCGACCGATTTATATATACGCATTCTCCAACGGGTATGCGTCGGAGGTACCTATCCATCCTCGCTAGGGGAGAGAATGAAATCCCACTGTGCAGTGCCATAAGCGTCACTCTCCTATCCTTGAAAACCCCTCTGGTGCCCGCAGGAGACGTTCTCACCAAGTTTAACGTATACGATGTTTCGATCTCTTCTTTTGTTGATCAGATGTCTCAATTGGAGTATCGTCTCCCAAAGGCTCTGAAAAGCACTTCTTGATATGCATAAACGCACAAGTTTCGAGTTTTTTTTTCAATACCTATTGGCGCATTCTCTGACGTCGTTAGCATCACCTAGACTTGGATCGTTTCCTAAATTTTGCCTTTCTATCACTGGTAGACTTATCCAGATTACTTGGACATATGTTCTACCGATGTCACACTTAGTAGGCGCACATTCTCAGTCTCAGAGTCTCTTGTACACACATCATGGAAATTCTTGGATCAGTAAATTTCAGCAAGTGAGTTACTAGTTGGACTACCCTCTAGTTGTCCTATCGTAACGCTTTTCACTCAAAATTTCACTCTTGGCGCGAGGTTTACTCCTCTTCCTCAGAAAGTTTATTGCTGATATTAGATTCAAATCACCGCATTAATTTGTGACTAGTGCTTTCCTTATGCCTCCTATAGAGAGCCTTTTTGTCTATGCATGGATGATGACATTCACTTTACGTTTTGTACAGTGCATGATGTGATTGGGATTCGAGGGTATTTATGCCGAAGAACTATGCCAATCAACCTTTAAACCTTCAGTTTCAGTGCTTGGAAACTCTTTCAGACCAGTAGTGCCAATGGATCTGTCAGAAACGCCACCCTGGAAGATACTAAGATTAAATTTTTGTTTGCAGGCCTCTGCTCAAAGCTTTTACAGACAATGGAATATTGCGTTCATATTTCTTGGACCATTCAACTTGTTGCACTAGATCTAAGCCTTTCTACAGAGGTAGCTCAAATTTCAGTCGTTTATTTGATTCTACGCTGTCTCTCCCTTGCTTGAAGATGGTTGAGCTTTCTGTCTTCCCAGCAACGCTGGTTGAGATATATGGCTCGGTACGAGAGATTATACTCCGTGACCATTTTGTAGACTGTTTTGTGCACAGAGCACCGTCTCGGTCACCACTCAAGATGGGGCAAATTTGGTGGGCCTCTCGTTTATCATAATTTTCTAAGTGTTGTGACTTCTTGTTACTCCATTAAAGAAGGCAGGAGAAACAGGCACGTCGCCCTTAGGACGAAAACCCTTCAGTTATCTAAGTGGGAGCACTTATCCAATTCTTCTAGATCCACCGCATATAACAAGCATCGGATTCTTATATAAGAGGTGTCCCAAAGGTGAACATACATCAAAAATAATTTAGAGACTCCCCTGGCCTGTAATTGATCTATGAACATAAAAGTTATGTGGTTAGAGATCTATGGTATCTCAATCCATACATTGAAAACATAGAAAGACAAATCTACCCTTACCCAAAAGTGTTGTTTTCTTTGATTAACCTATTAGTTATGTATAGCGCCGTTTGGGACACCCTGTATAACACTATGCGAGCACCCGCGCTCCTGCTGAGGCTTTGTATGCTTCAGCTTACTACAAGAGACCTTGAGTTAGCATAACCAACGAACGGCAGCAATCCCGGCAAGCTCCCGTTTCTTGACCTGAGGCTTATCATTTAAGAGCGACCATAGGTTAGGGAGGAAACGACGCATTTATCTACTCCTTTCATACAAAATAATACACAAATTTAAAATTTCGAACATAATCCTTGTTGTGGGTAACAGCCCCCCCCCCCCCTCCCTCCCCTTAAGAATAGCTGGTTATTTAGAGCTGATGATATTACTTATGTCAGAGTAAAACGGCTTTCGAAGATTTTATTTGTTTTTCGTAAGGAATAGACAAAGTTAGTTCCGATAGACCTACAGGGTTACTATAGCCCATCATTTAGAAATTATTTAACCCTTTCAATAATTTTACACACTTTTGAGCTCAATTTTCCGAGGTGTTTTGAATCCCTTTAAGAGTGCGAGATTTTCAAAATGTTTCGACTTTATTGGAAAATTTGGGGCTGGATAAAATCCTTTTCCAATTTCTGCGATGCTTTTTTTTGTTTGTGTTATTCGATTGAAATAAGATTTCCATCCTAAGGCTGTTGAAAGGTTTGAAAATTTTAAAAAAGTGAAAATTATGTTGGTTTCAATTCTCTTATTCCTAATGGGCTGAATTGATATCTTTCAGTCTTTCTAGGGGTTGTATCGGTCTGTTTTCATTTTGATGGCTTGTGACAGTCAAGTTCTTCAGCCTTATTATAAAACTTCGCAATGAGAATAACTATAACTTTATACTACTCTAACTAGGTCTTTTATTCGGTATCAAGTTTCTTGTATGAGCAAACAAAAAGATTCAATTTAACGGAAAAACTTTATTCTTGATACTACTTTTCGATGACTTTTGTTATCATTGTTTTTAGACTAAAGATGGAAGCCAGACATTTCCGAAACTTGCCTCCAGAATAAAGTTTCCTCGTTGAACTGAGGGTTTTTTTGCTTGTTACTCTAATCAGTAAACAAACTGCCTATCGTTAAAAAATATTCATAACAGCAATCTCAGGCAGGTTAAGATTCCTCAACATAAAATTTTGTGAAGAGGATAACCATTTACTATAGAACAATCTCCAAAATTTGATCATTGACTCTGCGGTTTGTTTTCATGGTTGGATCTGCATCAGATTATTTAAAGTGATTCGCCAAATGCCAAAAAGAATCGATTAGAGTTTATTACTTAATTGCACGTCCCTTTAAAAGAAAAGTTATTAATGTGTATTTAACTCATTAATTAAAAATGCTAGGATTATTTCCAATGTAGTTTTCCCCCACTTTTTCGTTTTGCCTAATAAGCTGTCCTAAGATTATTCCAGGCTCTTTCATTTTTTTTAAACTTTATACCTTCTCATTCTTTTAGAGGTATTTATATCCCCATCTTTAATGTATTATTTAGTGCTAGCGAGGTCTTATCATGGTTGCCTTGTCACCCATGAACTTTTGTTTATATCTTTCTTCCCTCTATTCATTTGACCTTAGTTTACCCTTGTTTTTGTCTTTCTATTTCCCGTTGAATTACACTCGTTTCCCTTCTTCCTCAATGATTACTGAGCGTTTTACCCTTCCTTGAGTATTCAATTCCTCATTATTATTAACATGAGTAAAAACCTCAACTTTGTTCATAATAGCTCCTATTAAAGATCAGTACCACATCTGCCTTCTCCGTTGATTGCCTTTTAAAAGAAATACATCGGGATTGGCTGATCCTGAGCGGCGTCTTAAACAGTAGGACTTAGGTTCTCCAGGAAAGGACGAAAAGGAACGAAGGTTTTTCTGTTTTTTATAGCCAAACGTGACAGACACCCTATGACTTTAACGTCTTAGTCGTTATGTTTATTTTAAGAGGTCAAGACCAATTTATGTTCGATATAATGGGAATGCTTGAGTTATTGCAGGTTATCTTTTTTTGGCTTCACTCTTAGGTGCGTTTTTTTATAGGGGATAACTATTTTTTTTAGAAAATGATAATGGCACATATATTCCTAGTTTATCTTGGAGGGTTGATGCCATGAAACCGAAATGGCATATTCCAGCTAGGTATGAACCGAGCAATTAAATACATGTTCTATGCAATAGATTTCCTACCCATTTGAAGATGAAGTTTGACATATTACTCCAGATCCATCCTAAATTTGATCATTACCCTTGTGTTTATGCGTCTCTATACACTTTTTTACTCTTCTAAATTTTCTGAGTATGTTTTAAATTGGTTCGTAATACAAATTTAGCCCAAATGCGATCATTTTTTTCCGTCTGTATGCGATAGGAGTCCCATTTGCCCCTATTTGTTTCAGCAGCTGGATAAAGACAAGCCTTCTCCAGTTTCTGACTGTTCTTATACCTATATAAGGGTTTTATGTGTAGCATGTGAGACTCAAATGTAGTGTTATGGTGTGTAGTAATCGAAAACGCTCCCATGATGACTCTACTATGGTTTATTTTCAAAATTTTACCCTGCCCGTATGCCAATTGGCGCTTAGTGTATGTGTGTATATGCGATTGCATATACGTAGGATTTTGACTATGGCACAATTGGAGTACACGAAATAGAAATACAGACACGGAAAAGTGGATTATGAATAGATAAATGATAAAGAAATTGGAAAATGTAATGACAATTGCTGTAGTTAGTTTAAAGCAATAAATGACACCACCTACTGCTTTCAGCCTTCTGTGGGTCACTGTTCATCCACCAGAAATAGTCAAGTACAGAATATCATTCTAGCTTGCCGCTTCACTCCCAAATCTGGTTCGAATGGCATTCATATAACTCGGCCTCTGCTCTCGCAGAAAACGGACTATTTTCCAATTATTTCCATGGTGTTATATATTATTTTGGGGGGGACTATCTAGAATGATATTCTGAAGCATGACCTTTCCTGCAGTGGACAAGAAGCGTCCCACAAGAGGGTATAAGCAATGTACGATGATATTTATTGCTTTACATAAACCATAATAGATATATTGGAATTAGTTAATGCAGTATACCTATAAAAATGACGACCCACTTGCGTGCGAAGTGTGGTTTATTGTTTTATTGTTTTTTTAATAACCTATATATCATCTTTTATGTGCTATAAAGAAATACTGCGAATGATAATCCCGAACCTAACGCTGTGGGAAGCCATAAATGAGGCTGCGCTGAAGAGATTATTGCTGTGGTTCTCAAATGATGCTTGGTGTACCCCACAAGATTGGTAGGTATGTAGGGGTCGGACCAATCATAACATTCGAGTAAAAACTTAAACGGGTCACGCATTGAGCCAAAATCATACCTTCTGTAAATGTGAAGATGGACTTCCCGGTATGTAGTATTCTCTCTTTTGTAAATGGGAAGATAAACTTCCTAGTATGCATTATTTTCTCTTTTGTAAATGGAGGAACTAAATACCCAGTGTAGGCGGTCGGTGAAGGAGCTTCCCGAAACTGTTGATTCCTGTGCTGGGTATTGAAGTGAAGGGCCGATGTGATAGATGTTTTCTTGGAGCCCCAGTTGTGTAGGTCACAGAGAGCGACATTGTTGAGTCGATGTTACTTAGAGCTCCTTCTGATATTTCCCTACCCCGTAGGAAAAAGAGGTCACGTTTTAAAGTTCGCCTCCCAAACCTTTACCTCCTTTAATGAGAATGCACATTGTGTGGTAGGTTTTCATAGGTGTGAAAATGTTTACTAGTTTTCCTTGGTGTTGAGGGCATCACTAGCATTTATCTCTTTTTTATTTTTAGTTTTTTTTGCGTCTTATCCTTCTATAGTTTTGATGACCGCCCATGACGAACATAGTCTTCCTTATGTTTAAATATTTTACTAACTCTTAAGTTGGTTCCTCGGTCGTGGTTTTCAAGCCTTTCAAGTCATATTTTGCTAACTGGAAGGTTGTCGCTTCGTAATTTATGTTTTTGTTTGTTATTTTAGCGTTGGGCATTTCGTCTTATTTACTTATGCTTTATATATTCGTTATTCCTTTATTCTTTATATTAATTTAGTTTGAATATTAATTTGAGCACTTGCCTCTTTTTATCTATGTTCCTTATTGTTTTTATTATTTACTAAACTTTTTATGTTTGCTGTTTTGATTATTCTCTTACTTATTTTAATTTAAAATTACATTTGGGCACTTCGCCTTTGTTTCTCTATGCTTTTGGTGTTAATTTCTATTTTATTTATATTTTAACTAGGGCACTTCGCCTCTTTTTATTAATGATTAACTTTTGTTGTTTGTGCATTTTATTTCATTTTTTGTGTCATAATAACTTTGGCACTTTGCCTCTTTTTAATTAGCCTTATTGTCTATTGTTGTTTATTTTTATCATCGCTTTTTTATTAAATTATTTGGGTGGTTTACATTCTTAGGTATAGATCGGTCTTATTTCTTCCCTCGCAGTTTCTTCCGCTGGGGAACAGTGCTGTTCTTTCTACTTTGTGTTGTCTGCGTTGAGGGATTTCGACATTATTGTTTATATTTGGCAGTATTTTTTCCTCTACCTTATCCCATGCCTTTCTCCTTAGCCTCTGGATCTCCATATTAATTGGCTTGAGTCCCACTCTTTCGTGTATAAATGTCTGCCTAATACGATCGATCCTTCTTGTGCCGTCAATCAGCAGTGTGACTTTATTCTACACCCTCTGCATCGTCCTGTGAGAGGTACAACTTGTCATCTGCGTAACAAATGCTGGGTATACCAGGACGGAGCGCATCAAGGTAGCGTAGAGTTTCTTTTTGTTCGGCACGTTGAGGCTTCGGAATATGTAATGTTTCCTCAGCTCTCTTTTGGCTAGGGAGACTCTGTTGTTAATGTGGGTTTTATATCCTGATTTGGTGAGTCGTAAGCCCAGGACTTTGCCCTCTTTAGAGTACGGGTAGTGTTTGTCATCTACGAGGATGACGTCTACTTTCCAGCGGTTCATTGGAATTACCTGAAATTTCTGGCAACTCGTCTTAATTTTTCACCTTTTTCAAATCTATTGATATTTTCGATCTCGGCAGCAGTTGCCCTTGCTTGAACTCTAGGGTTCCTGATAGGACTTGGGACGATTTGAGTGATGTCATCTGCGTACTGCAGGTACATCGTTTTGTCCCGCACTGAAGTAGGGAGGTCTATTGTGTACACGAGGTGCAGCAACGAACTCAGACCGCTGCCTTGTGAAACTCCTGCCTCAAGTTCGAATTCGAGTCCTTTGTAGCCCTCAATCGCGATTTGGGCTCTCCTCTCCATGACATAGTCACAAAAGACCCTTTCCAGGATTGAGTTTAGTAGAGGTTAAGGATCTTGAATTGTAGCCCTCTCAGTCAAACTTTATCAAAGGCTTTCTTTACATCCTGCAGCACCATGTCTACGTATTTTCGCTCAGCTTTGCTATATGGGAGTTTTCCATTAGGAGGGCGAGGGCAGTCTCCGTGCCTTGTCTCCTACGGAACCCGTGCTGCTGAGGGTTGTGAGCTTCTTGCTCGGCTAGTTGTTCTTGAAGCCTGTCAGCCAGGAGCTTCTCGTAGACTTTCGCAATGAATTCCAGCAGGGAGATTGGCTTGTAATTGACCAGTTGTTCAAGGATTTTTCCTCCCTTAGGTATGAAGATTATTTTAGCAATCTTAATACCATCAGGGAAGCGTTATATATATTTGTGATTCCCTGAATTATCTGCTGTGAGGCATTTATCAATTTGATTTTAGTGATACTCGGCCAGCTGGTGCCCTTTGTTCAAAGGATTTTACAGTGACCATGACCTCCTCTGGTGTTATGGGACGGCCATGGCCCGCCATCTCCAAGCTTTCGTCTGCTTGATATTGTGGGTGCGTGTGGTGTATAATCTGATTCAGATCTTCGATCAGTTGGCCTTCGAATTCCTTGTCAAACTCTTCATTGTCTTCTAGAGTGATAATAAAGACCTTTTCCCAATAATTCCTAAATCTGTCTTCTAGAACCGCCGGGTCCTCTATATAATTTCCGTTCCCTTTTATTCGAGGCTTCGTTTTTCCGGTTAGGCCTTTTAGTTTCTTGATTTGACGCCAGAATTAAGCCGGGTTCAGCTCGCTATCGGTTTTGTTATCTAGTTGTTCCAGATTTCCTCTTGTTGGAGGTTGATAGCCTCTTTTATCTTTGTGCTTAGGCGCCGAAGAAGTGAGTTTCTTTCCCGGTTAGGTCCTTTCCGTCTTATCTCTTCGTACACTTTCCTGTACCCAGTCTGCTTATAGGATTGACGTAGTTATCATCTCAAGTTCTTCGTCTATTTCCTTAAAGGTTACGTCCTTAGGTCAGCTGGGGCGTATTGGCTGAGTTGTTTCGTCTCTTGTAACGTTCCCAGTTAGCCGAGACGTAGTTTTTGCGGAGAGAGACTGGAAGCTGGATCGGTGCGAGTGATATCGTGGTGAGGATCGCTATGTGATCACTGGAGACTGTTGGGCCTGGCTCACTATGGTAGTTGAAGGGAAGCCTTCACTTGTTGAGATTATGTCAGATTTGGTGGCTGATGTGTAAGTGATATAGATAAAAAAATCCAGCCCTATTCTTTGGATGTTTTTTCTTCCCATAATCAATTCCAAGTTTCGGCCTCTTTCGTTGGTTCTAGCATAGCCCGCCGCCGCACGGCACCTGGCATTGAGGTCGCCCCCTAAGATTGCCATCCTGCGGTGCCCAAACAGCGTGTAGAAGTTATTTATTGGGAAATAGGCTCGACGAGGGGGTTGATAGATAGCCTGCTGCTATCACTAGGTATCCTACCAATGTGTGGAGTTCGACCGCCACAAAAGATTCGTCCAGTTCTAGTAGATTTTGAACGAGATGTTTCCTTTGATAGCTATTACAGCACCATCAAACCTTTTCTAAGAGTGATTTTTCATGACCACTCTGTAGCCCGGTATTTTAATTTGACCAGATGTAGTGTGAATACCGTGCTCTGTTATAAGAATGCTGTCGGGGTCAAGCACCCGGAATATGTTTTCCCCTCCCATCCGTCTACGTTGAGTGTCAGGATCCTCATTCTGTTGCTTGCTCTGTCAATATTGTCTTTTTAGTGTTTCTGGGTTATGTTTTTCTTCCTTCCGTTTATTTTCTTCCTGAACTTGGCGTTGAAAATTTGCTCGCAAGTGTTATAAGGTAGAACTACGTTTTGGCGGAGCAAAGCTTGTTCTAGTGTTTCAGTGTCGATTTCGGCATCGTATTCTCATTTAAAGGCTTTAGATTTAATGCCATGGAATATTTCTCTGGATTTCATCTCTTCAAGAAAGGAAAACTGTTCGCATGCGTATATTGTGAGATTGATGTTATCCACACGCAACCTTTTCTTCTTCCCTTTCTTCCCTCTGGTCTCCTTTGTTTGAGTGGCTTCTGAATCCGATGAGTCTGAAGACTCCGAGGAACCAGTAGTAGCCGACTCAGCATTTTCCCTCTCTTCGTTGTCTACTTTTCTCTGTTTAGGGGCAGGAGTTTTCACTTCGACTGCTTCCTTTTTCTCTTTTGTAGTAGTTTTATTTACAATTTTGGGGTTGTCTTTTGGCGTACCGTCTTGTAACTCTGTTTGTTGGTCTGGGATCATCTGTAATTGCAGGACATCCCGGGTGGGGGGGTTGTCCGGGAACCACATTTGGTCCATACCGTTTTTGGCGAGCATTTGATTTAGCTTTTAAGCGAACGTTCCTAGGTGCGTAAGATTCATGACGTGCGCGTGAAGAATACGCGTCAGAATCTTGGTTGAGTTTTCGTTCTGTAGTTTGAGGTAGGTCTTTTTCGTATCAACTTCTGAGAGGGCTACCTTTGCTGCTTGAGCGTAGGTTGTATTGGCTGTATGCGTTTCCTCTTGTTTCTTTAACTCATGTGCTTTTTGATCACTTCTTTTTTGACAGGGCAGGTCATGGCCATTGACCTGTGTCCCTGCCAGTAGTTGACGCACTTTTCGAAGTATTTTTAAACGTCCTTCAATGGTGGACCTTTTCGCTGCATTTGGCGCATGATTCTTGTGGCTCCTTACAGTCTTTTGTCGCGTGCTGCTCCATTCTGTACCACCTAAAGCAGAATTGAACTGGAGTAAATTCTCCTTTCTCAATTTTCTCTCCACTTACTTTGTTATTAAACATGAGCAGACCATGTTCCTTTGCCTTTTGGGCTATTGTGGTCTCTACAAAGACTACTTTTAAAACGTGAGTGTAGTCACTGTTATCCATCCTGTTCTTAAACTTTATCACTTCGACTACCTTGGCCCAGGTTTGTCGAAGCTGAATTTCCTCCTTGATCTCCTCTTTTGAGTGTTGCCTGATCCATGCTGGATTGCTGGCATACCACGCTCCTGTGAGCTGGGATCTGAGGTCGTATGGATGGTGCGCTGCAGACCAATTCCCCAAAGGAATTCAACTGCCTCATTTTTGGTGGTGATAGCCTCATTGTCCTTTTCCTTTTCACATAAAGCATCATATCTCGAGGCCACCTCTAGCAGTCTTACCATGGCAATACTGAATTTGCCATAAACAACCTCGAATACTTTTTCTCTGCTGAGGTTGGGTTGAACGTTGATTTCCCTCAGGGGGATTCTGGTCGTATTATCCTGGGTCATCTCTCTTCGAGAGAGTGGTCGCGCAGGGCTATATTCTTCTTATGCTCTCTAATCGTTGGTTGTGGTAACTTGATTCGAGAAGAAATGGTTCGTACTCCCTTTCTTTTTGCGGTGATACTTTATGTTCGTTTGGGGTGACTTCCTCTTCTTCGTAACTCAGTATCCATGAACTTGAACTACCAAATGGGGTGGATGAATTATGATGCGTGAGCCCGAGTGAGGAGGGTGGCGGACTCTTTGTTGGTTAACGCGGAATCAACCATCGTAAACCGGGAGTGCCGCCCCTCGCTGGTTTGCGTATCAGAACTGCAGCCGACATACATAGAGACGGGTGTCGCTTCCCGCTATTGTTCTGACTGGACTCCAGGAATGGAGGAGTGGGGGCGGGCCCCCATATCCTTTACCGGAGGTTGCAGTCCTGCCCCTGGTCCGGGTGCCTGCTACGCCGAGTTCCACTGTAGGCTACTCCTCAAACACGGTTTCCTCGATGCCCCCAATTATTTCTATCACAAAGAACGTCATAGTTGGGTCGAGGCAAGATGACAGGCAGTCCAGTTCATTTCTGCTTCGTTACTCCGTTGAGGGAGTGGGGGTTTGGGGTTAGACCGACAGAGAGTCGCTGAGGAGCAGTTTGTAAAAATCTCCTTGTCAAAAATCCCATTAGGGAAAGTGAAGAAAAATCTCCAAGTCTTTCGGTTGGCTTTCGCTTTTCTTTTCCTCCTATATCGGGTAGGAGATGACTAGCAAGTTAGCGTTGTTAATTGAATGAAATCTCATATTCGTCATTTCCGCCGAAATGAAATGAAATGGGAAAGTGGGAGAAAAAGTTAGAGATCCCCGTGCCCCTCCCCCCCGACCAATCCGTCTCGTAGGAGGGGACCTGGTCGGGGATGAGGGGCGAGGCCCGGTTCTCCTAGATTCACTGGCGCCCTCCTCCCTCTACCGAGGGAGGAGAGCCCTGGAGAAAACAGGAGAGGGAGGAAAAGAAGGAAAAAGTAAAGATAGGACAGACCTAAATAAAGTCAAAGGCTTAGAAGTTGACCTAGTTGGTCTGTGGACCTGCTTAACGTGGGATCCGAACCACGGTGTTTTATGTTTTCCTATATTTTTAATTGTTAATATTTGCTGTACCTGTCCCTAATGTTATTGTTATTCTCAACTTTGGATAGCGGTAAAGGAGGAAGATGACCTTTGATAGGCCCTTGTGGCTTTTGTCATCCGTGAAATTATACTATGTTATGAATGAAGCGGAAGGGAGTTGGAGGTTTGCAAAGAGATGCAAGTTTGCGTGGGGTTCACAAGCTAATCTCTGTACTATGAGCTAATATTTAGAGTTTAGTTCGAAATAAGTAAGAGTGAAAGAATGTCTGTTTGTTTATTTCTGTGTTTGTTTTGTTTTTATGTTATGCGTATATGAGATAGGCGTTCAAACCGTTGTTAGGTTTTCTTTATTTTCCTGCTATGTTATCAACTCGAGTTTCTGTGATTTTTGTTGCTTTATTCTCGTATTTGTTCTGTGAATTCATGTTTCTTAGTTAGTTATTTGTTTCTTTCTTTCTTCTTTATTGAATGTTGTATTTCGATTTGTTCTGTAATTTTCTCTTTTTGGTTGTTAGTTTTGTGTTCTCTTTTTGGTATTAAGTCCAATCCGGTGAGTTTTGTCATTATTCATGAATTTTGGTCATAATCGGGTGTCTGTATTTTGTTTACACATAAATCTCCTCCTTTTGCCCTTGGTCCGCTTTGTTTTTAGCACTAGAAAACGCATGTGTTGTCTCTATCCTGCCCCTCGTGCAATTTGATTATTTAATTCCTCTCCTATTTCTTCTTGGGTTTGTTCAATGATTTTTGGGGGCTCTTTTTTTCAATTATTTTGTTTAATGGTTTTATTTTCACTTCGTTGTGTAAGTCTTTGTTTTTCCTCTCTAGTTTCCATGTGTTCGCAATTATGTATACTGCCTTATTCTGTATACGTTGCATTCTTATTAGATTGCTTCTTGAAACCGTATACATGGCAATCGTTGGATATATCAAAGTTAGCTGGATCATTGCTTGGTAAATCTCTCTCTTATTTTTCCTATTTAAATTTTTAAATTTGTAAAGTAGTGTTAGCATGCCTCCTGCTTTGTTTATTCTTTCGGCAACGTGTTTCTTATAACCGTTTTTTGTAATAGTTCGGCCTAAAAGCTTACCTCCCCTGTTATATCTGTATCGCTCTCCGTCTACATAAACGTCGGATAGCTTTTTGCGTTACATCAGTATAACTCTAAATTTATCTTGGTTGGTGTTAATTTTCCATTTTCTTTCGTAATCGTTTAGGTTTTTTATTTCTGCACCGTTATTCTGGCCTGCATCTGTGGGTTCAGATAAACACAGGGAATTAAATGAGTGAAATCATCCGCGTATTGTATGCTCACATATCCCTCGTTCTTGGGTGGGGAAATTTCCGAAGTATATACAGAGTATAGCGAAGGACTTAAATACCCTCCCTGAGCGAGGCCTGCAATAAGCTTGAATCTTTCACCTTGGTAATTCCCCGTGTCTATGTATGCATATCTCTCTATAACGTAGTCACATAAAATTCTTTCTAGGTGGTTATTCATTTCTAAGTTTAGAATTTTATGTTGTATGCCTCTTTGCCAGACTTTATCGAATGCTTCGATACGTTCCGGCATACTATATCCATAGTGCTTTTCTCTCCTTTCACTTTGCTTATTTTTTCTCTGATCACGCTGAAGGCCATCTCCGTGTTCCTGTTCTTTCTGAAGCCGAACTGTTTGTTGTTCTATAGGTTTTTTTCTGTTAGATATTCATTTAATCTTTGGCTCAGTATCTTTTCAAATACCTTCCGGATGAAGTCGAGAAGGGATATTGGTCTGAAATTTTCGACATCCGAAGGCGGTTTTCCAGGCTTTTGTATGAATATAATTTTTGCAATTTTTAACTCATCGGGGAAGTATCACGTGTTAATATAGGAGTTAAAAACGTTCCTTATCCCCTCTACTATATTATCCGGCGCTTCTATATAATTTTTTCTAGTGAGGCCCGATTTTCCAGGGGCCTTTTGTTTAAATTTGGTGATGGTGTTCTTTAATTCCTCAATTGTGATTTCGGTGTTAAACCCTTCGTTCGCATATCGTTCCTCTTCCTCGTAGTGATATGGAAAAGTCCTTTCGATCCGTTCATTTAGTTCGTCAACTATTTGGTTTTCAAAATCTATATCGTAGTTTTCATTTTCTTCTTCACTGATGTTAAACACTCCTTTCCAGTATTTATGAACAATTTTTCAATCTCATATTCGTCTTCGATTAAATTCCCGTTTCTGTCCTTGATCTTTTTTTTCTTTTTCTACTTAGTGCTTTCCATACATCTTATATTTTTACAAAAATTCTCGGGGCATTAGCTCGTTGTCAATACTTTGAACACTAGTGTCCCAGTATTCTATTTGTTTATCCTATATTGCGCTTAGTAGTTCCCTCCTTTTTGTTCTTAGATTACAGTATTTTTCTATTATTGTTCCATTTGTTATAATGTCCTCGTTTATCGTTTTTATTTCTGCATTCTTAGTCATCATTTCGTCTGTCCATATAAAATATTTGATAGTTTTGCATGTGATTCTGGCTATCGCGTTTTCGTCGGCTCTCTGTATTCGTGACCTTATTTTTTCCAGTTCGTCGGTGATTTCTTCTAAAGTGGCTTCATTTAATCCGTTTGATGCGGAGTCGTCCAATTCTTGTTTGTATTTCTCCCAATCTTCTCTATGGTACGCTTTCCATTGTTTAGCGGGTATTTGTATAGGTTGTTGACTTATAGTTAGTAGCGTATAGTTAGTAGGTTCCATATGGTAGTTAAATAGACTCTTATAGTTTGCAAGGCAGATGTCTGTAGTCGTCGCAGTTTTGTTTTTAATTAGGACCTTGAACAAATTAGGACAGAAAAATATAGATTAGTAGGAGTAAAGTGAGAGGTTATAGTGGTGAAAGGGTTTTGAAAATGATAGTAAAGATAGGTTGAGTATGAGTTTGAAAGATTCTTTAATCAGTCATACGTCTTGATTAATTTAGAAATAAAGTATAAAGTAGTACTAGAGTGGATAGAATTTGTTAGGCAAAGTGGTGAAAATGAAAAATGATGGGTGTTTCTGTAGTCGCTGGGTGACCAGCCATCTCTGAAGTTTCTTCTTTTGTGTCGTTCAGATCTTCCTAATTGGTAATATTATAAAAGGCTCTCACAGCTCTATTTTTCTTTTGTTTTAACTTCTTTACTACTTGGTTCTCTTTGCAGTTAAGTTTGTATCCTTTCTTCTTTTGTTATCTGTACAATAATATATTTCTATCTATATAATGGTTATGGTTCTTCAAGTGGGTTTTCCACTTCGGAGGTTTCCTCTATTTCTCCTTCTATACCATAACGGTATGTTTATTTTTCTCCTCGTCTCCTCATTAGTTATTTCTTCTAATCTATCCCATATCTTTACAGCTCTTTTATATAATACCATGTTAACCGGTTCGATATCTAATTTTCCATGTGGGTCTCTCTGTCGTTGTCTTTCGCTTCTTCTCGTATTTGTAATTATCAATATTCTACTATTCTGGACTCTCTGCAGTATTACGATGTTTGTTTTGTGCAGTCTATTTAGTGGGATACAAAAGTACAGATTTGAATAATACATTGTATTATTTAATTTCATTATTCCTACACAAGTTCCTAAGTGGGAATAGTTTAGGTAGGTTTGCCTTAGCAGAGCTTATTCTCTGACTTACTTGAGAGCTGTAACCATTTCTTGTAATTCTCATTCCTAGGGCCTTTCCTACTACTTGGTATCTATAAACTTCGTCGTCGACTATTATCCTCAAAGTTTTTCTTCTTCTCACAAGTATAATTGTAAATTTGTCAGTGTTTGTGCAGATTTTCCATTTTCTCTCATAATCGTTTATGTTTTTTTTTAATTTCAGCCGCAGACACTCTTGCCATTGTTGGTGAATGTAAATATTGGCTGTTTGTTACTACTATAATATCGTCCGCGAACTGTAGATATAGTGTTGAATCAAAGACTGGATCTGGCAGATCCCTCGTATAGATTGTGTATAGTGCGGGACCTTGACATCTTGCAAAAAGAAGCTACAACGAATTCAAAATAAGGGAGCTTATTTGATCACAGACACAAGAAGAATAGACGGAAAAAGAGTCCGAGAAATAATAGAAACGGCCAACATCGACCCAATAAATAAAACCCTGGAAAAGCGGGCAAAGAATATATGGTCAAAAATCGGGGAAAAGCTCGCAGACACGAGCGAAGAATTAACGATACCACAAAGAAAGCGAGTCCGGAAAAAATTCCCGAGTAGCAGGCACTGCCTACTACAGGAGGAAAACCCGATCCTGACGTGAACAAAGAAAAAATCAAGAGGAACAAAGAACAACCCAAGCATACCCAAAAGATAAAGGTATGAATGCCTTAAATAAAAAAAAATATATATATATGTCGTAGAATGCCCCCCTTTTTGCTCTAAGAGTGTTAAGAGTGCTAATATATTGATATTATCTTAATATCTTAAAGAATAGAGCCGTTAGAAACACGTAAAGATATAGAGAAACGCACAATAATTCCCAAAATAAACTTATATTTTAACTTTAACAATTGAATATACAACATTTAAACATTAACTACAGCAATTCTCTGAATATTATCATAAACAAAAATTAATTCAATTAGTTTGACCCTCTAAAATTGGTTAATTTCGCTACGCACCTCAATAATATAAGATTTATGATTACGGACTCAACTGGAGTTTAAATCCCTCAGGAATGTTATTGTCTCACGACGCGTGCCGCATGGCCAGATGTAGGTGGGCGAGATCACGAGGTAGTTTGGCGAGGGTAGCAGATGGGGGTCCACATGGTATTCCGGGGAGGGGGTTCTTCAAGGACGAGAACAATTACGGTGCTTTATGCGACACCAAGGTAGTCGTGATCTCTCTGGCGAGAGGGAGTTGAACTTGGTTCTTAAACCAAGTTAACTTGGAGTACGGTGTGACCACCGAGTAACGAGCTCAAGGGGGAGCTTTTCTCCTTCGTTACTTAATTCCTCTTACATCGGCTCCTCGTTAGCCTTCGAGCTTGGGAGAAACACGTCTCCAATTTCTTATTTGACGTGAAATTGAATCTGACTCTCCTTTGTTGAGATCTTGCATTTTAACCTTTAGGTCTTTCATCGCGCCGAGTGGTGCGGCGCTGCGGTTACGCGCTTGACCCGCCGGTGCCTGGGGCCGGATGTCCTTGCGGTAACCGCCTCGTGACTCCACCACGAGAGAAGGGGGAGGGACGATTCGCCTACAATATATATGCAAAAAGAAATAATAAATTAGAAGAAACGCTACCCGAAAGGGTACTCTATTAAAAACCAGAAACTGAATTAGAATGTTGAGGAATAAAGAATAGAAGTAACCAAAAATCAAATTTAGAAAGAATAAACAAACCATAAATTCATCAAAGAGAAGACATCAGCCAGCATCCTGGCAATTTATACTCTCACACATTACTCATCATCCCTCTCCCTAATTATATTTGATTTTGAAAAAAACAAAAAATCCTGCTATCTACCACTGTCACCCCCTCTTACTTCTCGCACCTTAGGGGGATTATTAGCAGTCATTATTGAAGAAGCAAGAAGAAGTTATCCTTACCGTTCGCCTTTTCGAGAAGTGTTCCCGCAATTTACGACGAAATGAAGAATTCAGTTGAATATTTCCTTTATCCTAATGAAGCTCGTTTGATCACTTAACTCAGCCTGTTACACGAGAAGAGCTCCCCTTTTAGCACTTTAAATGAAAGGGCTATCTAACGTACGAATAGGTATACCTATAGGTACTTCTTAGGGTAACCAAGGATTAAATGTCATGTCTCCTTAGCTTTTTTCCTTGCCATTATTACGTATTATTATGACACTAACAAAATCAAAAATATTCTAGACTGTTAGAGATCGCCCTTTGGTGGGTAGCACTGCTGCAATTACTTAGGAATGTTCTTTTTTTTTAGTGCCGCAAAATATAATATGAAGACAAGAAGATGATGAAGTATAGCTTGATCGACTGTGACCATAAGGCAATTCTGTCATCAGACCTCATTTGTGATATTACTATTAAATCTTACATATTTTTAACATAATAATTAAAAATCACATGGCGCGTGATATATAATAGATGTATTTAAAGGCGTAAAGAAATGAAAACTGTTAACACAAACCGGAAAAACGCTTAAGAGAATATTACGTGAACCAATGAAAGCTTAAAGATAATGGGAGATAAATAACCGGATAAAAGATAGGGCAAACTATTTTAGCCGTTATATAAAAATGAATAAATGAGTTAGATTTGAACCTGTGTCATCAAGCGCTCTTCGCTAAAATCACCACGACGCTCATCGCCAGATCTACCATTCTCAAACCCCAAGAAAGTTTGATTCAAGAAGACTTTTCAATAAAGAAGTGTAGGCTTTAATCCAGTGAGGGAAAAGACAAGTGTTTTTTTCTAATAGGAGGGGGCACGGGCTTTTTTGTTTATAATAATTGGAAATCAAATGACGCCTGATATATAATAGATGTATTTAAAGGCCCAAAGAAATGAAAAATGGTAACACAACGCGGAAAAACGCTAAGGAGAATATTATGTGAACCAATGAAAGCTTAAGAAAGAAAATAGGAGATATAGAAAACTGGATTGTAGCTCTGGCTACAATCGTTATTCAAAAGGCTTCTTGAATCAACCTTTTGGGGGTTGAGGATGGTACCTATTGCGATGATCGACATGGTCATTTTACCGATGAGCGCTTGATGACACAGGTTAAAATCCAACTCCTTTATTAATTTTCATATAACGTTTAAAATAGTTTGCCCTATTTTTTTCTCCGTTTCTTTATATCCCATTATCTTTCTTAAGCTTTCATTGGTTCACGTAAGATTCTCCTTACCGTTTTTCCGGGTTTATTACCTATTTCATTTATTTAAGCCTTTAAATCAATTATTAACATACTTCTTAAAATACCAATATTTCATTTAACCCTTTCCTTTACGACGGCCCTGCATATTGCGTCTTGGTGCACAGTTGCCCTCCTCCAAACTTGCAATGGGACGATATATTTGCCTGATATATTCCCCCACTTTAATATCCTGAATATAAATTATGTAAGGTGAAAATGAAAATATTCTAATATCAACCGATAAAGTAAAAGAATTTCAGGTAAAAATAAATATTTGGTAAAGAATAGGAAGAGATAAAATCTTCGTAATGTATCCTTTGGTGACAAAAACTTTGTCAATATTAGCGGTTATAGTTGAGCATTTGAGAACTTTAAAGGTAAAGTTAGGGTTCTATTTTTAAAACAATACGATGAGATTTGAAATCCTTTCACTGGTTTCCAAGCGATGGTGCTTTGACATTAACAGAAGGAGAACTAGTAGCTATATCCAAAGATAGTGGATTGAAGATCAATTATAATGAGTGTTTTTTTTTACACATATCCATATTAAGTATCAAAAGAGAGAAACAATTTAATGTATTGATGAGAAAAGAGAATCTATTTACCTCATATAGGATCCAACTTTGAAAAACTCGTCAAAACATCAATCTTACATTTGCCACACATTTAATTAATAAAACAAGGTATGTATCTTATCTATTACTTTGTACTGAATGTACTTTTGTATGTTTCATATTAGAGTTAATTTAAACTTATTTTTCTTAACATTCCACAATTGTTTGATTTCAATTTCACTTCAAACTTAAAAGGTTGAGAAACACTGAATTATATTGACGTGAGCATTGTGGTCCACCGTGGAAAAACAGTTGCGACTTAACCCTTGCGTTGCGGGTGTCCTTGACTAAAGAATCGTCCATAACCAGGCGATGCAGAGGGCAAATACATTTGATGTTAAGATGAGCCTAGCAGAGAGATAATTTCCTCTCAAGTGCTCCTGCGTACAGGTGAAGTTGATGTAGGTGGGTACGTGTGACAGTGCCGGTCAAAGGCTAAATATTTTACAGTGAAAGCCGGACCCGGATTCTGTTTCCTTACCAATCTTTACTACAGTGTGGAAACAAGTGTAGACTGCTTTTCTAAAATGATGTTAAATATGTTTATATATCATTAATTAATTACTTTTTTGCAAGCTCTTTCAAGATTTAGTGAATTAATTTTGTAAATCAAAGTGTAAATTTGTAAAAAAAACACTCGTTTACAAATATAACTGGAAAATGTGAAGCAGTCGATTATCTGTATTTAAGTAGTATTTAAATGGTGAACCCCATTGTTAGCAGATCTGGATTTTTCAAAGATTTAAAACGGCTTAAAGGGACAGACAGTTGTCTTCCAAGAGTGATGTGCACCCTGCCTCAATCAGTGATACCACAAACCCCTATCAAGAACATTGTGAACAAGATCAGACAAAATCCAAGGAGAAATGCCAGACATCTTGATTTGTCAGCCAAAATAAGAAATGTCACTATGAAAGATGATCTGAAACTTCATTCATTCAAGATATCTAAAAGGCATCTCCTTTCCAAACCCACCAAAAGGAAGACAGTCGAAAGAGAAAACCTGCTCGTCCAACGGCTCCTTGATGACTCACAGCCTCCCCTTCTGTGTACGGGTAAGATGTTATTTAGTGTCTATGACACCCATACGCCACAACATACAGAATTCTTCTGTTTTGGCACAAAATAAAAATGAGTTTCCGGTTAAACATCGGACATCTTTCAGGAGACAGAGTTCAGCTTCAGTGATGTGAGGACGGGCGTAACATCAACGGGGCAAAAAAACACCTCTTCTTTGAAAGGGGGTAGAGACCAATCAAAATGTATATTTAAGGTGCTGAAAGAGAGATTCATCCCCTGAGTGGATGCCACCATGTGAAATTCCGGTGTAGCCGATGAACAAGATGAAGCAATCTTAAACAGCAAGAAAAGTTCAAAATTGGTGCAAGGCAAATTTTAAGGGGTTTTAGTTAGAAAAACTTTGGCTTCCCAGATTGCCATATTTGAGTCCCATGAACTTTGGAGTGTAGTGAATGCTTGAGCAAAAGGCAAAAAGACCAGTACCAAATCTCATCAAAGTACGTTCTGAAGTACAAACTCGAAAAATGCTGGGAGAAAATATCTATTAAAATCATGCACGCCACTTGTGTTCAGCTCATTACAAGACTTCGTCGAACCATCGATGCAAAAGACCGTCACTTTGAATATTATTTACATTATCTTGCAGCAAATATTTTTTTATTTAAATTTAGTCTAAGCATTATCTAATATTACATTATCTTCTGAAAATAATTAGATTCCGATCAGTCTACACTTCGTTTTTCCACCCTACATATGATCATCGGAATAATAATTTAGTTTATTATTTGATTTTCTAGTCTAACTCATGACTCAACAAAGATAAGAGCTTGCATCCTTGGATCATTCGAATAATTGGTAATCTGTCTTTCCCCCCGTTTACTTGCGGACACTGACGGAGAATTGACTTATATGTTTTAATCTCCCAAATAATTTGACTGTAATTTTGCTAAGCATCCCTTTATACGATTTTTCTGAATTGCCAATGCTAAAGTTTTGTGGGTTTTGATTTTGACTGTAGTTAAAGAAAAAAGTTTTTAACAAGAGTAAATTAACAAAAAAGTGCTGGTATAGGTTTGGCTCGTTCTTTAAGGATTTAAAATGTCTTATGGATGTAATATTATCTTCAGTTTGTCATTATCTGGACTACTACAAGCCTTGCTCCCTGATCCATGCAACCAATCATACCCAATTGTTTCTAGTTTCGACGATAAGATTGAAGATACCCCTGCCAAACAATTCACTTAATTGCATTTCCACATCGTATATATGTAGCCAGTTTGCCTAAAACATTAAATATTTAGGTTAATTATGCTTCATTTCAAGAAATACAAACTCTTTGACTACGTCAATATGATCAAAGGTTTGTATCTTGTGTTTCTCTCCACTTAGGATGTTTCTTCCTTGAAACACTCCTGCCTCATGAATTGCTCTGGCTCTCTATCCGATCCTGCATCGTCTTCAAAATAGTCCTTCTCTAGTGGATTAAGGAATTCTTACTATTTCCTTTACCTAGCCGCATTGCTAGAACGTTATTGTTCATTTAGCAAAAAAATTTTTTTGAAAGGGTCGAAGATCCGCGGATAAATTCACATTCTCCGTTTTCTATTAAAGTTAAACATTAGCTTATCCAAAAGGTTTCTTGAAATTTCCCTTTTTAGAGAAATGTATGGTTGCCTTGTCGTATGTATATGTAACGCTCCTGAAGAGGGTTGATGAGGAACTCCAGGAGACTTCTCTAACAGATTAAGGAACTCTTATCATCTCCCTTACCTAACCGCATATATATATAT
Organism: Ceratothoa steindachneri; assembly: GCA_963969495.1. NCBI lineage: Eukaryota > Metazoa > Arthropoda > Malacostraca > Isopoda > Cymothoidae > Ceratothoa > Ceratothoa steindachneri. The sequence goes on from OZ018327.1 coordinate 121,755,035, forward strand.
ATATATATATATATATATATATATATATATATATATATATATATATATCATCTAGAAACCGCAATGAGGGCGAAGTCACCGAGAAACACTAACGAATTTAACAAAATAATAATTAATAATAAGCTAATGTAATAACAAACCATAACCGTACTTAACAGAGGCAACAAGTACTACCTAAGAAAATAATTGTACAATAAACAAATTAATGAATAAAATGATTAAAAGGAAACAGACTGAAGTTTAATAGCGATAAATAAGGTATATAAAAATAAAAGTGTAAACAAAAATGAACATTAATCAGGCGATCGAAAACTAACCTCTAGTTCTGACATTCACAGTAGAATGTTCGCTTCCATTGTATAGTTGCTCCAATTAATCATGTCATAGTTTACACTGAATTTCGTTTAGACTGACAATTTTATATATTATTTAATGAGAGATGGAGTGTTTTGGGTATATTTATTTATAATTAAACTAAATAGGACATTTACCAATCTAATAAATTCAATTTACGGAGATTTTTTTACGTTAAATAACTTTTATTTTGAGTTATTTGTTAATCACAAAAATATTCGCAATAACATTTGGCTTTTTTATCCCTATGCTTAATTTTCCAACCAATTTTCCAATTTTCCAAATGATTTATTTAATCTAATTTAATTAATTACTTGATATTAATTAAAATAGACGTCATAATGGCTCTGGCTAAGATCATCTTGAAGAGTCTTTTCATTTGTTACTGTTTACATGGTTGTTTCTGGACGACTCCTTTCTGGGTTATAGGCTGGAGTGTCGCTGTACTGCGTGAGTCAACAATCTCCATTAATTCGAGGATAGAGACGTAGAAGAATCAACAATTCCGAATACGTATCAAAGAACAGTGGGTGTCCGTCCTCGATGATGCTTTAGTTTATTGTTAAAACAACACTCAAGTTGATCAATTGTACCTGGACCCCACCAGGTTTGAGAGGGTTCTAGTTAACATGGTTCGTACACGAAAAGAAGTGTCAATCACACTCACTTTTGAAAGTTTTAATAACCACAACCTCCGATTTGTACAGGCATTTGATCGATGTAATTTTGCCTTATGACATCCAACTTTCCCATGTAAAGATGATCCCTCCCCCAAAATATCAAGTAAAGACAATCCCCACCCCCTCAACAGAAATAGTAAGGATTGTCTTTAGTCGATTACAAGCAGATACTAGAGAATGCTCAGTCACAACAAACAAAACTTGTTATAGCAACCCTAGTACTCAAGTTCTATTATTCTATTATTTTTTGTCGAGTTAACTATAGCTGAGGTGCCCTCGTCGGTTTTGCCTATTAGTTTTAAATAAATGACAATATTTGATAGCAATTTATCAAATCAGATTCCTCTTGCAATGTCCCCATCTCCCCTCCCTCTCCTATTTTTACCCTTCTCCCGCTATTCGACTTAAGCCTCTCGCATTGTCGACACGGCAACTGGAAACATAAATCAATATTAAATTATTCAAATACCTGAGGTATGCCTGATCGAGGGTTATTTTTAGTCGCTCTCGTGACGTTAGAAACTGATGACATCATAGATCGCTAAGATAACTTACTTATTCCCCGCTTCGTTATGCCACTGTAAGCTTAGAATACAAACCTGGTTGGTAGACGGCTTGTACAGGAACTGAATAATTTGCCCGAACTTGCTCACATACATGACAGGAACTCTCAGAAATATATGCAAATTCGTGGACTGTTTTCAGAATCTCTCTTCCAGTGAAAGGTTGAAGAAGAGCCTTTTAAAGCTGAAGCGCAACAAATCCTACCTGAAATCCATTGCAAATACTGATCAGATTTCACATAAGGATGCAATTGATGAGTTTTTATCGTGAAGGTCAAGGTTTAGATGGCGTTGCGCAATTTAATTTGTATGTTGGAACTACAGGGCGTCCCTAAAGTCGGGAAACAAGCAAAATGCATATTTTCAATAAAAGAATTTGAATAACATTTTATTTAATTGAAATATTAATATATAAGAATGCAATGTTCGATGAGCTTTGCGAAATTCCCCCAATGCATTTAATGTCAAATTTCAGCCAATTTGAGTACATTCATTTATGATACGATGTTCCCTCAGGTGTCTCGTATTTTTAATTGTCATTGTACATTTTTACCTTTCGCATAGCCAGAAAAAAAGGCAAAGGGGGTAAGGTCTGGTGAACGAGGCCATTTATATATTTCCTGTATCCAGGCTTTAGAGAAACTCTATACAAATGATTAATAAATTCTCTTTGGTGCGCTCCATCCCGTATTTGCGATGAAAGAAAATTTGTCCAATCAAGAAATTCGAGTCTTTTTTTTTTAGTTCTTTTATTTATCTATGTTATTTTATACTCTCGTTCATTTTTATATTTGTGATTGTATATAATTTTAGTATTTTCTATGATATTATCTATATTTTTATATTTGTCTAGTTTTAAAAGTTATGACAAATTTGTTTTATAAAAGGTTACAAATTCGCATAATGAGTTTTGTGTATTACTTTTTCTTGGTGCTCGGGAGGGTACTGAATGTCGGAGTAGCAGCCTACTATACAAGGTAAAACCGCCTCGTGCCCTCTCATTCTGTGCTTCTAAGACGTGGAATGAACTACCGGGCAGAGCGTTTTAAAAAAGCACTTCATCCGTCAAGCTTCCCTCAATGCTAGACGAGCGCTATGCGACGGACCGCGGCTTTAGAGAGCACCATAAGAATGCATAAGTTTATTATTAATATATGCATAAATTATACATCAAAAACCGACTCAACGCATTTATATATATATATATATATATATATATATATATATTAGTGCGTTTCCTAAAATCAGACCTTATCAAATATTTGTTCATCATACCTGCCTGAGTTCCTCTTACCAAAATATCACCCATCTCCAAAATATACCCCCCTCCAACAAAAATTAAGGGTCCCGAGAAACTAAGGTTTTTCTGCAAAAACATTTTTTTTATAAATCATTGTTGTTTATTTTCTATAACAAAAGAATAATTAGCCAGAGAACACACATAAAGTAAAACATTATTAAAAAAGCACAGTCACATATAGTTGCTTCATTAATTCTGTCTTTTGCTTCTTTGGAAATTCTTTCCTGTGCTTAAAGATTGCTTTCAATAAGAACTGTTTGTCTTCTTCCTTTGTTGTTAATGTGGAATTGAACTTTTTCATAAGAGCTCACCTCCGTTCAGCCGAATCAATAACCACACCCAGGTCATGGACTCTGGCTTGACCTTCAAGGTACTTTGAGTCACTTTCCTCAGACGCAAGAGGATTTTGAGTAAAGGCATCATCAATGTCGAGAGTGGTCAACAGATCGATCGTCCTCGAGGTTACAAAATCGGATAACGTTTTTCCTTTAAATGAGCAAAGGATGTTTTTTTCTCTATATATGCTTTGCTAATTTCTTCAGTGCTGGCTTTGATAGGTTATCTTGCATCCTTCTTTTCTCCTCTTGGTTAAGTTCTTTATCAAAGAATGCCAAGCCAACCAGTGCCTATGAGAGGTATCACAAGTGTCGTTTCAGGGCTGTTTGCGCTTCCTTAGCAACATTGATGATCACTGCTTCTTCTTGTAATGTTTCCATGTCTTGCAAAAACTCCATATCGACAATTGGAGCCTGCTCTGCTCTTAGTGCACGACACCAAGCGTTTGCATAGGCCAGGGCAACAAAAGGGCAGATTTCTCTTACTCGATAAGTTCCCACTCTGTCATCTTGAACTTTTCTTGTAAAAGGTATAGCTTTAATGCATAGATAGCTTTTATCATCCACCGTGCATTGTGATGTGCTCCTGGCTGCCGCATAGGCACATTGGCAGTGTTCTCTTCCCCAAGAAAGAGAAGAACCAGCTAAGGAATTCTTTATAGTCATCCCGCTGCTGATAGACAGCAAGAAAATTTTTCACACTAAGAATAGTTCTGTCCCTGAGACCCTGAAGAGGTTCGGCAATAGTGCAGCTGATTGTCAGTATCTATCGATTGCATTCCACTGATTCTGGAGTTTTTCAAAGATTTCAATATTAGGCCCAGTGGTGGGGCCCATTGAGAGGTAGAAGGCTTTGGCTAGAACAATTTCATAAATATGATACCTGCATGTCAGGTATAGAAGTCGTTTCTCAAGAGTGTCCTCAATCTTGGTGCAGGCACCTACATGAATGCCAGTGTTCGATGATGTAGTGTCAAATGATAACCCCTTGATTCTATCTGACAGATGGTGTTCCCGTACGCATTCAATGCATACACGTTCTATCTCCGCTCCTGTACCAGCTGGAATTTTTGGAATCCCAAGCATCTTCTCTTGACTCTTCCCGGAAACTAGAATGGCAATTCGATCCTCAGATTTTTCACCTGTGATTGTAGGCAGCATTTTCCTACTCTCTATTTTGGACATCTTCATGTCTACTGATCCCATACTGCTCTGTGCTGGGTGATCCTGCTGACTGATGTTAAATCTCTTGTCTTCCTCATTTTTCATCTTACAAAGGGCGTGGGAATGACTAATATCAAGGATCTTATTTCTAAATTCTCCCAATGAACATTCTTCAGCAATACGGCAGTTCTCCTCTGATCGTTTCTTATTTTTGACTAGCTTGTCATAACGCTTGAGGAGAGATCATATTTTCCGAATAACGTTGTCTCTCCTTATAGTAGGCTACCTAGAATATCATTAATTGGCTGGCCTATACGCCAGACTTCATTCTTGCCTCGAGTTGCAATAATCAAGTGTTGAACAAGATGCAATGGGAAAATTGATTGATTAGTGAAGAAAACAAATATGCAATGGTAATTCGTGACAAAAGTCTGTTTTCTTTCATCTAGTATGAATTTTTAAACATTTCTTAACCAATTTTTTTTAGATTATTGTTAATCATTAAATATTCTTACTAGATATATAGAAACCCAACAATACTTTGCTTATACTTCATCCGTGGCTATAAACTGTATATAATAGTCGAATATTTACATAAAAATATTTAAAAATTACCAGAAAAAAAACAACAAAACCATAGCACTAAAAGAGATAATATTAGAAAAAAAATATTTAACACAAGCTGTCCAGAACTTAATTTCAACATTGTGAAATCCATATATATATATATATATATATATATATATATATATATATATATATATATATATATATATATATATATATATATATATACATATATATATAGGTATTACCTATGCATCAATGTAATTTATACAACAACTGTTATGGGACACACACACACACACTAACCTCTCGAGCTGTATAGCCTACAACTAGACTAAGGGCATCACATGCTGACAGAAGGTAAATTCTCGGGACATCAATTAGGTTGAAACTTGTTCAGACTTGTTTTCTGAGCCAATGGAACACGATAATCAATGAGGATAAAACTTCCTTAGACTTTTATATTTCAACCCTCTGACATGAAACACCCTAATATATATATATATATATATATATATATATATATATATATATATATATATATATATATATATATATATATATATATATATATATATATATATATATATATATATATATATATACATATATATATAGGTATTACCTATGCATCAATGTAATTTATACAACAACTGTTATGGGACACACACACACACACTAACCTCTCGAGCTGTATAGCCTACAACTAGACTAAGGGCATCACATGCTGACAGAAGGTAAATTCTCGGGACATCAATTAGGTTGAAACTTGTTCAGACTTGTTTTCTGAGCCAATGGAACACGATAATCAATGAGGATAAAACTTCCTTAGACTTTTATATTTCAACCCTCTGACATGAAACACCCTAATATATATATATATATATATATATATATATATATATATATATATATATATATATATATATATATATATATATATATATATATATATTTATATATATATATATATATACATACACATACACATATATAGTCACGGCCCCCCCCTCAAATTCGCAACACATCCTCGGCAATAATAATCGTAACACGTTGATTCCGTGTTATGATTTTTTTTGCTGTTCCGACGCAAGGTTAAGGCATTGACCTTGACGTGGCTGCAGCTACCCGACACCATTCACATAGGTCTCACTGCTCAGTAGTGTGTAGAGAGGTTGCAAAATTTTATGCTCTCGCTAGCGCCGATATTGAGTGGAACTGTATCTTTGCAGCCATATAATTCCATTCAACCTGCACACAATGAGACGTATTTAGCTCAGTATGAAGGAAATATCTCGTGAGATCGTCTTACTAGACTAGAGAATGAAAGTAATTCGTGTAGCCGCGGACCTGAAAATATCTAGACAAGCCATTTATCGTGTTGTGGATGCAGTGGCGCCATTACCACTCGACACGGTTCCCACAAAAAAAGAATGTCTCTTGGAGTTCCACAAAGACGGCAGTAAGGACTGATAAGCTGTTTAAACGTAAGGTGATTTTAAACCCTTTAGTATCAGCTCTACCACTCAAAAAACAACACCCAAACATCCTCCAGAATGTCGCTATTAGGACGTCGAGCGACAACTGCATATAGATCTTAGATTACTGGCCCGGCGCAAAGCTAGGTACCCCTTTCTCAGTGATGCTATGAAGGTGGAGGGGCTTTTTTTCTGCAATAAATACAAGAACTGAACTTCAAAGGAGTGGAAAGGGTAGTGTTCAACGATGATGGCACCTTCAGGGTAGTCAGGGTGCAGTACAAGACAGTAAGTCCGCCGAAGAGTATGACACGGTTTGATCACAGATATACAGTGAAGACTGTAAATGATCCGGTCATTAATGGTGTGGGGTGCTTGTAGTGTTATGAAGGACAGAGCAAGGTTGTATTTCCTCCCTAAGAACGTTACCATGAAGGGGAGCAATTTTATTTATCTGTTGAGGGAACACTTGCTAACATTCTGAAATATTCTTAAGTATAATTATTACATGTATGATGGGCCCCTGCACACAGGTCAAAAGAAGTCAACCATTTATTTGTAGACAACCAAAATGATGTAACGAGATTTGCAAAAGTTGTGTTACATTAGGGTTTTTTTTTATCTTTCTAGTTGTTTACTTGTTTGATAAAAAAAGGTTCCGTCAAACAAATAATAAAGTTCTACCTTTTCACCATGTCATTAAAACGTCTTTTCTATTGTGTGCAGTTGTGTCAAGATGGAAGTGAAAAAAAAAGAGATCTCTTCTCCTGCGCGCGGGCCACAACGGGTCAGACATTGCCCAGTGCCTCAATGTCAGCCATATGACCGTCCACAGAGTCACGTAGAGGCTCAAAAATGGCAAGACCTCAAAGATCGACCTCATTCAGGCAGACTTCGAGTTGTCAACCGTTTGGCTGTGAGAAAGGCTTTCGAGAGTGCTCCGAAGCTCAAAATGACACCACTCGCGAACAAGAACACCTCGGTGGCCAGAGCCGTCAAGGAGGAGTACGACAAGAGCTTGAGGTGCGTGGGAAGGCCTCTGCTCACCGACCCTATGCGATAACAACGCCAGGAGCGCTGTCTGATGAAAAAACCTTCACCGTCGATCTGGTCATCACCAAGCAGAAGAACCACGTGGTAAGCTTCGGCCATGACGTCTCCGAGGTCCGCTGCGTGTCCACAACTAAGCACCCGGACTTGGAGCTCCGCTGCGTGTCCACAATCAAACATCTGGACTCCGAGGTCCGCTGCGGGTCCAAAACCAAGCACCCGGACTCTTTATTGATGTTTGGCGTCGTGGCATTGAACAATGCCACCGGTGTGGTTCGCGGCTAGTTACAGGCTCACCACGGGCGATTACAGGAACATTTTGGCCAAGGAAATTCCTACCCTGGGTGAAAAAGATCACGAAGAAGGCGGACTAGGTCTTTCCGTATGACAGTGCCCAGACCTATACGGCCAAGACAGTGCAAGAGTGGTTGTGATCGAACCTGAACTTCTTGGCCGCAGCAGTGGCCCGACCTAAGTTCCATCGACTACAACGTGTGAACATATGTTTAGGGCAAGGTTTGTGTCCAGGTCTGCCAAACAAACGTGGACGATCTGGAGTCCTCCTTCAAACGAGTGTTAGCCAACATGAGGAAGGACTTCGTCTGCAACGTGGGCGTGGCCTTCAGGTCTCGCCTGGAGCGCGCGCTCGCCGCGGAGGCCGTCCACATTGATTAATATTACAATTTAAAAACATATTTATGTGGTAAAACAATAAAAACGTGTTTGCATCAAAACTATCACTGTGTCTTTTGTTGAAAACGTCATAACGAGTGTAACAGGACATTTGCATTACCCAGCATTAGACTGTCCAGGTAATTCGCCGGATCTGAACCCCATCAAGAATGCCTCTGAAATGCTCTGAAAAATAAGGTCTAATCACACACACTAACCAACATCAGAGAACGACAGAAAGGACTCATTGTGATATGGATCAATATAGACGTCTCCTACTTTGCCAAGCTGGTCGAATCAATGCCCCAAATAATTCAGATGGTGATAAAACACAAAAGGAATATGTCAAAGTATTGAGTGTAAAATCACAATCAAATGCATGTAAGTTAAATTATTGGCTGTATATATATATATATATATATATATATATATATATATATATATATATATATATATATATATATATATATACATAAATTATACATACTACATATATAAATAAACATATAAGTAGATTTTTGGAGACCCCTATCCCTCCTTAATTAAGGACGGGGTCTGCCAAACCATTTTTCCACAAAGGGGGGCACGTGTAGCATAGAAACCCTGCTTTAGGTGACACCTGGAAGAATACCTGGCCTCCCGGCCCCTACTTGCGCAGATGCGTTCCCTTCCCGCCCCAATGCCCGCAAGTTCGTTCAATCCTTGCCCCAATGCCAGCAGAGAGTCTGCAGTTATATAACCTCCAAGCCTTGGCAGCAGGGTCAATTACCGGGATTCGTAGGGAGTTGCCGCGGAGTCGTAGGAGCTTTGAGCCGGCGGCATGCGTGTCGTTAGCTCCGTCCATGCAATTCACCACATTCTTTTGCACAGACAAGTTCTCTATCTCTGATCCTCCGGAAGTAGTTTCCATTTCCACACTCTGCTGACGTGGTTTGAGTGACCCTCCCTTGGGCCACAGTTTTCTCTGCCTATTGTCTTAGGCGTCTTATCTTTTTCCCCAAATGGTCCTATGAGTTTTTTTGTTTCAGATTCGTTTGGAAATGTATTAATCATAATTTAGTAAATACTTGAAATACTGTTTATCTCAGGTATTTCATAGTTTATATTCGATTTTCTGAAATTCGATATTATAACGACCGTCCAGAAATACCTTGAAAGACGCATTTTCTGATTAAGTATGCAGACAAAACCTTTTCTCAAGGTCCTCTCCAAATTTAAAAGAAGGTTTGAAGCGTCATCAACGTACTGCGGGAAATTTGTATAGATTGGTTTCAGCCAAGAAAGAAAAAGGTTCTCAGAATTTCGAGCTCGTACTACTTTCTTAAATCAAAGGAGAATTGACTAAAAAAAATACTCGTGCCACCAGCAAAGCCATTTTTCAAGCAGCTGAGCTATTTCCGTCTCAAAAGGAATAATGTGTAAGGCTCTCATAAGCCCAGGCATACAGGGTGTTCCGAAAATCTTTTCACTTCCTGTAAATATTGTTTTAATATTTTAATTCAAATATTGTTTTAATTTTATATTTCAGATAACCATTACATGTCTTTGATATTATATTATTATTCGTCTTTTGTTCTTATTACTTCTCGCTAGGGGATGAGAAAACTTTCGGACCACTTTATACATGAAAATTGACTTTAGAAAAGTTATTTTCGCTGACGAATCAGTCAGTGAATGAGTCGGATGGTTGGCTTTAACCTGGGTTATCAATGGACCTCAAAGGAAGCATTCACTAAAGACCACAAGGATGGGGAAGATTAATGATTTGGGTTGTAATTGTCGAAAACAAGCTAGTAAGACCATTCAAAGTAGATGGTGGGGTTCATTTGGATTCAATGGCATACTGCGAGTTTTTGAAGGAAAAATCCTATCTTGGTTCAATTGACAGCCAGTGAAGATGGAAGAGTCGCTTTCCTTCATGCAAGAGATTCAATAGTGTACTGGCCGCCCAACAGTTTGGACCTAAATCCAATCGAAAACTTGTTGAACATCCTCACGATAGACGTTTACGGCAATGGCAAGCAATTTAACAACAGCACTGACCTCGGGGAAGCCCCCCAAGAATCTACAAAGAATGTTATTTTGATTTCATCAAAAACTTTACGTCATCTGTAGACTAAAAGGATGTTCTAAAGATTCAAAAGGATTCCTAGGTCGAGTACCTCTTGAAAAGTTATTGTTTAAAATTATGTTTCATTTAATTTCCCTTAATTTTATTTCTTAATATTATCTCATTTAAGTCCTGTTAACTTGTTATATTTAGTTATTATATGAGTGGTTTATATATTTAAGTTGAATACTCTATGTATTCTTAATAATTATAAATCTTGATCGTAAAATAGTCAATCCAAAAATTATTTGTCTGATTTTCCTATCATATGGCATTTAAATGCCATATATTTACATCACATTTTCTACTCATGATTGTCTTGATTCCAGGAAGAAGCGTAAGACCTCAGTACTTACTCGAAAGTGTTAAATAACGATGCTAGTTAACATCATTAATATCAAACCAAAATTTATATCATAACTTAGAATTAATTAAATCATATTGATATATTTATATAATTACCACTCCTTAAATTTGTATACAAATTCATACTGTATCACTGTATAACAAAGATTTTGCTACAGAAACAAGAAATTGTTTTCTCGGGTATTTTTGTACGTAGATACGAAAATGACGTTGGATTTTTTTAGAAAATGACTCCAGTCTGTCGTAAAATGCGAATGACAAATTAATAAAACATTAAAAATCAACATATATATATACATTATGGTGATATTTCAACACTATTTTTAAGTTAGTACTAAAAAGTAAAAAAATCTGCATATATATATTGTAAATCAATGAGTAAGATTCATTTAAAGGTTTATTTGAATAGATTTTGCAAAATTATATTACACATGACAATTAGCTATACAGTGGTATCCGTAATCTTTGGCATTTTCCACCAAACCTAAATTTCTCCCCACCCTAATCTGAATTTTTCCTTGTTGGATCATACAATTATCGATCACCAACAAGGACATGACCTCATGACCTCATGCACACCTTTTTTTTAATGGTACAAAGGCTCGAGATAAAGAACTGACTGCCCCAATATGAAGCCATTTTAGGGCCAAATACTTAATTCGATTAATTTAAAACAAAACCTAACAAGAGCTCTTACACTACTAGGAGGTTTGTAACGAAAATCTGTAAAGAAAGTGCTGACGATGGAGGAAGTGAAGTGTATGCATGATATATAACGCATATAGAGCTTGATACAGAAAGGGCACGCATTCTACGAGATGTCAGCTGCATCAATGTTGTCAATCCTATACCTTAAACTCAATTGCGGGCTCATGCAGAGACTGGTGTATGCATATAATTGGAAGTTTCCACAAAAGAATTTTTAAATTAAAATTTAATGCTCAATAACTCGTCACAAAGATATGTGATAGATTTTGTGATTCTCAACACCTTACTAAATTAAGCTATGATTAAGCTATATGATATTACTAGATTAAGAATTCGGTGTAAGATTTTTAGCTTACATTATGGGCAGACCTCCTCAGAATGGCTAAAAGCAAGGGGCATAGGAAAGATATAAGAATGTCTATTATTGTATTTCGCGACACTCAGTATATTGAGAAATATGTGAATTAACATCTTACGAGTATCAGTTCAGATAATCAAATACAAGTTTAGAAAGACTGCAAGAAGAACGGCAAAATTATCATCGATTGATATTAGTAACATTGTGAGGAAAGTTAATTTCCCCACTCACCAGCAAAATCAAAATTAGGCAAGGTATAGTTGCAGTTGTTTCAGACACGACAGTGAAAACATTCCTAGACAAAAGCCATATCTTCGTTAAATTAAGGTTGCCTCAAGGTTGTTTGCAAATGACCTTGCTCACCATGCTAACATGATTTGTAAGGAAGTAAATATTATGGATTGACGAAATTAAAATGTAACTATTTAGTTGCAATTGCAGAGGACTTTTTCGGAGAAACTGGTTAAGAGCCCTTTCTTCGAAAAACACTATACCAATCATAAAACACAATGGAAGGAGCATAAAGTTTGAGGTTCTTTTACTGCTAAGGTATAGCAAAACTTGCTATAATCAAAGATACAAAGATAAATGAAGTCTCTTTGGCCATTTTCAAATTAAAACTTCAAATTATTAGCGAGAAAAGAGACGTTTGACAGGTGTTTTACTGTCAACAGGACAATAACCGAAAACATGAGGCTTCTGTAGCGAAGAAATTCTTTGAACATTATAAAATTAATGTTTTGAAACGGCCACCACAGACCACAGACCTCAGACCTCAGACCTGAATCTTGTAGAAAAGATGTGGAAAAAATTAAAAAAGCGCTTCCAGCAAAAAACTAATAGTAAGGAAAGACGATTTGGGGATGTAATGTAAGATGGAATAGAGCAAAGTTTCTAGTAAAAACCGCAACAAATCAAAACAAAACTATTAGATAGAACGGTTGGATGCGGTAATTGCTCTCGAAGGCCAAGCGACAAAATAATTAGTATTTTTCCTCCGTGTGTAAACTTGTACTGTGTTCGATTTTGTAATATTGCTAGATTTTTTGTATTACCCTTGGAATGAATATTTCACATTTATTATATTACCGAAATTATTCATATTCGAGCAAAATAATTAAAATTCCTACACGAAGACGTTTATTTAAATTTATTCCTCAGAAATGTATAAATAATAGGCAAAAATGATAATTCAATGAACTTAAAATTGGTTTGAATTAGATTAAACTATTAGAAAGGACTGAGTTGCCGATTCAACTATTTTTTTTAATAGGTATCTTTTTTTAATGAAATCTAATGAGATTTAGAAACAACATAGATGTATACATTAGATTTGTTTCTAGTACAGTGCGACCACAAGTGTTGAAGTCATGATCCTGAAGAGCCAGCTTCGATGTAGAGGACATGTCATCCGAATGGACGACTCCAGAATGCCGAAGCAGCTGCCGTACGGGCAGCCCTCCTCGGGACAGCGAAACTAGGGTAAGCCTCGCAAGCGCTTCAAGGAGTGTGTGAAGGCGAACACAGCCCTCGCCGGAATCGCTCCAAAACAACTGGAGGAATGTGCACAGGACAAAATTTGCTGGCGTGCTCTGACAAAGAAGGCCCATAACCGCTTTGAAGAGGAGCGATGTGCTTGTGTCACTGAGGCACGAGAGAGAAGGAAGGCCGCATCAGCTGTACCTGCAGAGCCTGGACAGTTGCCCTGCCCCCATTTTCAACGACCATGCTGTTCCAGACTTGGATTCTGCAGCCACCTGCGAATCCATAACAGATGAGATGTGCAGACAGATGACATCGTCAAAATCGCTGAATTACTATAACAACTTAGTTATTATTACAGCTTTACAAATGAAATAAAAAGCATTAAAAAGAGAACATTTTAAAGTTTTATTTATTTTTTTTATATATATCATAGATACGAAATCTGCACTGAGAAAAAAATGAACGATTTGTCTACCACAATAATAAGTTATTTGTCGGGCATGCAACGTGTTTTCATCGCAGAAGAGATGATCAAACATGGCTAGGGAGTTGCCCCCAACGGTCTTTTAGACGGCAATAGGATCAGCAAAGGACCATGGATCAAAAAATAATTCGCAGCATTTGCGCAAAATGGAAACATCACGGTTCAATCAAGAACACCCATTAAGGCAAGTCTGGGTTCAATAAAGCTGTGCCAACCGCTGAAAAGATTGATTCGGTTGCGAATCAGCTTGAAACGGACAAGAAATCAGTTGTGACGGGAATCAAACTGGAGGACATTCGGAAAATTATCACGTCAGATTTGAGAATAAAGTCATTCGAAAGTATGTATTTGCAATAACTTAGCGAACAAGATTACCAGGGTCGTTTGATGTTTTGCGGATGCATTGAAACAATAATTAAACAAACCAACTAAGATTAAGTGACAATATTCAGGATGCATGTCACATTTACAATATCTCAATGAGGTCATCAACAGACAGAATTACCAGTGTTTGTCACAAATCCAGCCGAATATACAGGTGGATAAACTGCTGCATTCGCCAAAAGCTACTGTCTGGTGTGTTTGAGTAGTAGCAAGCTTTATGTTCCTGATTTTTTTAGGACCAAGAAACAAGGAGACTGTTTTTGGTAACTTCAGAAAGGTATATAGAAATGCTGAACACTGTTTTTGAACAAGAAAACTGCATTAACAAATGTATTCAGCAACACGGAGCAATAGCCCACGCAACTAGGCAATTACTAGAATCTTTAACAAGTTTTGAACAAAGAATCAATCATTTCTCATCGTTCGCAGTTTCCTTGGCCCACAAAATCTCCCGATCTATCACGTAGGGACTTTTTTCTCTCTGGATTTATCAAGGACAAAGTACTCAGTCAAGAGCCAGCCTCTATCGAAGAATTAAAGTAAGCAATAGAAGAGAATGTATAGTCCATTTAATGCAGCGTTTTGAAAAACGTAATAAATAACTCCTTTTTCCGTTGTGGGAAATGTAAGAGTATCCATACATAGAGGTCACTTTGAACACATGGAAAATATAATGAAGCTTTAAAACGTTCTCTTTCGCATAGTTTTTTTCCTTTGTGAAGTTGTAATAATGACACTAATAAGGGATTAAAAACAGTGACATTTTTTTGTGGTCTCACTGTATAAATATAATATCTTTTTTTATGATTGTATGATTAATTATAAATTACTAAAGGATTTCCACCATTGTCGATCGGAAACTAATCAACGCGGACTGGAGCTCTGTTGGTGTGTACGGATGGCTCCAAGTTTGAAAGTAGGTGTTGGCTTCCATGTTACTTTCCCTGTGTTTGAAGCTGGTGGGGCTCTTCTAAGTGAACACAACGCTGCGTTCGTCTTTACGCCCGAGTTGGAGAGCGTTTCGTCATTTAGTGAATCACAGAACGCGCTAAGTTCCCTTGATGCATTGAAATCTTCACACAACCTGAATCTCAATATCCGTAATGCCGTAATGCCATGGGTTCCGAGAGTCGGAAGGAAGTCAAGATTGTCTTCTGTATGATTCATTGACATGTAGGGTTTTTTGTAAACGAGAGCGCTGATGAGGGGCTAGACTGTCTGCACGGAGAGCAACTGAACCGGCGCTTCGCTCTTCTCCACTCTGTCTACATGGCATGAATCAACTCAGCCCTTCGAGATGTATGACAAAGAAGATGGTAGACGGTGGACTGGGATTTAAATTTGCCCACGACTTTTAAATTTGACCTACCCCTATAATGCCCCGACAGTATCAAGCCATTTTCCCGTCGTCTCCGAATCTGACGCACTGGCAGGTCACTGTCATTGGATGGAGCGCTGCCGTAAAGCTTTCCGCAAAGAGTGCATGGTTCCCCCAAACGCCACCTTTTGTTTGAATGTTCTTGTCTGAGGCAGCTTAGTTCGCGGTACCTGACCCGGTACCTGACCCGGTACCGTGACGAGCGAGGTCGGTAGTGCTTTTCTCGTGTCCATCAGATTGTGGTGCGATCGAGTTTCTGGGAAGAGGGTGGGGTTCGTCTATTGAAATTTTGAAATCATTGGTGACTTGTTTGGGTCTCTAAGTCGAAGAGAACTTTCACGGGGCACCTCTGCCTCTTTAGTTTTTTTTGTCATTCTTCTTTTGTTTGTTATAGTTTTTAGTTGAATCACGAAGGAAGCGTTTGACATCCAATTCAAGTCCTTTGAAGAATTTTTAAGCTTAATATTTTTTCTTTGCATAAAAATCGGTGGGGCAAGTAGGGTACTAAATTGCCTGCTATTTAAGCCGTGGTACAATTTTTGGACATATTTACAGACTTTATCCCTTAAATTTATCAATTTATTATGCATAGGAATAAAAAAGTCAATTAACCCAGAAAGTGAATATGGGACAAATTAGTAAAGGTATAGAAAGATAATATTTAATTTAATTTGTTTAATTACTACTGGGTGACCCCAAAATAACGGGGCCCAACTTTCGATAGGCCTCATTTCTTAATTTTCTACAAGGATTGAATGAAACTTAGGTGATAACTAGTTTATTGTGTTTAAAATATCATATCTAAACAAAAGAGTCTTTGGATCTTTCTTCTTTATTCTAGAGCACGTTTTCGAGATGAACTTCATTTAGCTCTGTGCATTTCTTGAGGCGCAGCACAAAGTTGTCCATGACGTCCTTACAAACCAACCGACTAATGGCTCTGATATCCTCCCTGGTGGCTTCCTTGAGTTCCGTGATGGTCCTGGGTCTTCCTGCGTACACTCTGTCTTTAAGGTAGCCCCAGAGAAAGAAATCGGAGGGGCTAAGGTCTTGGCCGTGAGGTGCCCACTCAAAATCAGTCTTGAAAATGATCACACAGCCACCAAAGTTCTCTTTCAGCCAATCTCGGGACAGGTTTGAAGTGTGATAGGTTGCTCCATCTGGCTGGAACTAGAACTTCTCCATAAACGACGGTAATAAGGTCTACATCTCCCTCTTGAAGGTTTTGAGGACCTCAACATACCGATCCTTGGTCATTGTCACTGTCATGCCAGATTCCTCTAAGAAGAATGGTCTGATGATGCCTCTGGCTGAGATTGAAGTCTATATCATGCACTTAGTGGAGTGTATGGGCTTGGTGGCTACCTCATTTGGTCTGGAGGTCCCCCAGAAGACACTTGTCTTCGAGTTTACCCGTTCTTCAAGATGGAAGTGAGCTTCCTCTGAGGTCCAAAGGAGGTTAAGGAAAGTTAGGTCTCATGAATCTTCTCCAGTACCTTGACTACCATAGCCTTTCTCTGCTCCTTGTCTGAGGCTGTAAGAGTCTACTTCGTCTGTATTCAGTATGGATAGGCCTTTAGTAACACTCTCTTGCAAGTCTCACGGGATATACTGAGGGACTGACTTCGCTTGCGCACTGACTCTCTCACAGTTTCGACCAATTCAGCCGTACTCTTCCTGACGGGGCGCCCTGAATAGCTTGGACAGTTATCACTGGCTGCATTGAGATTCTCCAATGTCCCATAGTTCTCGAAGTGGTCCACCCAGTCCTGAATTCTGCTTTTTGAGGGGTCCTTTTTCACATTCGAACTGATGCACGAAAGTGTCCTGCACTTTCTTGAACGAGCCTGTCTTGTAGTAATGCTTGACGCAGTATGTTCTTTGCTGGAACTCCCATTTATATCTAGTTGTATTCACAGGCGTTGCTTCTGTCATGTCCTACAAAGTGAAGGTAATTAGTAAATGAATGAAGGATATATCACAAAAAGTGTGTGCAGGCCCGTTTTTTTTGTCATATTGAATTGGGTCTCTGATTTAGGTTAGGTTAGTTACGAAATTGCCCCAATTTGACGTTCCCAATTTGAAAACTTTGCCTTAAAAGATAATTCAAAATCCTCAAAGATAATAAGAACTAATACAGATGGTTTATCTGAGCAAAGCCAAAATCTTAATGAGATAATTTTAATTCCTAAACTTTTTTTTAATCATAATTATTAAATGAAAAATAATAGAGATCTGATATCAAAAATCATTAATTGTTTACCATTTTGTGCTTTCCATTCACCTTTTTTATGATGACTCCTTTCAGACATTGACCATCCAGCTACACTTGGATGAGAAGTATATATATGGCACTTTCTTTATACAATCAAACTTGTGTCGATTTTATTTATGCCTAGTTGCTCCGAATCATAAGTTAATTGCCCTGGTTCTGCCTCCTGGTCAAGGACTACACGCCAAATACCTGATGCTGGTTCTTGCTGATCTGGGGGATGTTCTTGGATTTGTCTCCCTTAACGCGGAAGAGTTCACGCACATTTTTACAAGAATCACTTCCTTTTCTCGCTTGATTTGTACCTGTGCTTTAACGATGGACAAGCTGACTTTGAGTGGGGAATGGGGGATTTATGACCTACATACAAGCTATCACTTTCCCATTCAACTTTATTTTGCTTGACCACCGGGACCAGTAACTTCGCATCGATGTTGTTTTAATCGGGCGCCGTGGTCCAAATTCTAGTATATGACTGAATTTTACATCTTAATCGAGGACTTTAGGTCATTTATGAGGCCGTTGAGTACTTTACCGGCACTGTTATTTCCGAAAATCGGTGAAAATTTTGATGATTTTGAAAGAGATTGATGATGGTCCCAACAATATGAGTTTGTGCGTACTTCCAAAATACCAGATTATTAAATTCCCACACACATTTAAATTAATTAATGATCGTGATAAGTTAAAAAAAGTATAAAGTTAAAGTATATGGTCACTATTAAAAATGTGTTAGAGGGAGCGAATTTTGATGCCTTAGAATGAAATAAAGTACTCAAGTTTCCTCGTACCTGACAATACATGGCGAACACTATCCCTGCTACACTATCAATCGATTATTTTTTGGCCATAAATCGCTGATAATTTAAAAAGTGAATAAACATAATTCTATAAGGCTTTTACCATCGAACCTCAGTGCTTCCAAAGTTTCCCAACAGATTTTAGCTCTATCAATGAATTTAACAATGTGTCGTCAAAAATAACATAGAAAACCTCATTCAGCAGCGAATGACATATTTTGCACGATATGATGAGGAAACACAATTATCGAAAGGAAGCACCTGAAAAACATATTGAGGACTTTGAGAAATCATTGCAATCATTGTATTGATGTTGAATGTGTTAGAATAACATTCAAGAACCATGGAAAATATCGTAACAAGTATTAAATAAAATTATACTTGTTAAAAAGTGATCAGATTCAAACTCATACTTTCAAACTTTTGGCCTCCTTCTAATTAACGCCTTAACACGCTCGTTTGGGAGTAGGAGCGTTTAGCAGTAGGGTTTCGAATCCCCTGTCTCTTTTCAAAAGTACAATTTTATTTAATAGTTATTTCATTTATTTCCAATTATTCTATTATAATCCCTTTGGAATACTTCATCACCTTTTTCTGGGGCTAGTTGAAACATCCTTTTTGACAGGATTCGGATTGTAGATGAGTTAAGACGTTGACTTGGAGAGTGATGAGTGTTTGACAGTTCGGGTTCGAATCCGCATCACTTTTATAAAGGTATAATTTTATTTGATATTTATGGAAAATACTTTTTGGAAGTCCCTAAAACTAGGCAAACACAGTCTGTTAGTGCTGAAAGATACGTTAACTCATCCACACTGTGTTGGCCGATGTTACAACACCCTAGCAATGATTTCTCCTGATGGGGTTGATCAAATATAAGATGAAATATGTATAATACTGAATTAACTTTACATTTAATCTCTAATATTACTTGCATGCAAATATTAGAAATCATAAAATACATATCTTTTCCATTTTATATACTCTCCTGATATAGAAAAGAAGGTATTTGGGGGGGGGGGATATACGGAACCCTATCAGTTTAAAGTGGTTGCATCTTTGGCTAAACTAAAATTATTTTTGCAATGTAAGGAGTAAATGCAAGCAAAATCCTTCTGAAGTTTATGTCAACTATTTAATTCGTGTATTTACAATCATACTTACTCTGCATCCATGATGTGGTTGAATGATGAGTTTCCTGAAAGATTAATACTACGTCCTTCAACATTTCCGTGGTCTGTCAACATAACAGACTTCTTTCCCTTTGACTCTTTTATCTATAAATTGTCACTCTTCCAAAAAACACCAACATCTGTCATCCAGTTAAAAAATGCTGTTCAAAAAACTGTCTTCTATCAACGCTGATATTTAGAAAAATGTTGTAAAAAATATTTCCCTTAATATCAATAGTTTTTGAAATGTAATTTGAGCTACTTTAAATTTCATCCTTCAAACGACTTTTAATGGTCGCCCTTGTACTCCAATGGACAAGTCAACCATGAACCAATTTATGACTCTATAAATCCTAAAACATTAAAGCTTCTGAAAAATAGATAAATATTAATTTTATCCACTTAAATTCTTAAAGAGAATCGTCGTATTTCTCTACTTTCAAGATAAAGTATTAGAACAGATTTAGAAGCAACGATCCGGGAAAAGAAAATTTGGCCTTGAGTCACGAATCTTGATCCATAAATCCAAACCTATCTTTATTTAATACATAATTCTAAACTTATCTTTTTATTAATCTATAATTATAATCTTATCTTATCTTAATCTATAGTTATAAACTTATCTTTATCTTAGATTAATTCATAATTCTAAATTTATCTTTATCTTTCCTAATCTTTATTTTAATCCATAATTCTAAACCTATCTTTATCTTATTCTTTCAATAATTCTAAACTTATCTTCATCATTTCTTACCATTATATTAATCCATAAACCTAAACTTATCTTATCTTTATCCATAATTTTAAACTTATCTTATATTTTTATTTTCTTAATCCATAATTCTAAACTTACGTTTATCTTATCTTATTCCATAATTATAATTTATCTTTATATGATCCTTATCTTATCTTCATCTTAATCTACAATGGTAAACTTAAATTTATCTTTGGTTTGTATTTTATATGGATCGATAAGTGTAAACTTATCTTTATCTTATCTTTTCTTAACCCATAATTAAAAACTTACCTCTATCTTACCTTATATTTATATTATTCTAATCAATTATTCCATACTTATGTTTATCTTATCTTGATTCATAATTCTAAACTTATCTTTATCTCATCTTATTTTTATATTACCTAAATCCATAATTCCTAACTTATCTTTATCTTAATCCATAATTCTAATTATCTTTAACTTATCGTATCTTTATATTTTCTTAATACTGAATTTTAAACTTAACTTCATCTAAACTTATTTTTCTCTTATGTCAATCCATAATTATAAACTTATCATTATCTTAACCTAATGCTTAAATTCTAAACTTATCTTTACTTTTATCCTATCTTATATTTATATTAACTTAATCTATACTTATAATCTTATATTTATCTTATCTTATTTTTATTTTATTTTAATCAATAATTCTAAACGAATGGAAGGTGACGAAGAGAATCGGATGCACCTCGACATTTTGAGGGGTATCCCATCTCGAGCTTGCAGCCACTTGATACGAAGAAATAAGGAATCTTGGTTAAAGCATCCTTATTGCAATGTCGAGGGTGAACTTATTAGAGCGGTAATGACCTTGCCTTCTTACTTCAGACGACTCTTGTCGCTCTATCAACATTTTTCATTACCATTCCATTTAAGAGCTGCACAGTCATGATTGTATTTGTACACGAAAACAATACAAGTCTGCGAAATATAAACATTATCCACCATATACAGTGAGGTGAAATAAGTATTCGTACAGCATCAAAATTAAATTTTAATAGACTTCCCACTCATCAAACTTCATGAAATTTACACAATAGATTAATATTAAGGTAAATTTAGTTTTGTGTACAAAAAAGCATAAAACAGCATTGATATTCAATAAAATTGAAATTAATGAAAACAGACATGAAAAAAGTATCCGTACAAATCGATATTTGGTGATTAATACTTAGTTCCTGAACAATTGTTGGCTTCCACCGCTATCAATCGTTTCCTGTAGTTCTTTACTAGTGCGTTTCAACACTCCTTTGGTATTTCGGCCCATTCTTCTTCGCAAATTGCCTTCAATTTTTTGATATTCTTGGGACCCCTCAAATGAATCTTGCCCTTCAATGTTTGTTACAAGTTCTCTATTGGGTTCCAATCTGGCGACTTTCTAGGCCACTCTAGATCGTTTACATTGTCTTCAAGGAGCATTTCGCGAATAGTTTCGGAGTATGCTTCGGATCATTATCGTGTTGAAAGGTCCATCCCTCTCCACTTCTAAGATTCTATACAGAAACGAACAGACGTTCTTCTAAAATGTTTCTGTAGATTGCCGAAATCATGGTCTCATCTATGATGTGGATATTACTGCTGACCTTAGATGAGAAACATCTCCACACCATGATGCTACCTTTTCCAAACTTCCCAGGGGTAGCGATGGTGTTCTTAGGGTAGTAGGCACTACCGTCTTCTTCATGACAGGACGGCCATCTTTACAGCAAACTAATTCTATTTCTCTCTCGTCTGACCACAGGACATTATCCAAAAACTCAGCTGGTTTCTCCAAATGCTCACGTGCGAACTTAAACCTTGCCGCTCTCTCTCTCTCATCTCTCAGTAACCTAATGACGAATAAGTCACTTGGCCCGGATGGGTTTCTAGCTAAAGTGTTGAAAGAAGTGCGCGATCAAGTGTCACGACACCTGAGCGCAATCTTCAACATGTCAATCCGGACCGAATGCGTTCCTAAAAACTGGCGTGAAGCGGAGATGACTTCTATCTTCAAGAAAGGAGACCGTAGCTAAACGTCGAACTACCGACCTATCAGTCTGACTTAGATAGTCGGTAAACTCATGGAGAGCATCATAGTGGACAAAATGACGTCGCATTTAGAGCTAAAGTTGCTACTGAGGAGTTCCCAGCACGGCTTCCGAAGGCAACGGTCATTCCTGACGAACCTTGTGAAATTCTCCCACTTCGTCTTTAGTGAGCACGATCGGGACAAGGCGGTGGACGTGGTCTACTTAGACTTTCAGAAAGCCTTTGATAAGGTACCACAACGATGTCTTCTACGGAAAGTGCGAGCGCTGGGCATAGACGGAAAAGTAACCGGCTGGATAGAGAACTGGCTAAGTGGCAGACGGCAACGGGTGGTGGTGAATTGGCAAGCTTCTGAGTGGGTGCCCGTTACTAGCGGGGTACCTCAAGGTTCTGTCTTAGGACCACTACTATTCATCATCTACGGTAACGACATGGGCGGTAATATGGTTGCCAAGATTTTCAAATTTGCTGACGATACCAAGCTTGGTATGAACGTTGCAAAGGATGGAAATACTGCGAGCCTTCAGGAAGATCTTCGGAAGATTGAGTAGTGGTCTAATACGTGGCAAATGCCTTTCAACGTAAACAAATGCAAAGTGATGCATATCGGCCACCGAAATCCTTAATCACCCTATATCCTTAAGGGCACTGCTCTTGAATCCACCGACACTGAGAAGGACTTAGGTGTAAAGATCAATAGTGACCTCAAGTTCTCGAAACAGTGCATTGAGGGCAAGAAAAAGGCCCAAAGAAAGCTAGGGTATATAAAGCGACAGTTTGGATGTCGGAACAAGGAGATAGTACTGTGTCTGTACAACTCCCTCGTCCGATTGCACCTGGAGTATGCCATAAAATTTTAGAGGCCTTCATTTAGAAAGGACATTGCTAGATTGGAACGCGTGCAAGCCAGGGCAACCCAACTGATTTCCTCTATCAGACACAAAAGTTATGAAGATAGATTAAGGGAATTAGATATGTTCTTGTTGGAAACCCGTAGACTGTGTGGTCAGCTCATCGAAGTTTTCAAAATACTTCGAGGGTTCGACAATGTTGACTACAGGGATATTTTCACACTTGTTGAGAGCATAACAAGAAATTACGGCTTTAAACTTGAACTGAAGCGTTACAACCGCGATATGTGTGAAAAGTTTTTCACCTACAGTATCTTCGGTAGTTGGAACGCACTTCCAGTGGAAGTTGTCAACAGTAAATTTGTTGACCAGTTCAAGTCAAGACTAGAGAAGGGCTTGAAAAATGGCCGTGAAAGGACGTAAAGCATTTGAGCAAAGATGTGCCCACTCGACTGCTAGTCCAAAGATACCCTCATTGAATGGACCGTAAGGTCTTCTAGGGTACCTTCTTTCCTTGTTACTCCTTGTTACTCTCTCTCTCTTTCTTTATCTTTAGCAGCAGATATGTCTTCCTTGGCCGGCGAGACTTAAAATCATGCCGGTTCAGTTCATTACTGATGGTTCGCTTTGTGGACGACGTTCCTACCGCCAATAGGTCATCTTGAATTTCCTTACGGGTCGTTATATGGGCAGCTCTAACCTTCCTAAGTTTTACACAAGAAGTTTTGGATTAAATCTTCTGAGGAGCACCTGAGCGTTAAAGGTTTTTGATGGTTCCCACCATTTTCCACTTTAGAATGACAGAGCCAATGCTGCTGAAAGATATTTTCAATTGCTCGTATATCTTCCGGTAACTCAACCCAATATAGAGCTTCAGGATCACCATTTTCTGGTTATTGGACGTCTTTACTGCTAATAGTATTTCTCTCTTGTGCTTTATAAATGAATATCGTTAGTTTTATGTTTCTGTACAAATACTTTCTTCACCCGTTTTCATTAATTTCAATTTTACTAAACATCAATTCTGCTTCATGCCTTCCTGTGCACAGAACTTCAACTTTACCTTAATATTAATCTATTGTGTAAATTTCATAAAGTTTAATTTGTTGGAAGTCTATTAAAATTTAATTTTGAAGGTGTACAGATACTTGTTTTGCTCCACTGTATGTGTGAAAATATAACTAAAAGAAGCAAGACTAAAAACAGACGATAACAAAGCCCTACCTATGTAATTATGATACCCCTCCTATCATAAAGTGAGTACACTCTCAGATATCGCCAGAACAATTAGATGAGAAGGAAAAATTGTACTAGAAACTTCAAAGGAATCCTTGTGTTTTCGATTTTTCTCTTCTCTCCCCCAAAATAACTCCAATTCATTCTAAATTTTCTGCCCGAAACTATAAGAAAAGTAGTTAATCCTCGTTCATTACCAAATTGCATGTTAAATCTATTAATGATGATGTAAGGAGAATTTCTTAAACTCAAAGTTAATTTTCTCTTCGAATAGTCTTTCGAAAATGAAAAAGAATTCTTTGAAATTTTTCCGGTAGAATTAATCTTTGAAGATTTTTTTTCCTCCAAACTCTCCTCTTCCAAAAATATTATATTGCTAATGTCGAGGTTTTTGTAGCCTTTTATTATAACCTTTTACTCTTTGGAAGGAAGGAAAATTAAAATTAAGGGATCCTCGATTTATCTCGTTTAACCCCTAAAATTAGTTGAAACTCGTCTTAAGCGAATGAGATGTCGCAGAAAACTTTTCAACTAGAGTTTTCTTTCTACTTTATTGCGAATTTCGTTTTCCAAATGATCGAAAATCAAATGAGGGTTGCCTAATTTGCGCCTTGTAAAACCATCCTAAAGTTCCCAAATAAAGAAAACAGCTGGCCCCAGCTAGAGTATAGACAACGTTCCAATTTTGAAACATCTACAACCTCTACGACCAAATAGAAATTCAGTTTATTTTGCGTTAATTAATTTGTCAACAAATTATTAAGATTTAAATTTAGCGTTATAGGAACTTGTGCTTCCTTTATTTAATAAAATCACTAAAATGCCAGAAGATGGAGAAAAGAGCTAAAGAGAAAATGGATAGAATGGTAAAATAAATACATCAAGGATACATGAATAAATGAATTAGATCTATTGACAGAGACCCTCTATTGTTATTTATTGAAAATTTCAATAAATAACAATAAAATGTGTGATTTCCCCCAAACCAAATACCCAATAAATAAATTAGCAAGTAATCTAAGGAAGTACGTTGTGAGGCACCAAAATTCCTCTTTGAATGGAGAGAGGGGAAAGAGATCGTTGAACTCCCTCCCCAAAACTTCCCCCCGCCTGTTAGATTAACCATTGGGGACAACCTGCCTTACCTACGAAATAAACTGAATGAACAATTAAATTAAGAAATTAAGCTAATAACAATGAACAATATCACTTACCACATAACTTAAAGAATGAGATTGTTGGATGTTTACAAAGAATGAAATATTTGGGGCTAGATTTGTGAGATTCAATCTTAGATACTTAACATTTCAAACTAAGCGATAAGACCCAAAGGTCCGTAGAATAGATAGGTAAGTATTTCCTTTGAGAACCGCTTCCAATGAGCCTTTCTGAATAAATATAGGAGTCGTTCGAATAATTAATATAAACTTCTAAAGAGAAAAGTGGTGAAAATTCACCACGTACAGTAAATTCTAAATATATTAGGAGTGAATAAATTGTTCCGTTTGCTTATTAACGACTTATAATACAGAACCCTAACTAATACTTTTAGTAGAGCGCTAAAATAATCTTACTGACCCCCATTAGACAGTATTGATAATAAATAACAGCGTCTCATAAAGGAACGAGCACCAACTCTCTCCGATCCGATTTTTTCTTCCACACATCAGAAAACTATGAATTGTAGTTTTTGGACGTCAGCAAAGACTTAATACTGAATTTAATAATGATTTTTGACATTGACCTGTATTTTAGACATGTATCATATAAGATACATTAAATCGCAACGGTTTAAAACACTGTTTTATATATATTCTATATTATTTCATAACTCTTTTTGAATAGCATAATACAAGTATTGCTCAAAAAAGAAGTATAAACATAAAGGGTCTGAAAGTTGGGAGGCTTTAGCCACCTAGGGCCTCCCCCCGTCCTGGATCCTCACATGCCTTACCCTGATATCCTTTTGAATAGAACACCGTCTCAAAAGTACCTAAAGACCTCCGAAGGTCGCTACCAGCCACTTTGGGAATTCCTGAATTACCTAAAGACCTCCGGAGGTCGCTAGCGACCACTTTGGAAATTCTTAATTATCTAAAGACCTCCGGAGCTCGCTACTCTCCATTTTTGGAATTAATGAATTACCTAAAGATCCCCGGAGGTAGCTACCAACCACTTTAGGAATTCCTGAATTTCCAAAAGACCTCCTGAGGTCGCTACCGACCACTTTGGAAATTCCTGAATTTCCTAAAGACCTCCGGAGGTCGCAACCGACCGCTTTTGGAATTCCTGAATTACCTAAAGAATACCGGAAGTCGCTATCGATCACTTTGCGAATTCTTGAATTACCTAAAGACGTCCAGAGATTACTACCGACCACTTTTGTAACCCCTGAATTATCTAAAGAACTCCGGAGCTCGCTACCTACCACTTTTTGAATTCCTGAATTATCTAAAGATCTCCGGAGGTTGCTACCGACCACGTTGAAAATTCCTGAATTTCGTAAAGACCTCCGGAGGTTGCTACCGACCACTTTTGGAATTGCTGAATTACCTAAAGACCTCCAGAGGTTGCTTTCGAACACTAGGTGAAGGACAAGATACCAACATCTGAACCACCTACATAACATATTTGCCAGGGTGAAGGACAAGGTGCCAAAACCTGAACCATCTACTAAACATATTGACCAAGGTGAAGGACAAGGTGCCAACATCTGAACCACCTACGGAACATATTGACCAAGCTAAAGGAGAAGGTGCCAAAATCTGAACCATCTACGTAACATATTGACCAAGGTGAAGGACAAGGTACCAACATTTGAACCACTTACGGAACATATTGACCAAGGTGAAAGACAAGGTGCCAACATCTGAACCACCTACGGAAAATATTAACCAAGGTGAAGGACAAGGTGCCCAAACCTGAACCATCTACGGAACATATTGACCAAGGTGAAAGACAAGGTGCCCAAACCTGAACCATTTACGGAACATATTGACCAAGTTAGGGACAAGGTGCCAACATCTGAACTATCTACTGAACATATAAGCCAAGGTAAAGGACAAGGTGCCAACATACGAACCACCTACGGAAAATATTTAAGAAGATGACGGACAAGGTACCAACTTCTGAACCACCTACGGAACATATTGGCCAAAGTGAATGACAAGGTACTAGCATCTGAACCACCTACGGAACATATTGACCAAGGTGTAGGACAAGGTACCAACATCTGAACCACCTACGGAACCTATTGACCAAGGTGAAGGACAAGGTACCAACATCTGAGCCACCTACAGAACATATTGACCAAGGTGAAAGACAAGGTGCCAAAATCTGAATAATCAGGCATTGTATATGAAGTTAGATGTGGTGAGTCCCAAGCCAAATACATTGGACAAACTAGTAAACAACTGAGAATGAGAATACAAGAACACCAACGAGCCATAAGAAAAAGAAACCGGCCATTGCATCTCACTACACTCAAGAAAGGCATAAAATCAAATGGCATAAAATTAAAGTAATAGCAAAATACCCCACGAGACAATGTCAAGAATCTTTAGAATCATTGTCTTGGGACAAATGTGCTTAAATAGACGGATTGACCTTGACAATGCTTAAACGTACTGAGATAGATAAAATTTAGTCCCTTGCTTCTTTGCGCTGCAGTTTTTGGATTGTGTGTTCAATTAACATTTCTATTTGTAACTTTCGTTTTGATTACCTTATTGTGTGGGTGTACTTTGTTTATCCAGTTGTACTCGTTTTATATTTTTTCCTTGTCACTATCCTATATTCTGTCTGTTATTGATATTTCTAAAGATACCATGTTATTTTCTTGCCTTTATTTATGCTTATATATTTGCTTAAGGTCAGGTATTCGTCAAGTTTGTGTATATCCCCTTTCCCATTGAGACATCCGGGAAGAGGTTCTTTCTTATATTATTATTACCTTGATATACAATGCCCACATGACCTTCCCAGGTATCCGACTCCTGGCTTCCAGTCTCCCATTCCCCGCCGTCACCGAAGAGCTGTTCTCCTCTGTCCCTCTGTGTTCGTGTAGATATATTTGAGCCTCTTTGTCGTCGACTTATTCTTCTCGTCGATTTATTCTTCTCGTGTTGCACTGATGATGAACTTTAGCTTAAGTTCCGAAAGCTTACCGAATAAACTAGTCATGGGCAAAGGTTTTGGACTACTATATTTTTTCCATATAAGAAAATCAATAGATTAATCAAACGTTGTATTTTGTTTTAGAATGTTTGTATCATAATTTAAAGGTGAAAAATATAAATATTTCGAGCCCCAAACCCATTTTATTAATAAATATAGTCAATTGATGCTCGCAGTCAATATTTACAAAGACGTCCTTCTTCTTCAAGAATACTGCGATTAGTTTTGGCATCCTGGAGACCAAAGTTGTGATGATAGTTTTACTTATATTGATTCTTTTTTGTTCAATAAGCACCGCAAACGGCTCACAATTGGATGGCTTGTGTTTATTATGTGACAGTTTGATTATCCCCCACAAATTCACTTTTTCGTTCAAATCTGGTAAAGTTAGATGTTATTTTTAGCCAAGAACTTTGTCATTGCTTTTGCTTTGTGACAATGTATGCCAACATGCTTAAAAATGCAGTTATCATCCTCAAATTTGTCCTGAACTGTTGGGAAAAGGTACTAAAGATGCTTCGACCTTGGAACGACACAAAACTCGTGAAAGCGCTCCCATTTCTCCTCCTAGCGAGGGATCTTTTAGAAGCTCCAAACAAGCGGAAGGAAGCTTCAACTGATAATATCACTTTGATCCAGCCTTAAACAATCCATTCCCTTCATTCTCTTTAAAATTGGAGCTTATCCATAAGGTTCGTCTTTGTGAGATGAGTCTTCTTTGCACTATTTCTCGACTTGAGATCTTTTTGGAAAGGTCTTTGGCTCACCTTGCGCGTTAAAACGTTTTAACCTCCTCCTTTCCAAACGTAACCAAGCTTGTCACTGGAAGCAACCTTATCTTCGAGTTGTGGAACCTTAGCATTAGTCGATCTTAGCATTCATTTGAAGCTCTTGCGGATCCATAAGAATTCTTCACAAAAGTGTAACCAGTATTTTTAAAGGCATTAATGATCCTAAAGTTGTGCTCCTTAATGCCGCGTGCTTAACACAACTTCTCCTTCTCGTTCGACCATGCGAAGCGTGCTTTGAAAAGCTTGTCTATTCGGAATATTTTTGTCTTCCGCGTAGCAGAGTGGTCTAAAGGGAGGTTTAATTGAGATCAAAGAGGTTGCTCGCTGCCTCAATGTGCACGGTTCGAATCCCACCCGAGCTCTGATTTTTTCGAAGAAAGAAATAACTATTTTTGAAGAAAAATTATTCCGTTTTTCTCTTTTCTGCGGTGAAGTTGGATTTATTTCATTATCCTCTCGCGCTCATGAGAGATATATGCATATATATAATATATATATATATATATATATATATATATATATATATATATATATATATATATATATATATATATATATATATATATATATATATATATATATATATATATATATATATATATATATATATGATGAATAAACTCACAAAGTGGCACGTGATAAAAGCAATAATATGAAAATTAACCCACAGGAAAATGAAAAGATGAATCCAAGCACTTTCGAACTATATTTGCAAGTTCATTTTCAAAGAATAGCATTAAAATGGAGAAGACAACCTTATATAGGCTACAAAGATACGAAGGGAACGCCCATCGCATAGTACAAACCAATGGAAAACACCAAAACAAGACAGACAAATACCAATAAAAAGAGCTCTAGGCAACTAATAACAGACATATGCATCCCCTAAACGATATACATACAACAATTCCGTGTATATGAATGAAAATAGTGGTTGAAAAAAAAAACATATTTTAAAGGATTATCATTAGAACGAAAACATTTACGGCTAAGAGTTAATCCACGATCACAGCAGAGACACGTGGTTGCGAAGTTAATGCGAATGATATTACACTAATAAAGAGTGACAACAGGCTGCATTATGAAGTTATTTCATTTAGTAAAAGTTTTTAAAAACAGAGTCGAGTTTAATTAAGCCAGGGAAAATATTTATATTAGGCAGGATGCCAATTAATGAACACTCGGCAAAATTTCTTTTTGTGAAATCAGCGGAATGTTAAAGGAATTTTGCAGAGATCCAGTCAATGAGGTGGTTATTTTCGGATAAATATAAAAATAAAGCGCTGTTTATTTCACCTCTTCTAATATTATACTTAAGTTAGTAAATTCTAGTATATAAAGATTTACCAGTTAGCCCGAAGTATGGTAAATTGAAAATAAAACATTCTATAGAATATACTCCACCTTTTTTTCCTTGTATTATTGTGGACTAACATTTTATATAAAGTGGATTTATTTCTAAAATTTACAGAGATACTAAGTTGCTTAAAAATACGGGTGAGACAAAATAATGGTTGAAAGTATGGCAAGATAAGACAATTTTTGTAATTTAAAGCCGGTGGGTTATCAGTTCTATAAAAAGTTCTCTTAGCAAAGTTTAATGAAGTATGCAAAAATTGACAAGGCTAACAAAGTTTTTTACCTATTTGAAAGATATTGGACAATTCCTTATCCAAAAATTTCGGACTAACAAGGCGTAATGCACGCAAAAACATAGAAGTGAATACAGACCGTTTAATTTTAACACTATGATAAGAATAAAATTAATATATGAAATGAAGTTAGGCGGTTTGCGATAAACGGATAATTTAAAATCTGACGGCGTCCTATGTATTAAAAGGTCAAGAAAAGGAAGAGTCCCATTTTGCTAAATTTAATACAAGGGACTAGAGAATTAATATTACATAGAAAATTATGAATATCTTTTGAGGAAGGCCAAAGGCATATAATATCATCAATGTAACGGTGCCATACAATAGGAAAATCGAGGATTTGGGGCAAGAATAACGTCTCAAAGAATTTCATATATAAATTAGAGAGGGTGGGAGATAGACAACCCCCCATCGGAAGACCAACTATAGTTCGAAAGTGATTGGATTCATCTTTTCATTTTCCTGTGGGTTAATTTTCATATTATTGCTTTCCTCACATGCCACTTTGTGAGTTTTTCATCATATTTGTGATAGAACGGTTTGAGGCCGCTTAATTTCAACCGTTATCACATGTTGTTTAAAAACACGAGGCTACCCACGTGCATCTTCGCTTGGAAGCCAGGCGCATTATCGCCGCCACCTGAGTCAATATTAAACCAAGGAGGTTTATCATCCCCCCCCCCCACCCGTTTCGCCCCATGCGCCGACCTCGCCAGATTGAGTTAGGATTATGGGCAGATAAGGCATTGTTCTCAGGCGCGGCTGTGCATTCCCTCGAAGCCACCACTTCATTGTCCCCTACGCCAAGGGGATGTCCCGACGATTTATTTGGAAACTTTACCACTAAGATCAGATTGGAGATCCAGATTTTCTTCGCGAAATATCACTACGATCCACTCTCTCCTTGTGCGCCAAGGGTCCTCGACCTCGAGATCCACCATCACTTGTCCAGAAGAAGGACAATATCCCTTGAGTGCCAAGGTTTGAGCCTTCGTGACGCCAAGTCCACAAGGCTTTCCCTGTTGTTCAGAAGAGAACAACGTAGAACAGCCATTGTTCTTCCAGCCCGTTCGCGAAGAAACGGTTCTCACCCTTGCATCTTGTTGTTCAGAAGAGAACAACATTAGAACAGCCATTGTTCTCGAGTCCGTAGACAAGAGACGGTTCGCACCCCCCCCCCTGTTGTTCAGAAGAGAACAACGTAGAACAGCCATTGTTCTTCAAGCCCGTTCGTCAAGAATCGGTTCTCATTCCCAAGACGCCACGTCAGGATCATTTAATTTACCCCCCCCCCCTTCGGCTGGGACTCGCCAGCGGACCGAAGATTCATTCACGTCGCCTTCCTCTGCAGTACAAGTGTATTTACGTAAGCTGAACGTTACCTTTTGAGTATTTAACCCTTTTGTCCACCCTACCCTGTGCTTTAAATGGTTTAGCGAACCATCCCATCCCTTTAACTTTTATTTGTTTAACCTTTTTAAATCTCTCTTAATCCTCTGATTAGCTAGATTTCCCACGACCCTTTCCATTCTCTGTTTATGTCAATATTTTCCGTTTTGTGTATCGTTGATAACACTTTTTATTAATAAAACTCTATTTTATTAATGATAGCCATATTATTATCTTTGAGCTCAGTTCCACTTCTTAAGCATATCTAAGATAAATAATATCGGTCAACCCAGACAACCACGCACTCTAAAGATAATTAAATAAGTTCCCTCAACGAATAGTCATATATAGTATATCGTCGAGAGCCCATTCTACGACAATATTTATATATATATATATAAACTCGTACATATATTTATATATATATATATATATATATATATATATATATATATATATATATATATATATATATATATATACATATAAAGTATATAGAAACTTTAGAACTAACTTTTAAAAAGTATTCAAAATATTTGCATAAATATTATAAATAAATGAGTAAGCTTCATTTTAATGTTTATTTCAAGAGATTTTACAAAATAATATCAGAGATGATAAATTTTGTCTAAAATAACTGAACTTCATATTTTTGGGAGGTTTGGGGAGGGGGGGCTATTTTGATAAGTAAAATTTAAATTGTTTTACTAGAGTTTTACACCTATTTTTATGTTTATCATCTAGTCTATCTCTCCGGAGAGTCCGTCAGAAGTCAACTAACATCACCGGGCTCCATTTCACTTGCATCTGTTTTCAATAGCAGTGATGTCTTGGTGAAATCTTTCACCATGTTCCCCGATGACTTCTGCATTCTCTGGAAAGAAGGTCAGATGCGAATTAAGTAAATAAAATATTAGTGGCAAATTGTTGCCCAAATTCTTATATAATTTTTTTTTCGCTAGGAGTTTCGTAGTTATCAGCCTTGGGTTTTCCGAGCACCGCCCAAAAAACTTTTCATAGTAGCTCCAAATTCAATGTTTACCACGAGTTGATTAATTTGATGGCCAACAAAGATCCTTTCCTTTACTTTCGCTTGACTAAGCTTTGTAAATTTGACTTTGAGATATTCGAACAATGGTTGATCATGCTTAAAAGCTTTTAAATATTGTTTATCAGTCATAATTTTATAAGAAGATGGTTAAAAATGAATTTTTTTTATTAATTATTGATTTGAAAATGCTGATATATGAGTCAATTGTTGACTTGTTCCTAGGTGGTCATTGATAACGTGTTCAATGTTCTGCTGGAGCACGACTATCCGAATAGCATAAATAAAAACATATAGACTTAGTATACTCAGAATGGAGAACATTTTATATTGCTACTACTTTCGAGTATCTGTATATTAACCACTGGTGCTCATTATACTTAATACTTTCCAGAATAAAAGTTATAATTTCAAAATTTACTTAAAACAACAGAGTGAGACAGGGGAATTGATGGAAAATTATTCTTGTTATGCAAAAGAACAGCTTTTGTGCATTGATGAAAAATCTACACTGGCTAGGATCATAAAAAAAAAATATCCGCTCTTCAAAAAGCCGTGGAATGACATTGCAAAAGAACAAATTGTTTAACATCCAAAATTTATCTTAAAATGGTCAGAATGACTTAAAAATATTGATATGCGAACATTTTTAGCCAATAGTTTTTTCTTCATAAGCCGTGACGCTTAAAGCTTACTCTTATGTTTCGTTAAACCAAGTCACAAACCAAATCATTTAGCTCCGGTTGAGTCATGTTTTTTTTCGAGGGAAATCTGCCTCTGGAGACTCATATGAGTGATCTTCTGCATGTTCATCTGCAGAATTTTCTGAATCAGAAATATCTCAGCTGGTGGTTTTGGTATTGGTATATCGGATGAGTGAGATACTGGGTGGAGGGCAAAGTGAAGATTGGGATAGGCCATAGACGACACACTTAGAATTAAAAGAAATATATACATATGTGTGAATTGTTATTGCTTATATATCTACATTATTCAGGTTAACTACACCATCAAATAGTTACTCTGAGTCTCCACTAAACAGAAATAACAATCAGTGGTATGTGTAGAGATATAAGAGTTTAACAAAAACTTGTGAACTAGCGAGTGTATATATGTATCGAGGCCTCCCTCTTGGCGAGGAAAACTAAGGTAATAATAACAAAAGACATCTGGGCTTAGCTTTGCCCCTCCGATGTTCTCTAGTAACAGGAAAACGAAAAAAAATTATAAATACGAAAGTTAAAAGTGCATACTGTCGACATC
Source organism: Ceratothoa steindachneri (assembly GCA_963969495.1). Taxonomy (NCBI): domain Eukaryota; kingdom Metazoa; phylum Arthropoda; class Malacostraca; order Isopoda; family Cymothoidae; genus Ceratothoa; species Ceratothoa steindachneri. The sequence continues at coordinate 121,789,927 of OZ018327.1, forward strand.
GTATTACGTGCTCCCCTAAGTTAAAATGCCGAGTAAACAAACAACAGACACCAAAAAGGGAGACTTCATTTTCAGCCCATCTGGGAGTCCCCTACACCTCCATTTACCCCGCGGGGTTAATTGAGGTATATAACAGGTCGACACGAGAAAACCGGGCTTTTTCGTTTTCACCAAGAGATAGAAAAGTTATCGGTAGAGAGAAGGTTCTTTCGCGTTCGAGAAGAAACAGAAAAGTCACCCGTAGAAAGTTTTTCTGCAAGTTAAGAAAAACTTGCAGTTTGTTGGACAATACCAGATTGTTCCAAGCAGTCTCGACACAGTTCGAGCCCCAAGATCATCAAGGATCACAAATACAAATAATCTCGACACAGCTGGAGTACCCAAATCTTACGCTATCTGAGTTTGACAAACCCCAAACTAGATAGAAGAAACCTCAACATTTTCACCTCGTTCGGAAGAAAACTATGTCAAGGTCACCACGACCGCCGAAACCAGAAGAATCATCCGTTTTGTTTTGAACCTTCATTCGCTCATTCGAATTTCTGCGTGACGTCACTCATTCACCTTTACGTCGGAGTAACGCCATCTTGTGAGCAACCAACAAACTACTCGCGCTACGCGTCTCTAGACCAATTTAAACGAAGATATTTCGAGTGGATTCTTTTGGGTAATTTCCATTACCTTATGTAAGTAAATAATCCTGTTGTTTATGTCCCCGTTCTTTAAAGTAGTTTATTTTGTGAATGGTTAAAGACAAACTGTATTAGAGTAAATTGTTCGCCCGTAAAAATCTACCTAGAATCGAGCCTCGAGAGCGGGACAGTAAAACCCTTTTTTTTTATCTTTATATTATATGTGTATATTGTAATTTTGTTTGCTTTAATTTATGTTCAGTAAAAGTCTATTTTGTTTGAAGTTTTTAAATTATCCTTGAACGAGTTGCGTTGGCCGTATTTGGTAAATTCCAGAAAGGTCTCCCCTTTTATTCAATCACTAGAATAAAAATAAAGTATAGCATTCTTAGAGAACGATCCTCAAGCGATCACAGAGGTACGAACTTACGCCTTAAGTGAAATTTTATTTGGTTTATTAACCATAATAAAGCAAATAAATATATATATATATATATATATATATATATATATATATATATATATATATATATATATAGATATATATATATATATATATATATATATATATATATATATATATATATATATATATATATATATATATATATATATATATATATATATATATATAAATCTCGGCTAACCCACGACAATATAATATGATCTGACGTTTCATGCCAAACTCATCGACACTCCAAATTTTCAATTTTCCTCTCGACCATTTGGACAATAAATTACATCATGTAGTACAACATATATAGTTTGACTATTTTTTATATTAATCGCCAATTTTGCAACAAATATAAGTATGTATAAACCAGGCAATGGCTTCGCCACTCTCTCCCTACGGGGGGAGCTTGCGCTTCGCCAATTATAATAATTTTAAAAAGGAACTCTAAACTAAATTTCCTCCCTTTCAAAATATCACGTTGCTAAAATATAGTTATAGAAGAAGATATATAAAAATAAATTTTCTGAACTTTACCATTTGTAATTCTTTGGGGTTTAAAAAATTCACAAAATTTCGATACTTATATTTATTTCTTAACTTCACCATTTTGTTTTTTGATATTATAAAAGAATTATTAGAAATAACTTTGATAAAAAACATAAGTCATAACCAAACTAAGATGAAATTATTATTCAAATACTAACAAAAAATCCCTTTCTTAAATTATAGAGTTAGTGATGATGATGATGATGATGATGATGATGATGATGATGATGATGATGATGATGATTATAGTTTTCTTAATCAAAGAAATGATTTTTCACTTATTTTCTTAAATGTTTTTGAGCTGCATATATACGAGTATAACAACTAATCTTAAATTGAATTCTTGATATATTATAATTATAATTAAATATAGAAATATTAGGTAAAATAATTTTAAAAATCTAAAATAAATCTGGATTAACCGTTTTTTTACTAATCACAGTAACTTTATTTCCCAATGTCCTAAAAACTGAAGGCATTTAGGAAAAAACAAATGTCATTTTTGTGATCTGCACACAAAATTACCATACCACGTCTCTGTAGCCTTTTGAAGGCTGAAGTTTGTTGAACCGTGTAATCACCTGGTACCAATCAGTACTTGCTGATATTTACGAACTACCATCCCTATAATCCATGGTTTCCTTCCTGGATTAATCCAGTACCTGATATCCCTTTTTACATCTTAGACAGTTACCTTGGTATCGACACAAATCACTGGCAATACTAAGATGCTAATAGTAAAAGAGTTGTTTAATAGAATCCCAGAACTGTACTTGTAATTTCTTCCTAATTCCTTACCAAAGGTACAGGAAGTAAATATATAATTAGAGAAATAAAGGCAAGTTGGATACTTTATCCGTATCTGATTATGATAAATAGAAGGTACTAAAAGGAGATTCCCTATATATAAAAAAGCTTTCTAAATCACAATAACATATTTGTCGAACTTACTCAAGTGCCAAAATACTCACGAGAAAAGCAGAAGAGAAATATACCAAAAATTGAGAAAAGTCCTCAGGACTAATGAAGTAAGAACTTCGACGGTGTTAAGAGAATTGATCTTAATGAGCGATGGAAAGCATCGATTAAGCCAACGCTCCAACTTCGCCTTGTAGCTCTCAGAACATGGAGGAAGGCGTATCCAAAGGGACAAGTGGCGGCTGAAGTTGCTAAAAATCTGCTCTGCTCCCCCGGAACAGAGAGAATTTCTTAGAAAAGATAAATTAAAATTACATCAGCTTTATTTATTCGAGCAAAAATCCATCATACGTGCGATTTTGGCTAAGCCTGCGGCGCTTGTTAGATTCGCTCACAAAATTAAGAAAGGATGTGAGAGAAAAAGTATTTTTTTATTATTCACAGCACATTCAAAATTGGTGTGCAAGAGAAAAAAATCACATCACAACATTTTTCTAAAAATTCCAAAGATCCACAAACACACATACACACACGCTAGGGTCATTATAATAAGATGCTGGTGAAGCAGCAGTTTAGAAAACCCGCAGAAAAATATCAAAGGTAGGATGAAGAGGTAATTATGGGTAAGCAGGGTGGGTGATGGAGACCTCCCGTAAAATATTGTGTACTTGATTTGCGAGTGAGAAGCTCTCATATCTTTAAAGAACGTCTTAATAGTAACAGAGAGAAGGAATTTACAGCAAGGGTTGGGCGAGGTGAGACAAAGAGAAGAAATTCACAGCAAGGGATGGGCGAGGTGAGACAGAGAGAAGGAATTCACAGCAACGGAGGGGCGAGGTGAGACAGAGAGAAAGAATTCACAGCAAGGGATTGGCGAGGTGTGACACAGAGAAGGAATTCACTGGTAAATAAGGCGATGTCATTGGTAGGAAGAGCAATACAGCATAGACAGAGATGAAGAGAATTAACAGCCGCACTGTGTAAACGGAGACCAACGTAAGGAACAGGTAAACACGGGCATGCAATGGCTTAAATTCTTAACCATTAATAATTAAGCGCACGATCGAGAAGTAAATACGTAAGGTCAGATTGTGCAGAAACTTTGGAAGACTATTAAAACACGAAAATAAACTAGCTATGATATTCTTTGTCACCACAAACTAAACGGAAAACCGAAACCACTTGATACCACTTTAAGAGATGAAACTGAATGCAGAGTGAGATGTCTGTGGATAGCCGTGTCAGCTTTACAAGTGGATTTAGAATCTAAAACCATCCACCTGAGCATGTCTCTGTAGTACTTCAACCCATAATTGTTGGGGAATCTTGTATAATTTCATTACCGGCCTGACATTCACATCCACTCTATTGGTTTCCAATACCACTCAAAGGTCCGAAGAAGAGACAGATAACTCTCTCTTATCTAGATCCATTATTGCGATGGCATGAAAGTGGCATTCAATTAATCTGTTTGTGGTCTTTATATTTCTTTCTCCTTCTGTTGCACCAAAAATTAAATTGCATTCTCAAATTTAGCTGAATTAGGCTAGCAAAATTTTAATTACGGGGGGGATTTTGGGTTGAAATCAGTAATTTGTCGATTTAACACCAAATCTCCGTGCGTGTGTGTAAATTTAGGCAATAGATTTTTGGCATAAGTTTGTTGAAAGCGACGGCTAACACTGAGCCATTTACTTAAAACTAAGAAGCGAAAACCGACGAGGTCATCGCTAGAAAGGTTGCGATATATGGGACAAGAAAGCCAAGTTGGGGGAAATAAAAAATATCTAAAAAAATAGTTTAAAATAGAGAATAGTTAGGCATGAGGGACCATGGAAGCTAGAGATCCTTCAAAACTTGCCTGACCTTCAAAAATAAATCAGATCCTCGTCGCCTCTGTGGGTAGTGGGGCCGGTCGGTCTATGGCGAGAAATCATTCAGATGTCGGCTTCAGCATAGTTGCTCGTGGCTCGTGTGACATCGCCCTACGGATTTAATATCCAAGTCTTAAATAATTTCTTTCTGAGACTCTCGGCTTTTTCTCTTCGCCTTTCCGCTTGGATTGAGGCAGTCGAATAAACTGCATAACAACGTCAACAGCTCTAAGTCGCGTGCTCTCAATTTTTCTAACTTATTACCATATTACCTTATGACCTTCCTTAGGAGGACCTTGGTAGTTATATCATTCGAAATAAAATGTAAAACAACATAAGTGTTCCAAATTTTGTTAGAATCAGTCGAATAGTTAAGATGTTATTACCAAATAATTCCTGGGCTAACCTTACGAGAAGCTTGGTAATTATATCATTCAAAAGAAAATGTAAAACAGCTAAAGGGTTTCAAATTTCGTTAAAATCGGCTGAATTGTTACGATGTTATTGCCAAAAAACTAATTAAAAAGTAAAATGTTACCATTCGACCGACCTACCTACGAACCAACATAGTAACTTATAGAATCGCGTGCACGCGACTAAAAATCATCGGAAATAGATTGCTATATTGTAACTGTCTAAATGCTCGGATGTTCTGCTTTGTCTGAAGGACAAATCTCTGTTTTCTATGAATTTTAATGGACTATTCAAGGGTTGAATCCAGACCTGGAGGTGATCATACGATAAATCGAGACAAGATAAAAATCATCCATACTAAAATAATTGTCGCTTTAAATAATGCAGAAGTAAATCATGGGGAAATTGAAAAATAAATAGGCCCTGAGCGCTTTCGTTTATATCAATATCTTAAAGTGAAATCAATTTGGTAAAAATTAAAATAAAACTTTAGAAGCAAACTTATTTTGTAATAGGATACGATATTATTGAGAAATAAAACCTCCGTCAACAGAGTTTGGTGTTGGTTATGTGATCTTCCGTGTGTGTGTGTGTGTGTGTGTGTCTCTCTCTCTCTCTCTCTCTTTCTCTTCTGTCTCCTTGAGTACAACATATCTCAAAAACATGTTGAGGGAATTTAAAGAAATTGTGTGGAGTAGTGGGAACCTTAGGCTAAGGAAGAGTCGATCCAAATCTGAGTGTGGATTCGGACTCCCTTATTCACTTTCTTTAACATTGCGAGATAAGGAATTTTCTGATATTTTGCACAGTGTTCTAAAAAAAAAAAACGCTACTCAAATTAAAAATGCCCAAATAGTCATTTCTTAACGTTCTACCAACCTAAAGAATTTAATCCGGACATGTTTAGGATCCGGATTTTAGCGGTTAAAATATCTATTTGTAAGGCCACTATTGACCAAGCCACGGTGCACTATAAAAAAGTGTTATAAATCGAAATCCACCATCGATGTATTGCTGAATTAATACAGATTTATTAAGCTTCAAATAGACTTTCTCTATTTGTTAAGCAGAAGGAATTATATCTGAACAAATACGAGATCCGGATGCGGAGGAATACGAAATCTAGATCCGCCATTTTGGAAAATCCGCTTTTCTTATAATTCACAAAGTACTAAAGAGAGATATGTGGTTCCTAATGTGATGGTAGGTTTGTAGAGTGAAGGAATTATATGGTGTTAGTTAATTTAGATTATGGCTGATCTAGAGTAGAAATCCGGATTCATTCCACCATTACGGAAAATTATAACAAACAAACTGTTTAATCATCCCATTAGTAATGAGATATTTTTTAATGTTTTCCATTGCTTAATAGATATGTAGTAATAATCCAAAGCAGGTTTGTTTTTATACTAAACTCAAAGCCTAATACCTGAATAACTACATTTAACTCATTCTAGTGTGTATCGTCTCGTCACTTAACAGAGTAGGCAAGATTTCACGTTTGGGTTAATGGATTCCTCACGACCTGTCAGAGGTAAACTTGCAACATATATTTAACATCTGTTTCTCTTTTCTCGGCTAAAATGTAAGCCATTTTTGAGTAGGATTGTTACAGGAGACAAAAGGTGAATTATGTACAATAATATTAAACGTTTTATACAATGGATTAGTTTGGGGGAAATATCAATAGCACAACCGAAACAGGGGCCACATCCACGGAAGGTTCTCTTGTGCGTTTGGTGGGATATGAATGACATAATCCATTTTGAACTTCTTAACCCAAATCAGACTATCATTAAAGAAGTTTCCTGTACTCAGTTGGACCGTTTACATGCAGCAATTGATCAATAGAAGAAGAGTTCTCTTTCATAAAGACAAAATGAGATCTCAATTTGCAAGATATACCATACAAAGTTTAAGAATTTCGATTGGGAACTAAAGAGTCCTCCTTCATTCGCAACCAACATAGCTCCATTGGATTAGTACTTGTGAGTTTATCGAATCACCTGAAGAGAATGAAAATGTCAACAACAGAAGAAGTCGAAACGACTTTGAAGACCTTTTAAAATCAAAGTCAAACGATTTCTACAAACTTCGTATTAAAAAGATAGAAAGAGAGAGAGACTACTGGTAGAAGAAAGTGGTGAAAATGATTTTACCTATTAAATTAATAAATAGTTATTTAGGCATAAATAACTTTAAAGGATTGTTTGATTTCTATCTATAAATGATAATAAACCTTAATAAATACCGCATCACTTATGAGATGGCCTAATTCTAATGATAATGGACATACGAAGGGCGGTCAATAAGTTTTGTAAATCGGTAGGGCAAAACAGAGGAAGGAGGATGGCTGTTTGCGGGGGTGTTAGGACAAGTTATGACAAGTCAGAACATGCAGCCGCACGCTCCTGCCTCGTCTATTTAAGAAGCAGTAGCTTATCGTAGATCGTCAGTCACAAATTTTTCAACAATGGAGAAGGTTGAGCACCGCGCACTGATCAAATCTTTGACCAAGGAAGGCAAGAATGCAAAAGAGATCCATGAACGCATTGTTGCAGTATACACCGACACCGACCCTTCCTATGCAACCATTGCTCGCTGGAATAGGCAGTTCCGTCATGGCCGTGAGTCCCTTGAAGATGACCCCCGTCCAGGACACCCATCAGACGTGACTAATGAGGACAATGTGGCCCATGTGGAGAGGATGATCCTTAAAAATCGACGGGTGAAGGTCGAAGAAATCGAGCGATAACTTGGAATATCACATGGAAGTGTTATCAACATCATCTACGACAATTTTGTCATGACCAAGGTCTCTGCCCGTTGGGTTCCTAGAAATCTCACGCCCCATGATCGACTTCAACGTCGTCAAAGTCCACAAGGCCAGAGTTGCACAAGCTGCCCTGCGCGACAGTGGATTCGAGGAGCTCAACCATCCCCCCTACAGTACAGATCTGGCCCCTAGCGACTACTATTTATCCCACCAGCTCAAGGCTGCACTCCTTGGGCGCCGGTATTGGGACAATGAAGATGTCCAGCTCGCCGTCCACGAGTGGATTGAACAGTAGTCGGGTGATTTCTGGTTGTCGGGAATTCGAAGCCTCAGGGACGAGTGGCGCAAGTGCATTGAAGTTGAGAGTAGTTATATTGAAAAATAATAGAACACTTTTTCTCATATCTCGTTTCCTTATATCCGAATTTCAAAATTTATTGACCGCCCCTCGTATGATTTCAAATATGAAGGATATGTTTCAGGATCGAAGGATTATATGATATAACTTAAGTTCCATCTAGGGTAGATCTGAAATATGAACATATTAAAACACTGCAATTTTTACATATTAAAACACTGTAATTTGCACATATTAAAACACTGTAATTTGCACATATTAAAACACTGTAATTTGCACATATTAAAACACTGTAATTTGCACATATTAAAACACAGTAATTTGCACATATTCAAACACTGTAATTTGCACATATTCAAACATTGTAATTTGCACATATTAAAACACTGTAATTTTCACATATTAAAACACTGTAATTTTCACATATTAAAACACTGTAATGTGCACATATTAAAACACTGTAATTTGTACATATTAAAACACTATAATTTGCCTATATTAAAACACTGTAATTTTACAGCCACTTGGGTTTAACTGTTTGAATCTAATGTAAGTTCTTTCAAGATGTATTACTACTCTTAGCTATTGATTCTTGTTTTTCAAGTGAATGTTTCTGTTTTTGAGAATATTTATGTAACAGTATTATTCTTGTTTCTAAAGTCCCTGGTGATGTGTCTCTTATGAATACTAGTATCAATATTGGCTTAGTTTGGTCTGGAAATTATTTCACGCCTGTTCGAGTTTAAAGCAAAGCTAAATCTTTACTAAATATTTTGCATTAAATTATATGATACAAAGAGGGTCTCCCATAAGTCATGGTATATAAAAAAATGCTAGAGGCCCACACTCACATTGCCTCCAAGTTTTCTTTACAAATAACAAGGTCTGTTGACCAAAGTTGCGTGCTCTCACATAGTCTGATTTATGACCGTACCACTTTCAATTATTCTTGGACTAACCTTGGAAGGACCTTGGCAATTATATCATTCGAAATATAATGTAAAAAAAAACATAATGATTTCAAATTTCGTAAGAATGGAATGAATGGTTACAATGTTTTTACCCCCCAAAACAAAAAAAACGGGAACCAACCGACCGACATAGTGAGATATAGAGTCTCATGCGACTAAAGATTTAGTGTTGAGGGATCTAAGAATATCGCAGACCGTACCTTGAGTATTATTTACAAATCCACCAATCAGGAAACTTCTCTACTTTTGAAACTATTAGTTATCTATCGAGACTTCGGGCACACTTTGTAAATTACTTCCACAAAATACCCACCCCCACTCTTCAAAACTTTGTTGTCGAAGATATATTTGTTGGCAATAGCTCTTTTGAGACAAAAGAAAAAAGTGTTCCAATTCCTATTTTCTCCATCACCTCTTTTTCTCCATCCCCCCAAACGATATTAACTCTGGCAAAAACGTTAACTGAAATTCCACCCAAATCTTCAATTCGCGGAATTCTCACATAATAAAGGATGACCCAAGTGGAGTAGAGGAAGGCCGGATATGTCACACAGGTGATGGAGGGGCAGTGACCCCCGACTAAGTTAAACAAATTGCATCCAATTCCATTTTAGGTTTTTATTACACGTTTGAAAGCCAACGATTCAGAAAGAAGAACCATCGAACTGAAAGGGGCAAAACGCACCGGTTCGATAAAATTGAAGACTTCTTCATGAGATAAAATGATTTCGCGGTTCTTTATTGACTGTTTTCAGGTAAAGTACTGAGTAAAGGTGGCTTGGAGATGATGTAGTAATGGAAGTAATGGGTGTTGCTGCAATCCTCGAAATGAGTTTTAACTCCCATAATAAAGTTACTATGATCTGATGCTCCCAGTAATAAGCTCTTGTCTTCCTTAATTTATTATTGGTTAAAAAGGGAGTATTATAACCAACGAGGATATTTTTACTAAGTTGTGAACGAGAAACGGGAGGGACATGTCAATTAACAAGGTCTGCTCACCAAAGTCGCGTGCTCTTACAAATTCTGATTTATGACCTTACGAGCTTCAGAACTTTAGATAATTCTATGACGAACCTGGTGAGGACCTTGCCAATTATATCACTTAAAATAGAATGTAAAACAGCATGAGGGTTTCAAATTTCGTTAGAATTGTCCAAATAGTTCTGATGTTATTGCAAAATTATTATCCGGCTAACCTTGTGACGACTTTGGCAATTATTTCATTAGAAAGAAAATATAAAACAACATAAGGGTTTCAAATTTTGTTAGAATCGGCCGAATAGTTAGAATGTTATTACCAAAATAAAGAAACAAAACGGACACGACCGACCAACCGACATAGTAAGATATAGAGTCGCACGCGACTAAAATGTATCTAAATACACATAACAAAGATATTGAAAGTTGGACAAGCGTGACAGAAGCAGCAATATCAAGATTATCACAGGCACTCAAAGGTACGCACTATCCCCTCCCCCCTTTGCGAACTACATACACTGGAAATACACCGATACTTGAGTGGCAAAATTAATGCATGCGAACCTATGTCATTATTCTGGAGGCCGATTTCGGACGTTGAATCAATGGACGACCTTGGGTCGATAATTCCAAATTTAAGGTGTCGAAATAATTCAACCCCTCCTAAGGGACGGCGCACATTGGGGTACATGAGCATCCTTGATTATGTCTATCACAGGTACATACAGTGAATTGGCAAACAAAGTGGCCCTCACCATGTGCATACAGACAAGTACCAGCCTACATGTCCTTCAAGAACTACATACTGCAAATTGGCAGTTGAAGTAGCAACGAAAGTGGCCGCAACTAAGGGTATCCAGTGAAGTGAAAATGTGGCCCTAATGAGCTGAATCATGTGGCCACTCAATTTGAGCTTCACCAGGCGCATACATAAATATGGCATTTATGGCAACCGCAGCCAGATACAGACAGTAAAATGGCAGCCACAGTAGCCATAACTAGATGTATCCAGTTAAGTGGAAATGTGGCCCTAACCAGGTGAATCCAGTGAAGTGGCAGTCAAGGGGACACTCACAGGTCTTCGCGCCCAACCTTCATATCGTGCCTTTTTTTATTTTTTCTTATTTACTTTCATTTGTTCATATTTGATCATGCAACCCCTCAGGGCTGAGTATTTGGGTTATAGAGAAATTTTAATTATCCAGACTTTTCCCTTCCTCGACCCAAATCTTCTCGCTTACTTAAGTGAGTGAATCTGTCTTCGTCACTGTGGAGGGATCACTCGGCTAACCAGCCAAGGCCGTGAGGCCATGTTTATGAGTTCTCGGCGGTCTGACCCACATATGTGAACCTTTATCATTGTACGAATTTTTCCCTGTAAGCTTCCAGCTCTCATAAACACGGCCTTACTCCCTTGTTTGGTTGGCTTAGTGAACCTTAAACAGTTTCTCATCATCCCAGATTTTTTATAAGTCCATTTATCGGCTTTTTTGTAATTTGTGAATTTCTTGTTATTGTTCGAGCTTCTCAGTCGCAAAATTATAGAATTGCATACTGGAAAAGTTAGGACAAGAAATTAGGGAAAAGGGTGGAAGTTAGAGGTGAAGAACAAGTAAAACTAAGAGAAGATAGGGTTAGAGAATTAATTTATTCACTCCTTTTTCTATTGCTACATTTTAAAGTAATATTTTAATATCCTATTCTTAAACGTAATTAGTGTAGTATTTTAAATGACCTTCCTAGGCAAGTTATTCCATGTTCAGATTATTTTGTAGGAAATTAAATTTTATGCTAAAGTTAAAATTTTTGTTTACTAGTTTGAAATAGTTATTTCTAGTGACTGCACGGTTATTCTAGTTAAATTATTTTGTCATAATTTATAATAGTTAACCCGTTTAATATTTTAGCGAGCTCAATAAGTTGGCCGGACAGGTGCCAATCTTCCAGTGAAAGTAAATTGAGATGCCTCAGCCTTTCTTCGTACGATCTATTTCTAGTGCTGGAATTAATTTCAACGCTGGACACGTTCCAATATTTCAATATTCTTTTACACGTTTAAAGACAAGAATTTCATTTCATAATCAAAATGAGGTCTTACATGCACTTTATATAAGGGATGAACAATGTCTTTTAAATTCTAACTTTTAAGGTCGATTGGATAGATTCTAACGTGAATCGCTACGTTGGAAAACTTTCTTTTCGTAATATAAAATCCAGCGTCTTCATCAAAATTGATTATAATTTATTGTATCGTAGGTAAGGTATTTACATATTTGTGGGCGCTTGTTTTAACAACCGCGCTAGTGCTTTTTCGTTGTTCTTTTTAGCTGTTCTTATTTATATTTTGCCCAGAAGACGATAATAAAAATATCAGTTAGGAAATCAATTATAAATTTCTCAAAAACATTTTACGAATATTTCGATTGAATCTAGAATTATGTTGGGATCACTGTTCCCAAGTGTTTTGTTTACTAATCATTCTCTGTCAATGGATCATGTCCTGCCCAAGATGGCATCCGATTTTAGCGAAGTTAAGCCAAATCCGATGTGGCAAGTGGTCAGCGGCTTCCATCCGCTGAAGTGGTCTGTGTTTCGGCCCTCACGTTAAATAAAACTATCAAAACTAGAGTACATCGGTGTTAAAACCCTCAAAAATTCTTCGGTGATAAAACCATTACGAAATTCTTCAGTGTCAATGTCATAGGGCAGGTAGGCTTCACTAACCTTCGCTTTCCCTCCCCAGACGCGGGGGAAGTCCTTTTTAAGTACAGGGGATATTCGAGTGCTTTTTCTACCGTTGGTCGACTTTGAAAATAGATCAATGGCTTTTTATGTGGTTCTTAGATTTAAACAAGAGAAACAAAAAATAATCTTTACTATAATACAAACAATTTACAGAATTTAACAATGATTTATATACTATGGGAAAACAAATCGTTCATCAAAAGGGGAATAAATTTACAGTGAGTGCTTCGGCATGAGCTATGAGAGGCTAATATTTACCCGAAACAAAAAGGAAGCAAGTCGGAAAGCGTCACATCTCTTCGACGGTAATAGAGAAAGATGTAATAGGCTTACGATTTCTCAAGAGAGGGGGTGGGTCGATTGGTTGTTCGAGGGAGTATCCTTGCGGGGAACTGAGCGAAGCGCTTTATTCTAGAATGAGTCCTTACGTCTTTGACTGCCGTAATTCTGACCAACTGGTTTGTTGCCTGCCAGTCCTTAGGGTACCAGAAAGTCACTTGTAAAGTGGCGTGTTGCGTCCTTTGGCTGGTTCCAATGAATCCTCTTGATTACTGTTTAGATATTGCGTGAGCTGTGCCTGACTCGTGGTTGAATACTAATTTGCTCGTTTCCGCGCTGGGAAATATATACGACTTCGCCGGCAGTGATTTTGTTTGCAGTCAGAAGTGGGTCCCACTCCGATTCAAGGCGCGTCGGGCAAGGGCTTAGCGGCCTCTCACTGATTTGGGTTCCAGGCTCCAGTTTGCCTCGTTCGCTTCGTTATCGCCCGGAAGTTTACCGAAAGATGCCGGTTGAAGGTCCGTTCGTCCGTGAGATACCTCATTAGGCCTCTTTGTCCAGGTGAATATCTCTCTCTCTCTCTCTGACATCTTCTCCCCCCTTGGGACTTCCGGAAGAAGGGACATCTCGACAAATGACAAAGGGGCTGCAATACCTTCGCATAACAAAATAAAAGAACGCATTGTACAAATTCAGAAGGAATACAAAATAAATAAATTCGCATCACAGCAAAAAAGAAATGGGAAAGGAATAGATAATACAAAATCACAAAATAAATACCAATAGAGACTAAAAATTTACATAGATTGATCATTATCCCCCCCAGACACTAATTTACAACAATCATGATTATAAACACTGAATTTTAAGGAGAGGACACATCTGCCTCGATTCCAAAATAATTGTAAAGTTTATTTACATACAGAAGGGTTCATGTTTCTGACCTAAATTTATTTGGAAATATATATATACAAAAAAAATATATAAAACAATAGAAGGCTCAAGATTTACTTGGGAGGAAAACTACCGGATTTGGGTTTAAGCTATCTGTCATAACATTCCCAGAGCCTTTTACGTACTCTATTCTAAACTGGAATTCTTGGAGGAACAAATTCCAGCGCATTAATCTACCATTGTTGTTTTTAATATTTCGGAGGTACGATAAAGGTTTGGGATAGGTTTCGATTATCTTTAAATTTAACACCTTTTCAACTTCGGTATTAAAAGCTTTTCTTAAATGCATGGGTAACGGATACGGCTTGGACCAAATATCCTATTGGGTAGTCAATTTAATATCGTGCTCAAACTGAGTAGCACAACAAGGAATGTATGAGATGACGTCACCAAATAGATTTAGGAGAGACGTGAGGTGGTTTCTCTGAGCGGACGATAACTGGTCGCTTATTTTAAGCTCGATCGACGAGAATTCCATCACATCTGGTATGAGCAAGGGGTATTCGCTATCTTGCTCTACGCATGCAATTTGTACTAAACTTAGGGGCTCCAGAGGGTAATTTGATTCAATGGCCGATTCTTCGTCTATAGTCAATATTTGGATAACTCCTTCGCGCCGATGATATTTCTTAAGGAGATTTATATGGAAAAGCTTCCTCTCCGGGAAGGCGTTTCTCTATTATTTGGTAGGGGCCCTTCTATTGGCTTAGTAGTTTGTTATTGTCGGTCGGGAGCAATAACAGAACTTCCTCGCCGAGTTTAAATCTTTGATATTTTGACCTACAGTCGAAGTAAGCCTTATATATATTGCCCTCAACGTCGGCATTTTGGTAGTCAATTTCGGCACATTCTTTCACCCTGTGACGGAGTTTGATTAGGTACGAGTATGATGATTGTACCTTCCGATCTAATGTTTGGTTAGTGAAAAGTTCTTTGAGAATGCTTAAGGTGCCTTGAACGTTCTTACCATAAAGTAACTCAAATGGCGCGAACCCCAAAGTGCGGTGTGGTATCTCTATACGCAAATAGAGCGACTGGCAGATAATGATGCAATTCTCTTGGCTGCTCAGCGCAAATCTTCCACAAAATGGCCTTGAGATTCTCATTGAGCTTCTCACACATACCATTCCCAGCGAGGTGAAATGGGGGTGGTAAATAGGGGCTTTACCATGAGTAATTTTCCTAGCTGCTCCATCAAATGGGAGGTAAATTGACGGCCTCGGTTAGACAATATTTTCTTCAGTAATCCAACGCGAGAAAATATGGAGATGAGAGCTAGACACACGAATTGCTATTGATCTTCTCGAGAGGACAGCCTCAGGGAACCTAATAGCAAAATCGACCAGAGTTAGGACATAACTCTGGCCCCCACTAGATGGTGGGTGGATTGGTACAACCAAGTCGATTGCCACGCGGAGTGAGAATGGTTTTTAGATTACGGGGGCCTTCTGAAAATGGGCCGGCTTAACTCGCCCCTTAATGGCAGTTTTATAGCATATGTCGCATGATTGACAATAGAGAAGAAATTCATCCGACGCTCCGGCCCAATAAAAAGACTTAAAAATTCGCTGGGCAGTCTTTGTGTGACTGAAATGACCCGAGAAAAGGTTGTCATGTGCGGTTTGTAAAATACGTTTCACATGAGAGCGGGAGACACATAAGGCTCGATACGTGGAGGGATCTCCCTCCGAGCATATAGGGAAAAGGAGGTTATCTTTAACGATGAATGAAATTAATTTGCCACCTCTAATGGACTCTTGCATCTTATTTTGGGCCTTAGTCCACAGAGGAAGAAGGGATTCACACTCCTTCTGTTTCTTAGCAAAGTCCTCGTTTACGATATTGCTATATTCTGAAGCACAGTATGTTCCCATGGGTGCGAGTGCTTCCAAATCCTGCTTTGCTTGTAAGTGGGTGGTGACGGGTTGAGCCAAAGGGGGTGAAGAAACTTTTGGGCTCTTCCCAATCAGAGCGGCACAAAACCTGATGGGTGCTGCCACTACTTTGGCCTAGTCAGTGAGGTAGGCACTTTTATATGGCACTTAACGATGGGAAACAGATTAGTGCGTCCCAGGTAATCATGCACGATGGCGAACCGATCATGATTCGGAGCTTATCCGAGTCCACGATACACGTGCAACCGGTATCTCGGACTAGAGTGGAGATACGGCAGCCGTTCACCGTACCAGTTTCGTATTGAAGTCCCCCAGGTTTGCTTTTGTGGAACACAAAGTTCACCTGGTGGCCGGCGGGACCTGGTTCGTTCAAAGAGAGAGGAGTTTCCGGTTGAGACGGGTTTTGAGAAAGGGTGGCACTCACCTGGTGCACCTGGTGGGAATAGTTATTCCTCAAGTAAGAGTTTTGAAAGCAATTTGTTCTCACATGACCCTCGATTCCGAAGGAATAACACACAATATTTCTCCTATGGAACGCTGACGAAGGGTAATAGAGAAGAAAGGCTGGACTTCTTGTTTGGTGGTATGTTCGAACAGGATTCTGCTTGTAATGGCCTGTCAACTTGACAAAACTTTTCTTGTTCTGAGGCCCGAATTTATGCTTATTTCCCTTCGATTTGGGAGAAGATGGTTCCACTTTCTTCCCTTCTCTGGGGTAGCAATTGTGGCTTGCTGCATAGACGTCAGCCTCTTCTATTCACTCTTTGAAACTACTGCATATTTTGTCCTTGACAAATGATCTTATTTCTGATGGAAATGATGCCAAAAGTTGGTCCTTAAGAGTATAATTGATCATAGGATCGTAGTCATGGGGCACTTTTGATGCAACGAGCCAGAAATTAAGGTGCCGTTGTAATGTATACTCGAACTGTCTGAATGTTTGTTCGTCTGAATTCTGCACTGCCCAAACTACACACGGTAAAAATTTGTGGTCATATTATAGGCGGCAAGTAGCTCAGCCTTCAAGGATAAATAATCGATTGTTGCCTCTGAGGGTAGAGAAATGAAAATATCCCTCAGGTGGGTGTTCAGTAGGAGCCACAATTTAGCTACGCCGTTTCATTCTATGTCCCAGTAATTTACTTCGAAGATCTTCTCGAAGTGGGTTGAATATGAAGCGAAGGCCTCCCGTTATTTGAAGATAGGCAGTTTGACAGGTGCTGGTTGCTGGATTTCAGTTCTCGAATTGATGGATAGGGCTTCGTTTCTCGGGCTTGTCATCTCTAATTCGTGCAAACGAATTCTCTCTTCCATTCTTTCTTCTCGCTTCTTCTCTTCTTTTACTCTTCTTCCCACTCGTTTCTTCTCTTCTTTTACCCTTCTTTCGGCTCGTTCCTTCACTTCTTTTCCTTTTCTCTTCTTTCTTCTCTTGCTGCTCTCTCTTCTTTCTAGATATAGAACATTAGGTCCTTCGCAGTTAGACCTAGAGATTCTCCAGGTGCTTTAAAATCTTTAAAAGAAAACATGATGTCTCACCTGTTCGCATTTAAAAAGAATTAATGCCCACACAACAAGAGGATGCAGGGGGTTTATCGAACCCGAATTAGCCGTGTTTCAATTGATGCACTTATGAGCACTGATGAAAGTGCCAATTGGTTTTACGTGACCCAGTAGTAAACACGAAAAAAGAACTCGCTTGAGGCGAAGAAGCCTTGGCGCCTAGCTCTAGGTACGCTAAACAAAACCGAACAAATACAATTTCTCTGAATCTTTCAAATGGCAGAATATACGGGGCTGAAAGAACAAATATAATATTCACTTTGGGAAAACTAGTGATGCACAGTCACAATAATCACAAAGTAAATAACTTCAACTATTCACCGGAATCGTGTATCTAAATTTACAAATAGTTCAGCAAGAAAATTATTGTTTCCTTGATATTCAGAACCACAATCTTAAAAGCCTTTAAATATAAACCTTTTAACGACTCTTAAAACCTGACACCAGTTTACTTATATATATATATATTATTATTATGTCATAGGTCAGGTAGGCTTCACTCACCTTCGCTTGCCATCCCTAGACGGTGGGGAAGTCCCTTTTAAGTACAGGGGATATTCGAGTGCTTTTTCTACCGTTGGCCGACTTTGAAAATAGATCAATGGCTTTTTGTGTGGTTCTTGGATTTAAACAAGAGAAACAAAAAAATAATCTTTACTATAATACAAACAATTTGCAGAATTTAACAATGATTTATATAATATGGGAAAACTAATCGTTCAGCAAAAGAATTAATTTATAATTAAATGCTTTTGCACGAACTATGAGTAGCACAATATTTACTTAAAAGCAAACTGGAGAAGAAGATGCGGTGGGGCTTCGTAGTCGGTGATAGAAAAATGTAATAAGCTTACGATTTCCCAAGGATGGGGGGGAAGCTCGAGTGGTTGTTCGAGGGAGTTTCCTTGTGGGGTACGGAGCGAGTGCGTTATTCCAGAATGAGTCCTTACGTCCTTGACTGCCGTAATTCTGGGCAACTGGTTTGTTGCCTGCGAGTCCTTAGGGTACCAGGGAGTCGCTTGTGAAGTGGCCCATTGTGTCCTCTGGCTGAGTCCAGTGAATCCTCTTGATTACTGCGTGAACAGTGCCTGACTCCTGGTTGAATACTAATTTGCTCGTTTCCGCGCTGGGAAGTATATAAGACTTCGTCGGACGCGATTTTGTTTGCCGTCGTAAGTGGGTCCCACTCCAATTAAAGGCGCGGCGGGCATTGGTTTAGCGCCCTCTCACTGATTTGGGTTCCAGGCTCTAGTTTGCCTCGTCTTACTTCGTTATCGCCCGGAAGTTTACCGAAAGACGCAGGTCGAAAGTCCGTTTGTCCGTGAGATACCCCCTCCTGCCTCTTTGTCTGCGTGAATCTCTCTCTCCCTTTCTCTCTCTCCCTCTCTCTCTCTCTGACAGTTAATATCTCTACCAAATTCATTGCTATTAATACTCTTCCAAATTCTTCGCTGTTAAAAGCCATATAAATACCTTGGTTGTAAAACCGTTACCAAATTCGGGATGGCAAAAATATTTATGTTAAAACCCCTGTCAAATTATTCAATGGTCAACCCCTTGCTAAATCATTCAGTGTTAAAACCTATTAAAAGTTATTCGGTGATAAAACCCCTTACCAAATTATTCGCTACGAAACCCCATACCAAATTATTTTATTGTGAAACTTCTACCAAATTCTTCTGTGGTAAAACCCTCACAGAACTTCGGTTTCAAAATTCTTACAATATTTCTCGGTGGCAAACTCCTTGTCAAATTCTTCAGTAACAAAAATATTTACAATTTTATTGAGCTGTAAAACCCTCACAAAAATCTTTGGTGTTAAAACCATTACAAATTCCTGCCTCATAATAGCCTTACTAAATTCATCGATGTCAAAGCCATTAACAAATTCTTTGTAGTAAAACCCAGACCGTATTCCTCCTTCTCGCCAATTAAAGATTCTTTTTCATTTTTGAGGAATCCCTTTTGTGAAAGGGATCCCTATTTATTTCGCAGCACTGGCTGGGTTCCTCATTGATCCATCTGTGGCCCAAATGGAGAATTTAAAATCTCCTATCTCCCTTCGTTTAGGGCACTCTCGGTATTTGGTCCTCAAGTAGTGTATTCGTCTGTGAGGCTTCCCCTACCCCCATCGCTCGGCCTACCGTTCTAACCATTTCGGCGAATCTCCACGTCAGTTTCTCGCTTATTTTATGTAATTAAATGTACCGCTTTAGAGAGTGGAAGGAATTTTGCGCCTATAAAGATAAGTAAGCCGAGCGGAAATTCAGGTCACGTTTTGTTAGAAGGAACGTGACTTAAGGGCCTGGGAATTCTATGCTGTCGCTTGCTTATTTTCACTTGTCTTTTGTTAAAACTGAGGCGATTAGTTGGGTATAAAGACTCACAATTTATATTTATTAACAAGGTCAAGTTGGAATTTATCTTGGTTGCATCAAATCACGGGAGGTTGCAGCTCGCGTGGATGGAGAGCTTTCTTGGAGGTTAATGTGAAAGCTGGCACTTGGCGTAGAGGGATGGTGGAAGTTGGCGATAACGTTGGGTGAATGACAATTGATGTGGCTCCCCCGTGTGTGCCAGATTAAGGAGACCTCGGACGGCGTGTATTTGCTGGGTTTCGTCATATGGGGTTGCTATTGGTCGCTGGCTAGGCAACACCTGGAATGGAAAACAGAAAGGATTAACCTCTCAAGCATATTTATAAACATCAATAGTTTAGTTATATAATGGTAATTAAATAATTATTATGAAATATTTTAGCTTCTATCTCCCACAAAAGCTAGGAGTCGAATAGCGGGTAAGAAAAGAAAAGCAATGTCTAAATTGGGTTTTGTGTTGTGGTAATTAGTCGCGGGTGACTCTACATCTCACTCTGTCGGTTGGTGGTCGGTCGGTCGGCACCCGTGAAGCTTTAATTATTTTTGTAATGGCATTATAACTATTCGGCCGACCCTAAAGAATTTTGAAACCTTTGTGTTGTTTTACATTCTCTTTCGAATCATAACCTACACCGCCTACACCAACGCCACCAAACCACCACCACCACCTACACCTCTACCACCTGCACCACTACCACCTACACCAACGCCACCAAACCACCACCAACACCAATTACACCTCTACAACATGCACCACTACCACTACACAACTACCACTTACATCACCTACAGTACCAACAACAACAACACCTACTCCACCACTGCCTGCACCACCTGCACCACTTACATCACCTACACCTACACCACCACCACCTACAACAACAACACATACAACACCTACAACACCCTATACCAGCATCACCTATACCACCACCTACACCACCATCACATACACCACCACAAACTACACTGACACCACTTACATCAACACCACCTACACTACCAGCCGCAACACTACCTACACACACATACAACACTACCACCTACACAACCACCAGCTACACACCACCACCTACAACACATCACATATACCACCCCTACCTACACCACCGTCGACACCGTCACCATTTACACCACCGTTGACACCGTCACCACTTACACCACCGCCACCTATATCACCTCCACATACACCTCCACCATCTACACCACCACAAGATACACACCTACACCAGACCCTACACCACCACTGCTTACACCATCAACACCTACACTATCACAACCTACATCATCACCACTGCCTATACCACTATCACCTACATCATCCCAACTTACATCATCACCGCAACCACCTACAACACCATCACCTACCATGCCACCATCTGCACCACCAGCACCTGAAACACCACCACTTTCACCACAACTACCTACACAACCACCAGCTTACAACACCCACACCAACACCACCTACACAGCAGACACCTACGCCACCGCCACCTACATCAACAATACCTACAACACCACCACCTACACCACAACCACCACCAACGGCACCTACACCACCACCATTACAACAAAACCGCCTACACAAATATTACCTACACCACACCACCTACACCTTCACAAGCTTTATCAGCACCACTTACATCACCACTACCACCTCCACCACCTCCACCTACACCATGACTACCTACATTACATCACCTAATCAACCTACACCTACACCGCCAGCACCCAAAACACCAGCACCTACCACATCACCATCTACACCACAACCGCCACCTAAACCTACACCACCACATCCTATAACAACAACACCTACAACACCTACACAAACACCTACAACGCATATATCACCACCTCATAATCTAAACCATCACTACCTGCACTACCGCAACCTACACCTACACCCCCACCTACACCCTTACTCCACTACCACCTACATAACCTACACCAACACCACCTGCACCACCGCCACCTACACCACTACCACTTACACCACCACCCAAGGTTATCCCAGGAATCATTTTGCTTTGGCAATAACTTGATTACTATTAGGCCGATTCTAACGAAATTTGAAACATTTATGTTATTTTACATTCTCTTTCGAATAATATATTTGTTAAAGTCCTCCGAAGGTTAGCCAAGGAATTACTTTGTTTTAGAAATAACATCATAAATTTCGGCCGATTCTAAGGAAATATAAAACCTTTATGTTTTTTTTTACATTCTCTTCGAATGATATAATTCAAAAGTCCTCCCAAAGTTAGCCTGGGAATTATTTTGTTTTGGCAATAAAAACATAACTATTCAGCCGATTCTAACCAAAGTTGAATCCCTTATGTGGTTGTACATCCTCTTTTGAAAGATTCAATTGCCAAAGTCTTCCTAAGGTTAGTCCGGTAATCATTTTGTTTTGACAATAACATCATAACTATTCGGACATTCTAACCAAATTTGAATCCGTTATGTGGTTTTCCATCTTTTTTCGAATGATTTAATTGTCAAAGTCCTCCCAAGGTTAGCCCAGGAATTATTTTGGTTTGGTAATAACATCGTAACTATTCTGCCGATTCTAACGAAATTTGAAATCCCTATTTTTTTTACATTCTCATTCGAAAGATATAATTACTAAATTCCTTCCAAGGTTAGTCCTAGAATTATTTTTTGTGTTGGCAATGACATCATAACCTTTTGGCTAATTCTAACTAAGTTTAAAACCCTTATAGTTTTTTTTACATTCTTTTTGGAATGATTTAATTACCAAAGTACTTCCACGGTTAGCCCTGGAATTATTTTGTTTGAGCAATAACATCATAACTATTCAGCCAATTCTAACGAAATTTTAAATTCTTCTGTTGTTTTGTATATTCTCTTTCGAATGATAAAATTGCCAAAGTCCTTCCAAAGTTAGCCCAGCAATTATATTGTTTTAGCAATAACATCATAACTATTCGGTTGATTTTAACGAAATTTTGAACCCTTATGTTGTTTTACATTCTCTTTCGAATGATATGATGGCCAAAGTCTTTCCAAGGTTGGCCCAGGAATTAGTTTATTGTTAAGCTCTTCTAGTCAGTCGTATTCATTAGTTGTTGTTTTTTTTCTCTATTTGACGAGTTCTTTCTCTTTATCTACTATTCCATGTTTTTTACTTAACTATTTAATTCTCTTTATCTAACATTCCGCTAGTAATTTCTATTTATATAACTTTTCACCAGTTCTTTCAATTACTTTACCTTTTTACTACTCATTTACAATATACACACTACCCTTTCACTTGATCATTCTCTTTAATTCTCATTTCATCTGTTCTTTAGATTTATCTATCATCACTTTTATATTTCCTATTTGTCTACCTTTTCACTAGTTTATTCTTTTTACTTACTCTTTCAAATGCTTTTCAATTTACCTATTTATCTGTTCCTTTTCTTTATCTACATTACTAGGTCTTTTTTATCAATGCTTTCGTTACTTCTTTCTCTCTATCTACTTTTTACTATTTTTTCTACTCTTTTTCATTAGTTTTTTCTCTTATCTCTTTGCACTAGTTCCTTCTCTTAACCTACTATGTTTAGTATTCTTTTCTATTTTCTATCTTGCCACTAATGCTTTCTTCCTCTTTATCTACCATTTTTAGTACTTCATTCGCCTTACCTGTTTCATGAGTTCTTTATTCTTCTTTTTTATTTATTTTATATGTTTTACGGGCTACCGATTAGCTCAGTAGAAATACCAGTTCCGATCATAGCGAAGCTCAGCCACATAGGGTGTGATTAGTTGTTGGATGATGTCCGAATTGGGTCGCCCACCGTGGCTGCCATACAAGGTAGATACTCAAAGTAATCCAAGGAATTATAATCGGAGGATCTAAGAGGCCAGAAAGTGTGGTTGGACAAATCCTAGATATTACCTAACAATTTCTTCTGACTCTTTCTGGAGGTATGACTTTATAGTAGCAACCCTCCCCAGTCAGTGTTTGAACAGAGTCTCTAACAGCTCCACATAGACGTCTAAATTGTTGAGATCCTGCTCAAACATCTGGGGCGGCATGGCGACACCCTCGTTGGAGACGTACTCAAAGCCATCGCAGTTGCGATGAAGTTTATTTTCATGATGGAACGTCGCATAGATTAGAGGCAAACTACCTTTTGTTCTGAATGTTGCACAACTGGTGTTGGTAGAAGCTCTTTTTATCTGAGAAGAACTAGATCGTCTGCGGTTTATCAATATGCTTCAGCTTGTTTAGGAGCTTCTTTATCGTCCTCAAACGGTTCTCCTTCGTTTTGGCTGGCATATTTTTTCCCTTAAGCCTCTTGTACGAGTGGTAGTGAAAGTCCTCATCCAGTGCCAGCTTCATAGTGGTGACTCCAAAACCCATCTCTCTCGCCAAGGCCAGGATCACTTGCTTGGCTCTCCCATTGCCTTGTCCTGCAGCTGCTGGATAAATTCCGGCGTGAGGACACACACATAACACCCGCTGAGGTCCTTCCTGCTGACCACGGGTTCGTAGTCTCAGTTGTAGCTGCCCATCTCACGTCTTTTAGCCTTTACAGTGTTAACCGAGCATTGACCAGCAGTCATAACGGGGGCATTTTGATACCCAGTTCGAATCATTATGATGCAGATAACTCTTTTTTCCAATATACAGATGGCTTTTAATCTTCCATCTCTGCTTACTTTTTCTTAACTAAAACTTTACTGTTTGCTCTCCAACACCGTTGACTATTCATAGATAAATCAAATTGCTCCTGAAAAAAAGAGCAATTAAAAAACGTCAAATTTTCGCAGAACACCCTTGTTGTAAGTTAACTCCACACACTTTACACCAGATTAATATAGATGTCGTAGGTTTACCCTACATACCTTACTCCAATTTAATATAAATGTTGTAGAATAGAGTCGAGTTCACCGGTTCTGCTTTACGAGTGCGTGGGAAGTTTACAATATAAGCAGAGTGCAAATTAACTGAAAGTAGGTTGGCCAATAGTCGACTATCTTGGAGTTCCGGGATAGCAGAAAAACGGGTATAAAAATAACTTTACTAATATGCAAATCAATATTATTTTACAAGCTTAAAGGAGTTTTAGAATGAGCTATACACATACTTGATTTACACCGGTTTCCGCATCTAAGGGACGGGGGGCTGAGACGTGGTGAGGACGGTCACCGTTCAAACAAATGGACAATATTGACCGAGGGACGCTCGAATGACCTTTAGCGTAAACTAAGCCGATGATAAAGTTTACACTGGGGGAGGGGGATCAGAGAGAGCATTTGCACAGGAGAGTTGCGCGTTGCTGTTACCTCGAAGATTTGGTTCAAGAGAGTAACCCTTGTCTTGGCGCAAAGTTCAAACAATAATCTCTAAATAATGACTATTACGGGGGTGAACTTAAGTCTTGCATTCGAGTAACACGAATCTAGATTGAGCACGCTGCGTTCGAGAAGTGGGGGAAGCGGATCGAGGTAGACTCACATGAAGTAACGAGAATACCGGGAGCTTGAGGGATTCTACGAAAATTGTGCAGAGTCCAACGGGACGCGAATAGCGGGTACCGACGGGAGCGGACAGAGAATACTGACGGGGAAGAGAGGACGGCTGATATTCCTTTCCAACTCTGGTGCCGGAGGATTTATAGGGGTCGAGTGGGTTCCCCCAGCCAACCCCCTCTGTCCGAAGGGGAGAGTTCTAGGGTCAGACGCATTGGTAGACGAGAATAGACTCAGGCTTTTAGCGCGAGGGCGAGAAGGTTCTTAACCCGACGAGGAGAACTTTGCCCGACTTCAGATGGGACCTTCTGGGCTCTCACACTTGTCGCAGCTTTCTGTGATGGCCGCATTTCAGGTCATCGTTGCGTCTCATAATTTCGCACCTCCATTAGCGCTTACAAAAAAGGGCCGCTCAGGTGTTTGTTATCTCTCTCTCTCTATTGAAGGGCAAAGCGGCGCGTATCTACCCCCCCCCCCTCTCTCTCTCTCTCTTTCTCTCTCTCTCTCTCTCTCTCTCTCTCTCTCTCTCTCCATATATATATATATATATATATCTTTCTCTCTATGGTCTCTGACAACCCTATACATATATTTTCTTGAGACCATGTACTGTAAATATCTGTAGTTCGGAGCCTACGTTAATCAGTAGGTCCCCGCAGTGAAAAAGACGCCATAATTGAGAAATGATTGGTGGAAAAACCCACATATCTTTTCCCTCTTCCCATTCGATGATCATTGATAATTCCTGCATTACACCAATTTCTTTAATTCTTGAATGTAAATCCTCTCCCGTCCTATTGATTCTTCCACACTCCAATCCATCTTCCATTTATATTTCTCTTTATTTGTCCCCGAGTCCTCTCCCGATCCGCCACCATGCGGTTTGCTGCCCCGGCTCCAATGTCCCCAGTGGGATCTGCAGTTATATCTTTCACACATTTTCATGTTCTCTCTCTTCACTATTCTCTTTACAGATCTCTCCTTATTGCGCGAGATGCCCTCGTTGTTATTGCGCATTAAATTCGAGCGGGGAGGGGGGCGAGTCCAACAGGAGTATATCAAGGTCTCGGTCAAGTAGGGGGAACCTCTTAAAGATTTATTCATTGTTGATCTTCGCCGTTGATTCAAGTTTTTGTTGTTTTCTGTCCATTTTTTAGTACATGTTTAATCGGCTTTTTTTTAATGTCGACGCATCTGCCCTCGCTAGTTGCCGCGAGCTGATAGGGTAAAAATTCCTGCCGTTGAGAGACGTGTTCCTAGCTTACTCTCGTCAGCGGTGGGTATAGTGATGAGGAGCCATCCTCACGGGGCATCGAGCACGTCTGGGGGACGCTCCGCATCCAAGCAAACCAAAAGACTGTATCCATTAAACCAATTTAACAGTGCTAAAAAGAAGTGTGTTAGTTGGTTATTTTAACCTTCACTTATGACGTCATAGGACGCGGGATCGTTTTCGCCCATTGGTGTGAGCACGGGATTGTTTTCGCCCATTGGTGTGGGCACGGGATCGTTTTCGCCCATTGGTGTGGGCACGGGATCGTCTTCGCCCATTGTGATGTGGGCACGGGATTGTTTTCGCCCATTGGTGGGGGATTGGGATCGTTTTCACCCATTGGTGTGGGCACGAGATCGTCTTAACCCATTGGTGTGGGTACGGGATCGTTTTTGCTCATTGGTGTGGGCACGGATCATTTTAGCCCATTGGTGCGGGCACGGCATCGTTTTCGCCCATTGGTGTGGTGACGGGATCGTTTTTGTCCATTGGTGTGGGCACGGGATCGTCTTAGCCCATTGCTGTGGGCATGGGATCGTTTTCGACAAATTGGTGCGAGCACTGGATCGTTTTCTCCCTTTGGCGTGGGCACGGGATCGTTTTTTTCCAATTGGTGGGGGCACGGGATCATTTTCGCCCATTGGTGTGGGCAAGGGGTCGTTTTCGCCATTTGGCGTGGGCACGGGATCTTTATCGCCCATTGATGGGAGGACGGGATCGTTTTCGCCCTTTGGCGTGGGCAGCGGATCGTTTTCGCCCATTGGTGGGGGCACGCTGTATCTTACAATAGTGTGGACAACTGCCCTGTACGCATTGGTGGTATGCTATGGGTATAGCAAGGAGGACCCACCCTCACACTGCATCGGGTGGGGGGGGGTGTTCTTCATCCACGGCATCTGAGTTGATCCAATCGACCAATCGAACAGCCCACGATGCCATAGTCTGCGTCCTTCTTCTCCCTTGTTTACTACTTGTTTTTTATTTATTTTGTGTCTTTTGCACTTCTTTTAATCTAGCGTTAGGCTATGGTCGATTACAGTTACTTATGCCCCAGTAGGCAGTCGCCAGTTTAGCACCAAAAAGAAAAAATTTATTCATACCTATTGAGTGACATTGCCCTCTTAGGTTAGGTTAGTTTAGGTTAAGGTTATGTTAAGGTTAGGTTATGTCAGTAAGGTTAGGTCAAGTCAGGTCAGGTTAGGTCAGGTTAGGTTAGGTTCGGTCAGTTAACGTTAGGTTCGGTCAGTTTACGGTAGGTTCAGGCAGGTTATTTTAGGTCAGGTTAGGTTAGGTTACGTCAGTTTCGTTACGTTTAAAGAAAGACGTTTTCAAGCTCTATAGGGCATATTTATGCGTACACATCCGCTCATACAAACACTTTGACGTAAGGATATACAAACGCCCACGAGAGTACAACGGGGATGGGTAGTCTTGCTCGTACGCAGGAACAAACAGGCAAATACCTCTTGGTAAATAGCACACTTATGTACACATAAAAAGGACAAATGCCTGTAAAGTTTGATGCACTTACAGCTAGATACGGAGATACCACTTCCCCTTGGAAAGGGATAAGAGAGGAAGCACGTGCTCGAACCTTATTGATTTCATTTGGACGACGATCCAACAGGCATGCCTGAAGATCGTTTCTGAAGAAGTGGCTGTAGACGAGCCTGTAAGAGTGGTTGTAGAAACGGCTGAAGAAGAGCCTATATGCAACAGACCAATGTAACAATCCCCCGCTCAAAGTTCTGCTGCAAAATGGCTTGAAAATTTAGTTACGTGAACAATTTGAATGCAATTCTGAAAAGAAAATGTCAGCAGACTTGATATTGCAACTTTATATCAATAAATATTTAATACCGCACTTAATCGAAAGAATAAATTCTCTGGAGACACGTTTCGAATCGGTTTCTTTCTTCATTCTGGAACACCAATCCATTATGTATCTATCTTTTCTCTTTACCTTTTTTCACTATTTCTTCATCTTCATCTACCCTTTTTCTAGTTCTTTCGCTTTACGTTTACATTTCTTCTTTATCTACCCTTTTCACTAATACTTCAACTTTACCTTTCTCCACTACTTCTTTATCTAGATTTTTCACTAATTCTTTTTATTTATCTTATACACTATTTCCTACCATTTATCTACCTTTGTCACTAGTTTTTCCGATAAGCTGATGGCTTCTTTCAACGAGTTCGGCTCTTCGCTAATGAAGAAATTGTCAAGTATCATCTAATTAGGTTTAAGAGCTGCCAAAGACGCCTTGTGATAATAAATCCTAGCCCCCCTTGAATGACTTGCATTAGAGAGGCTTAAGAGCTTCCAAAGACACCTTGCGATAGTGCGTGCCAGCCCCCTTCCCCTCTCAAATGATTTACAGCAGAGAGTCTTAAGCGTTAGCGAAACAACTTGAGATATTGCATCCCAGCCCACCTCAAATGATTTCAATTTGAGAGGCTTAAGAGCTCCCGAAAAGGCTTTGCGATAGTATATCCCGACCGCTCTCAAATGTTGACTTGCATTAGAACGCCAATAAAGCACTTTCCGTCTCAATGGTTAAGCGGTCGGCTTCTTAGACGCAAGGAAGATATCACGGGAGTTCGAATTGTGATACGCCGTTCGCGCTTGCGTATTTTTAGGTTATGTGATGTCGGGTTAGGCTTTCTCAGGTTAAGTTATGTCAGGTCAGGTTAGGTTGATTAGGTTAAGTTATGTTAGACAAGGTTATGTCAGGTTAAGTTATGCTAGGTTGGGTTAAATCAAGTTAATTTATGTCAGGTTCAGCTACGTTAGGTTATATCAGGTTGTTAGGTTATGTCAAGTTATGTTATACAAGGAATAAATTATGTCAGGTTAGGTTAGGTTATCTCAGGTTAAATTGCATTAGTTTAGGTTATGTCAGGTTAAGTTACGTTAGGTTAGGTTATGTCAGGTTCTTAGGTTATGTCAAGTTATGTTATACAAGGAATAAGTTATGTTAGGTTAAGTTACATTAGGTTAGCTTATGTCAGGTACGGTTATGTGACGTGTGGTTATATCAGAAAGTAGTCATGTTAAGTTAAATTAATTCCCTAACCTAACCTAACCTTGTTCCGGAAATAGGTGATGAACGAGCGCGGGAAACAGACTCCGTCTCCGACTCCGCCCGGAGATTCTGAAATCGCATCCATTAAAAAGGATTCATTCGCGCAACAAAGAGCGGCTCTCCCCTCCTCGTTAGTCATCGCTTTTTTCTTTACCTCCTCTCAAATAGCCATCGTTTCTTCATGAGGGCAGAACTCTGAACGCTGTTGCACATAAACCTTTTTCATGTGTATACACACGTATACATGTACGCAGTGCGTTAAAAGGCCCCGCAAGAGAACTTGCCTTCGTTGCGGAATGAGACAAAGATCGAGAGAGTTGCGAGCACAGCCGATACCGAGAGGTCAAGTACTCGATATATGCACCTTCCTTACATTCTCACTTCCCAACACTTCACTCTCTTCTTTACGGATATGTTTTTTCAATACATCTTGATCATGCCTCGCTGCTTTTCAATGGCCTGTTCTTAATAAATGCAATGCGTTCAGATTATTATTATTATTATTATTATTATTATTATTATTATTATTATTATTATTATTATTATTATTATTATTATTATTTTCATTATTATTATTTTATTATTATTATTTTATTATTATTATTTATTATTATCATTATTGTTATTACTACTACTGTTATTACTTCTATTATTATTATCACTACTTATTATTATTAGTAGTAGTAGTAGTTTTAGTACTAGTATCATTATTAGTATCATCATCATTATCATTAATATTATTATCCAAAGTGCAAACAGAGACGGAAAAGTGAAAAGTAATTGGCAGTAATTCCCTCGTTTGGCCAAGAACTCCCAAAGCGGGCCGGGATTTGGCCCCCTCATCCTTCCTCCCGTCATTCAACAAGAGCAGATGCGGCGATTTAAAGAAACAAATGGGTTTCTCTCGCAAACGTCAACCGCACAATATGCGCTGTCATCCCCTTTTAGATCGCAACCCACTTCACTAGTGTTCACACATCTTATCGAACCCTTAACTTTGATTTTTTATTTGGTAGTTGCTTATCTACCATTATAAAGTGAATATAATCAAAGGTGAGAGAGAAAAAAAGTAGAAAAATCATAAATATCATGAATTTAATAACGAATGGAATTATAAATATTTCTTAGTTACGAAAATGAAAAAAAAAATCTATTTTCAAAGACGATAATTTAAAGCACCAAAATGATAAATTATAAGAAGGTGCAATAAAAATAAATTTATTGAAATAGTAAAGGTTTGAAAGATAAAAAAACCCAATTTTACTAACATGTTAAAATCAGATGTTCAACTTACCAAAGAGACTTACGTGATAAACTAAGAAATTGCAATATAAAAGCAAACAAGTTTCTCATGGGGAATTTATTAGAGTCTGGTTGATACTCACTTTATTTGTGCCAAAAAACTAGTCTACTCTAGAAACTGTTTTATCTCGCCCTAGAGTTGTTACGTGTCCGTAGATATCGCAGAGAATTTTGAAGCACAATTGAAAGTTTGAATTTTTTTCCTTAGCCTTTGTTGAGTGTTGTGATATAAGAGACACAGATCAGCTATCGATCTCTATTTGAAGCACTTTAAAACTGGTAGAAGAATTAACAGTAATGCAGCCCATAAAAGGCACGACACCGAAAGATTTATTTAGAGAAGTTGAGGAATGTCTAGTAAAATTCAACCTAGACTGGCATAACTAGTTAATGTGACTACTGATGAGTACTCAAGTCTTACCATTAAAAATAGAAGAATTGAGATTAAAGTAGGTGAAATAAATCCAAGGAAAAATTTCTTTGTTTTTATTGTATTATTTACTAAGAAATTCACTGTATATTTGTTTAGAAAATAGACAATGTAATTAATACTTGTCACTGAATTAGTCACCTTTATTAATTCAAGAGCAGTGAACCATAAACAGTTTATAAACTCATTGGAAGAACTTGAGTCAAAATACACAGAGCTTATAGTTCACAGATACGTATAATGGTTCAGTTTTGGCACTACAAAGCGAGATTGAGTTTTTCCTACAGAGGTTATGGTTTATAGGCAGGTGAAATGGTTAAGTTTAGGCAATGGCTTAATAAAGAGTTTTGGCACTACAAAGCGAGATTGATTTTTTCCTACACAGGTTCTGGTTTATAGGAAGGTGAAATGGTTAAGTTTAGGCAATGGCTTAATAAAGAATTTTGGCACTACAAAGCGAGATTGAGTTTTTCCTACACAGGTTCTGGCTTATATGCAGGTGAAATGGTTAAGTTTAGGCAATGGCTTAATAAAGAGTTTTGGCACTACAAAGCGAAATTGAGTTTGTCGTGGTATGACATTATATTACATCAATATCATATTGTATCTATGGGGGAGGGACCAATAACTTAAAGGCGAACCGACAAAGGGACGGAACACCACGAGTTTAGACGGTCTGAATAGCGAGAAAGAATGCAACGAGGTCAGGTAAATTATGGGCAATGGCAAAGCTCAAAGTTATTTAAAGAGGCATGTACAAAAAATATAATTTTATTCACATAAAAATGAGAGAATTGATGGGCAAAATTACATCAGAGAATTACTGGGCAAAATTACATCAGATAATTAATGGGCAAAATTACATTCGGTAAACGAGGGGGGGAATTGTAGTTATGAATCAGACTATAAAGTTAAAATTTAAGGTGTTACAGGAGGAGACTATTCAAATGGGGTGGAATTAACTCAAATGGGTTACTGGAGGGAGAGAGGGGTTGGCTTACGGATATCTTCTGCACGTGAGGCCAGCTTGCTTGGAGCTTTTGAGCGGGAACTTAAAGTGATGACGGTTCTCCAAAAAGGAGGGGGGGCGGTAACGTCCGGTCCAGAGGAGAGTATTTCGGCCACCCGAAAACGAGGGGCGAACGAGCAGGGCTTCGACAGGAGTTGATGAGTGAAGTCGAAAAAATCGCTCGGTAGTGATAGTTAAATGGAATTACCTCACTGGCTGGGGCTAATTCCAATACACAAATAGTTCAGCCGTCACTTTGCTTTGTTGTTAGCACTTGACTTGGAACTAGGATAATCTTCTTGAGTCCGGGCGAAACTTCTCAACTCTGTGTCTGCCTCAAGGGAAACGAGCACTATATATGTCTGAGGCTCTTCCTGCGGGGGGAGGGGGGTTATTGGGAAACAGATCTACTCTCGAATGGTCTCGAATCTTTTTGCTGAGGGAATTCTAACCCGTGTAAAGGTCGACGGTGGTGGACGCGGTTCGAGGCTACCGCTTTTGGAAGTGGGAGGAAGTGGTTAGTCTTACCAATTTAAACCTAACAGAACTTTCTACAGCGCATGGAAGTTCCGTGCTGGACAAGAAATTCCCCTTGGGATTCCCCCACAGAGTTGTTCTTAGAAGTGAAACAAAAGAAAGATTTTCCCCAGTTGACGGATATTATTTGGATTCCAGATCTTGCTCTCGCTGTTGACATTGCATTTTATTTATAAAATTTCGAATTAAAATGAAAAGGAAATGGCAAATTTGTGCATAGAATGTGCTTTAAAATTAATGAATTTATAACTAAATTATTGGGGGGTTTACTGAAAAAATGAAGCCTAAGCAACTGATTAATTTTAAAAGTTTGCAACCGGTTGAAGTTTTCGCTGATAAATTAGAAAAATATTGTTTGGGGGGTTTTACATATCGAGTTATTATAAAGTTTAATTACTTTCATTGATAGTAACTTCGCCTTGCCAATTAATAGTTTCAACTTTGGGGGTTGGGAGTAAAGTTGCCCTTTGATCTTCAACTTGAACTAATTGAACTTACACGCGATTTTCCTCATTCAAAATATTTCAAAACTGTTCCTATTAATGAATTCTACAAGCGTCTCTGAATGGTGAGAATAATTAGGGTAACACTTTGATTCAACCTTTAAATGAACATATATTTTCTATCATTTAGCATAATAAATCTAAGTTAAGAAGTACCATAACTGATGGAAACTTTAAAGCAATGCTTAAAGTTGCAACTTAAGACAAAGAGCCTGACTACAAGTTACCTACAGCCACTCAAAAGCAACAATGATCTCACGTAGAGAACAGCATAATAGTTATCGATGAACCGCGGCATACACTTTGGTAATTAAAAAGTAATGATATAATTCCTGTTTATAATAATAAAGTGTTTTCATTGCTGTTTTTTTTAATTGCAGGCAAATATTAAGTATATGGCCATGGATACTTTAATAAAGTTTAAAGTGGCCCTTTGAGTCATAAAGTTTGCGCACCCGTCGTCCATAGTCTTGTTTTCCATGAGCCATCAGTAACTCCATAGGTGTAAAAGGTCCTTAAATTGAAGTTGATGAATTTTGTGCGTTAATATTTTAGGTTGTGTGGTAATGGTGACTCTTTTGAACCACTAAAATTTCAGGTATTAACGGGTTTGAGGTGATTTTCTTCCACTGTAAGCATAGAGTGTCAAAACATTCTCCGTGAGTGTAATTTTTTTCTTTTTGCATATTATGAGCCAAACCTTTTGCTCAAGCTTTGTTCTACCTCTCTTCTCCTCTTTTTATACTTGAAGAATGACCTATATTTGCTACTGATCTTCTTTAACCCATTTCATTTTATCCATTTTTATTCGTTCGTCCTCTCATTCTCAGAACCAAAATGACCTCGTTATACAGGAAACTATTTCAATTTTGCCCAGTATTTACGGAATTTCAAAATTATGAAACAGCAAAAGTCAAAAGATCCACTCAATGCTAATTTAAGAATTAAAGGAAAGGCTGGAAAGCAGAGTCGAGGTATTGGTAAAAGGAAGAGAGAATAAAGAATTAGGTTCACCGTTACTATAGGAACGAGTACCCTCCTTCACACTGCATCTGTAATACCTGGAGGATGCTCTTCATCCACGATAATCAATTGACGATATCTAATAGAACCATTTAATAGCCCTAAAAATAACTGTATCGATTTAGAACTTTAACCTCACTTTTTCCCATCCCGTAGGGCTTTTTCCGTAGCTGCACACGGGATCGTTTTCCCCATCCCGTAGGGCTTTTTCCGTAGCTCTGCAGGGGATCGTTTTCCCCATCCCGTGGGGCTTTTTCCGTAGCTCTACAGGGAATCGTTTTCCCCATCTCGTAGGGCTTTTTCCGTAGCTCCACACGGGATCGTTTTTCCAATCCCGTGGAGCTTTTTCCGTAGCTCTACACGGGATCGTTTTCCCTATCCCGTGGGGCTTTTTTCCGTAGCTCTCACGGGATCGTTTTCCCCATCCCGTGGGGCTTTTTCCGTAGCTCCACACGGGATCGTTTTCCCCATCTCGTAGGGCTTTATCCTTAGCTCTACACGGGATCGTTTTCCCCATCCCGTGGGGCTTTTTCCGTAGGTCTACACGGGATCGTTTTCCCCATCTCGTAGATCTTTTTCCGTAGCTCCACACGGGATCGTTTTCCCCATCTTGTAGGGCTTTTTCCGTAGCTCAACACGGGATCGTTTTTCCCATCCCGTGGGGCTTTTTCCGTAGCTCCACATGGGAGCGTTTTCCCCATCCCGTGGGGCTTTTTCCGTAGCTCTACACGGGATCGTTTTCCCCATCTCGTAGGGCTTTTTCCGTAGCTCCACACGGGATTGTTTTCCCCATCCTGTGGGGCTTTTTCCGTAGCTGCACACGGGATCGTTTTCCCCATCCCGTGGGGCTTTTTCCGTAGCTCCACACGGGATCGTTTTCCCCATCTCGTAGGGCTTTATCCTTAGATCCACACGGGATCGTTTTCCCCATCCCGTGGGGCTTTTTCAGTAGGTCTACACGGGATCGTTTTCCCCATCTCGTAGATCTTTTTCCGTAGCTCCACACGGGATCGTTTTCCCCATCTTGTAGGGCTTTTTCCGTAGCTCCACACGGGATCGTTTTCCCCATCCCTTGGGGATTTTTCCGTCGCTCTACACGGGATCGTTTTCCCCATCTCGTAGGGCTTTTTCCGTAGCTCCACAAGGGATCGTTTTTCCCATCTCGTAGGGCTTTTTCCGTAGCTCCACACGGGATCGTTTTCCCCATCTGTTGTGGGGCTTTTTCCGTAGCTCCACACGGGATCGTTTTTCCCATTAGGTGGGGCTTTTTCCGTAGCTCTACACGGGATCGTTTTCCCCATCTCGTAGGGCTTTTTCCGTAGCTCCACACGGGATCGTTTTCCCCATCCCGTGGGGCTTTTTCCGTAGCTCTACAGGGAATCGTTTTCCTCATCTCGTAGGGCTTTTTCCGTAGCTCCACACGGGATCGTTTTCATCATCCCGTGGGGCTTTTTCCGTAGCCTTACACGGGATCGTTTTCCCCATCTCGTAGGGCTTTTTCCGTAGCTGTACACGGGATCACTTTCCCCATTAGGTGGGGCTTTTTGCGAAGCTCTACACGGGATCTTTTTCTACATCCTGTGGGGATTTTTCCGTAGCTTTTCACGGTATCGTTTTCATCATCCCGTGGGGCTTTTTCCGTAGCCTTACACGGGATCGTTTTCCCCATCTCGTAGGGCTTTTTCGGTAGCTGACACGGGATCGTTTTCCCCATCCCGTGGGGTATTTCCGTAGCTGTATATTGGATTGTTTTCTACATCCCGTGGGGCCATGCTATATCTTACATTAAAAAGGTAGGGTGTTTTTTGGAACCGGCCTCAAAGTGAATTAGGCGTTCGAGGATATCGCGACGTTTGAGGCTCTTAGTGTGAGTACAGCCAGTAGGGTAGGTCTGTTTAGATTAGGTTAAGTTATGATAGATTAGATTTTGTAGCAAGGAACTGGTGCAAACTTCTCGCCGAATGTTTTTCCAATGATTTATGGCTTCTGTTGGCATTTTAATCTCTTTTACACAAGAAAGAATAGCTGTCAACCTTTTGCACCATGCGGGAAAAAAAGATTGTCGAAAAAGATAATTTTGACTTTTCTAACCAAGTGTCTTTTTGCAATCCAACAATGAAATTGCATTCACGCTTATTACAGCGCCAACGGGAACGCGAAGATGCTAATGAAAGTTTCATAATATCTCCATTTTTGCAGAGTCGCTTTCCTAACCTAACCTTACCTATCTTAACTTAACCTAACCTAATCTTAGCCTACCTTAAACCTCGCGATAGCCTCAAACGCCTCATTCGCTGCAGGACCCATTCTAAAAAAGACCTGAAAGGTAAACTGCAAGTACTTGTGATGGTATGCGTTCATGAGTAGCTACTTTCACACTTCAACGGCGTCCCCTGGGGGACCCTTCTCACCCACGCCAAGTGTTAGATTGGTCTATTAGATAGTCATTTACTTGGTGTGTGTGAGGATTGTCCCCCAGGCAGGGCCGTTGCAGTATGAAGTTTACCTTACTATTCATTCCTCTTATTTCTATAGGGTAATATTTTGAAGTAATATTCCTCTTATTTCTATAGGGTAATATTTTGAAGTAATATTCCTCTTATTTCTATAGGGTAATATTTTGAAGTAACATTTATCGATTCTATCCTTCAATTTACTGTAGCGCTTTCAACTACAGTCTTTGTCAAGTTATTCCAAATTTGTGTTATTCTATAATAAAATAAATTTCGTTCTATCTAAGTGTTAAAGTTGACAAGGACCCGTTCAGTGTCTATAGTCCCCCACCCTAATCCAGCTCATTAATTTACTTCCCCTGTCTATTTAAAGGTCTTTGTTCCATTCCTGACTCTTTGTTCCATTTTGGCCACAGGTACCTAGCCATTATGCACCCGTGGCGGCGACGGCTTGGCAGGAAGGCCACCCTCTTCATCGTGGTCTGTATCTGGGCTGTGTCCTCGGGAGTAGCTGCTCCCAACTTCATCGTCTACACCACAGAGGTCTTGTTTGAGTGCAACTCCTTCAGGGTCATCTGCTACAGCCGGTGGCCCGATGGTGACCAGGCCGACAGCCGACTCGAGTACTTGTAAGCAACATTTCCTTTGGTTTGCATTGTAATATCCACCACAACAACGAGGGCAGTAGTGCCATAAAGTTGTTTAAAAGAGGTTTAAAAAAATCCTCAAGTTAGGGAGATCGAAATTGTGTAGAAGGTATTAGCACATTTATTATTACTTATGTAGTTAAAACTGAGAGTCAAAAACCAACAAGGATATATCGACCAGAAAGTCGTCAACGTAGAGGAAGCGAAAGTGTGGGGAATATATAGAGGAGCATGTTCATCTTCGGATGTTGGGGCCCGGAGGGCATTTATTAATATGTGAGCTGATCATGGTTGTCCACGCTACACATAACACCTATTTGAAGGTATATTTACACAATAGACTCACATGGGGTAATAAGATATGGCCCTTAACTTTCTTTAACTTCCCATCTCTTAGTAACGATTGGGGGATTGTCATTCCTTACAAGTGCAATACGTTATGGTGTACAAAAGGATACAATCTAAGTTTACTCCACCCGAGATAGTTTATACTTGAGTTCATTTTTCATACACCTTTACTTTCCCCAACCTTACTAATTTCCTTAATGCTCTCTGACGAGCAATGTCTCGTAGGTTTCTTCTAACATTTTTTTTTAATAAATAAAACCTCTGCAGTTGCTTGATACTGCACCCTGATTAAGACTCCCGTTCCAGCACCAAGACATTTAAACTGCCACAAAACTGTTGACATCCTTAAAATCTGTTCTGTATGCGTTAATATTGGGGTGACATATAGGTACGAAGTTTTTCTATTCATTAAATCACCGTTTTCACACATTGTCACAGGTCTCTTTTCAATGAGTGCAAATTCCTTCGCTTGGTACAACCATCCTGTCAACAATTACATTCCATAACATCCTCTAAAATGCCACTGTTTCTAATTTGTTCAGAGGAGATTTGTAATACAACTCCTGCCCTTTTGTGTTTGCATCTAACTTTTACATTAACATGTCAGTTAATCCATCCCACACAGAAAGATAACTATTAGAACCGAGTATTAGACTAAATCCCTTTTTATGAGCTCGAATGCTTTGTAACTAGTAGCTAGTTAGCTAGTTGAAAAATCCCTTAAATTTAAGACAACTAGGTAATGGATTCGCCACTCCCCCCTTTCCTACGGGAAAAGATTGCACTTCGCTACTAAGATTAAAATTTAAAATCTAAAAAAAAGCAGCCATGGTTAAATTTTTATCAATTTTCTGAACTTCGCCAATAATTTTAAAAAGGAACTCTAAACTACATTTCTCCCTTTCAAAATATCACGTTGTTAAAATATAGAGTTATAGAAGATATATAAAAGTAAATTTTCTGAACTTCACCATTTGTAATTCTCCGGGTTTTAAAAATTTGACAAAATTTCGATACTTATATTTATTTCTGAACTTCATCATTTTGATTTTTGATATTATAAAAGAATTATTAGAAATAACTTTGATAAAAAAACATAAGTCATAACCAAACTAAGATTAAATTATTATTCAAATACTCAAAATAAGGCCCTTCTTAAATTATAGAGTTAGTGATGATGATGATAAATATAAAATTGCTCTGTAATTTTAAAGTTTGTTTTAGGTTTAGTGTGTGTATTTTCAAAAGTTAGTTAGGAGAATTGATGTGTAATTTAAAACTTGGTTTAAATGTAGCTGGGTATTCTTTTAAACTGGTTATTTACTATTGTTGAGCGTTTTGAAAGTTATTCTGGGTGTTTTTAGAAATAATTTTTACAAATCGTTTTAAGATCTTGTTTAGTATTCTTAAAACTAGTATAAAAGGTTGCTCGGTAGTTTTGAAAGTTTTTATAAAGTAATACTATGCGGGTTTTTTTTTATTCCATTCGTAGTTTCAAAATGTTCCTATTTTTTTTAAATATTCGTTTTAGAGCGTTTTCGCATGCTTAAAAGTCGTTTAGCATATTGCTGGTTACTTTTAAAAGTTGTTTTATAGTTTGGATTAAAATGAAATTGTTTTAGAGTTTTCCTGTGTATATTTAAAACTCTTCTGAAATGGTGTGTATACCGGGTGTATACCAGGTGTTGAATTAAGGTCTGAAGACGATAAAAACTAGGAAGAGATTGTTAGTGCTGTGAGAGTTCTTAAAAATGGGAAGGCAACTGGAATAAATGACATAGTCACTGAGGTGGTCAAGATTAGTGGTAATTAAGTTATGAAAATAGTTTGTCAGCTATGCTGTAAAGCATTTGCAAGTAGAAGAGAGCCTAAGGACTGGAGCAATGATGTTATAGTATTGTTGTATTAAGGTAAAAGGGGTGAAAGATGAGTACAAGGGCTAGAGGGACTTAAGATTGTTGAGTGTTGTAGGCAAGGTCTATAACTAAATTCTGATTTGGCGTATAGGAAGGATAACTGAGGGTTTAATAGAGGATAAACTTACAGGGTTTGTAGTGGGCATGGGTATGTATGGATCAAGTATTTTCACTTAGACAGCTCGCTGAAAATACGACGGGTGAGTTGTCAAGTGGATGCCGAGTTTATGGACCAGAAAAAGCTTATGATCTTGTAGATAGGCAAATATTATGGCAGCTACTACGAATGTATGGGGTGAATTTGGGTGAATGGTAAAATGTTGGATATTACGTAAGAATTTATGCTTAAAGTAAGGCGTGGGTTCGGATAACGTTATCCAAAGTCAGCGGTTCGACTTAGGATGAGTGGAGTAACAGCTCAAGTGTGTGCTATATGGAAATGTCTGTTGAATATCTTATTGCATTGATTCCCGAGATAAGTAGTGATGGGAGCAAAAAAAAAGAGGTGAGAAATTAATGAAATAGAGTGAGAGATAAGTTCTATATATGATGGTATATGTCGATGACGGAGTGTTAGTGGCGGACAGTGGTCTTGATGTTGTTTGAAGTGTTTGTCAGGGTATGTGTAATAAACTGGCTAAAAGTAAATGCTGGAAAGAGGAAAGTAATTGGATTTGGTAGTGAAAATTGGGTTGAGTGTATTAATTATTATAGTCTGTGCTGTCATCCTTGAACAAGTGAGATGTTTTAAATATCTAGGATGCATTGTAAATGGTAGTGGTACAGATGAAGCAGATTACCATCACAAGACCTTAAATGGTAGGGAATGTTGGGGTCCATGTGTAGCATGCGCCAGGAAACTGCATGAGAGTATGCTGCCGCCAACGTTGGTGTATGGGAGTGTGACTATGGTATGGAAGAAGGATAGATAGATCATGAGAGCAGTACAAACGAACAATTTAAAAATATTTTAATAAAAGTAAATCGTTCTTTTATTTTGTTTTGGCAGTGTATTATTTTTCTCCACGCCGAAATTCCTAGCAATGTCTAGACCAGGGATGGGCAACCTTTTTACGTGGGTGTACCAAAATTGGCCAAATCTTTGCTACAAAATTTTCTCACGTGCCAATACTTGACTAAAACACAATGAAAGGATATAAGATTAAAGATGTTCTTTTTATTCATTCCAAACACCTTATGATGCATAAGAATTACAAGGAAAAGATAGTCATTTTACCTAAAAATATACATATTATATTAAACAGAATTGAATCTTTATCATTTCAAGCAGAAAACAACAAATCCAAACTAGAGAAAGAAAAATTGTGGACCTTTTCATTTATTTACCATCAATGAGACTTCTGCTGCTGCCTCACTGATAACATAATTTATAACAGGTTGTACACAATGCGGTTGTTATATAAAATAAATTAGAGATACATTTATTTAGTTTTCTTAAGTTAAGCATTTGGTTTCGCGTGCCACGTTTGGCACGCGTGCCAAAGGTTGCCCAGGTCTGGTCTAGACCTCTATTGCTTTAGAGCTTTTTTTGTGCTAGTAATGCGTAGATCTTTTTAAGACTATTAATACCTAGACCTTTTTTGTGAGAGTAATGCCTAGACCATTTTAAAGGATAGTAATACCTAGACCTTCTTGTGCTAGTAATGCCAATGCCTTTTTAAGGCTATTAATGGCTTGACAGTTTTGAACTAGTAATGCCTGTCTTTTGAGGCTATCAATGACTAGATATTTTGCGTTATTAATGTCTAAACCTTTTTAAGTTTGTAATGCCTAAATCTTTTTTTAAAACCTAATAATGCCTCGGCCTTTTTTATCTAAAAATAGTTCGATTTTCTTAAACTGGTATGCACTAGTTTGCGCTAGTAATGCCTAGGCTTTTGTGCTATTAATGCCTAGACCTTTTCGCATTAGCAAGGCCAAGGCCTTTTTAAGCTAGTAATGCCAAGAACCTTTTTTGCGTTACTAATGGCGTTACTTGGCCTTTCTAAAGATATTAATGCCCAGGGCTTTTTAAGCTAGAAAGGCGAATATCTTTTAAACGGGTAATTCCTCAGCCTACTTATAGCTAGTAATATTCGATTTAAAAAAGAATTGGTTATGCCTAGTCCTTTTTTTAAACTATCAATGTCTATACCTATTTCGCGCTAGTAATTCCTCAACCTTTTTAAAGCTATTAATGCCTAGAGCATTTTAAGCTAGAAATGCTGATGTTTTTGTAGCTGGAAATGCCTCAGCATGAAGCTCTTGAACCCAACCTTCCTTCACTGGTTAGCAGTGCCAACACTTGGCGCGTTTGACCAAAGAAAAAATGATTGTGTTAGGTTGGGAACTTGGTCTTCATTCTCTATATTCACTGTATCATTTGAGTGTTATTCATTTATGTCTTTACATAAATTGCAAAGTTAACTTTGGTATGAATTAGGTGGAAAGATAAGCAACTCATATATTTCATTAGTACTGAATAAATTCTTCAACAAACGAATCACCTGCTTAAGTAAACGATGAGAGAGAAAGTTCAATAATGAGTGCCAACACTACTTAGTGCATTGCTCATAATTATTACCAACACTACTTAGTGCATTGCTCATAATTATTGCCAACACTACTTAGTGCATTGCTCATAATTAGTGACACCGCTACTTGGCGCAGTGCTCATGATGAGTGCCACAACTTCTGAGATATCTTGTCAGTAATGAGTGCCATCACTACAGAGATATCTTGCTAATAAGGAGGCCAACACTCCTTAGGTTTTCGAAATAATGATTGTCGCTACTATTTTGTTGAGTGCTCATAATTAGTGACACCGCTACTTGGTGCAGTGCTCATAATGAGTGCCACAACTACTGAGATATCTTGTCAATAATGAGTGCCACCACTACAGAGATAACTTGCTAATAATGAGGCCACCACTCCTAAGGTTATTGAAATAATGATTGTCACTACTATTTAGTGGAGTGCTCATAATTTTTGCCAGCGCTACTTGGTGCAGTGCTCATAATGAGTGCTACTGCTACAGAGCATTGTCAATAATGATTGAAATGTTGAATAAATTAATTTTTTGACCACTGAAGATAATTCGTTGTTACGTATTTTTTAATGTTGCTGAGTATTCTATAAATATTTTACAATATTTTGTGGGTATTTTTAAGTCTTTTTGAAAAAATCCTAGGTATCTTTTTTAGGTCTGGTCAGAAATAAATGTACTTACTGATGATGCTTCGGAGAAATCGAGTCCTCCCCCTCCCCTCCCGCGCGGAAACACTTTTGTGAGACGAAGTGGATTCAAAAGAGTTACACCCTCTCATGTCTAGCAACAAGTAGTCTCATCTTCAGACTACTTGAGGTGTGTGCCCACTACCCTTCCTCTATAATTCACTATTTTGCTTATCTCTTTTTAAAAAGTCCCAACGGAGATTCCGTCATTTGTCATCGCTTTATTTCTTGGCCACATATATAGAGGGAGTGAACAAAATAATTGGAACACGTCTTAAATTCAATGAATATTTGTTTAGTGGGGAGTTGGTCCTCCTTTTGATTTCTGAACAGCGTCGTTGTGTCTTGGAATTGATTCATACAGCTTCCTGGTTTCATTGAGTGGAATCTTGAGCCATTCTTCTTGCAATACTTGCTCCAGCTGTTTCAGACACGACGGTGGAGGGTAACGATTTCTAACTTGTCGTTCCAAGACGCACCACAAATTCTCAATGATATTAAGATCTGGAGATTGTGGGAGCTACTCCATGTGTTGTAGCTCACTCCTATTCTCTTTATGCCAATTCATAAACACATGGTCGGTGTGTATTGGGGCATTGGCATCTTGAAAAAAACACTCACCATTAGGGAATAATGTCAGGACCATGGGGTGTACTTGATCTTCCAAAATATTCAGGTATTCGTTGCTGTTGATGCTACCATGCAGGGAAACGATTGAACTAAGAGAATTCCAAGATATGGCTGCCCAAACCATCACTGACTCTCCTCCATACTTCACTGTAGGAAGAAGGCAGTCAGGATTAAAATCTTCCCCGGGCTGCTTCCACACATAAGCTCGCCCTGCAGTGTGGAAAAGAGAAAAACTGGACTCGTCGGAGAATATTACTTGTTTCCATTGGTCTGTCGACCAGCCCTTGCGATCTCTACAACAGTTCAGCCTTTTCTGAATGTTTTGATGAGAAAGCAGAGGTTTCTTGATTGCGGCTCTTCCATGATATCCAGCTTTATTGAGCTCACGGCGAACAGCTTTCGTCGAAATTGGGCTAGTGAGATGTTGATTCATCTCTGCAGTCACTTTAGGGCCTGTTGTCCGGTGATTTTTCATCACAGTGCGTTTCACCACTCGTCGGTCTCTTTCAGAAAGCTTCGAAGCCCTGCCGGAATTTCTCCTCCTTCTGGAAGTTTTGCCTTGCTTCTTGAATTCTTCCATGGTCCATGATATGGTAGCTCTCGAAAAACCAAGGAGTTTAGCTGTTCTGGTAAATGAATTTCCTGCAATTCGAGCTCCAACAATTTGCCCTAGTTTGAACTCAGTCAGGTCACGCATCTTAGCATCTATACCACGATCTGATAAAGAAATACAAATAATCATTCAAGTTGATAAATAAAACTATGCATCTACAAAAAAACAAAACACTCACAATGAAATTTGGATGGATATTCCTAATATAATGACTCATTGAATTATTGGTGTTAAATTTCTACTGTTCCAATTATTTTGTCCAACCCCTGAACATACATTC
This sequence comes from Ceratothoa steindachneri, assembly GCA_963969495.1. NCBI lineage: Eukaryota > Metazoa > Arthropoda > Malacostraca > Isopoda > Cymothoidae > Ceratothoa > Ceratothoa steindachneri. The sequence goes on from OZ018327.1 coordinate 121,834,436, forward strand.
TAAGTTTTCCGTACTTTTGCCACTGAATATTAATGCCCTCGTTGGTTAAACTAGATATTCTTAATTATTGACTCTCCTACTATGCGGTTTGCCCTACAGTGTGAGGAACCATGCGGCAGCTGATAAATACTCTAGGACTGCGTGCCCTCCCTGCCCCAACGCGCGCAGAAGCAATTTTATTTATGGAGCATGTTCGGGAGAGTTGCGGGTCCTTTTAGGCCTCAAGTTGACATATTTACCCTCCGCACTTTTTCACTCCCCAACTTCACCACTTTCGAACTTCTTTCGCAAACATTCAGTCAAGTATTCTCTCGTTGATTTCCGTTTTATTTTGAAAATATAAAAACATCCAAATTATCATCTTCGTAGGTCCCCTCAAAGGGGAATCCATGTATACTGTTACACCTGGACACTGAAGGAACGATACGCTCTTCCGGCCCCAGTGCCTCCGATAGTCTTAAACTAGGTTGAAACTACCTGGGCTTTATTCCTTCTAGACACCTCGATTTTTATTCCTTTTCAGCACGTTCTTTACAGACCCTTCTCACCTATTTTCTTGGCCGGCGATTAATTCTGCAGGCTAGTCGCTGACCAGCTTTCGCTCACTCTTCTGTAGTCGAAGCTGGGACAGCTGGAAATTTACCCCTCCCTCCTTTCTCATGTGGAAGAAAAACATGCCCGCATCATGCCCACTCCTTCTCCTCCTTTCCCTGTCCCTTTTCCTTTTACCTATATTTTTTTACGTTCAAGTCCCACTGATGCCCTACGAGGGGAAATTTAGTCACCCGGTGGGAGAGTTGCCCCTAGTGGTGCCAACTCGTTCGATGGGCATCTTATGCGCCCACTTTAGGGGGGGGGGCGTTTAGCTTATTGAACCCCTCACACCCGGCTGAAAGTTCCCAGACCGAGCCCACTACTATAGATCAGAACTCCATACAACTATGGTTAACATGGCTCTGGAAAGGGGTTTCAATGGTGCTTCTTCTCTTGGTGCTATCCCCAGACGGCTCAATCTCTAGCTCGGAGGTGTCCCCTGTGTGCTATCCCAGAGATTCTTCATAAAAAAGAAAAAGTCGGTGACGGTACCTTCGTTCCCGAAGGAAGACGGATCCAGGTTGGAATGAAATGAATAGTGCCGAAAATAAATGCTGCAAAGCCCAAACGGACGAGTCCGCAGCCAAATTCAAGGAAGGGTAATTTGCCTAAGTGTTCTCAATAAAAATATAGACATCTGGAAAATATACAAAAATATAGCTATGAAATTAAAATCAATAGAATGGAAGTACAGGAATTGAAAAACCATCAAAGGGTGTAAAAGGATATAAAAAATAAACTATTGAGAACTCGACAAAGGATAAAAACATAGACTATAGATGGATCAACAATAGATGCAAGAACATAGAATATAAAATCATGAAACAATATATTAAATTTTGGCTAAAAGATTTGATTCTTCTAAAAATTTAAAAATTCTATTCACACTGCAAGAAAGATGAGTCTCAGACAAGATGCCTCGCAGAACCTGTTGTGGGGCCATCTGCCCAGTAATGAAACGGAAGACCCTCCTCCCAAGATTTCTCAAAAGGGGACACTCGGCAAAGATGAGAAGAATGGACAGCTGCACCCCGCACAGGATGCACAAAGGTGGGGGCTGCCTATTTATCAAGTGCCCATGAGTGAGGCGGCAATGGCTTATCCTCAGTGGGCCCAAAATAACCTCCAGTCTACGTAGTCTCATGGTATGTGGCCATGGGACGACTGAAGGTTTTATGGAATGGAGCCTGGTGGGAGAAAGCTCACCCCACAACTTCCGCCATAAGCCGACTACATATTCGGTGATAAGGAGATAGACAACACGAAGTGGGACTGGGGCTGATGGGGGTGTACCCAATGATGCCGACTCCTTGGCCGCAGCATCCGCCCTTTCATTACCTGGAATGCCCACGTGACTGGGCACCCAGCAAAAAGGAATCTTATGAATAGGAGAAAGATAAAAAAACCACCGCTGGATCTTGGAACCAACGGATGGCTAGAACCAAAAGCACTCAGTGCCTCCAGAGAACTAAGGGAGTCAGAGAAAATCGTATAGGCAACCAGATGACATAGGAGCAATAACAAAGAGCGCAGCAAGAATGCTAACAAGTTGTACTGTGAAAACAGATGCTGCACTTGGTAGGCGAACCAATGCTGTCTGAGATGGGAAGACAACAGCAGCTCCAACTTCGTCCGATGACTTGGACCCGTCGGTGAACACAAAGGTGCTACGCTGATGGTGGGAGGAGTGTTGATCATACATAGTTCTCAAGTCTACAGGAAAGAACTGATCCTTGGGACTACCAGTAAGCCCCTTGCATAACACTACAGGTGGTATGAGCCATGGGGGAATCTTTGGTATTGAAAACGGAATAACAGAAAACTCCCTTAAACGTCCTGTGTGCTCGATCATGCGCAGAGCAAAGGGGCGAGCCAGGGATGGAAATCTACCATATGAGGCCACTGTTCGCAAATTGAACGTGCACTCATATAATAGCGCCCATGGTAATTTCTCGAGTCTAAAAATATATTTGAGGTTAGACTTGAGACTGTGAAAAGGATGAGGAAGAGCCCCGTTCTCTGCATAGAGACCACATAGGGAAGGACTTGAAGGATCCAGAAGCCAGGCGCACACCCTGGTTACGCACAGTAGTTAATTTTTCAAGGATGGATGGTGAGGCAAAGGAGTACGCCTGTGACCCATAGTCCAGCTTTGACTGGACCAATGCTGAATACAGAAGCCACAGGGTGCGTCGATCACTTCCCCAAGAAGTGTGTGACAGTAATTTTATTATGTCCATTCTCTTCAGACAAGACCTTTTAAAAGCGTCCAAATGAGGCCTTCAAGAAAGCCTCGAATCAAAGATCACCCCATGAAATCTTAAATGGGGCTCAAAGGTGACAGGCACACCATAGAGGGACAAATCGAGGGGGTTCCATGTCACTGATCTATGATTGTAAAAGTGGACAGCTTTGGTATTTACTGCGGAAAAGCGAAAGCCCTTGGAAGAACCATTATCAGCTACGGTATTTATCACCCGCTGTAGCTTACGGATTACAAATGGAAGTTTAGGCGATGAACAAATAAACGCTAAGGCATCCACATATAGAGTTGAGGAAATCGCAGCTGCGAGATTTGGGATAATGCTATTGATGGCCACAGAGAAGCAAATGACACTGAGGACACTTCCCTGTGTTACACCCTAAACTTGCTCCACGAGCTCTGATACGGCATTTCCAACTTTTACACGTAGTGTGCGCCACATGAGGAATTGCTCGACAAACCTGGGGAAAAAACCTCGCAGCCCCTAATCATAAAGTTGCTTAAGGATACCACGCCTACAAGTGGTATCATATGCTTTCTCACTATCAAAGAAAACACCAACAGAATGCTGCCTCTTTAAAAAAGCATCTCTTATATAAGACCATTCTAACAAGCAGGTCGATGGTACTCTGTTTTTTTCCTGAACCCTGATTGAGAGGGAGATATAAGATGGTTTGTCTCCAAAAACCAGACGACTCTTGTATTTATCATCCTCTCAAACAATTTGCATGGCAACTAGTAAGGGCAATGGGGCGGTAATGGCTAATGGATGGGTTCCGTCCCATCCTTTCCTGGTTTTCGGAAAGGTAAAACCACAGCCTCCCCGCACATAGAAGGGAAGCAGACCCTAATCCAGATGAAGTTATAGATGTCCAGCGAACGTGAAAAGAAGGATGGATGCATATACCTAATCATGTCATAAGAAATGCCATCCGATCTGGGTGCAGTGGATCCACAGTGCTTCAGTGCATTATGGAGCTCATGGATAGAAAATAGCCGGTTATAAGGCTCATTATCTATGTTAGGCTCCATAAAGTTGATAGGATGCTGCTCCTGTTCGAGCCTAAAGCGCTGAAGTTGGATGTAATAGTTGTCTGGGTTTGAAATATAGGCCGGGAATATGGGACAAGTCTCCCAACAGTTCTCCGTTCTGAACAATGTTGGGAGCTTTAAAGCCATTAGATTTCCCTAATAGCTTTTTGACCCTCTTCCAGATTTTGTCTACAGGGGTCTGCTAACATATTGATGCGATGTAACAATCCAACGAGGTCTTTCGAGCTCGTCAAAGGGTGCGTCGCCGTGCTGCCCTTGATCCGTTACGAGCAAGTTTCTTTACCATCGTAGGGCACCGATGGTAACGTCGGCGGCAAGTCTGTTTACATTCAGTAACAACTCCCGAGCATTCAGAAGACCACCAGGTCAATTGTGGTCCACGAGCAGTTGAGCTGGAAAGCGGGATGAAGGAATTAACTGCATGGTTGACGTGGGCTAGAAGATCATCAATAGCCACTTCAATATCTTCATGAGGGAAGGACCCATCATGGCTCAAGAGGTGCCTGAATTTAGGCCAGTTTGCTTTTTTTTTGTATTCCATCTTTTGCTAGTTGATGGAGGAGGACTACTTGTACATGGTGTTATTACAATGGGAAAGTGATAACTGCCTTGCAAATCAGGATTGACTCCCCAGTCAAAATAAGCTCTATAGCTTGGTGAACAAAGAGACAAGTCCACACATGTAAAGTTGTTCGTCTGGATGTGAAGTGATGTGTGGCTACCATCGCTAAGAAAGCAGACATCATTAGTGCCCAGAAATCTCTAGGGTTGTTATCATGGTCCCCCCCAAAGGGTGTGTCGAGCTTAAAGTCGCCAATCAATAAAAAGGGAGGAGGGAGTTGAGAAATTAAATTAGCTAACTTTGTAGCTAAATGTTACGAAGATACGCGAAGGAATATACGCGAACAGACCGAATAATGGCGACTGGAAAACAGGCGGACAGCAACCTCCTGCAGGTCTGTGTTAAGAGAGAGCTAGTTGTGGGGAACCCTGTTGTTAACAAAAACAGCAGAACCATGAATTGGTTCTCCGGGGTTCTTATAATATCCCACAAAACCTGAAATGTTGGGTACTCTGCAAGTACCCAAGCAAGTCTCCTGTAAAGCAATGCAATCGATCCAGGTTGGATCTCCTGAGAAGACCCTTCGGGAGAACCCTCTATAGCCTTTTATGACTCTTTTGATAACATATTGTTTACTTCCCTGGGAGACGGTGTTTTGGTTGACTCTGCATTCTTTTTTGGTACTGGTTCACCGGCCTACCTAGTGCCATCAGGTTGAGAATAATAATAGTCTTCACACTATTGTAGCCTCATTTTCACTCAAGGAACTGTTGTCTGTTCTAACACGTCCTAAACAGGATTCCTGCCCCCATAAGAAGAGTGCCAAAATGGAAGCCTCCAAAGGAGACTATGATGATGGAGCCAAGGAAGGAGCCTTCCAAGAGGGAGATTTTGGAGTAGAGGAACCAACAGCTAAAACTGTTCACCCTCCTATGTGATGCTCATCCTAGATGGCCATTGTATGAAAGAAAACACGAAATTAGAAGAAAGAGTGGCTCTCCTCCTTCTGGAAGGGGGGTGGACTCCAGAGCTTATCGGGTTCTTCGTCCTTTCTGCGAGGAAATTGACAAAGACCGGTCTGTCACGCCTCGGGAGCCCCCTTTTGAGCGAAATAGAAAAAGGTGAACCCCATGCATTCAACTAGAAGTAAAAGAAAAAAGCAGAGCCTTGAGGAATTTGGGTGCCCCTCATTGAGAGGGGGTCGGATTTTTCGAGCCCGCCGACTTCAAAATACCCCAGATTACACGCTTACCTGAAGAAACAGGGAAGTCTCGCTTCTTGAAGGGAAGGCTTCGGCTACCGTGGCTATTTCCAGCACAGAGTGCTAAATTTAGTAATCATAGGATACTCTATGGCATACCTGTTTGGGATAGGCTACACTCAATTCTGAACTTCAGAGACTGGATAGTCTAAGCTTGGACGTGTTTGAATAGTCCATCAAGAGCAGGTCGGCCATATGGGATAAGAGATGAAGTAAGGAAGGGGCTAGAGACCTACCCCGATACTCTTCGACACGTTCCACTTGGACAGGGCTTCAGAATAGGTGTGTGCTGAAAGGCCGCATTAATAAAACCTTTTTACGTGAAAAGAAGGATCAACCCCGAACTTTCTTGAATTGCTATACAACCGTCCGGAATCTCTATCATTTACTTCCAAGTGTTGAATGGCGGTGGATCGCATCTGCTTCTATTAATCGTTGTGATTCGTATCTTTATAAAAAAAGGACTGACGATGCGGATGTAAATCGAAGCTTGTATAAAGGCTAAAGAGATAGGTTTTTAGTGGTATGCATAACTAGGTACGTACTACTCCTCTTAGTTGAACCATTTACGGGTTTTACGCCTGACAGTTGGGGGGGGATACAATCTTGCTCGGGAAGATATACCATAGCCGAGCTTGTACACCTGGTTAAGCAAAGCATGGCCTTTCTGCTAGTTCTGTTTAACAGTATTTGGGCAGAGGATATCTTACCGAATTTGTGGTGATTGGCTTGGCTAATCAACTTGTTTTTCATAAGCCATGGAAAGATGAAATTACATGGCAGCTGTTTTTTTACTGATTTCTCCTACATACTACTTATGTAGGTTGATGGGGAAATTGGTCAAACAGGCAAAGAAGAAGGTGTTCCGCAGTTAAGTGTCACTTTCTTTGCTAAGAGAATCAAGGGAATCCCCGATGTGTTCCCTGAATCCTCACCCCGCTGTACATAGACAACTTTTCGATATATTTTGGAGCAGTTCAGATGCATAGCTTAGAATTCCAACTTAAAGTGCCTCCGATCCTCATCTCTCGTTTTGACCTTCTTTGCCCAACATTAGGGAGTTCACCTCTACCACCGTCCACGACTCCACGCCAATCGCACTTTTCTTAAATGGGGCTCGCTTGGACGTGACAGACTCGCATCAAAACTTTGGCCTTGTTTTCGTGCGATGCCTTACCTTGGAGGCGCACATTAGCAGCTATAAGGTCCTCTGCAGCATGGGCATTCGGCATTTTGAGTGCTGACACGAATAGCTTTTTTTCTTTATACAGCTCCTTTGTTCGCTCAGAGCGAGACTCATGATGCCAGTTTAATTACTCCGCATTTATAAGTTTACAGCGGAAGATGCATTCGCAAAGCAATGCACTAAGCCTTTTTGAGTTTATGCTAAGAAACTTCTTCGAAAATTTGGTAGAATGCTTAGCGCGCTACCGGTCCTGCCCAAGACGCTAGCGTGGATGATCCCACTTTTAGCATCGGAAATATTGTTTTCGTATTTGCTGGAGTGCGTATCGTGTCAACCTGGAGCCGTAGCATTGTTTACAAATGCTTCCATTTCCGAAGGAAGAGTTGGCTTCCATGATATTTTCCTGTTTGAAGCTAGGGGTAATTATATGGCCGCTGCATCAGTGTTCACAGCGGACTAACAAAGTGCGCTAAGTGCCTATGATGCATTGGAATCTCCGAATGGATATATCTTCTTCTATTCTATATCTCTATATTTTAGCAACGTGATATTTTGAAAAGGGGTAAATTTAGTTTAGAGTTCCTTTTTTAAAATTATTATAATTGACGAAGTTCAGAAAATTTATAAAAATTTAACCATGGCTGCTTTTTTTTATTTTAAATTTTAATCTTAGTAGCAAAGCGCAAGCTCCATCCCCGTAAGGGACAGTGGCGAAGCCATTACCTGGTCTTTTAATAAAATATTTTCAAAAATAAAATGAGTAGGTAAAGGAAATTTCCATGGTACATAAAAGCATGCATTTAAAATATTTTTGAAGATTTCATATGATACAATCGTATATTCAAGAAATTATGTATACTAAATAAACTAAGAAAATAAAATATTGACACAGAAAATAAGGGAACGATCATTCACAAAATTTCTTAGCAAGCAACTGCACTAGAAACAAAGATTTTACACTGATGAAACTTAAAATATAGGGTCTTTCAACAAGGACTTTCGAGCTTTGTCAGGCGATAGTGGCCATGTTGTTAAAGCGACATCTGGCAACCTTACTGTGAACTGTTCAGTAGTACTTGGCAAGTCACGATGGAAGGTTATAGTGTTGAACAGCGTCTGCAAATCATCAAATGTTATTATCAAAATCAGTGCTCTGTTCGACAAACGTTCCGCGCATTACGTGATTTCTATCCTCACCACAGCGACGAGGCCCATTTTTGGATGAATGGATTTGTAAACAAGCAACATTGTCGGATTCGGGACGAAAACAATCCACATGAGATACACCATCACCAATTGCATCCCAACAAAGTCACTGTTTGGTGCGGATTTTCGTCTAACGGAATTTATCGGTCCGTATTTTTTCGAGAACGAAGATGGGATTGCCATAACCGTCAACGGCGAAACCTACAGATCGATGATAAGCAACTTCTTGTAGCCTCAACTGGATTACATGCCTGATATGGATACTAACGACATGTAGTTTCAACAGAACGGCGCTACGTGCCACACTGCGCCACGTGCCACGTGCCACGAACACCATCCAGCAAATTCAGCCAGATTTATGCGACAAAGTCATCGAAAATTGGGCCTCTCGAATACCTTCCACCAAGCGAAGCCGCGGCGGACATTTGAACGTCATATTCTACACTTAATACCATAAAATGTACTTTCAAATTTAAAATAAATTGAGTGCATATATCACATACAACTTGTTTTATTTACATTTAAAGATCGAGCGACCTTATGGAGAGACCCTTTACTTAATATGTGTTGAAGCCTTTGTGTTCTATTAATTCGGTGCAACGATTATCACAGGATCTCACCAGTTTCTTCCCAAATTCTGGTGGTATTTTGTTCCATTTTTTCTCAATCTTCATCCATAAATTTGCAACAGTCAAAGGCTGCTGGTCTCGAACTTTGTCGCCACTGATCTTTCAGGGGTTCTCAAATTTGGTTCAGTTCCGGGTTCTGAGCAGGCTACATCTTTAATTCAATATCTTCTTGCTTGAAATAGTATTTTACTCACTTTTCAGTATGGCCTGACAAATAAATATTGCTGGCTGGTTCAGAGATGCTTGGAGAAAAAATTGTACGAGGCTTAAGTACACATTCGTATTTCCCGTTCCAATTATTCGTACTAGTGGAACACCTCCTCAGACAAAAAAATCCCCCATACCATCATGCTGCCATCTTCACGCTTGACAGACTTTTTAGCACATTTAGGGTTAAATCTGTCACTTGCAGCACTTCTATCTAAGCGTGCCTCCTTCACGCTTGACAGACTTTTTAGCACATTTAGGGTTAAATCTGTCACTCGCAGCACTTCTATCTAAGAGTGCCTCCTTCACACTTGACAAACTTTTTAGCACATTTAGGGTTAAATCTGTCACTCGCAGCACTTCTATCTAAGAGTGCCTCCTTCACACTTGACAAACTTTTTAGCACATTTACGGTTGTCTGTTACTTACAGCACTTCTATCTAAGCGTGCCTCCTTCACGCTTGATAGACATTTTAGCGCATTTAGGATTAAGTCTGTCACTTGCAGCACTTCTATCTAAGCGTCTGTCATCAGATCAAACTAAATTCAATTTACTTTCGTCGTTGAAATTAATTCTTCATCCTTCCAAACAACATAAGTTTCAGCAGAATCGAATCTCGCCTTCTGTTTCTTCTTACTGATAATTATTGATTTGGTTGCTGGAAAACGAGTTTTTAAACCAGATTCATTGAGGCGACACGATCCTGTGAAATGACTTAATTCTTTGCCACTATTGGGTAATATTTTTCGAGAAATTCCTGCGTCAGTCTCGAAGGGATCCTTCATAGAGATTTATAGGCTTTTATTCATTGTATAACTTCTAAACGCGCGATATCACAATATTGGTACTTCCTACCTCTCTTGAACTCGCAGTAAGAGTGCTCCTCGAAGTCTTCAAGCGAACAATTCCCTGACTGAGCTCAGGAGTCGCTTTCAAGTGTGGTGTCATCTCTGCAGACTGAGGACGACAACAATGGCGGTTGTACAGTTCTTACCTACTGAGTAAAATGTTGCCAGATGATTTCAAGAAACTTCTGGAGTGTTTTTGAAAGAATCGTTCTCTTATTTTGCACGTGGCAATATTTTAGTTTGTTAGTTTATTTAGTATAATTTCTTGAATATACGATTGTATAATAGGAAATATTCATAAAATATTTTAAATGTATGTTTTTATGTTCCATGAAAGTATCATTGACCTACTAATTTTTGATATTTTATTAGAGAAAAATCGTTCTTAATTTGCTCGGTAGTGTATGCTGGGTTCCTAGACATGTAGGCTTTGTAATACTTAACCTTACTGCAAAGAGTACTCGATAGTCTGCACAGAATGATCGATCGTATTCGCATTTTCCTCCTCCAACTCTGACTGCAATGCAGGAATCAGTTCAGATCTTTGAGTTGCGTGGCAAAGAAGTTGGGGAAACGGCATAAAGGTATTTAAACCCTTGACTTTTCTCGTGGAATTCTACTTTGATGGCCTCTTTTTTGGCGAATTAGACATATTCCTAGGACGCAGCTTAATTTGATGTAGCATTCCCTGAACCTCTCTGTCAAGATTGCTTGGTTGCGCAGAAGATAGAACACATTTTGGTCGAACGTCTCAGTCTTAGAGAGCTTTGTAACCAGAGGGAGAGGTGACGCCCCCTTGTCGCGGGAAGAGAGCTTGTGTGTACCTTTGACTTTTCGAGCTATGTCGGCGGGGGTACCTCTTCTGGGTACCCCTGGTAGGGCTTCCCTTGTCGATTTGGTCGGAACCCAGGTTCCAGACTAAGTGCGTCATTCATTCCTTTTTCTACTCTATCCTTCTCCTTTTTAACTTTTATCCTATCTATCCCACTTATACAAAAACAAAAAAAAAACAAAAAAAGCCTACTCCTATCATGTCACTCTTTCCCTTTTTTCCCTCTACCTACATATAAGAACCTGGCAGCTACCTTACGCGTCAGAAGAGAGGCTTTGAAACCTCTGTAAACAACGCCAATCGACGTTCACTGGTTGCGAGAGACTAGGACTAGAGGTGTCCTAGGCGTTGGGGCACGATGAATGGGATGAGGGTAGTGCCCCGTTAACCCCTTCCCTGGCGCGTAATTATTGACCATTTCCAGTGACCGTTGACGGGGGCCTCTAGGAGCTTCGGTCCGAGGTGACGGCCCTTTGTTCTCAGGTTGGTTGCCAGGCCAATAAAAAGCCTTTGGGGCGAGTCTCTTGGTGTGGTGGGATATCCATTGAACGCTGCTCCGAGATCTTGGCCGTCGTGAAGGGAACTAGTAGGAGTTTACTATGGGGAGTGCTTCGTTGTTCACCTGGTGAGAAATCGATGGCCCCTTCGGGGACTGTCAGTGCTGCTTGGTTGGGAGCCACGGCACGCCAAAGTTTGACGACTCGGTCAGACGAACAACAACACAAGGAGCGTGCCTTCTAAAAGATCCCAAACCTCTCCGATCGATAGGCGGGAGCGACTCACGCGGGGAGAACTCACCAGCCCCCCTTTTTATCATTGATTGGTCGCAAAGTATTTAAAGAGAGAAAGTGTTCAAAATGACCGACAAGAAAGGACCAGGAGCTCTAAAATACACGTGCGCAATATGCCACATAGATAAGTGGTGCGTGGACTTTCCGGAGGGGGGTTTTTCGAAATGCCACCCGGCCAGTTCCTGCACCGACTGTATTTTAAACGGCAAAATCAAGGAGCTGAAGGAAACATGCAGGGTTTCCGAGGAAAGATCCAGGAAGTTGGAGGAAAAAATAAGCAGCCTCGAATTAGAACACGCCGGACTGATTCGCAGGCTAGAGGTCAGAATAGCAGAGCTAACGTCAAGCCCTGTACTAAACACTGCATCTGCAGTATTACCCCCAGAGCTAGTTCCGCATGCTATGGATAAACCCTCAAAGAAAAAGAAAAGGAAGGGAAAGAAACAAGAAGAAGAGAAAGTTGAAACAGAAGATAAAGTAGAAGCTGAAAAAGAGAAAGTTGAAGCAGAGGAAGAAAAGAGAAAAACAAAGGAAGATAGCGGGGGAAAGATGAATAAGAAAAAGAAGAAGAAAAATAAGATGGAGAAGAAAAAAGGAACTGAGAGTTTGCTTCCGCAAGGAAAGCCTCAAACCTCTGCACGGAAATGTCCGAGGGTTACCCTTGTGGGCGATTTCCAAGCACAAGGTTTGCAGCCCCTGCTAGCGGCCCGCCTTCGCACTAGTGTGGGGGTATGCTGCCAGCCAGGACGGGGAAACCACCACATCAGGGTAGAGGCTGAGAAATCTCAGATCTCTGAGAATTCAGTCGTTGCCCTGATGGTGAGTGGGAATGACCTCTACCTCCGAGGAGGCAAAGTAGGCCCCAGCGAGAAAATTCTCAACACGGTCATGGGAGCCGTGGACGACTGTGGATTGAGAACTCGCAAACGGGTCGTTGTAGAGATGCTCCCAAGAAGAGGTCCTAGCCGGACAGCTCACTCTAGGAACGTCACCCTGAAACAGCGCCTGCTCGACCTTTGTACGGCGGAAGGGATCTTCTTTCTGGACCCTTACCGCACCTTTTACGGTCGAAACGACCTTTACCAAAGGGACGGAGTGCACCTTTAATTTAAGGGAAAGGCTCTACTCTGTAACTTAATCCAGGATGTCGTAGAGCGGACGCAGAGGAGCGTCCGACCCAGAGTAAAGGCAGACATAAGACAGTATGCCCGTGTCACTCCTGGAACGACGTTCTTAGATGTGGCAAATAGGGGTACTGCCACAAAAAAGAAGCCGGGAAACGGAAGAGTGTAGGGAGTCCTACACTGGGAGACTTCCTAAAAGTTCTTCTGTTCAACACGAGGTCAATCAGGAGTAAGTTTCTTGAGCTCCGTGGCCTCGTAGCAACAGATAAACCTGAGATGGTGGCCATAACGGAGACGTCGATTAAAACCTCAAGCCAAGATTTTGAAGGTAAATTCACGATTCCCGGTTACCAGCTTTTCCAGAAAGATAGGCCAGACAGAGAGGGTGGTGGTGTGATGTTGTATGTCAAGGATACTCTCAACTCGACGGATTGCAACATCGTATCCGACCATGAACTACTAGGTGTTGACCTAGAGATAGGTCCTGCCAAATACAGGACCCTGTGCTTTATAGACCTCCTGCCCAACTCGTTGAAAAGGACAGAGATCTGTACCAGCTACTAGGAGAACTTGTCGAAGACAGAGTGTGTATCGTCATGGGTGATTTTAACACACAAGTTGACTGGGAAACCAGAGAACCCTGTGGCGAGAACGCACTACTCCTGGAGTTCACGAACAACGAGTTCCTGACTCAATGGATGAGAGAGCCAACGAGAGGAGACAATATCCTCGACTTGGTTTTCACCTCTGAGGATGACATCGTTGAGGACCTCTCTGTTGGCAAAGAGCTCGGTGTCAGTGACCACCGACTTATTAGATTTGTTCTCAAAGTCCCCAAGGCAGAGCCTGCAACTAGTAAATCAAAGAAACTCGATTTAAGAAGAGCAGACTTTTCAGGTCTACGCGCGAGACTGACTGGCGCGAGGCTAGAAGATTGCGAGGCTGTTAGAGACTCTTGGAACAGTTTCAAAACCACATTCATGAGTCTTCAATCGCGTTTCATCCCTCTGAAATGCCCCCGTCGGTCCTCTGTTCAACCAAAGTGGTTTAATCGAGAAATCGGGCAACTGCTTAGGGAGAAGAGAAATGTGAACCGGCAATCGAAGATCTAGACTGACTTTGACGAATACCGGAGGCTAGCCAGGACGGTGAAGTCCAGCATAAGGGCAGCTAAGCGGTCTGAGGAACTCCGAGTGGTGAGACTCTGTAAAAAGAATCCCAAGGAGTTTTTTGTATATGTGAACAGCCTCAAACCAATCCGTCAAACGATTGGCCCTTTGAGGAATGAGGAAGGGACATTATAGCATTTAGATGCAGAAAATGCTAACCTCCTCAACGACTACTTCTCTTTAGTGTTTACTGAAGAGTGTGGTCCCATTCCCCAGCCGACAGATTCCTACTTGGGGGAAAAGCTGGAGGATATGGACTTCACCGAAGGAGAAATAAAGAAAAAGATCGCTGACCTAAAGACGAATAAGTCCCCTGGACCGGACGGGTTTCTACCTAAAGTGTTGAAGAAAGTGTGCGATGAAGTATCACGACATCTGTGCGCTATCTTTAACATGTCAATCCGGACCAAATGCGTTCCTAGAGACTAGCGTGAGGCGGAGGTGACTCCTATCTTCAAGAAAGGAGACCGTAACCAACCGTCGAACTACCGACCTATCAGTCTGACTTCGATAGTCAGTAAACTCATGAAAAGCATCATGGTGGACAAAGTGACGTCGTATTTAGAGTCAAACCTGCTACTGAGGAGTTCCCAGCACGGCTTCCGAAGGCAACTGTCATGCCTAACGAACCTTGTGGAATTCTTCCACTTCGTTTTCAGTGAGCACGATCGGGACAAGGCGGTGGATGTGGTTTACCTAGACTTTCAGAAAGCCTTTGATAAGGTACCACACCGCTGCCTTCTCCGGAAAGTGCGAGCGCTTGGCATAGACGGAAAGGTAGCCGGCTGGATCGAGAACTGGCTAAGTAGCAGACGGCAACGGGTGGTGGTGAATGGACAGTCTTCTGAGTGGGTGCCCGTTACTAGCGGGGTGCCTCAAGGTTCTGTCCTGGGACCACTACTATTCATCATCTACGTCAACGATATGGACGGTGACATGGTTGCCAAAATTTCCAAATTTGCCGACGATACCAAGCTTGGTATGAACGTTGCAAAGGAGGGAAATACTGCCCGCCTGCAGGAAGATCTTGAGAAGATTGGGGAGTGGTCGGACACGTGGCAAATGCCTATTTAACGTGAGCAAATGCAAAGTGATGCATATCGGCCACCGAAACCCTCAATCTCAGTATATCTTTAAGGGCACTGCTCTTGAATCCACCGACACTGAGAAGGACTTGGGCGTAACAATCACTAGTGACCTCAAGTTCTCGAAACAGTGCATTGAGGCGGAGAAAAAGGCCCAAAGGATGCTAGGCTATATTAAGCGCCAGTTTGGTTATCGGAACCAGGAGATTGTACTGGGCCTGTACAACTCACTTGTCCGACGCACCTGGAGTATGCCGTACAATTTTGGAGTCCTTCATTGCGAAAGGACATCGCAATATTGGAACGCGTACAAGCCAGGGCAACCAAGCTGATTCCCTCTATCCGACATAAAAGTTATGGGGATAGACTAAGGAAATTAGATCTGTTCTCGCTGGAAACCCGTAGACTGCGTGGTCAGCTCATCGAAGTCTTCAAAATACTTCGAGGGTTCGACAATGTTGACTACCGGGATATTTTCACACTGAGAACAGATCGCGCAATCACGGCTTCAAACTGGAACTGAAGCGTTACACCCGCAATCTGTGTGGAAATTTTTTTACCTTCATTATCTGCGGTATGCAGAACGCACTTCCAGTGGAAGTTGTCAACAATGAATCCGTTGACCAGTTCAAGTCAAGACTAGACAGGGTCTTGAAAGGTGGCCGTTTAGGGACGCAAAACAATTGAGCAGCCATGTGCCTGCTCGGTTGCTAGTCCAAAGATACCCTCCTTGAATGGACCGTAAGGTCTCCTAGGGTACCTTCTTTCCTTGTTGTTACTCCTTTTTGTTACCACGAGCGGTAGGATCGCTACCGCCTGTCCAGGATTCTTGGAATGGACTCCTACACGCTCCACTGTGGTCTGATAGAGTTTTGGAGAGTGCCTGAATCCTGCATAGTATTATATTATTTAAATTGTTGGCTGCATAATTAGGCCTCCTTATTAGACCTGAGTTTACCTAGAATATATTTATTTTTTGTTGATTGTTTTCGTTGTTTTTTATTTTGTTTATATTAACCTCTTCTAAAGTAAGGCATTTTTGAAATTTCGGTGGTTGTGTCCGCTAGAATAAAAGAAAATAAAAACAAACTCTCAAGGCGCCAACCTAGTCTAACTAGCACGAATAAGGGCTCGTACCCTCCTCTGCTAAAATATGGCCATCTTCTTTCTCCTGCGGGACCGTTTCACAAGTAACGAAGCGGCCTTGCTTCAATGCCTAGGTAGATTGCAGTGGATCTACCCCTGAGCAATTTCCTTGCTACACTCGAAGCTTGGTGAGGCGACGCGTGTTCTCTCCCTCATAAAGAACCTGGGAACCACAACCCCGAACGACTCAGCGTTAGAGAAAATGGGGAAATCCCGCGTGCCGAGTCGAGCTGAGCCGTGCCAAGCCGATCCGAATCGAGCCGTGCCGATCCGAGCCGAGCCCAATCTTCAGTAATAAGACCTCGAAATCGGCAGCGCTTAAGGCACGTTCCGCTGCCAATAGCCCTCCAAAATTTTTCTCAGAATGACATAACGATCATTCTTGTGATGAACACTCCTAAAGGAGGGCTCCGATAAATCTTTCACGATAAATTCGGAAGGAACTTTCTCGTCAGTGGCACTGCCGTGGACTTAATGCTAAATGAGAACTGCTGCTGAAGATCATCTCCTCTCGTTCCCCTCTAGCTAATTACTTTACGGAAAGCCTCTTACCAGCCCATTGCTTACCTTACCGTAGTGCAATAGTTATGCAACGCTCCGATCTCAAGATAGGGGACGGATTGTGGAGTACTCAATATACACTCACTATGATGTTTCTGTTCTTTCTTTTCTTTTCCATATCTTCCGTTAGACGGTTCCAGTCCAGTTCCATCTCGATAAGAGATATTATCTCGCTTCTATGCTCATTCTATCTTCACTCTTCTTCGATGGGGTTGAGTTCCGCTCTCAGGTATAGTGGTCAACGAGGCTTTTTCTCTCTCTAGGCGACCTGAGTCACATGGACTATTTCCCAGGGGAACTGGTAGAAAGTTGGATATTGTTTTCCTTAATGTAAACGAATTGAGGTACTAATGCGATAAAATTTCTACATTTTCCTTCCTTGATGTGCACATGTGAGCTAGTGACGTACAAGCCGTCTTTGGACGAAATCGATTACTTTAGCATTGAAAGTTTCAACAGCTCAAGAGACCACATTACTGGTGCTGAGATCCAGTAATGTATTCTCTCGAGGAAATGAATGTTGCCTCTATCTCAGTCGAGGACTTTAGGTCAGTAGATGAGACAGTTAAATTCTTAAATGCTTCATCGGCAGCATCAGTGACATGATCTCTGCTTTTATTTCTCAAATGTCTGGCCGGTTTGCTTGCCGGCCTCTTTATTTGTACTCGGCTAGGTATGAGAGGTCCCTCAGTGAGAAGCGATATGTCTATAAGCTCCCTCCATGTTATTTGATCAGGTGTGAACGTAGCCATGCGAAGGCCCGATTCCGTTGGTCAAAAGACCCTCTCTGTTCTTCCTGGTCAGTATGTGTCTACTTGATTTTACGACCTCACTTGCAAATGTGCAGAAACGTGTTAAAATTATTAGGGGTAGGTTCATGCAGGAACGCCCTTCCATCATGCAGGAGGGTAGAACCATCATCTTTGACCCTGTGTTCATGGTGAATTTCTTCGTGACAACATTCGTTACTTTCTCTAGCTGTGGTGATGCTTCACCAGCATTCTATTGCATTCGACTGCACTTTACTTCCAAAAGAAATAAACCTTTCAATGCTGTATTTTGGTTGAGCTCCCCGTAAGTGGGTATCATGAGTAGACTGTTACACCCAGAACTTGGAAAATCGACCGACACTCCCAGACAGAGTGTCAATGGCAGTCTCAAATTATATTGAGGCTACCTGAGCTTTCTTCTGGATCTTTCCATTTTACTCCCTTTTTGCCACTTTTATTGCAAGCGCCTTCTCTTCCAACTTTCTCATGCCGCGGAACGACGTTTGGCCACCTACCGAAAAAGATGGTACCGAATGTTTTCGACCGGTAATCTATACGCCCATTCCTGCACTCGAGGCGGGTTTTCAGCGATTGCATCTTAGCTTGAATATATGTCACAATGCGTGATTATGGTACATTACAAAAAAAATATTTACCAAGGGGTGACAAAAGTGAGTAAGAAATGTTTATAAGACTATATCTCACAGTGAAGAAGTTTTATCTTCACCCGTCTCTTCTAGTAAATGGTCTTCCCATTTAATACCACTTCCACTCTGGAAGCTGCCACTAAGCGGATTCCTCTCCAGTGCGGAGATGAATTGACCCCCTAAAGCAATGGCAGGTAGTAGGGGACCCTTCCATTGTAAAGTACAAACATCAGGATAAGGCTATTCCTACATACCCCTAGAACCTGCTTCATTTTTATGATGATGGAGTGGTCACCTTCAAGGAACCGTTGACTGGTTTCTTACATCCTATCTTTAGAACCCGATGTCCCAGTGTTCAGGATTCTCCCGCAGGTTTGTAGATGCAGCGTGCCATTCTATGGCACCACCCTTCAGTATCATGTGCCCAGTAAATTGCTATACGGGATCCCCAACGTTTCAAATGCGATGTCCCGATAGAGAAAAAACTCCTAAGGGACGGAGATCCTATCAGTGGGACCTGTAAACTATAGCCCATAAAGACAGACTCTTCCCCAAGAGGGGATCACGATTGGGCTGAATAAAACTCCAAAGACCGATTTCACTCCTGGCAAGGCCTTTCCAAAGGGAACAAGGACCCTCAAGAAAAGAGAAATAAAATCACAAAAATGAGGATCTCATTTTTCTGGGGTGTCTGTGGAGTTGCACCCGTCCTTCGTTTTTTTCGTGAAAGACCAGTCGGAGGCTAATCCGTATGGCCTCGGAACCCCCTCGTAGGGGGATACGAAAGGCAAAGCCCTGGACTCCTCGCCCAAAATAAGAAGAAGAAAAAGGAAAGTAAAGAGGGAAGAGCCTCAAAGAAGTCGGTGCCCCTCATCAAGAGGTTGACGAACGTCTTTGAGCCAGCCGGCTTCAAGCGTTTTCAAGTTATACGATCAACTAATGCAACAAAGCTGTCCAAAGGGCACATGCTCCCTCAGCGAATCTGAGACTTTGCTGTTCACACAAGGCTTGGATTCAATAATTGTTTTGTTTTAGGAAGTCGAAATTGTTTTCTCCGGAAGGATCCCTTCTAGTCAATCTCGTCCAAATTGCGAAATTTAGTTATTTTCAGACACTCAATGGTACACCTGCGCAGTGACCCCAAACTATACCTTGTACTTCGTTAAAGGTGTAGTCTCTGCTCGACTATTCCAGTGAGGACATTACTGCACGAGTGGCGAGAAAGGAGGGCGGGATCTCGAGATCAACCACGACAGTCACGTTTGACCTAGATAGGCTCTCTTTGACGGTGCGTGCTGGAGTGTGCTGAAAGATTTTCAAATTTTTTTTTGCCAAAAAAAACTCTGATTATTAAAAAAGCCATTACAAAAAATGCTTTCATTCGAAGATGAAAGCAAAATTAGCTTGAAAGCAATTTTATTATAATGAAGGTGCAAAAAATATTATTATTATTATTTTACTTACGTCTCTTTTAATTAGGGAATTTATTAAAAAATGAATGATCTTAACCGCTTAAAACCTCGTTTCCACTTTCTAGTCTTAAGGTTTGTATTCTCCTATTCTACAGTTTTTTAGGTATTTTTAGATTTCTCCGTCAATCTCTCTTCACATATCAAATATTTCCTTTAAATTTCTCTCGGACTTGAAGCTATTAAGTTCTTGACTAAGAAAATACCTTCCTCTTTTCACTCGCCAAAAGAAAATGGATTGTAGCTTATAATTATTATAATTTATATACATATTTTTCCTCATCATATTTCGAATAAATAATTTTCGATTCAAACAATTCTTAACCGGAACATTTTGATGATTCAATATGTTTTTTTCGCACATTTTTTCTTGAATTGTTTTTTGGAACAATTGACACAGAGTTACGTGCTGAATAGTGTCGCTTAACCTGTTTCAAAGTCATGTATGATCAAAATGTTACGTTCACAGGCAAGTGTATGAATCGTAATGAATCGTACCCATCTTCATTTAAGCAATGCGATACGTATATGCTCGAAATAGTATTTTGTAAACTGTTCGAAATACAATTATTCCAACTTATAATAGAATTATAAAATTCTTTATTTAAATTAAATTATTTGAAATGAATAAAATATAGGTAATCCATGTGAGAAAAACTTAACCTTAACCTAACCTAATTCAGCCTTTTGATGGTACGTAAGAGAAACATTTTAAATCGAAATAAGACTATCTGGCAACTTATATTTTGAAAGTTACCTACAACTTAGAATTTTATTTTAAATTTCGGATTTTCAAATTTTGATTTACTGAACAGCCCCGTACAAAAGGCCGAATGGTTCAGGCCAAACAAGGGCAAGGGTTCACGTGCGGAGAAGAACATTTTTAAATAAGACAACGAAGGCGACATAGCCTCTGATGCATTGCGCTGTCAATAAACTTTGTGGGTCTGTCTTCGGAGGGTCTAAAGCTATTCCAGCCACGACCCTTCCATAAAGAGAGCCCTGACAGATATTTCAAGGTCGATAAGGTGAGCAAGTCTCTTCAGTTAAACGGCCGTTGACTTTGGGCTTACTGGGAATAGTCTAAGTTCATCTTCTCATGTTCTCCCTTAGATGTTTGCATTCAGAAGACAATGGTAGGCCTATCTAACCTACTTACCTTCAAAGGGTACAAATGTTTCACGACCACCTCACCAGAGGATTTAGGGTTGGACTGGTGGGTGTGCGATTTACCGACGATTTGATGTGTCCATTCTTCCGTTGCCTTCTCCTACCTCCGTTCAAGCATTAACAGTTCAGTTCCTTCTACCGTCACCACATTGTATGAAGATAAGTTGCGTCCTAACGAATACCAGTTCTCGAAGCTCTTTTCTCCTTTTCGTCGTCATGTACAACATGTGCAAAAGACACCAACCAATCAAAGTACTAAAAGATCATTCTCAGTGCCCGGATCATTGCGAAGTGTTCGGGGAGTTGGAGATGGGGCCATTAATGCCGGGGAATTAGCCAATCTATGGACAATGACTGCTTCATTTTATTGCCACATTGTGTCCTTTTGCTGCTTCGATACACAAATATTGAAGGGGAATAGATCAATGCTATCAATGAGAGAGATCACTCTCACGGTCAAATCTCTTTGGCCGAGGCACCACCAATTGAGGGGATACTTTGGTTGTGTCTGGATCGAGTTCGGTTGCCAGCATTTGACGAAATGGCGGGCATCTGTATTTCATTTAAAGAATGTAGGTCGTTAAATGAGGGTGTTGAGTTCTTCTCGGCACCTTCCTTGGAGAGAGCTTAGTTTCTATTCATCGAACGCGTTGCCCTTTTGCACACAGATTGCTGCTTTGATAGTCGATCGAGTGTGAGATGGCCATCAAAGAAATGTGATAACCCTATAGTTTCTATGAGCGCCCTCGTGCTGTTTGACCCTGTATGAATTATGTCGGGAGAGGGAAAGGTTACTTTTCAATTCAAAACTTGCTCGCCAATTGCTTTTATGGATATATGTATCTTAACTTAATGGGAAAGACCGATTTCAGAGATGTATAAACGTGCCAAAATGATTCGGCGTATGTTCATCCAGGACCCCTTCCACCTCTCCACGAAGTCTAGACCACTGTCATTACATTCTCCCTTACCCATTTTCCAACTGGGATACTTATCCTGATCATTACAATTCAGTCATAAAGTGCTAAAGGTATACGACTAGAATTCACCCCCGAGACAACGAACCATTTGATAAGCCGTTTTTGTTCAGCGAGTTGCATTGGTCTCTCATTTCTTGCGCGGTTCCAGCCCCTAGAGCAGAACATATCATGTGATCTATGTTTTTATACCTAGATGGGTGAGGTTTGGCCTTTTTTTTAGCTTTGTAAAGCAGAATCTGTTCAGAGGAAATTTCGCAGATGCCTAGTGAATGGCTACCGTATATCTTTCGGATATCTTTCGAGATTCCTGACGAAAGGTATGCGCTTGTTTTTCGCAAGCCTGGGATAGCTCATCTCTTCGCATTGGTTTTATCCCAATTTCCCTCAACTCTTATGTGTATGAGTTGATGGAAGAATTAGTAAATATGTGGTTAGCATATTCCTAGACAGCGGACGTCACCTTTTCCATGCACAATTGTTGGAAGCATTTTTGTCGTTCTTCCACTTTCATTCAGGTTTGCAATTATGGGCAAAATTACATTTGAAAAATATTATGTAGACTTTGAGAAATTGCCATATGTTATGCATTATAAATCCTTTTTTTTGGCATATTTGCTTTTGTTCCGGTGGAGAGTACAATCTATGAGGCATTCTCTTTTCGGTGAGCATCAAAGTTATCACTTCGGCGCTGATTAAAGATGTTCTTGCCACGCCTTATTTAGGGACTTTTCGAACTCTTTGAGGTAAGATCAATTCTCCACATTTTAGCAGCGGGTCAATCATGTTCTCAAACACGTCTTTTTCTTATGTCTAATGCATAGTTTCAGTTTTCATGGCCAAGACCCAGATAGTGCACTTATGCCGCCGTCTCCTTCATTACTCTTAGCTAGAAGTGACCTAAATGGGGCTGTAGGGGAATCGTCCCTTCACCCCCCCCCCTCCGTTCACTCGTGATGCAGTCCCAAGGCGGTTACCGCAAAGGCATCCGCCCCAGGCATCGGTGGGCCAAGAGCGTGACCACAGCGTCGATCAACTCGGTGCCATGAAAGACCTAAAGGTCAAAATTTAAGATCTCCCCCAGGAGGGTGAGATCCAGTTTCACGTCAAATAAGAAATTGGAGACGTGTTTCTCCCAATCTCGAAGGCTAACGAGGAGCCGATGTTAGACTTCGTGGGAAAAACCGTTTGGAAAAAGAACTCTCCTGGGGCCGTCCTCAAGCCCCTCCCCCCCTTACCACTCCCCCAGTGGGGTGACGAGGTATAAATGAGGAACTCTAAGGAAAATCGAGGTAGTATACGTCAGTCTCTAGGTGACGAAGTCTTCGGATCAAACCGAACTACCGAGACTGGAGAGGTAGTGTACTTGGCTCGCCAGACCAAGAAGTACCCTGCAAGAGAGGCAGGGCTACCTACCTTAAGGGGCTAAGAAGAAGCTCATCCTATAGCTAGTCCAGGATTATCAAACCAAACGATAAGTTAACTTTGTTAAGTTCAACTTACTCTCATCAGAGAGAATCCTCATATCCTGGTGCACCTTAAACACCAGGGGTATTCCTCGTCCTTGAGGAATTAAGAAAAGAAGAAGGAAAAGGCTCCCCCTCGAGCCCGTTACTCGGTGGCCACACCATACTCCTAAGTTAACTTGGTAAGGAACCAAGTTCAACTTATTCTCGTCAGAGAAATCCCCCTCCGTTATACTCGCCCTTGAAGAAGACTGGAACTAAGAAGAAGCTCATCCTCGAGCTAGTTCCTTGGTTACCAAACCGAACTCTAAGTAACATATTCTCGTCAGAGAAACCCCGTCTCATCGATCCTCGCCCTTGAAGAAGACCCTCCCCGAGTTCAGTCCTCGTCCATAAGGAAATAAGTAACGAAGGAGAAAAGCTCCCCCTCGAGCTCGTTACTCGGTGGTCACACCGCACTCTGAGTTAACTTGGTATAAGAACCAAGTTCGACTCACTCTCGCCAGAGAGACCACGACTGCCTAGGTGTTGCATAAAGCACCGTAATTGTTCTCATCCTTAAAGAACCCCCCCTCCCTCCCGGAATACCGTGTGGACCCCCAGCTGCTACCCTAGCCAAAACGACCGTGTGATTCCGCCCATCTACATCTGGACGGACGGCACGCGTCGTGTGTCAATAACATTTCTAAGCCCTTTAAACTCCAGATGAGTCCGTAAGCCTAATTCTTATATTATTGTTGTGTGTAGAGAAATTAAATAATTTTTGTGGGTAAACTAATTTAATTAATTCTTGTTTATGATAATATTCAGAGTATTGCTGTAGTAAATGTTTATATGGTGTGTATTCAATGGTTAAAGTTAAAATATAAGTTTATTTGGGGAATTAGTGTTGTTTCTTTTATATCCTTACGTGTTTCGGAACAGCCCTGTTCGTTAAGATATTCAGATATCAAAATAAATTAGACACTCTTAGCACTCTTAGAATAGAAAAAAAGGGGGGGGGGCATTCTACGACAGGGGTTCACCTGAAAGCGGTGGACTCGTGCTATTTCTTTTATTTCTTTGGTTTTGTCTTTGACCGACGTCTCACCTGTGAGATGCAAACTTGAAGCCTTTGGATGTCGTGTGTTAGCACTACGAAGATTCTTTGCTTTTGGTATTCCGTAGGTTCAGTGCTTAAAGGATTAATCTAGGATTTTTTTTTTTACCTCTATACCGATGAGGGACGCTTTAAGACTTTCTCATTCAAGGCCAAGAAACTCTCGAGTTTGGTGTAACTCTCAGGTTTGCGGATCTGATTGTTCTGCCCAAAATGCCGCCCTGTAGATTACAACCTTTGATTGTTTTTCGTCAAATATCTGCTCTCAAAGCTTCCACAGCATCTAAAGTATTGCATTTGCATTTCCTGTAGCATGAAACGGTTCAGACAGAAGCCATGCCGGTGTACACATAGGTCTCCAAGTCTGAAGGGGGTGGTGTGTTGACTTCAATGATACTTTGCGCTCTTCCAACCACTACGTCTCTCTTCAAGATAGAGAGTCGCAGTATACCGCTTGGTACGAGGATTATGTGTTGTGTGCCGTTCATAGGCCGTATTGTAATATGCCGCGACTCACAGAGTGCGCTAAGTGTAATTAAGGCAAAGGAATCTTCACATCCTCTGGTTCACATTATCCGTACCGCCATGGCTACTGCGAGTTGGAAGAAGGTCGAGTTAATTTATTTGCTGGACAGTGGAGATCACTTCACAGGCACCATTTCTCTACGCTATTTTTCAAATATAAAGCATTGATACTGCGTGATGATCCTGAATCCTGGACACCCTATTTAATTGGATTTAAGGAAATATTCCCATTTTTTAAGTTCCTAAGATGTAGTTGATTCTGATTACGGGTAGTAGGAAACCATCTTTGAACCCGTAAGGCAGGAGGAGGATGTCCCACAGAAAAGTGTCCTCAGTGACACTTTGCCGTGAGCATCATAAGTATACCCACGGTATTACCGCGATACTATTGCCAATCTCTATTTAGATGACATTTCAATCTCTCTTTAGGGATGTTCGGTTGTCTACATTGGAGCGCCAACTCAAACAGGCTCAGAACCGTCACTCTCATCGTGCGGGAACGCATAGTTTTCGGTTTTATTTGGTCAAGATCAAGTTGGTGCACTTCTTCTCTTGTTTGCTCAAACCTTTTGTATGGTTGCGAGATTTATTCTCCACATCCGATAGTTTATTGTGGATGGTAGATTTGATCCATAAAACTGTTCTCCGTTTGACAACTAGTGACTTCTAAATGTTCCTTATCGAGCTTTCATGTTGTCACCGGAGATACGACATTCAATTTATGACGTTGATAGAGAATGAACAGTTTGTACGCGCGATTTTAGCGCGTCTTCCCCAGTAATGAACAGATTTGATATCGTCCACTGCAGATCTCAACGGCTACCTAGAGTTCCATGTAGCTCTCCGACCAGTGATACAGTCGGTTCTGTCCAATACACCACCTTAGACGATGCCAGATTTTAACATTATTCGCCATGCCTGTGCTCCCAATGTTTCCACATACCCCAGAGTATTTGCTCGCATTTCTAGTATCGCGACCGCATTGGAGCAGTCTCAGTACACACAGATGACTCCGAGTTCAAAGGGCGAGTTCGCTTCTATAACTTTTCTCTCTTGTTTTAAGCCAGCTGGTCTCTTCAGACTGCTGTTTTCTTCAATGCCATGCGCGATTACTCGTCATGCCCAATTCGGAAACCCTTTAATAATTTATATCGACTCACATAGCTCACTAAGTGCCCCAGAGGCATTTTAATCGTCACATTCCCGTATTCGCAACTAGATTGTCTTTCTGCTCTTCCCCACACTGACTACATTGCACGGTTCAAGACAGCCCTTACGAGCTACGTCACAAATAGGATAATAGATATCACCAGGGAATATAAAGTTGCGTAGCCGTTTTCCCTTAGACCTATTCCCCAACGCTCAACGTTATCAAGTCGTTATCTGTCGCTCACACCGGACAAAATCGCCGGGTGCAAGACCTAAACTCGCCTGAGGAGATTGTTTTTTATCTGCGAGAGCTTAGTGGGGTCGCAGCATGGTTCCGATACCGTAACGAGTTAGATCGTTGCCGTTTGTCCTTCTCGTTTGGGCGATGCTCCTGCGCCCGAGTTGTGGCGTCATAGCGATTTTGGAGGAACCTCCATAACATTTAATCATTTATATTATTGATTGCACAACAAAGGCTCTAAGGGGGTCCGGTTTTCCTTTGGAATCTGAGAGCACCTCTTAATTAATTTTCCCATTGTTTTTGTTTTATTAATTGTTGCTGTTATTGTTGACCTTTTGGTATCTTAAATCAACTATTTGTCCTTTTTTTCAGCAGGCATGCCCTTGTTGGTGGCTACCAGAAGGAAACCTTAAATTAGTGATGTGTATACATGTGTATCTGCACTCTGCCACATTTTTCACAACATCCAAGTGATAACTCACCGTGTCATAATTTGACACGTAAGCCACATTTTAAATCCTCACCTTGATAACTGTCATTTTCTTTCTTTCACATCAGTCACAGCATCGTGGTTATCGTCTTAACGTACGTCGTTCCGATGCTGTCTATGGGATTCACCTACACCAGGATGGGAGTGATGCTATGGGGAAGTAGGGCTATTGGAGAACCAACGCCCCGCCTTAGAGACGCCTTGCGGTCCAAAAGAAAGGTAAGTTCTTTGTGTTTCTTCAGGTGGCTTCCTGATCCTTATTTGTGACTGGAGCGGGAAAGGGGGTCTTCTATGGATACCCCTTTCTAGGAGTTTTATGACGGCCCTAACTAGGATCTTAGGGAGAAGTGGGAGTCGTGACCCTCACCAGTTGACATGCCGAAGTGGCAGTCTACATGGTTCTTACCAGACGCATACCAAGTGACTTTCAAAGTTGGCCTCACCAGGTGCACAAAGTGAAGTGGTAAAGTGATCCTTACACGTGCATTCAGTGTAGTGGCAATCAACTTTTACCTTCGTTGGCAATCGTCAGATGGGATCTTAAAATTGAAAAAAAATAATGTAGTAATCAAGATGACCCTCGAGGTTATACAGAGAGGTGGGACCTGAAAATGGCCATTACCAGGTGTGGACACTCAAGTAGCAACCTAATTATATACATAGTGACCTGTTTAGTTTCTTGTTGTGCGTTCATTTATTCATTTCTTTACGCTGTATTTCGTTCTTAAAATCTAGTGTTAAGGATATATTCTCTAACCCTATATTTTAAGTACGGATTCTTTGGAACAGGTTGAGAGATATTCCTTAACCCTATATTTTAAGAACGGATTTTTTGAGTGGGTTGAGAGATATTCCTTAACCCTATATTTTAAGAATGGAGTTTTTTGAGTGGGTTAAGAGATATTCCTTACCCTTTATTTTAAGAACAAAGCTTTGGTAATGGGTAGACAAATATTCCTTAATCCTATATTTTAAGAACGGAGTTTTGGGAATGGGTTGAGAGATATTCTTTAACCCTATATTTTAAGAACGGAGTTTTTGAAATAGGGTGAATAATAATAGATATTTTTTCTCTTAGTTTATATGTACAAATTGATCAAGAGAAAATTGTGAAGTTCAGAAAAATAAATATGATTATCGAATGTTTTGGATTTTTTTAAACAAAAATAATTACAAATTTTAAAGTTCAGACAATGTATTAAAATTAAGACATTACTGATTTTTATTTTATTTTTGTTAGTATATAAATGCATATTTAGATGGGTAAAAAGAAAAAGATCTGGGGATTGTTTATTTCGTATATACAAATCATTAATATAAATGGCCTTTTTCTTGCCTTTAGCCTAGAAAATCACTATGCATTTAAACAAGGTCTACTGACCAAAGTTGCGTGCTCTCTCTTATTCTGATTTATGACCTTAATACCTTCAAAAATTTCAATAACTCTCGACTTGACCTTGAGAAGACTTTAGCAATTATATCATTCGAAGGACAATGTAAAACAACATAGGTTTCAAATCTCGTTAGAATGGGCCGAATAATTATGATGTTTTTACCAAAGCAAAATAATTAATGGTCTAACCTTGAGAGGACCTTTTCAATTACATCATTCGAAAGAGAATGTAAAACAACATAAGAGTTTCAAATTTCGTTAGAATCGGCCGAATAGTTATAAATTTAGTGCTAAATGATTTCCCGGCTAACTTTGGAAAGACTTTGGCAATTAGGTCATTCGAAAGAGAACGTAAAACATAATAAGGGTTTTAAATTTCGTTAGAATTGGCCTAATAGTTACAATGTTATTAATAAAAAAAAAGCTCAAAAGAGCCAACCGAATCACATAGTGAGATTAAGAGTCTCGCGCGACTAAAAATTCTAGTGCCGATAACGAGGCTATGTCCTCGAAATGTTCAAATTCAGATTAATAAAAATGACTTTGTATTTATTAGTTTGTTTTCATTATGTTTATCAGTATAGCCGCCGACGATGACCAGTATAGTCGAAAGGTACTTCGGGCAGTGAATAAATAATTACAATGATCTTTTACCATCTCTTTCTTTCCCCTCATGAAATAGTCACTTGCCGTAAATTTGAAAAAGCTCTGAAGAAGCTTTGACCTATGGTCCTAATTTTGGGGGGGAATTTTCATTTTTATGGGAACCTAATTTGTCAATTTAATTATTGCAATGATTTTGTATTAACATTATTTTATTTCTCTTCCTCTCTCCTTCGTTTCAATTTACTTTTCGTGTCTCTCCTAATCTCCCTCTTTAGACTATCGCTTTATCCGTTAATCGTTTTAACCCTTTTGGCTCTGTTCTTGACTCTGTCTTGCCTCTCGGGTTGACCTTGCTACCTTTGTTATAGCTCAATCTTAATGTGAATTTACCCATCCCTGTCCTACTTCCTCATTGGTGATTTCCTGCCTTAGAAGCGTTCCTTTATCTTTTAGTAGCTTATATATACCATTATTATATTATTTTCACATGTAGTTATCCTTGAGAATGAACTGAATGAAGTTCGGAAGTAATTGTAAGCACCTTTTTCATTTTTCCTGCGGGACATTCCGTTCATTGCGAACCTCATGTGCTACTTTATGAGTTATTCATTTCATAATATATACGAGGGGCGGTCAATAAGTTTTTCAATTCGGATATAAGGAAACGAGATATTAAGAAAAGTGTTTTATTATTTTTCAATATAACTACTCTCGACTTCAATGCACTTGCGC
The DNA here is from genome assembly GCA_963969495.1 of Ceratothoa steindachneri. Lineage (NCBI taxonomy): Eukaryota > Metazoa > Arthropoda > Malacostraca > Isopoda > Cymothoidae > Ceratothoa > Ceratothoa steindachneri. Next base: position 121,863,688 of record OZ018327.1, read on the forward strand.
CACTTGTCCCTGAGGCTTCGAATTCCCGACAACCAGAAATCTCTCGACTGCTCTTCAATCCACTCCTGGACGGCTAGCTGGACATCTTCATTGTCCCCAAACCGGCTTCCATGCAGTGCAGCCTTGAGCTGGCGGAATAAAAAGTAGTCGCTAGGGGCCAGATCTGGACTGTAGGGGGGATGGTTGAGCTCCTCGAATCCGCACTCGCGCAGGGCAGCTTGTGCAACTCTGGCCTTGTGGACTTTGACGACGTCGAAGTCGATCATGGGGCGTGAGATTTCTAGGGATCCAACGGGCAGAGATCTTGGTCAGGGCCAAATTGTCGTGGATGATGTTGATAACACTTCCATGTGATATTTCAAGTTCTCGCTCTATTTCTTCAACCATCACCCGTCGATTTTCGAGGATGATGCTCTCCACACGGGCCACATTGTTCTCGTTGGTCAAGTCTGACGAGCGTCCTGGACGGGGGTCATCTTCACGGGACTCACAACCATGGCGGAACTGCCTATTCCAGCGAGCAATGGTTGCATAGGAAGGGGCGGTGTCGGTGTACACTGCAACCATGCGTTCATGGATCTCTTTTGCATTCTTGCCTTCCTTGGTCAAATATTTGATCACTGCGTGGTGCTCAACCTTCTCCATTGTTGAAAAATTTGTGACTGACGATCTGCGATCAGCTACTGCTTCTTAAATAGACGAGGCAGGAGCGTGCAGCTGCAGGTCCTGACTTGTCATAACTTGTCCTAACACCCCCACAATCAGCCATCCCCCTTCCTCTGTTTTGTCTTACCGATTCGCAAAACTTATTGCCCTTCCCCCCCCCCCGCGTATACACACACACACACACATATATATATATATATATATATATATATATATATATATATATATATATATATATATATATATATATATATATCCTTTTTGGTAGTTAGATGGTGCAAAGTGCGTTGAATAAGGGAGATGAGGAAGAAAATTTCATAGCCTAAAATAATGATTGTGGGTGTGTTTGTGGCAAACGTGCCACGCGTGAGCATTCATTGTCATAGCGGTGGTAAACACCATTTGGGGTGATTAGTAAAGGAGCTTTTTGTTCAAGGGCTTCATTTAAACGTTTCTAAAGCTTAACATATATGTAGGGGTATGTAGTAACTGTTTATTTGTTATTGAAGAAAACATAATGAGAAAATACTCTTTTAACACCCTACAGCAAAGAAAAGACCTTCTGCTGCTGGAGACTCTGTCTGGGTTCTTAAATTGCTAAGGAGACCCACTTTGCTTCTTTTGAAAGCGGTATGTCCAACAATGGTTCACGGGCATTTAGAGGCAAGAGAAATGAATCAATATTCACACGTTGTAAAGTGCCCAATAAACAGTTCATGTGACACCGAAACACCATTCAGTCGTTTTCATATTTTTATAAAATCTTTTTAATTTTTTCATAAGATATTTATTATATTTTTATTAGATGTTTTTCTATTTTAGGTTTTTCACATTTTTATAAGATGTTTTCCTATTTTTTTAGATGGATTTACTATTTTTATAAAATGTTTCTCTTATTTTTTAGATGTTATTTTTTTATACTTATATAATATGCTTTCCCCTTTTCATTAGATGTTTCTCCCACTTTTATTTCCTGTTTTCCTATTTTATAAGATGTTTTCATATTTATATTTTATGGTTTTGCTCTTTCTATAACATTTTTCTTCCATTTTATTATATTATTTTCCCATTTTATAAGGAGTTTTCCTATATTTATTTGATGTTTTTCCTATTTTATAAGATGTTTTCCTATTTGGATTCGATGTTTTCCTATTTTATATGTTTTCTTGTTTTAATTAGATTTTTTCTAATTTTTTAAGATATTTCTCCAATATTTATTAGACCTTTTCTTAATTTTTATTAAATGATTTTTCTATTTTTATAATATGCTTCCCTATTTTTATTGGATGTTTTTCCTATTAATTAAGATGCTTACCTATTTATATTGGATTTTCCTTTTTTATCACACTTTTTCCTGTTTATATTAGATGTTTCTTTCTATTTTTATGAGATGTTTTCCTATTTTTATTAGATGGTTTTCCTATTTTTCTAAGATCTTTCTCCTATTTTTATTCGATGTTTTTCTATTTTCATATGGAGCTTTCCTATTTTATTTGATATATTTCCTATTTTATTAGATGTTTTTCATTTTTCAGCAAATGTTTTCCTATTTATTATGAGGTATTCACACAAAGTTTCTTGACTGACCTTTAGATTATAGAAGTCAGCTGCCAAGTGTAGGCCATGAATGGTATTTTGCAGTCTCCTTCTTTTCTTATGTTCTTAAAAGGCTAAGCATTGCTCCACTTAAAAAAGAAAAGCTTACAGCAAATTTGGAACAATTTAAGCAACTTCAAGAAGCATTTCTATAGGTCTTCTAAAAAGTACATTTAAGTCTTCTTTCTGGTTTTGTGCAGGAAGCAAAAGTCCCTTCTTGTTCACTTATTTCTCCTACATCCAACTTCTTTTTATCTCAGCGTCCTTTGCTGGTGACCTTACAAGCCAAAGGATGTTAACATATACCATTGAGGGAATTATTTTTACTTATTTGAAGGAATTTGTTGCTCAGAGCTAGCATTTAAAGTTCCTAAAGGTTTGCTTCCCATTCCTCAAAACTCTTGTTATCCATTTTCCCTTTCTTCTTGTTTGTCTTCATCTATTTGCACCGCAACGTAAACACATCTTCATGTAAATATAAAAGTCTCATTTTACTTCAAACGTACCTACAGTTATGGTGGTTAAATAATGGAACTAATCTTGCCATTCAGCTTTAATGAAAAGAAAATGCATTTCAATTCCTTTCTCCCCTCATTAGAGTCTGTAATCTGTTCCCACGCAAAGCTTTAATCTCGTTTTCCTCTGATCAATGGAGTGCAGTAAGTAAGCCTTTTACCCCTAGCTTTTTCAGTGCCGTCGGGTTTTTCTTATTCTTTGAACATACTTTAAAACTGTTTTCATTATGTGCAGAATTGATTCTATAAAGAAATCGCCTTTTGCTAGAACGTGTGAATAAGGATGATAGTGAAGTTTTGCGATGGGTTTCTCTGCCCAAAACTGCTCTATTGAGAGGAATGCGCGGACGCGTTCTTCTGATTCTCGATTTTCGAAGTAACCATTTTTTCCGGTGACGCGTAATAGCGAACTAAAGAATCCAGCGGCTAGAAATTCTTAAAGTTATTTATTCTTGTCAATTTGTCATTGTACACTACTTAATTCCCCTATGCTTACTATGGCTCGACCTAAATAAATCTATTATTATTACTTGAAGAGCCTTAACACGTACACCATCGCTTGTGTACCTAATGGGAGCTGAAATTCTTACCTTTCAACCACTCTTTAATACTGCATTTGAGAGTTTGAAATAGCTCTGTCTAAAATCTGAATATGTGCTCTTGATGGTTTCTGATTACTACTTTACCTGGAGTTGGAAACTGAAGTGTACTAACTGCACTTGGGCTAGATTAGTTAAAAAGCGGTGGTATGAGTTTGTGTTTGGTGTCGAAATCAAGGGATATGAAGCCCGTTGCTTTGATGATGCGTATGAAGCATGGACGTGGGTGATGGAGAGTCACATGTTTTTTTTTTAATTGTAGTAAGAATTAACTAAGGAATACATGAAAAATAATATTGAATAAATAAAAAAAACATGAATACTAAAAGAGTGAAGAATGGCTAACAACACTACAATCCTAATTGTTTTTGAAGTTGAAGTTGTTTGTCTTTGATAGATGGCCTCGTCTGTGTGTGGTGTTGTTGTTTTTGGTCGCCGTTGTGTCATTTTAGCAAATTCCCGGATTGTTTTCTACAATTTCTTGCTCTCGATCTTGTAGTTTTGTATCCAGGAAAGCTTGCTCCTGCCGCGTGATCCTGTTGTTGCGTGTTAGAGAATTGCTCTTTTATCTTTGATGTGGCTGCTAGTTTATTATTGTTGTGGCTTCATGTTGCGTATAAGGTCAGTTCCCTTTTATCTTTGATGTTGCGTGCTAGGTTATTAATGTTGTGATTTTCATGTTGCGTGTTAGGGTCATTTCCCTTTTATCTTTGATGTTGCGTGTTAGGTGATTTTTCTTTTTTCTTTGATGTTGCATGCTTGGTTATTAACGTTGTTGCTTCGATGTGCGTGTTAGGTCATTTCCCTTTTATCTTTGATGTTGCGTGCTAGGTTATTAATGTTGTTGCTTCGATGTTGCGTGTTAGGTTAGAAATGCAGTTCCATGCTAAATTACTGTTGCTGCATGCAAGATTCGAAAATGGCGTTGCTTTGATGTTGCGTTCTATGTCATTGATGTTCTTGTGTGTTAAGTCATTGATGCTGTAGCTTTAATTTTGCTTACTAGGTTATTAATGTTGTTGCTCCGATTTTTCGTGTTAACTCCTTTCTCTTTTATCATTGATGTTGCATGCTAGGTTATTAATGTTGTTGCTTTGATGTTGTGTCTTAGGTCATTCTCCTTTTTCTTTGATGTTGCGTGCTAGGTCATTCCCCTTTTTCTTTGATTTTACGTGCTAGGTTATTGATATTGTTCCTTTGATGCTGCCTCTTAGGTTAGAGATGAAGTTTCCCGCTATGTCTTTGATGTCGGTTGCTAAGTCATTGATGCTGCATGCTGGGTTAGAGATGGTGTATGTTTCTTTGATGTTGCGTGTTTGGTCATCGATGTTGTAGCTTTTATTTTACGTGCTAGGTTATTGATATTGTTGCGTGTTAGGTTAGGGACGTTGTTGCTTTGATTTTTTCGTACTATGTTATTAAGGTTGCGTGCAAGGTTATTGATGTTGTTTCGATGACGCGTGCAGGTTATTAATGTTGTTTTTCTCTTGGGTTCATGGTTGTTTTAATAGGTTGTTTCTACTTTATATGAATTGCCTGAGTTTTGAGTAGAGGGTTGTGTTGTGTTTTATATTCCCCTCAGGATGTCTTCTTTCCCCACCGTTGTATGTTGCCGAGGTGCTTGTGGTTCGTGTTCACGCAGCTAAGCTGGATGACAGAGAGAAATCTTGGAGACTTCGTGGTGTAATCTGTGATGAGGTTTTATTCAGCTTCTTTTGTATTTGGTGTAAGTGCATGAAATTGATGAAGATACGGAATTCTCAAGGTTGGTTGGTCTAGTGACTGGGCTAATGGTCGGAAGATAAGGTGTCCAGATTGTTGCAGTAGCTAAGTTTGGTAAACAGAGGGTAGGTTCTGCTGAGTGGAATGATAGGTATTTGAAGTGTTGGCCCTTGGTCAAGTATTTTGGGACTCGACCCAGCCAGAATTGTGGCAGGTTGGTTGTTGGGTAGGAATCGTATCTGTTTGGCAGAGGAGAGGGAAAATCGGGGCTGATATTAACGTCGCACCTCTTCAAATGCATTCAAAGGCTCCAGGAACAAGTATGCATAAAAACAACGGGTACTCAAAAATTACTAGAACCCCTTTTCAAGGGGATGAGAACATAGGAAATGTAGGTGAGGCTTTAAATGTTCAGTGAGGATGATATAAAGTAAGAGGGGATGATACCCTTGTACTTGAACTATCTGGTTCTGTTCCTATTACAGGCTACGTCAGTTTACAGCTCACATTCTTGTCTTTAGTATTTTAAGAGTTAACGTCGCTTTCACGGTTCCATTGCAATTGGCTACGTGTAGGTTTAGGTTTAGTTTCAGGGTGAGGTTTAAGTTCAGGTTTAAGTTGAAGTTTAAGTTCAGGTGCAGGTTGAGGTTTAAGTTCAGGTGCAGGTTGAGGTTTAAGTTCAGGTGCAGGTTTAGATGAAGATTTGATTTGTATGATGATCGAGCGTCAGTTCTATACTGTGTTATAGATTAAAGCAATAACCTAACTTAACCTTACATAACCTAAATTAACTTAACCCTTTCGTGGTTTTGAGAGCTACGTTTGAGGGTCATAGGTGGTACATCAAACGTATTTCAAAGAAAGAAATGTAAGTATTGTGAGCGCATGAATTATTACAGGAAACCTTTTTATTCTTTATAGTTTTCATTATATAAGAAAAAACGTGTGTGTTGACACCTTTAATTTGTCTTGGAGAGTAAAAGGGTTAACCTAACCTTCCCTAAATGAATCTACCTAACCTACCAACCTCTTCCGAGTCTCCTTGATCGTAAAGCCTGTTTGCTATCAACTTCTGAGCCTCCATTTCAGTGGTTTTCAACTAATTGTGCCGCGGAAGGGGACCAAAAAATATTTGGGGGAAAATGCCTAAATTGCAAAAAAATGTGTATTTCGAACATAAAAAAAGTCAAACGAGACTTAAAAGTATTTTGAATCTCTCTTCTCTGCACCATAAAAACAACGGTAAGAGAAGGATTGCAGACAGCGAAGGAAGAAATGGAGAGTTGCCTTGTTAACTCTACGTCCAAATATTAAAGAATTATGTTATAATCACCAAGTTCGAAATTCCCCTTAAACTTTTAAAAGTGAGATTTATCTATTTTCAAGTTTATCTATCTTATTTCGATTAAATTAAGTTAAATATTTAGAGTGGGTTAATCTTTGAAGGAATTTCACGTAATTATTTATTTGTACGTGTTATTTTATATTGGGGTCCCACGGCTGCTTCTAGATAGCAATTAGGTTGCTACTATCACAACAAGGTTGAATACCCCTACTCTATTTGTTCCTTGCTACCTGTGGCGAAATATCTTTGCCGAAATCTAAAGAAATCTGAAATGAAATGTGAATAAAATAAGTTCAAATGAAATTAAATCTTGGCATCTCCATTCGACCCCCTCCTCCCACCTTGCCTCTCCGAAGCACACAAAGTCCTCCGGGTCGAAGGAAAATGGATCGACGTGTCAGATACCCGAGAATGGTGGCCATTGTGAGTTGAGTCTGTTTGTGATACAAACGTGTTTATAACACGATATGATGCGCCGCGCCATGGAAAATGTCAAGGTAAGAATGAACTTAATGCTAATATAATATAATATATATATATATATATATATATATATATATATATATATATATATATATATATATATATATATATATATATACACTATAGGGCAAACGTTTGGAGTGACTCCCTGAATTTTTCAAAAACGTGTGAGTATAATTTTAAGGCATGTCATTTCAAAGGTAAACTACTAATTGACAATAGAGAATAGTGAACAAATACCATTAACTGCATCCAAATGTCAAAGATTTGACAAAAAATAGGTTAGTGTATTCTTCATAGGTACAACATAAGTTAATTTTCCCTCTTCATCCCTTAAGCATTTGAACGACCCTTTTCCGTTCCGAGGGACAACTTTTAACGCACTACCTGAGTTCTCTTGATCCCCGAAAATAGAGAGAGCTGCCAACCACATATGATACACACGGGCGTTAACGTGTCACATTCTTCTGATAAGCTTCAGACTCAGTATGAACACTGCCTAATACACTACTCCAGGCCAAAGTCCAGATATCTTATTCGTGTTTGTTAGAATATTGCATTCAGTGAGTTTATTTAGATAAACTAGCAGATTAAGACCCTTAATATGGCTATAACCAAAGAACTCTCAGTAGAACCAAAAGCACAAATAGGTTACATCTGCAAAATGTGTCATTAAAAACTAATCCTCATTTTTTTCCAGATATCTAGAATATTCAAACTAAAAGGGTAATTTCTTTACTCATCTTGTAAGGCTACTAAGTCATTCCTTACACTATAGTTGTACCACCAACATCTTCAGTATTGGGAAAAACAAACAAATCAGTCAAGATCTTCGTGAACGCATTGGGCCTTTGATAAGAGTGAGTTTTGAGTTCAGAAAGATCTTTTTACAACTTAAAGTACCTCTAAACTCTTCAGTTGGTACCATAATACGCAATTGGAAGTCTCATAATTTGATTTATCCTTTGGATCGTTCAGATCGTTCTCGGATGTCAACAGAACATGAAACTCGAAAACCTCCTAGAACAGTGTGTGATAAATCACAGATTACTCTTAGAGAGCTGCATAAAGATTTGTAAACAAGTGGAGTTGAAGTTAACAAGGTTACAATAAGTAAAACACTGCGTCGTTATGATCTCATTTAGAAAACTCACTGTTCAGTTGCTTGGCGTTTTCAAATGTTGTTGGCATCCTTCTGTCTCGGATGACAATGGAGATTGAGCCATCGAAGTCAGCCTCCCTTATTGTTTATGTCGCTGGGACAGTTGCACTGGAATGACCTTTCCAGGGTGCAAGCCTGGGCGAAATGTATGGAAATCCTGGGTTGCCCAGTCGTCAAGTTTCCCCTCTCGGCCTAGTCGGTGTCATGCAAGGGAATGCAGAGCAGTACGTTTGGCACTTGGTTGGCTGCAGGAGCTGCCGAAGTCAGTGAGCACAGCGCACTAGTCTGCCTTCGGGGCTTCACTCCTGATTTGGAAAGTTTACTCCCATACACTTGGCCGTTGGATCAGTCGCGGATCTCTTCCGCCCGGTGGCTAGCCGTTGGCTGCAAGAGGCAGCTCCTCCGCCTCGCTTGATAGTACAATGTAAACACCATCCCTTCACTTGGTTTAGCCCGCCAACTATTATGAACTGATTTCATTCTTCTGAAAAACTAGACTCCTCTTGATTCTTTTTCGTAGAGATTTTGCTTCTGTGAGTTGTTATTCTTGATGAAAAACTTCAGACAACAAAGAGCTGCTCACTTCATCAGACGGAAGAATGTAAGCTTGCAAAGATAGTACTTGAACAGAGTACACCCATCAAAAATGAACATTTAATTAAATCGGCAGCGTTCTGGGAATTATCTTTAGGTCAGCTTAAGCGAAAATAAAACTTTTCCGTCGAAATTCAATCAGCATCTTATAAAAATAGGAAAACATCTAATAAAATAAAAAAGCATCTAATCAAAATTGAAAAGCATCTTATAATAATGTAAAAATATTTAATAAAAATAGGAAAACACCTTTTAAAAATAGCAAAAGTATCTAATAAAAAGAAGAAACAACTTATAGAAATAGAAATACCATCTAATAAAAATAGAAAAACATCTTATAAAATTTAGAAAACATCTTTAAAAATAGAAAAACATCTTGAAAAATACGAAAAAATCTTATAAAAGAGCAAAGCATCTCATAAAAATAGTAAAACCATCTAATAAAAATGGAAAAACATCTTATAAAAATGGAAAAACATCTTATAAAAATGTGGACAATATCTAATAAAAATAGGAAACATCTAATAATAATAGAAAAACATCGTATAAAATAGGCAAAACATTTTATAAAAGAAAAAACAAAAATAGTAAAACCATCTAATATAAATGGAAAACATCTTATAAAAATTTGAAAAACGTCTAATAAAAATAGGAAAACATCTCTTAAAAATAGGAAAACATCTTATAAAAATATTAAAAACATCTAATAAAATTAGCAAACATCTTATTAAAAAGGAAAACATCAAATAAAAATAGTAAAACCATCCACTGAAAATAAGAAAACATCTAAAAATATGAGAAACATCTTATAAAATAGAAACCATCTTACAAAAATGTGAAAAACATCTACCGATAATCAAAATATAATAAATATCTTATGAAAAAATTAAAAAGATTTTATAAAAATAGGAAAACGACTGAATGGTGTTTCGGTGTCACATGAACTGTTTATTGGGCACTTTACAACATGTGAATATTGATTCATTTCTCTTGCCTCTAAATGCCCGTGAACCATTTTTGGACATACCGCTTTCAAAAGAAGCAAAGTGGGTTCTCCTTTGCAATTTAAGAACCCAGACGGAGTCTCCAAGACGGAGTCTCCAAGACGGAGTCTCCAGCAGCAGAAGGTCTTTTCTTTGCTGTAGGGTGTTAAAAGAGTATTTTCTCATTATGTTTTCTTCAATAACAAATAAACAGTTACTACATACCCCTACATATATGTTAAGCTTTAGAAACGTTTAAATGAAGCACTTGAACAAAAAGTTCCTTTACTAATCACCCCAAATGGTGTTTACCACCGCCATGACAATGAATGCTCACGCGTGGCACGTTTGCCACAAACACACCCACAATCATTATCTTAGGCTGGGAAGTTTTCTTCCTCATCTCCCTTGGCCTATGGTCAAGGTTAGGGTATCTGTTTCCATTTCAGGATTGAATTGATCAGTTATCTTTTCTATAGTTGTCAAATTCTTCCGGACTATATTTATTACGTTCTCCTACTTTCTGATTTACGCAAAATGATTATACTGTTGACAATTCTCAACAGTTTCTAGATGCACTCAAACTACTCCTTTACCACTGTAACATGGTCAGTTGTGACGTTTCCTTTCTCTCTTTACCAACATTCCATTAACTGAAACCAAAGACATAATTTTAAATTAACTATTTCTTTCCCCTGATTCCCTCGATCTACATTTAAAACACTTTTAGAATAAGCTGTTCACGATTCTTTTGTCCCATTTAGTAAAAAAATATACAAACAAGTTGATGGTACTCGTATGGCTATGGGTTTGCCACTTGAACCAACCTTCGCCAACAATTCGCCAATTTTAAATGCTCGTCCTATAGAATATAAAGCTATTTTTTTTTATAAAAGTTAGACTTATGACACTTTCAAATTATTCCATAACTCTGCTCAACCTGAACTTTTCGAAACCTTCATAACCTCATATCACCCTAACCAGAAACAATTAATGAAACAAATCATGGAACCAGAAACAAATAATAATCTTTTTTTAGATGTTAAAATAGAAAAAAAATCTCACGATTACTTTGTATTTTCTGTATTCCGAAATCCAACATTTACTAACCTTGGTCTAAATTTTTATAGCTTCTGTACATATCATTTTAAAGTTAATGTTTGTAAAACCTTGATCCATCGTGTATTCAATATCTGCTCTAACTGGACCTTATTCCATTTGGAAATGGAAACACTTTCAACATTTTTAAAATTAAATAACTACCCACTCCATATTTTCATACGTTACGTATTTATTTTAAATAACATTTTTAACCCTATACATTTTTTTTTAGGTTGCCTCAAGAAATTATATATCTCCTTTCTCTTTTGGAGATACAGACTATTACTTTTATGAAGGAAATTTTCAATACTTTGAACAGATTCGATACGTATTTTAATTTAACGCCAATCTTTGTAAACCCTTAAAAAATAGGCTTCTTGTATATTGTTAGAGACACCACTCCTGACATTATGCGTTATGCTGTCCGGTGTAGTATACAAATATACTTGTCATGTATTCTGGAAACGTACATTGGATGTACGGAACGCCTTCTCAAGGTTCGCATTGATGGTTACCTGGGGTAAGCTAAAGAACAGGAATGGATTTATCTGTAAATGAAAACTCTGTTATCCGATCTCAGTCATTTCATGTAAAATCCCTATAAATTATAATCAATTTAAAATATCATCAAAATCTAAATCTGACTTCATAATTGAGTACCTATTAATTAAACACAATCAGCCTCTGTTAAATAAGGACTCTACTTCCATACCGTTATACATTGCTGAATTTGAAATAAATACGCTCTCCTATTTAACTAGTTGCCAGGAATTAATTACCTTAAAACCACCAATTAGCTAATACTATATCTTTCTCTAGCAACCAATTACATTAAATGAAAAAATGACTAACACAAAATCAAAGCTTCTAGTAACAATTTTTAAATTTCATTCAGTCAGCTGACAGCTTTCTCCGAGTCGGGTAATATTTGATACTGTATTTATTGCGTTTACCTTTTCTTCCAGTTATACCGCTATTAATTTTATTTGAATTTTTTTTCTATTTTGGATTTTTAATTTTTACTCAAACTACATAAATTTATCAGTGTTTCTTTATTTACCTTTTCGTATTTTTACATTTCTGTACGTTTTTACTTTTATTCCTGGGTTCGTGCCATTGTTCTCTTTTATATATATATATATATATATATATATATATATATATATATATATATATATATATATATATATATATATATATACATATATATATATATATATATATATATATATATATTAAATATTAGTTTCTACTGAACCTCCAATTGTTTTTAAAGTGGTCGTTACATTATCATACAGTGTTAAGCACGGCTAAGTGTTTGAAAGTGGTTTGTCAAATTGGCATACAGTGCTGAAAATGGCTGTTTGTTTTTTAAGTAGTTAGTTACATTGTCATACAGTGTTGATCACGTCTGTATTTTAAAGTGTATGGTTATATTGTAATACAGTGCTAAAGACGGTTGGGTTTATTTGCAAAGCTAAGTGTATCTCCTCTTTTTTTCGTTTTTATTTTGCCTCGTTTCATATTTAATTGAATTAAGTTTGCTCCCATCGTTTCATCATTGACTGATTCCGTCCAGTGTGCGTGAATTTATCTCTGCGCTGCTTCTCTAATTTTATACAGTTATAGAATCTTTTTCCTGTTTACTCGGCATTCCAGTTTGAAATTTACATCTCATTCCTCCTCTGTATCCTTATTGTACACACACATACACCCATCCATTTTCGGTCATTCCTCTTGATAATCCGAGGAATCCTCCAGTTTCTTTGGCCGTGTTAATAGCCTAATTTTGCTCCACAAATTCCCCAGGAATAGTCACTTAATTAATTTAGCTTCCGGTGCGTAGATTATAGGATCATTCCCATCGCTCCTCTTGCTCTCCTTTAGGTGTAATTCTCTGCAGTAATGACGCCCAAAAAGCGAACTTGTTCCGTCTGTAATGGCTTTTTCCTAGTTGCCCACTTCCTCAGAGAGAGGAAGGTGTTGCGATTTGATATGCAGTCCGAGAGGAGGCAGCTCGACACTCAGGTAGGGGAGGGACCGTCTGAAGATGACCGGGCGGATGACTAGCGACCATTAGCCTCGGTTGATTCCAATACTTAGGTAACGGAAGGTGCACAGGGAGATGAATGATGAACTTCGACCGCCGCTAATCCAGCCCCTCGAGATAGCTTGCCTGGCGGGCTTTCTGGAACCAGGGATAATGGGCTCGGACGGTTCGAGGAAGAGTCCATCCAAGTCGTTCTAGGCAGAGACTGCTGATAATCATGACTAACAAATTTTCCGCTTAGGGTATCGAGAAAGACGAAGAATCCGAAGTTCGACTTGTAGGAAATTCTATTATTAGGGGCCAACTTGAGGAATTCTGCGACAGAAAACCAACCAAGCGGAGGAGGTACTGTTATCCTGGAGGAAAATTTGAGGATCTTGTCGATTCAATGGAAGATTTTACAAGCGGAGATACCCAAGACACAGCTTATATATATATATATATATATATATATATATATATATATATATATATATATATATATATATATATATATATATATATATATATATATATATATAATAGATATCGATACTAATAATGTTTTATCTACAAGGTCCGAGGAACTTCTACCAAGATACCGCCAATTGATGGGGGAGCTGAAAAAAAGGAGTGAGAACGTGGCGTTTACATGTATCCTTCCCAGAATATGTACGGCGAATGTTTTCTATGAAAGAACAACCTATATTAACAATTTTTAAAGTTCTCTGCCAGGAAGAGGGAGTGTACTTCATCGATTTGTGGGGAGATTTTTACGAACAAATGGAGCTATTCTGGCAAGACAGCCTTCACATAAACGGGGTGGGCGCGTCAAGGTTGGGAAGAATAATTAATAATTCTCTTGTAAATTTTTAGGCAGAACAACATGGAAGAGTAGAGAGCACATAAGGGAGAGTGGTTCACCATGCCGTAATAATAATGCACCCTTTTGAGAACAAAAATTACGTCTACTACTGTAATGCACGTAGTATTCAAAATAAGCTCGACGGATTTAAATGTTAGTGCACTTACACAGCTTCGATATTATAGCAATAACGGAATCATGGTCGGAGACATCTAATAGAAACTATATGAATTGCGACTACCAGGGTATAAATTTATCAATAAAGACCGTACGCATAAACGAGGTAGAGGAGTATTACTGTACACCAAAATCATATAAGTTTAACCGAAATTGAAATTGACTCTCACAATGAAGTTGAGGTAATATGCGCTGAAATAAAACCGAATGGTTTTCCAATACATATCTTTGTAGTGTATAGACCCTCACCACAACAGATTGAAATTAACACGAGATTATATAACATTATTGAAAGTAACATTAAAAATAATTGCACTTTATTAATTGGGGATTTAAATTAACGAATTTTTAACTATGAAACGTTAAATGCGGACTGGGAGGGGCAGAGGCTATTGGAGTTTATTGAAAAAACTACTTAAATCAATTACTCAATGAACCAACCCGCGGGAAAGTATCCTAGACGTAATTATAACTAACAACGTTAATCTTATCTCTGGTATTAGTATTGGGGAAGGTATAGGTTCCAGCAATCACAAATCAATAGAGGGCGATATTAATATAAATCATAACAAGGAAAATAATGATATTAAAGTGCTCAATTTTTTACGTGCGGAATTTAATGGCTTCAACCGCAAGTATAGAGAGAATAAGTGAGATCCAACGTTAGGAAATCTTAATCAGTGTTGGTCCTTTTTCACCGAGCATTTTAGAGAATTAGACAAGCAATTAATTCCAAGAAAAAACAAAGGAAAGGCGTCAAGTAAACGAAAATAGTGGAATCATGATATCATAATCAATTTAAAGGAGAGAAACTGTGCAGACAAGCGTCATAAGCGTAATTCATCCAATGAAAATAATCAAATTTACTTAGTCTGACGAAGTGAATGTCAGAAAGAAATACGAAGCGCTAAAAGAAAATATGAAATTTAACTTACCAAAGAAAGTAAACATATCCCTAAGAAGTTTTTCTATTATGTATTCAATAGAAACCCGATATAAGAAACAATAGGACCTATCAAACATGGCAATAACGAATTAGTTTTGGATACAGAAAAGGTGGCCAATATATTAAATAACATTTTTGCATCGGTTTTTATAAACGAAGCCGAGCATAATCTACCACGAACGAACGACGTGATAAACTTTAACGAGCATAACCTTTTAACCGATATTGAATTCTTCGAAGCAGAAATAAATTTTTATATCAGTAAGTTAAAATTTAGTAAATCCCCAGGTCCTGATTTATCTATCCGACGCATTTAAATGAAATTTGAAACATGTTAATGGAACCGCTAACGAAAGTCTTTAACAAATGTTTAGAAGGTGTCGTGCTATTAGATTTTAAGCTAGCGAATATAACTCTTATTTTTAAGAGGGAAAAAGAGAGCTTCCGACCAATTATCAACCCATAAGTTTAACACCCATCGTAGGTAAATTAATTGAATCCGTCATTCGCGATAGGATATTCGATCATCTGAAAGCACATAATATCATAAATGATAGTCAACACGGCTTTAGAGAAAAACTTTCATGTTTAACTAATCTTTTAGAATTTTATGACAGCATGTTTAAAAGCTAGGACGAAAGCAGATCTTTGGACATAGTTTACTTATACTTTGCTAAGGCATTCGATACCGTTCCTCATAGGTGATTAATAACTAAACTTTTTACTCGTGGAATTAGGGGAAACCTCCTACAATGAATAGAGTCGTGGCTAAATAATTGTTAGCAGAGAGTAGTTTTAAACGGTAAATTTTGGGAGTGAGAAAATGTAACTAGTGGCGTGACCCAAAGGTCTGTGTTGTGACCATTGTTGTTGCTCATTTATGTAAACGATATGGACACTGGCCTACTTGGTAGATTATCCAAATTTGCGGACGACACAAAAATTAGGGTAAAATTTTAAATGAGAACGATAGCAAATTAATTCAGCGGGAACTAGCTCAGGAACATATTTATGACTTGGTGAACAGACAACTGCTGCGTTGGATAGTATACAAAATAAAGATTTAGTTGAGAAAAAGTTAGCTGACATGAATGACTGGAAGCCATCTGAATATTAATAAACAATTACCTGTATCATGATGATTCGCGCCGGGTATTAAAATGCTGACATCATGAAGGTGCTCAATGCTCTGTTAACACTGTAAAGGCTGTAAGACGTGACATGGTCAGCTGCAGTTGATGTCCCATATCCTTCGGAACTGTTTCAATTCGTTTTTCAAGACAAATTTTTCATATCTTAGCCGATATTCCTCCATTTTTATTCATTAATTGTCTACAACCGCTCACAATTCGATTGCTTCTGTTTATCAACCGTAGGGTTGAGTATCGGCCATAAATTCTCTATTGGGTTCAAATGTGGCGAATTCTCGAACCAAGGCCCTTAATTTTAGATGTTATTTTCATACGAGAACTTTGTATGTGATTTGGTTTCGTGGTAAGGTTCACTTTCATGCTGAAAAATATAGTTTATCATCTCCATATTGGTCCTGAACTGTTGGGAAAAGGCGTGAACAAGGACGTTTTGTTACCATTCTGAGGTCATAGCAGTGTTCTTGGGTAAAAATGTTCCAGTTCTATTAGATGAGAAACAGCCCGAGACATGGAAAATGTCCCGATGCTTCACCGTGGGCCCGTCAAAGGACTCGTGAAATCGCTTCCCTTTTCTCCTCCTAACGAAGGAGCTTCCAGAAGCTCCACAGCTTGATCTGATTTATATATTTATTGCACACATTTTCCCGTCCAACATTTTTTGTACTGATCTCTTTTTATGAACTTTCTGTTGGTGATGCCCTCGTTGGTTTTAGCTTCTCATGTAAAAATATGATTTTTCTACTCAGTGGTAGATCCACGTAAACCTCGGTGTGGGTGGGAATAAGCTGAAACGGGCATTGATGACTAATAAAGGTTATCTTACACAACATTGATAATAAACAACAGCATCTCACACAAAAGTGAGCACGAACCCTCTCAAAATGCAGATTTTGTTTCCCCACATCAGAAAATTAGGAATTGTAGCTTTGGGACGTCAGTTAAGGTATAATACGGAATTTAATAAGTATTTTTAAGATTTACCTGAATTTTAGACATGTATCATATAAGATACATTCGATCGCAACGGTTAAAAAATGTTTATATATATATATATATATATATATATATATATATATATATATATATATATATATATATCCTATATTATTAAATAACTCTTTCTAAATATAAGAATTCAAGTCTGGCTTAAAAAAATAGAAACATAAATAGTTCTGAAAATTTAGGGAGGCCTTCAGCCATCTAGCCCCCTTTCTGGATCCGCGTTTGTTTTAACTCTACCTTTTCCTTATTTTGTTTTCTTCCACAATTTTTATTCCTTTGTTTATTTGTTCCGTATTTCTCTTCATTGAGTGAAACATTCTCATCTCACTTACTCTTCTCTCTCCCACACACGACCTCTCTCTCTCTCTCTCTCTCTCTCTCTCTCTCTCTCTCTCTCTCTCTCTCTCTCTTTCACTCTTTTATCTGCGAGGAGGTAAACTAGGCGCCAGCAGGAAGATTCTGACCACGGTCATCGGAGGAGTTAACAACTGTGGGTTAAAAACCCGCTGACGTGTCGTGGTCGGGATACTCCTAAGACGAGGTCCATCCCGCAATGATCACGCGAGCAACGTCTCCATAAACATTTTTTAAATGGAGAGCATGATGGTGGACAAAATGGCGTCGCATTTAGAGTCAAACCTGCTACTGAGGAGTTCCCAGCACGGCTTCCGAAGGCAACGGTCATGCCTGACGAACCTTGTGGAATTCTTCCACTTCGTCTTCAGTGAGCACGATCGGGACCAGGCCTTGGGTGTGGTCTTTCAGAAAGCCTTATCAAAGGCTTTCTGAAAGACCACACCCAAGGCCTGATTTATATATTTATTGCACACATTTTCCCGTCCAACATTTTTTGTACTGATCTCTTTTTATGAACTTTCTGTTGGTGATGCCCTCGTTGGTTTTAGCTTCTCATGTAAAAATATGATTTTTCTACTCAGTGGTAGATCCACGTAAACCTCGGTGTGGGTGGGAATAAGCTGAAACGGGCATTGATGACTAATAAAGGTTATCTTACACAACATTGATAATAAACAACAGCATCTCACACAAAAGTGAGCACGAACCCTCTCAAAATGCAGATTTTGTTTCCCCACATCAGAAAATTAGGAATTGTAGCTTTGGGACGTCAGTTAAGGTATAATACGGAATTTAATAAGTATTTTTAAGATTTACCTGAATTTTAGACATGTATCATATAAGATACATTCGATCGCAACGGTTAAAAAATGTTTATATATATATATATATATATATATATATATATATATATATATATATATATATATATATATATATATATATATATATATATATCCTATATTATTAAATAACTCTTTCTAAATATAAGAATTCAAGTCTGGCTTAAAAAAATAGAAACATAAATAGTTCTGAAAATTTAGGGAGGCCTTCAGCCATCTAGCCCCCTTTCTGGATCCTCGTTTGTTTTAACTCTACCTTTTCCTTATTTTGTTTTCTTCCACAATTTTTATTCCTTTGTTTATTTGTTCCGTATTTCTCTTCATTGAGTGAAACATTCTCATCTCACTTACTCTTCTCTCTCCCACACACGACCTCTCTCTCTCTCTCTCTCTCTCTCTCTCTCTCTCTCTCTCTCTCTCTCTCTCTCTCTCTCTCTTTCACTCTTTTATCTGCGAGGAGGTAAACTAGGCGCCAGCAGGAAGATTCTGACCACGGTCATCGGAGGAGTTAACAACTGTGGGTTAAAAACCCGCTGACGTGTCGTGGTCGGGATACTCCTAAGACGAGGTCCATCCCGCAATGATCACGCGAGCAACGTCTCCATAAACATTTTTTAAATGGAGAGCATGATGGTGGACAAAATGGCGTCGCATTTAGAGTCAAACCTGCTACTGAGGAGTTCCCAGCACGGCTTCCGAAGGCAACGGTCATGCCTGACGAACCTTGTGGAATTCTTCCACTTCGTCTTCAGTGAGCACGATCGGGACCAGGCCTTGGGTGTGGTCTTTCAGAAAGCCTTATCAAAGGCTTTCTGAAAGACCACACCCAAGGCCTGATTTATATATTTATTGCACACATTTTCCCGTCCAACATTTTTTGTACTGATCTCTTTTTATGAACTTTCTGTTGGTGATGCCCTCGTTGGTTTTAGCTTCTCATGTAAAAATATGATTTTTCTACTCAGTGGTAGATCCACGTAAACCTCGGTGTGGGTGGGAATAAGCTGAAACGGGCATTGATGACTAATAAAGGTTATCTTACACAACATTGATAATAAACAACAGCATCTCACACAAAAGTGAGCACGAACCCTCTCAAAATGCAGATTTTGTTTCCCCACATCAGAAAATTAGGAATTGTAGCTTTGGGACGTCAGTTAAGGTATAATACGGAATTTAATAAGTATTTTTAAGATTTACCTGAATTTTAGACATGTATCATATAAGATACATTCGATCGCAACGGTTAAAAAATGTTTATATATATATATATATATATATATATATATATATATATATATATATATATATATATATATATATATATATATATATATATATATATATATATATATCCTATATTATTAAATAACTCTTTCTAAATATAAGAATTCAAGTCTGGCTTAAAAAAATAGAAACATAAATAGTTCTGAAAATTTAGGGAGGCCTTCAGCCATCTAGCCCCCTTTCTGGATCCTCGTTTGTTTTAACTCTACCTTTTCCTTATTTTGTTTTCTTCCACAATTTTTATTCCTTTGTTTATTTGTTCCGTATTTCTCTTCATTGAGTGAAACATTCTCATCTCACTTACTCTTCTCTCTCCCACACACGACCTCTCTCTCTCTCTCTCTCTCTCTCTCTCTCTCTCTCTCTCTCTCTCTCTCTCTCTCTCTCTCTCTCTCTCTTTCACTCTTTTATCTGCGAGGAGGTAAACTAGGCGCCAGCAGGAAGATTCTGACCACGGTCATCGGAGGAGTTAACAACTGTGGGTTAAAAACCCGCTGACGTGTCGTGGTCGGGATACTCCTAAGACGAGGTCCATCCCGCAATGATCACGCGAGCAACGTCTCCATAAACATTTTTTAAATGGAGAGCATGATGGTGGACAAAATGGCGTCGCATTTAGAGTCAAACCTGCTACTGAGGAGTTCCCAGCACGGCTTCCGAAGGCAACGGTCATGCCTGACGAACCTTGTGGAATTCTTCCACTTCGTCTTCAGTGAGCACGATCGGGACCAGGCCTTGGGTGTGGTCTTTCAGAAAGCCTTATCAAAGGCTTTCTGAAAGACCACACCCAAGGCCTGATTTATATATTTATTGCACACATTTTCCCGTCCAACATTTTTTGTACTGATCTCTTTTTATGAACTTTCTGTTGGTGATGCCCTCGTTGGTTTTAGCTTCTCATGTAAAAATATGATTTTTCTACTCAGTGGTAGATCCACGTAAACCTCGGTGTGGGTGGGAATAAGCTGAAACGGGCATTGATGACTAATAAAGGTTATCTTACACAACATTGATAATAAACAACAGCATCTCACACAAAAGTGAGCACGAACCCTCTCAAAATGCAGATTTTGTTTCCCCACATCAGAAAATTAGGAATTGTAGCTTTGGGACGTCAGTTAAGGTATAATACGGAATTTAATAAGTATTTTTAAGATTTACCTGAATTTTAGACATGTATCATATAAGATACATTCGATCGCAACGGTTAAAAAATGTTTATATATATATATATATATATATATATATATATATATATATATATATATATATATATATATATATATATATCCTATATTATTAAATAACTCTTTCTAAATATAAGAATTCAAGTCTGGCTTAAAAAAATAGAAACATAAATAGTTCTGAAAATTTAGGGAGGCCTTCAGCCATCTAGCCCCCTTTCTGGATCCTCGTTTGTTTTAACTCTACCTTTTCCTTATTTTGTTTTCTTCCACAATTTTTATTCCTTTGTTTATTTGTTCCGTATTTCTCTTCATTGAGTGAAACATTCTCATCTCACTTACTCTTCTCTCTCCCACACACGACCTCTCTCTCTCTCTCTCTCTCTCTCTCTCTCTCTCTCTCTCTCTCTCTCTCTCTCTCTCTCTTTCACTCTTTTATCTGCGAGGAGGTAAACTAGGCGCCAGCAGGAAGATTCTGACCACGGTCATCGGAGGAGTTAACAACTGTGGGTTAAAAACCCGCTGACGTGTCGTGGTCGGGATACTCCTAAGACGAGGTCCATCCCGCAATGATCACGCGAGCAACGTCTCCATAAACATTTTTTAAATGGAGAGCATGATGGTGGACAAAATGGCGTCGCATTTAGAGTCAAACCTGCTACTGAGGAGTTCCCAGCACGGCTTCCGAAGGCAACGGTCATGCCTGACGAACCTTGTGGAATTCTTCCACTTCGTCTTCAGTGAGCACGATCGGGACCAGGCCTTGGGTGTGGTCTTTCAGAAAGCCTTATCAAAGGCTTTCTGAAAGACCACACCCAAGGCCTGATTTATATATTTATTGCACACATTTTCCCGTCCAACATTTTTTGTACTGATCTCTTTTTATGAACTTTCTGTTGGTGATGCCCTCGTTGGTTTTAGCTTCTCATGTAAAAATATGATTTTTCTACTCAGTGGTAGATCCACGTAAACCTCGGTGTGGGTGGGAATAAGCTGAAACGGGCATTGATGACTAATAAAGGTTATCTTACACAACATTGATAATAAACAACAGCATCTCACACAAAAGTGAGCACGAACCCTCTCAAAATGCAGATTTTGTTTCCCCACATCAGAAAATTAGGAATTGTAGCTTTGGGACGTCAGTTAAGGTATAATACGGAATTTAATAAGTATTTTTAAGATTTACCTGAATTTTAGACATGTATCATATAAGATACATTCGATCGCAACGGTTAAAAAATGTTTATATATATATATATATATATATATATATATATATATATATATATATCCTATATTATTAAATAACTCTTTCTAAATATAAGAATTCAAGTCTGGCTTAAAAAAATAGAAACATAAATAGTTCTGAAAATTTAGGGAGGCCTTCAGCCATCTAGCCCCCTTTCTGGATCCTCGTTTGTTTTAACTCTACCTTTTCCTTATTTTGTTTTCTTCCACAATTTTTATTCCTTTGTTTATTTGTTCCGTATTTCTCTTCATTGAGTGAAACATTCTCATCTCACTTACTCTTCTCTCTCCCACACACGACCTCTCTCTCTCTCTCTCTCTCTCTCTCTCTTTCACTCTTTTATCTGCGAGGAGGTAAACTAGGCGCCAGCAGGAAGATTCTGACCACGGTCATCGGAGGAGTTAACAACTGTGGGTTAAAAACCCGCTGACGTGTCGTGGTCGGGATACTCCTAAGACGAGGTCCATCCCGCAATGATCACGCGAGCAACGTCTCCATAAACATTTTTTAAATGGAGAGCATGATGGTGGACAAAATGGCGTCGCATTTAGAGTCAAACCTGCTACTGAGGAGTTCCCAGCACGGCTTCCGAAGGCAACGGTCATGCCTGACGAACCTTGTGGAATTCTTCCACTTCTTCTTCAGTGAGCACGATCGGGACCAGGCCTTGGGTGTGGTCTTTCAGAAAGCCTTATCAAAGGCTTTCTGAAAGACCACACCCAAGGCCTGATTTATATATTTATTGCACACATTTTCCCGTCCAACATTTTTTGTACTGATCTCTTTTTATGAACTTTCTGTTGGTGATGCCCTCGTTGGTTTTAGCTTCTCATGTAAAAATATGATTTTTCTACTCAGTGGTAGATCCACGTAAACCTCGGTGTGGGTGGGAATAAGCTGAAACGGGCATTGATGACTAATAAAGGTTATCTTACACAACATTGATAATAAACAACAGCATCTCACACAAAAGTGAGCACGAACCCTCTCAAAATGCAGATTTTGTTTCCCCACATCAGAAAATTAGGAATTGTAGCTTTGGGACGTCAGTTAAGGTATAATACGGAATTTAATAAGTATTTTTAAGATTTACCTGAATTTTAGACATGTATCATATAAGATACATTCGATCGCAACGGTTAAAAAATGTTTATATATATATATATATATATATATATATATATATATATATATATATATATATATATATATCCTATATTATTAAATAACTCTTTCTAAATATAAGAATTCAAGTCTGGCTTAAAAAAATAGAAACATAAATAGTTCTGAAAATTTAGGGAGGCCTTCAGCCATCTAGCCCCCTTTCTGGATCCTCGTTTGTTTTAACTCTACCTTTTCCTTATTTTGTTTTCTTCCACAATTTTTATTCCTTTGTTTATTTGTTCCGTATTTCTCTTCATTGAGTGAAACATTCTCATCTCACTTACTCTTCTCTCTCCCACACACGACCTCTCTCTCTCTCTCTCTCTCTCTCTCTCTCTCTCTCTCTCTCTCTCTCTCTCTCTCTCTCTCTTTCACTCTTTTATCTGCGAGGAGGTAAACTAGGCGCCAGCAGGAAGATTCTGACCACGGTCATCGGAGGAGTTAACAACTGTGGGTTAAAAACCCGCTGACGTGTCGTGGTCGGGATACTCCTAAGACGAGGTCCATCCCGCAATGATCACGCGAGCAACGTCTCCATAAACATTTTTTAAATGGAGAGCATGATGGTGGACAAAATGGCGTCGCATTTAGAGTCAAACCTGCTACTGAGGAGTTCCCAGCACGGCTTCCGAAGGCAACGGTCATGCCTGACGAACCTTGTTGAATTCTTCCACTTCGTCTTCAGTGAGCACGATCGGGACCAGGCCTTGGGTGTGGTCTTTCAGAAAGCCTTATCAAAGGCTTTCTGAAAGACCACACCCAAGGCCTGATTTATATATTTATTGCACACATTTTCCCGTCCAACATTTTTTGTACTGATCTCTTTTTATGAACTTTCTGTTGGTGATGCCCTCGTTGGTTTTAGCTTCTCATGTAAAAATATGATTTTTCTACTCAGTGGTAGATCCACGTAAACCTCGGTGTGGGTGGGAATAAGCTGAAACGGGCATTGATGACTAATAAAGGTTATCTTACACAACATTGATAATAAACAACAGCATCTCACACAAAAGTGAGCACGAACCCTCTCAAAATGCAGATTTTGTTTCCCCACATCAGAAAATTAGGAATTGTAGCTTTGGGACGTCAGTTAAGGTATAATACGGAATTTAATAAGTATTTTTAAGATTTACCTGAATTTTAGACATGTATCATATAAGATACATTCGATCGCAACGGTTAAAAAATGTTTATATATATATATATATATATATATATATATATATATATATATATATATATATATATATATATATATATATATATCCTATATTATTAAATAACTCTTTCTAAATATAAGAATTCAAGTCTGGCTTAAAAAAATAGAAACATAAATAGTTCTGAAAATTTAGGGAGGCCTTCAGCCATCTAGCCCCCTTTCTGGATCCTCGTTTGTTTTAACTCTACCTTTTCCTTATTTTGTTTTCTTCCACAATTTTTATTCCTTTGTTTATTTGTTCCGTATTTCTCTTCATTGAGTGAAACATTCTCATCTCACTTACTCTTCTCTCTCCCACACACGACCTCTCTCTCTCTCTCTCTCTCTCTCTCTCTCTTTCACTCTTTTATCTGCGAGGAGGTAAACTAGGCGCCAGCAGGAAGATTCTGACCACGGTCATCGGAGGAGTTAACAACTGTGGGTTAAAAACCCGCTGACGTGTCGTGGTCGGGATACTCCTAAGACGAGGTCCATCCCGCAATGATCACGCGAGCAACGTCTCCATAAACATTTTTTAAATGGAGAGCATGATGGTGGACAAAATGGCGTCGCATTTAGAGTCAAACCTGCTACTGAGGAGTTCCCAGCACGGCTTCCGAAGGCAACGGTCATGCCTGACGAACCTTGTGGAATTCTTCCACTTCTTCTTCAGTGAGCACGATCGGGACCAGGCCTTGGGTGTGGTCTTTCAGAAAGCCTTATCAAAGGCTTTCTGAAAGACCACACCCAAGGCCTGATTTATATATTTATTGCACACATTTTCCCGTCCAACATTTTTTGTACTGATCTCTTTTTATGAACTTTCTGTTGGTGATGCCCTCGTTGGTTTTAGCTTCTCATGTAAAAATATGATTTTTCTACTCAGTGGTAGATCCACGTAAACCTCGGTGTGGGTGGGAATAAGCTGAAACGGGCATTGATGACTAATAAAGGTTATCTTACACAACATTGATAATAAACAACAGCATCTCACACAAAAGTGAGCACGAACCCTCTCAAAATGCAGATTTTGTTTCCCCACATCAGAAAATTAGGAATTGTAGCTTTGGGACGTCAGTTAAGGTATAATACGGAATTTAATAAGTATTTTTAAGATTTACCTGAATTTTAGACATGTATCATATAAGATACATTCGATCGCAACGGTTAAAAAATGTTTATATATATATATATATATATATATATATATATATATATATATATATATCCTATATTATTAAATAACTCTTTCTAAATATAAGAATTCAAGTCTGGCTTAAAAAAATAGAAACATAAATAGTTCTGAAAATTTAGGGAGGCCTTCAGCCATCTAGCCCCCTTTCTGGATCCTCGTTTGTTTTAACTCTACCTTTTCCTTATTTTGTTTTCTTCCACAATTTTTATTCCTTTGTTTATTTGTTCCGTATTTCTCTTCATTGAGTGAAACATTCTCATCTCACTTACTCTTCTCTCTCCCACACACGACCTCTCTCTCTCTCTCTCTCTCTCTCTCTCTCTCTCTCTCTCTCTCTCTCTCTCTCTCTCTCTCTCTCTCTTTCACTCTTTTATCTGCGAGGAGGTAAACTAGGCGCCAGCAGGAAGATTCTGACCACGGTCATCGGAGGAGTTAACAACTGTGGGTTAAAAACCCGCTGACGTGTCGTGGTCGGGATACTCCTAAGACGAGGTCCATCCCGCAATGATCACGCGAGCAACGTCTCCATAAACATTTTTTAAATGGAGAGCATGATGGTGGACAAAATGGCGTCGCATTTAGAGTCAAACCTGCTACTGAGGAGTTCCCAGCACGGCTTCCGAAGGCAACGGTCATGCCTGACGAACCTTGTGGAATTCTTCCACTTCGTCTTCAGTGAGCACGATCGGGACCAGGCCTTGGGTGTGGTCTTTCAGAAAGCCTTATCAAAGGCTTTCTGAAAGACCACACCCAAGGCCTGATTTATATATTTATTGCACACATTTTCCCGTCCAACATTTTTTGTACTGATCTCTTTTTATGAACTTTCTGTTGGTGATGCCCTCGTTGGTTTTAGCTTCTCATGTAAAAATATGATTTTTCTACTCAGTGGTAGATCCACGTAAACCTCGGTGTGGGTGGGAATAAGCTGAAACGGGCATTGATGACTAATAAAGGTTATCTTACACAACATTGATAATAAACAACAGCATCTCACACAAAAGTGAGCACGAACCCTCTCAAAATGCAGATTTTGTTTCCCCACATCAGAAAATTAGGAATTGTAGCTTTGGGACGTCAGTTAAGGTATAATACGGAATTTAATAAGTATTTTTAAGATTTACCTGAATTTTAGACATGTATCATATAAGATACATTCGATCGCAACGGTTAAAAAATGTTTATATATATATATATATATATATATATATATATATATATATATATCCTATATTATTAAATAACTCTTTCTAAATATAAGAATTCAAGTCTGGCTTAAAAAAATAGAAACATAAATAGTTCTGAAAATTTAGGGAGGCCTTCAGCCATCTAGCCCCCTTTCTGGATCCTCGTTTGTTTTAACTCTACCTTTTCCTTATTTTGTTTTCTTCCACAATTTTTATTCCTTTGTTTATTTGTTCCGTATTTCTCTTCATTGAGTGAAACATTCTCATCTCACTTACTCTTCTCTCTCCCACACACGACCTCTCTCTCTCTCTCTCTCTCTCTCTCTCTCTCTCTCTCTCTCTCTCTCTCTCTCTCTCTCTCTCTTTCACTCTTTTATCTGCGAGGAGGTAAACTAGGCGCCAGCAGGAAGATTCTGACCACGGTCATCGGAGGAGTTAACAACTGTGGGTTAAAAACCCGCTGACGTGTCGTGGTCGGGATACTCCTAAGACGAGGTCCATCCCGCAATGATCACGCGAGCAACGTCTCCATAAACATTTTTTAAATGGAGAGCATGATGGTGGACAAAATGGCGTCGCATTTAGAGTCAAACCTGCTACTGAGGAGTTCCCAGCACGGCTTCCGAAGGCAACGGTCATGCCTGACGAACCTTGTGGAATTCTTCCACTTCGTCTTCAGTGAGCACGATCGGGACCAGGCCTTGGGTGTGGTCTTTCAGAAAGCCTTATCAAAGGCTTTCTGAAAGACCACACCCAAGGCCTGATTTATATATTTATTGCACACATTTTCCCGTCCAACATTTTTTGTACTGATCTCTTTTTATGAACTTTCTGTTGGTGATGCCCTCGTTGGTTTTAGCTTCTCATGTAAAAATATGATTTTTCTACTCAGTGGTAGATCCACGTAAACCTCGGTGTGGGTGGGAATAAGCTGAAACGGGCATTGATGACTAATAAAGGTTATCTTACACAACATTGATAATAAACAACAGCATCTCACACAAAAGTGAGCACGAACCCTCTCAAAATGCAGATTTTGTTTCCCCACATCAGAAAATTAGGAATTGTAGCTTTGGGACGTCAGTTAAGGTATAATACGGAATTTAATAAGTATTTTTAAGATTTACCTGAATTTTAGACATGTATCATATAAGATACATTCGATCGCAACGGTTAAAAAATGTTTATATATATATATATATATATATATATATATATATATATATATATATATATATATATATATATATATATATATATATATATATCCTATATTATTAAATAACTCTTTCTAAATATAAGAATTCAAGTCTGGCTTAAAAAAATAGAAACATAAATAGTTCTGAAAATTTAGGGAGGCCTTCAGCCATCTAGCCCCCTTTCTGGATCCTCGTTTGTTTTAACTCTACCTTTTCCTTATTTTGTTTTCTTCCACAATTTTTATTCCTTTGTTTATTTGTTCCGTATTTCTCTTCATTGAGTGAAACATTCTCATCTCACTTACTCTTCTCTCTCCCACACACGACCTCTCTCTCTCTCTCTCTCTCTCTCTCTCTTTCACTCTTTTATCTGCGAGGAGGTAAACTAGGCGCCAGCAGGAAGATTCTGACCACGGTCATCGGAGGAGTTAACAACTGTGGGTTAAAAACCCGCTGACGTGTCGTGGTCGGGATACTCCTAAGACGAGGTCCATCCCGCAATGATCACGCGAGCAACGTCTCCATAAACATTTTTTAAATGGAGAGCATGATGGTGGACAAAATGGCGTCGCATTTAGAGTCTAACCTGCTACTGAGTAGTTCCCAGCACGGCTTCCGAAGGCAACGGTCATGCCTGACGAACCTTGTGGAATTCTTCCACTTCTTCTTCAGTGAGCACGATCGGGACCAGGCCTTGGGTGTGGTCTTTCAGAAAGCCTTATCAAAGGCTTTCTGAAAGACCACACCCAAGGCCTGATTTATATATTTATTGCACACATTTTCCCGTCCAACATTTTTTGTACTGATCTCTTTTTATGAACTTTCTGTTGGTGATGCCCTCGTTGGTTTTAGCTTCTCATGTAAAAATATGATTTTTCTACTCAGTGGTAGATCCACGTAAACCTCGGTGTGGGTGGGAATAAGCTGAAACGGGCATTGATGACTAATAAAGGTTATCTTACACAACATTGATAATAAACAACAGCATCTCACACAAAAGTGAGCACGAACCCTCTCAAAATGCAGATTTTGTTTCCCCACATCAGAAAATTAGGAATTGTAGCTTTGGGACGTCAGTTAAGGTATAATACGGAATTTAATAAGTATTTTTAAGATTTACCTGAATTTTAGACATGTATCATATAAGATACATTCGATCGCAACGGTTAAAAAATGTTTATATATATATATATATATATATATATATATATATATATATATATATATATATATATATATATATATATATATATATATATATATATATATCCTATATTATTAAATAACTCTTTCTAAATATAAGAATTCAAGTCTGGCTTAAAAAAATAGAAACATAAATAGTTCTGAAAATTTAGGGAGGCCTTCAGCCATCTAGCCCCCTTTCTGGATCCTCGTTTGTTTTAACTCTACCTTTTCCTTATTTTGTTTTCTTCCACAATTTTTATTCCTTTGTTTATTTGTTCCGTATTTCTCTTCATTGAGTGAAACATTCTCATCTCACTTACTCTTCTCTCTCCCACACACGACCTCTCTCTCTCTCTCTCTCTCTCTCTCTCTCTCTCTCTCTCTCTCTCTCTCTCTCTCTCTTTCACTCTTTTATCTGCGAGGAGGTAAACTAGGCGCCAGCAGGAAGATTCTGACCACGGTCATCGGAGGAGTTAACAACTGTGGGTTAAAAACCCGCTGACGTGTCGTGGTCGGGATACTCCTAAGACGAGGTCCATCCCGCAATGATCACGCGAGCAACGTCTCCATAAACATTTTTTAAATGGAGAGCATGATGGTGGACAAAATGGCGTCGCATTTAGAGTCAAACCTGCTACTGAGGAGTTCCCAGCACGGCTTCCGAAGGCAACGGTCATGCCTGACGAACCTTGTGGAATTCTTCCACTTCGTCTTCAGTGAGCACGATCGGGACCAGGCCTTGGGTGTGGTCTTTCAGAAAGCCTTATCAAAGGCTTTCTGAAAGACCACACCCAAGGCCTGATTTATATATTTATTGCACACATTTTCCCGTCCAACATTTTTTGTACTGATCTCTTTTTATGAACTTTCTGTTGGTGATGCCCTCGTTGGTTTTAGCTTCTCATGTAAAAATATGATTTTTCTACTCAGTGGTAGATCCACGTAAACCTCGGTGTGGGTGGGAATAAGCTGAAACGGGCATTGATGACTAATAAAGGTTATCTTACACAACATTGATAATAAACAACAGCATCTCACACAAAAGTGAGCACGAACCCTCTCAAAATGCAGATTTTGTTTCCCCACATCAGAAAATTAGGAATTGTAGCTTTGGGACGTCAGTTAAGGTATAATACGGAATTTAATAAGTATTTTTAAGATTTACCTGAATTTTAGACATGTATCATATAAGATACATTCGATCGCAACGGTTAAAAAATGTTTATATATATATATATATATATATATATATATATATATATATATATATATATATATATATATATATCCTATATTATTAAATAACTCTTTCTAAATATAAGAATTCAAGTCTGGCTTAAAAAAATAGAAACATAAATAGTTCTGAAAATTTAGGGAGGCCTTCAGCCATCTAGCCCCCTTTCTGGATCCTCGTTTGTTTTAACTCTACCTTTTCCTTATTTTGTTTTCTTCCACAATTTTTATTCCTTTGTTTATTTGTTCCGTATTTCTCTTCATTGAGTGAAACATTCTCATCTCACTTACTCTTCTCTCTCCCACACACGACCTCTCTCTCTCTCTCTCTCTCTCTCTCTTTCACTCTTTTATCTGCGAGGAGGTAAACTAGGCGCCAGCAGGAAGATTCTGACCACGGTCATCGGAGGAGTTAACAACTGTGGGTTAAAAACCCGCTGACGTGTCGTGGTCGGGATACTCCTAAGACGAGGTCCATCCCGCAATGATCACGCGAGCAACGTCTCCATAAACATTTTTTAAATGGAGAGCATGATGGTGGACAAAATGGCGTCGCATTTAGAGTCAAACCTGCTACTGAGGAGTTCCCAGCACGGCTTCCGAAGGCAACGGTCATGCCTGACGAACCTTGTGGAATTCTTCCACTTCTTCTTCAGTGAGCACGATCGGGACCAGGCCTTGGGTGTGGTCTTTCAGAAAGCCTTATCAAAGGCTTTCTGAAAGACCACACCCAAGGCCTGATTTATATATTTATTGCACACATTTTCCCGTCCAACATTTTTTGTACTGATCTCTTTTTATGAACTTTCTGTTGGTGATGCCCTCGTTGGTTTTAGCTTCTCATGTAAAAATATGATTTTTCTACTCAGTGGTAGATCCACGTAAACCTCGGTGTGGGTGGGAATAAGCTGAAACGGGCATTGATGACTAATAAAGGTTATCTTACACAACATTGATAATAAACAACAGCATCTCACACAAAAGTGAGCACGAACCCTCTCAAAATGCAGATTTTGTTTCCCCACATCAGAAAATTAGGAATTGTAGCTTTGGGACGTCAGTTAAGGTATAATACGGAATTTAATAAGTATTTTTAAGATTTACCTGAATTTTAGACATGTATCATATAAGATACATTCGATCGCAACGGTTAAAAAATGTTTATATATATATATATATATATATATATATATATATATATATATATATATATATATATATATATATATATATATCCTATATTATTAAATACCTCTTTCTAAATATAAGAATTCAAGTCTGGCTTAAAAAAATAGAAACATAAATAGTTCTGAAAATTTAGGGAGGCCTTCAGCCATCTAGCCCCCTTTCTGGATCCTCGTTTGTTTTAACTCTACCTTTTCCTTATTTTGTTTTCTTCCACAATTTTTATTCCTTTGTTTATTTGTTCCGTATTTCTCTTCATTGAGTGAAACATTCTCATCTCACTTACTCTTCTCTCTCCCACACACGACCTCTCTCTCTCTCTCTCTCTCTCTCTCTCTCTCTCTCTCTCTCTTTCACTCTTTTATCTGCGAGGAGGTAAACTAGGCGCCAGCAGGAAGATTCTGACCACGGTCATCGGAGGAGTTAACAACTGTGGGTTAAAAACCCGCTGACGTGTCGTGGTCGGGATACTCCTAAGACGAGGTCCATCCCGCAATGATCACGCGAGCAACGTCTCCATAAACATTTTTTAAATGGAGAGCATGATGGTGGACAAAATGGCGTCGCATTTAGAGTCAAACCTGCTACTGAGGAGTTCCCAGCACGGCTTCCGAAGGCAACGGTCATGCCTGACGAACCTTGTGGAATTCTTCCACTTCGTCTTCAGTGAGCACGATCGGGACCAGGCCTTGGGTGTGGTCTTTCAGAAAGCCTTATCAAAGGCTTTCTGAAAGACCACACCCAAGGCCTGATTTATATATTTATTGCACACATTTTCCCGTTCAACATTTTTTGTACTGATCTCTTTTTATGAACTTTCTGTTGGTGATGCCCTCGTTGGTTTTAGCTTCTCATGTAAAAATATGATTTTTCTACTCAGTGGTAGATCCACGTAAACCTCGGTGTGGGTGGGAATAAGCTGAAACGGGCATTGATGACTAATAAAGGTTATCTTACACAACATTGATAATAAACAACAGCATCTCACACAAAAGTGAGCACGAACCCTCTCAAAATGCAGATTTTGTTTCCCCACATCAGAAAATTAGGAATTGTAGCTTTGGGACGTCAGTTAAGGTATAATACGGAATTTAATAAGTATTTTTAAGATTTACCTGAATTTTAGACATGTATCATATAAGATACATTCGATCGCAACGGTTAAAAAATGTTTATATATATATATATATATATATATATATATATATATATATATATATATATATATATATCCTATATTATTAAATAACTCTTTCTAAATATAAGAATTCAAGTCTGGCTTAAAAAAATAGAAACATAAATAGTTCTGAAAATTTAGGGAGGCCTTCAGCCATCTAGCCCCCTTTCTGGATCCTCGTTTGTTTTAACTCTACCTTTTCCTTATTTTGTTTTCTTCCACAATTTTTATTCCTTTGTTTATTTGTTCCGTATTTCTCTTCATTGAGTGAAACATTCTCATCTCACTTACTCTTCTCTCTCCCACACACGACCTCTCTCTCTCTCTCTCTCTCTCTCTCTCTCTCTCTCTCTCTCTCTCTCTCTCTCTCTCTCTCTCTCTCTTTCACTCTTTTATCTGCGAGGAGGTAAACTAGGCGCCAGCAGGAAGATTCTGACCACGGTCATCGGAGGAGTTAACAACTGTGGGTTAAAAACCCGCTGACGTGTCGTGGTCGGGATACTCCTAAGACGAGGTCCATCCCGCAATGATCACGCGAGCAACGTCTCCATAAACATTTTTTAAATGGAGAGCATGATGGTGGACAAAATGGCGTCGCATTTAGAGTCAAACCTGCTACTGAGGAGTTCCCAGCACGGCTTCCGAAGGCAACGGTCATGCCTGACGAACCTTGTGGAATTCTTCCACTTCGTCTTCAGTGAGCACGATCGGGACCAGGCCTTGGGTGTGGTCTTTCAGAAAGCCTTATCAAAGGCTTTCTGAAAGACCACACCCAAGGCCTGATTTATATATTTATTGCACACATTTTCCCGTCCAACATTTTTTGTACTGATCTCTTTTTATGAACTTTCTGTTGGTGATGCCCTCGTTGGTTTTAGCTTCTCATGTAAAAATATGATTTTTCTACTCAGTGGTAGATCCACGTAAACCTCGGTGTGGGTGGGAATAAGCTGAAACGGGCATTGATGACTAATAAAGGTTATCTTACACAACATTGATAATAAACAACAGCATCTCACACAAAAGTGAGCACGAACCCTCTCAAAATGCAGATTTTGTTTCCCCACATCAGAAAATTAGGAATTGTAGCTTTGGGACGTCAGTTAAGGTATAATACGGAATTTAATAAGTATTTTTAAGATTTACCTGAATTTTAGACATGTATCATATAAGATACATTCGATCGCAACGGTTAAAAAATGTTATATATATATATATATATATATATATATATATATATATATATATATATATATCCTATATTATTAAATAACTCTTTCTAAATATAAGAATTCAAGTCTGGCTTAAAAAAATAGAAACATAAATAGTTCTGAAAATTTAGGGAGGCCTTCAGCCATCTAGCCCCCTTTCTGGATCCTCGTTTGTTTTAACTCTACCTTTTCCTTATTTTGTTTTCTTCCACAATTTTTATTCCTTTGTTTATTTGTTCCGTATTTCTCTTCATTGAGTGAAACATTCTCATCTCACTTACTCTTCTCTCTCCCACACACGACCTCTCTCTCTCTCTCTCTCTCTCTCTCTCTCTCTCTCTCTCTCTCTCTCTCTCTTTCACTCTTTTATCTGCGAGGAGGTAAACTAGGCGCCAGCAGGAAGATTCTGACCACGGTCATCGGAGGAGTTAACAACTGTGGGTTAAAAACCCGCTGACGTGTCGTGGTCGGGATACTCCTAAGACGAGGTCCATCCCGCAATGATCACGCGAGCAACGTCTCCATAAACATTTTTTAAATGGAGAGCATGATGGTGGACAAAATGGCGTCGCATTTAGAGTCAAACCTGCTACTGAGGAGTTCCCAGCACGGCTTCCGAAGGCAACGGTCATGCCTGACGAACCTTGTGGAATTCTTCCACTTCGTCTTCAGTGAGCACGATCGGGACCAGGCCTTGGGTGTGGTCTTTCAGAAAGCCTTATCAAAGGCTTTCTGAAAGACCACACCCAAGGCCTGATTTATATATTTATTGCACACATTTTCCCGTCCAACATTTTTTGTACTGATCTCTTTTTATGCACTTTCTGTTGGTGATGCCCTCGTTGGTTTTAGCTTCTCATGTAAAAATATGATTTTTCTACTCAGTGGTAGATCCACGTAAACCTCGGTGTGGGTGGGAATAAGCTGAAACGGGCATTGATGACTAATAAAGGTTATCTTACACAACATTGATAATAAACAACAGCATCTCACACAAAAGTGAGCACGAACCCTCTCAAAATGCAGATTTTGTTTCCCCACATCAGAAAATTAGGAATTGTAGCTTTGGGACGTCAGTTAAGGTATAATACGGAATTTAATAAGTATTTTTAAGATTTACCTGAATTTTAGACATGTATCATATAAGATACATTCGATCGCAACGGTTAAAAAATGTTTATATATATATATATATATATATATATATATATATATATATATCCTATATTATTAAATAACTCTTTCTAAATATAAGAATTCAAGTCTGGCTTAAAAAAATAGAAACATAAATAGTTCTGAAAATTTAGGGAGGCCTTCAGCCATCTAGCCCCCTTTCTGGATCCTCGTTTGTTTTAACTCTACCTTTTCCTTATTTTGTTTTCTTCCACAATTTTTATTCCTTTGTTTATTTGTTCCGTATTTCTCTTCATTGAGTGAAACATTCTCATCTCACTTACTCTTCTCTCTCCCACACACGACCTCTCTCTCTCTCTCTCTCTCTCTCTCTCTCTCTCTCTCTCTCTCTTTCACTCTTTTATCTGCGAGGAGGTAAACTAGGCGCCAGCAGGAAGATTCTGACCACGGTCATCGGAGGAGTTAACAACTGTGGGTTAAAAACCCGCTGACGTGTCGTGGTCGGGATACTCCTAAGACGAGGTCCATCCCGCAATGATCACGCGAGCAACGTCTCCATAAACATTTTTTAAATGGAGAGCATGATGGTGGACAAAATGGCGTCGCATTTAGAGTCAAACCTGCTACTGAGGAGTTCCCAGCACGGCTTCCGAAGGCAACGGTCATGCCTGACGAACCTTGTGGAATTCTTCCACTTCGTCTTCAGTGAGCACGATCGGGACCAGGCCTTGGGTGTGGTCTTTCAGAAAGCCTTATCAAAGGCTTTCTGAAAGACCACACCCAAGGCCTGATTTATATATTTATTGCACAAATTTTCCCGTCCAACATTTTTTGTACTGATCTCTTTTTATGAACTTTCTGTTGGTGATGCCCTCGTTGGTTTTAGCTTCTCATGTAAAAATATGATTTTTCTACTCAGTGGTAGATCCACGTAAACCTCGGTGTGGGTGGGAATAAGCTGAAACGGGCATTGATGACTAATAAAGGTTATCTTACACAACATTGATAATAAACAACAGCATCTCACACAAAAGTGAGCACGAACCCTCTCAAAATGCAGATTTTGTTTCCCCACATCAGAAAATTAGGAATTGTAGCTTTGGGACGTCAGTTAAGGTATAATACGGAATTTAATAAGTATTTTTAAGATTTACCTGAATTTTAGACATGTATCATATAAGATACATTCGATCGCAACGGTTAAAAAATGTTTATATATATATATATATATATATATATATATATATATATATATATATCCTATATTATTAAATAACTCTTTCTAAATATAAGAATTCAAGTCTGGCTTAAAAAAATAGAAACATAAATAGTTCTGAAAATTTAGGGAGGCCTTCAGCCATCTAGCCCCCTTTCTGGATCCTCGTTTGTTTTAACTCTACCTTTTCCTTATTTTGTTTTCTTCCACAATTTTTATTCCTTTGTTTATTTGTTCCGTATTTCTCTTCATTGAGTGAAACATTCTCATCTCACTTACTCTTCTCTCTCCCACACACGACCTCTCTCTCTCTCTCTCTCTCTCTCTCTCTCTCTCTCTCTCTCTCTCTCTCTCTCTCTTTCACTCTTTTATCTGCGAGGAGGTAAACTAGGCGCCAGCAGGAAGATTCTGACCACGGTCATCGGAGGAGTTAACAACTGTGGGTTAAAAACCCGCTGACGTGTCGTGGTCGGGATACTCCTAAGACGAGGTCCATCCCGCAATGATCACGCGAGCAACGTCTCCATAAACATTTTTTAAATGGAGAGCATGATGGTGGACAAAATGGCGTCGCATTTAGAGTCAAACCTGCTACTGAGGAGTTCCCAGCATGGCTTCCGAAGGCAACGGTCATGCCTGACGAACCTTGTGGAATTCTTCCACTTCGTCTTCAGTGAGCACGATCGGGACCAGGCCTTGGGTGTGGTCTTTCAGAAAGCCTTATCAAAGGCTTTCTGAAAGACCACACCCAAGGCCTGATTTATATATTTATTGCACACATTTTCCCGTCCAACATTTTTTGTACTGATCTCTTTTTATGAACTTTCTGTTGGTGATGCCCTCGTTGGTTTTAGCTTCTCATGTAAAAATATGATTTTTCTACTCAGTGGTAGATCCACGTAAACCTCGGTGTGGGTGGGAATAAGCTGAAACGGGCATTGATGACTAATAAAGGTTATCTTACACAACATTGATAATAAACAACAGCATCTCACACAAAAGTGAGCACGAACCCTCTCAAAATGCAGATTTTGTTTCCCCACATCAGAAAATTAGGAATTGTAGCTTTGGGACGTCAGTTAAGGTATAATACGGAATTTAATAAGTATTTTTAAGATTTACCTGAATTTTAGACATGTATCATATAAGATACATTCGATCGCAACGGTTAAAAAATGTTTATATATATATATATATATATATATATATATATATATATATATATATATATATATCCTATATTATTAAATAACTCTTTCTAAATATAAGAATTCAAGTCTGGCTTAAAAAAATAGAAACATAAATAGTTCTGAAAATTTAGGGAGGCCTTCAGCCATCTAGCCCCCTTTCTGGATCCTCGTTTGTTTTAACTCTACCTTTTCCTTATTTTGTTTTCTTCCACAATTTTTATTCCTTTGTTTATTTGTTCCGTATTTCTCTTCATTGAGTGAAACATTCTCATCTCACTTACTCTTCTCTCTCCCACACACGACCTCTCTCTCTCTCTCTCTCTCTCTCTCTCTCTCTCTCTCTTTCACTCTTTTATCTGCGAGGAGGTAAACTAGGCGCCAGCAGGAAGATTCTGACCACGGTCATCGGAGGAGTTAACAACTGTGGGTTAAAAACCCGCTGACGTGTCGTGGTCGGGATACTCCTAAGACGAGGTCCATCCCGCAATGATCACGCG
Organism: Ceratothoa steindachneri; assembly: GCA_963969495.1. Classification (NCBI taxonomy): domain Eukaryota; kingdom Metazoa; phylum Arthropoda; class Malacostraca; order Isopoda; family Cymothoidae; genus Ceratothoa; species Ceratothoa steindachneri. Next base: position 121,901,517 of record OZ018327.1, read on the forward strand.
AGCAACGTCTCCATAAACATTTTTTAAATGGAGAGCATGATGGTGGACAAAATGGCGTCGCATTTAGAGTCAAACCTGCTACTGAGGAGTTCCCAGCACGGCTTCCGAAGGCAACGGTCATGCCTGACGAACCTTGTGGAATTCTTCCACTTCGTCTTCAGTGAGCACGATCGGGACCAGGCCTTGGGTGTGGTCTTTCAGAAAGCCTTATCAAAGGCTTTCTGAAAGACCACACCCAAGGCCTGATTTATATATTTATTGCACACATTTTCCCGTCCAACATTTTTTGTACTGATCTCTTTTTATGAACTTTCTGTTGGTGATGCCCTCGTTGGTTTTAGCTTCTCATGTAAAAATATGATTTTTCTACTCAGTGGTAGATCCACGTAAACCTCGGTGTGGGTGGGAATAAGCTGAAACGGGCATTGATGACTAATAAAGGTTATCTTACACAACATTGATAATAAACAACAGCATCTCACACAAAAGTGAGCACGAACCCTCTCAAAATGCAGATTTTGTTTCCCCACATCAGAAAATTAGGAATTGTAGCTTTGGGACGTCAGTTAAGGTATAATACGGAATTTAATAAGTATTTTTAAGATTTACCTGAATTTTAGACATGTATCATATAAGATACATTCGATCGCAACGGTTAAAAAATGTTTATATATATATATATATATATATATATATATATATATATATATATATATATATATATATATATATCCTATATTATTAAATAACTCTTTCTAAATATAAGAATTCAAGTCTGGCTTAAAAAAATAGAAACATAAATAGTTCTGAAAATTTAGGGAGGCCTTCAGCCATCTAGCCCCCTTTCTGGATCCTCGTTTGTTTTAACTCTACCTTTTCCTTATTTTGTTTTCTTCCACAATTTTTATTCCTTTGTTTATTTGTTCCGTATTTCTCTTCATTGAGTGAAACATTCTCATCTCACTTACTCTTCTCTCTCCCACACACGACCTCTCTCTCTCTCTCTCTCTCTCTCTCTCTCTCTCTCTCTCTCTCTCTCTCTCTCTCTTTCACTCTTTTATCTGCGAGGAGGTAAACTAGGCGCCAGCAGGAAGATTCTGACCACGGTCATCGGAGGAGTTAACAACTGTGGGTTAAAAACCCGCTGACGTGTCGTGGTCGGGATACTCCTAAGACGAGGTCCATCCCGCAATGATCACGCGAGCAACGTCTCCATAAACATTTTTTAAATGGAGAGCATGATGGTGGACAAAATGGCGTCGCATTTAGAGTCAAACCTGCTACTGAGGAGTTCCCAGCATGGCTTCCGAAGGCAACGGTCATGCCTGACGAACCTTGTGGAATTCTTCCACTTCGTCTTCAGTGAGCACGATCGGGACCAGGCCTTGGGTGTGGTCTTTCAGAAAGCCTTATCAAAGGCTTTCTGAAAGACCACACCCAAGGCCTGATTTATATATTTATTGCACACATTTTCCCGTCCAACATTTTTTGTACTGATCTCTTTTTATGAACTTTCTGTTGGTGATGCCCTCGTTGGTTTTAGCTTCTCATGTAAAAATATGATTTTTCTACTCAGTGGTAGATCCACGTAAACCTCGGTGTGGGTGGGAATAAGCTGAAACGGGCATTGATGACTAATAAAGGTTATCTTACACAACATTGATAATAAACAACAGCATCTCACACAAAAGTGAGCACGAACCCTCTCAAAATGCAGATTTTGTTTCCCCACATCAGAAAATTAGGAATTGTAGCTTTGGGACGTCAGTTAAGGTATAATACGGAATTTAATAAGTATTTTTAAGATTTACCTGAATTTTAGACATGTATCATATAAGATACATTCGATCGCAACGGTTAAAAAATGTTTATATATATATATATATATATATATATATATATATATATATATATATATATATATATATATATATCCTATATTATTAAATAACTCTTTCTAAATATAAGAATTCAAGTCTGGCTTAAAAAAATAGAAACATAAATAGTTCTGAAAATTTAGGGAGGCCTTCAGCCATCTAGCCCCCTTTCTGGATCCTCGTTTGTTTTAACTCTACCTTTTCCTTATTTTGTTTTCTTCCACAATTTTTATTCCTTTGTTTATTTGTTCCGTATTTCTCTTCATTGAGTGAAACATTCTCATCTCACTTACTCTTCTCTCTCCCACACACGACCTCTCTCTCTCTCTCTCTCTCTCTCTCTCTCTCTCTCTCTCTCTCTCTCTCTCTTTCACTCTTTTATCTGCGAGGAGGTAAACTAGGCGCCAGCAGGAAGATTCTGACCACGGTCATCGGAGGAGTTAACAACTGTGGGTTAAAAACCCGCTGACGTGTCGTGGTCGGGATACTCCTAAGACGAGGTCCATCCCGCAATGATCACGCGAGCAACGTCTCCATAAACATTTTTTAAATGGAGAGCATGATGGTGGACAAAATGGCGTCGCATTTAGAGTCAAACCTGCTACTGAGGAGTTCCCAGCACGGCTTCCGAAGGCAACGGTCATGCCTGACGAACCTTGTGGAATTCTTCCACTTCGTCTTCAGTGAGCACGATCGGGACCAGGCCTTGGGTGTGGTCTTTCAGAAAGCCTTATCAAAGGCTTTCTGAAAGACCACACCCAAGGCCTGATTTATATATTTATTGCACACATTTTCCCGTCCAACATTTTTTGTACTGATCTCTTTTTATGAACTTTCTGTTGGTGATGCCCTCGTTGGTTTTAGCTTCTCATGTAAAAATATGATTTTTCTACTCAGTGGTAGATCCACGTAAACCTCGGTGTGGGTGGGAATAAGCTGAAACGGGCATTGATGACTAATAAAGGTTATCTTACACAACATTGATAATAAACAACAGCATCTCACACAAAAGTGAGCACGAACCCTCTCAAAATGCAGATTTTGTTTCCCCACATCAGAAAATTAGGAATTGTAGCTTTGGGACGTCAGTTAAGGTATAATACGGAATTTAATAAGTATTTTTAAGATTTACCTGAATTTTAGACATTTATCATATAAGATACATTCGATCGCAACGGTTAAAAAATGTTTATATATATATATATATATATATATATATATATATATATATATATATATATATATATATATATATATATATATATCCTATATTATTAAATAACTCTTTCTAAATATAAGAATTCAAGTCTGGCTTAAAAAAATAGAAACATAAATAGTTCTGAAAATTTAGGGAGGCCTTCAGCCATCTAGCCCCCTTTCTGGATCCTCGTTTGTTTTAACTCTACCTTTTCCTTATTTTGTTTTCTTCCACAATTTTTATTCCTTTGTTTATTTGTTCCGTATTTCTCTTCATTGAGTGAAACATTCTCATCTCACTTACTCTTCTCTCTCCCACACACGACCTCTCTCTCTCTCTCTCTCTCTCTCTCTCTCTCTCTCTCTCTCTCTCTCTCTCTCTTTCACTCTTTTATCTGCGAGGAGGTAAACTAGGCGCCAGCAGGAAGATTCTGACCACGGTCATCGGAGGAGTTAACAACTGTGGGTTAAAAACCCGCTGACGTGTCGTGGTCGGGATACTCCTAAGACGAGGTCCATCCCGCAATGATCACGCGAGCAACGTCTCCATAAACATTTTTTAAATGGAGAGCATGATGGTGGACAAAATGGCGTCGCATTTAGAGTCAAACCTGCTACTGAGGAGTTCCCAGCACGGCTTCCGAAGGCAACGGTCATGCCTGACGAACCTTGTGGAATTCTTCCACTTCGTCTTCAGTGAGCACGATCGGGACCAGGCCTTGGGTGTGGTCTTTCAGAAAGCCTTATCAAAGGCTTTCTGAAAGACCACACCCAAGGCCTGATTTATATATTTATTGCACACATTTTCCCGTCCAACATTTTTTGTACTGATCTCTTTTTATGAACTTTCTGTTGGTGATGCCCTCGTTGGTTTTAGCTTCTCATGTAAAAATATGATTTTTCTACTCAGTGGTAGATCCACGTAAACCTCGGTGTGGGTGGGAATAAGCTGAAACGGGCATTGATGACTAATAAAGGTTATCTTACACAACATTGATAATAAACAACAGCATCTCACACAAAAGTGAGCACGAACCCTCTCAAAATGCAGATTTTGTTTCCCCACATCAGAAAATTAGGAATTGTAGCTTTGGGACGTCAGTTAAGGTATAATACGGAATTTAATAAGTATTTTTAAGATTTACCTGAATTTTAGACATGTATCATATAAGATACATTCGATCGCAACGGTTAAAAAATGTTTATATATATATATATATATATATATATATATATATATATATATATATATATATATATATATATATCCTATATTATTAAATAACTCTTTCTAAATATAAGAATTCAAGTCTGGCTTAAAAAAATAGAAACATAAATAGTTCTGAAAATTTAGGGAGGCCTTCAGCCATCTAGCCCCCTTTCTGGATCCTCGTTTGTTTTAACTCTACCTTTTCCTTATTTTGTTTTCTTCCACAATTTTTATTCCTTTGTTTATTTGTTCCGTATTTCTCTTCATTGAGTGAAACATTCTCATCTCACTTACTCTTCTCTCTCCCACACACGACCTCTCTCTCTCTCTCTCTCTCTCTCTCTCTCTCTCTCTCTCTCTCTCTCTCTCTTCACTCTTTTATCTGCGAGGAGGTAAACTAGGCGCCAGCAGGAAGATTCTGACCACGGTCATCGGAGGAGTTAACAACTGTGGGTTAAAAACCCGCTGACGTGTCGTGGTCGGGATACTCCTAAGACGAGGTCCATCCCGCAATGATCACGCGAGCAACGTCTCCATAAACATTTTTTAAATGGAGAGCATGATGGTGGACAAAATGGCGTCGCATTTAGAGTCAAACCTGCTACTGAGGAGTTCCCAGCACGGCTTCCGAAGGCAACGGTCATGCCTGACGAACCTTGTGGAATTCTTCCACTTCGTCTTCAGTGAGCACGATCGGGACCAGGCCTTGGGTGTGGTCTTTCAGAAAGCCTTATCAAAGGCTTTCTGAAAGACCACACCCAAGGCCTGATTTATATATTTATTGCACACATTTTCCCGTCCAACATTTTTTGTACTGATCTCTTTTTATGAACTTTCTGTTGGTGATGCCCTCGTTGGTTTTAGCTTCTCATGTAAAAATATGATTTTTCTACTCAGTGGTAGATCCACGTAAACCTCGGTGTGGGTGGGAATAAGCTGAAACGGGCATTGATGACTAATAAAGGTTATCTTACACAACATTGATAATAAACAACAGCATCTCACACAAAAGTGAGCACGAACCCTCTCAAAATGCAGATTTTGTTTCCCCACATCAGAAAATTAGGAATTGTAGCTTTGGGACGTCAGTTAAGGTATAATACGGAATTTAATAAGTATTTTTAAGATTTACCTGAATTTTAGACATGTATCATATAAGATACATTCGATCGCAACGGTTAAAAAATGTTTATATATATATATATATATATATATATATATATATATATATATATATATATATATATATATATATCCTATATTATTAAATAACTCTTTCTAAATATAAGAATTCAAGTCTGGCTTAAAAAAATAGAAACATAAATAGTTCTGAAAATTTAGGGAGGCCTTCAGCCATCTAGCCCCCTTTCTGGATCCTCGTTTGTTTTAACTCTACCTTTTCCTTATTTTGTTTTCTTCCACAATTTTTATTCCTTTGTTTATTTGTTCCGTATTTCTCTTCATTGAGTGAAACATTCTCATCTCACTTACTCTTCTCTCTCCCACACACGACCTCTCTCTCTCTCTCTCTCTCTCTCTCTCTCTCTCTCTCTCTCTCTCTTTCACTCTTTTATCTGCGAGGAGGTAAACTAGGCGCCAGCAGGAAGATTCTGACCACGGTCATCGGAGGAGTTAACAACTGTGGGTTAAAAACCCGCTGACGTGTCGTGGTCGGGATACTCCTAAGACGAGGTCCATCCCGCAATGATCACGCGAGCAACGTCTCCATAAACATTTTTTAAATGGAGAGCATGATGGTGGACAAAATGGCGTCGCATTTAGAGTCAAACCTGCTACTGAGGAGTTCCCAGCACGGCTTCCGAAGGCAACGGTCATGCCTGACGAACCTTGTGGAATTCTTCCACTTCGTCTTCAGTGAGCACGATCGGGACCAGGCCTTGGGTGTGGTCTTTCAGAAAGCCTTATCAAAGGCTTTCTGAAAGACCACACCCAAGGCCTGATTTATATATTTATTGCACACATTTTCCCGTCCAACATTTTTTGTACTGATCTCTTTTTATGAACTTTCTGTTGGTGATGCCCTCGTTGGTTTTAGCTTCTCATGTAAAAATATGATTTTTCTACTCAGTGGTAGATCCACGTAAACCTCGGTGTGGGTGGGAATAAGCTGAAACGGGCATTGATGACTAATAAAGGTTATCTTACACAACATTGATAATAAACAACAGCATCTCACACAAAAGTGAGCACGAACCCTCTCAAAATGCAGATTTTGTTTCCCCACATCAGAAAATTAGGAATTGTAGCTTTGGGACGTCAGTTAAGGTATAATACGGAATTTAATAAGTATTTTTAAGATTTACCTGAATTTTAGACATGTATCATATAAGATACATTCGATCGCAACGGTTAAAAAATGTTTATATATATATATATATATATATATATATATATATATATATATATATATATATATATATATATATATCCTATATTATTAAATAACTCTTTCTAAATATAAGAATTCAAGTCTGGCTTAAAAAAATAGAAACATAAATAGTTCTGAAAATTTAGGGAGGCCTTCAGCCATCTAGCCCCCTTTCTGGATCCTCGTTTGTTTTAACTCTACCTTTTCCTTATTTTGTTTTCTTCCACAATTTTTATTCCTTTGTTTATTTGTTCCGTATTTCTCTTCATTGAGTGAAACATTCTCATCTCACTTACTCTTCTCTCTCCCACACACGACCTCTCTCTCTCTCTCTCTCTCTCTCTCTCTCTCTCTCTCTCTCTCTCTCTCTCTCTTTCACTCTTTTATCTGCGAGGAGGTAAACTAGGCGCCAGCAGGAAGATTCTGACCACGGTCATCGGAGGAGTTAACAACTGTGGGTTAAAAACCCGCTGACGTGTCGTGGTCGGGATACTCCTAAGACGAGGTCCATCCCGCAATGATCACGCGAGCAACGTCTCCATAAACATTTTTTAAATGGAGAGCATGATGGTGGACAAAATGGCGTCGCATTTAGAGTCAAACCTGCTACTGAGGAGTTCCCAGCATGGCTTCCGAAGGCAACGGTCATGCCTGACGAACCTTGTGGAATTCTTCCACTTCGTCTTCAGTGAGCACGATCGGGACCAGGCCTTGGGTGTGGTCTTTCAGAAAGCCTTATCAAAGGCTTTCTGAAAGACCACACCCAAGGCCTGATTTATATATTTATTGCACACATTTTCCCGTCCAACATTTTTTGTACTGATCTCTTTTTATGAACTTTCTGTTGGTGATGCCCTCGTTGGTTTTAGCTTCTCATGTAAAAATATGATTTTTCTACTCAGTGGTAGATCCACGTAAACCTCGGTGTGGGTGGGAATAAGCTGAAACGGGCATTGATGACTAATAAAGGTTATCTTACACAACATTGATAATAAACAACAGCATCTCACACAAAAGTGAGCACGAACCCTCTCAAAATGCAGATTTTGTTTCCCCACATCAGAAAATTAGGAATTGTAGCTTTGGGACGTCAGTTAAGGTATAATACGGAATTTAATAAGTATTTTTAAGATTTACCTGAATTTTAGACATGTATCATATAAGATACATTCGATCGCAACGGTTAAAAAATGTTTATATATATATATATATATATATATATATATATATATATATATATATATATCCTATATTATTAAATAACTCTTTCTAAATATAAGAATTCAAGTCTGGCTTAAAAAAATAGAAACATAAATAGTTCTGAAAATTTAGGGAGGCCTTCAGCCATCTAGCCCCCTTTCTGGATCCTCGTTTGTTTTAACTCTACCTTTTCCTTATTTTGTTTTCTTCCACAATTTTTATTCCTTTGTTTATTTGTTCCGTATTTCTCTTCATTGAGTGAAACATTCTCATCTCACTTACTCTTCTCTCTCCCACACACGACCTCTCTCTCTCTCTCTCTCTCTCTCTCTCTCTCTCTTTCACTCTTTTATCTGCGAGGAGGTAAACTAGGCGCCAGCAGGAAGATTCTGACCACGGTCATCGGAGGAGTTAACAACTGTGGGTTAAAAACCCGCTGACGTGTCGTGGTCGGGATACTCCTAAGACGAGGTCCATCCCGCAATGATCACGCGAGCAACGTCTCCATAAACATTTTTTAAATGGAGAGCATGATGGTGGACAAAATGGCGTCGCATTTAGAGTCAAACCTGCTACTGAGGAGTTCCCAGCACGGCTTCCGAAGGCAACGGTCATGCCTGACGAACCTTGTGGAATTCTTCCACTTCGTCTTCAGTGAGCACGATCGGGACCAGGCCTTGGGTGTGGTCTTTCAGAAAGCCTTATCAAAGGCTTTCTGAAAGACCACACCCAAGGCCTGATTTATATATTTATTGCACACATTTTCCCGTCCAACATTTTTTGTACTGATCTCTTTTTATGAACTTTCTGTTGGTGATGCCCTCGTTGGTTTTAGCTTCTCATGTAAAAATATGATTTTTCTACTCAGTGGTAGATCCACGTAAACCTCGGTGTGGGTGGGAATAAGCTGAAACGGGCATTGATGACTAATAAAGGTTATCTTACACAACATTGATAATAAACAACAGCATCTCACACAAAAGTGAGCACGAACCCTCTCAAAATGCAGATTTTGTTTCCCCACATCAGAAAATTAGGAATTGTAGCTTTGGGACGTCAGTTAAGGTATAATACGGAATTTAATAAGTATTTTTAAGATTTACCTGAATTTTAGACATGTATCATATAAGATACATTCGATCGCAACGGTTAAAAAATGTTTATATATATATATATATATATATATATATATATATATATATATATATATATATATATATATATATATATATATATATATCCTATATTATTAAATAACTCTTTCTAAATATAAGAATTCAAGTCTGGCTTAAAAAAATAGAAACATAAATAGTTCTGAAAATTTAGGGAGGCCTTCAGCCATCTAGCCCCCTTTCTGGATCCTCGTTTGTTTTAACTCTACCTTTTCCTTATTTTGTTTTCTTCCACAATTTTTATTCCTTTGTTTATTTGTTCCGTATTTCTCTTCATTGAGTGAAACATTCTCATCTCACTTACTCTTCTCTCTCCCACACACGACCTCTCTCTCTCTCTCTCTCTCTCTCTCTCTCTCTCTCTCTCTCTCTCTCTCTCTCTTTCACTCTTTTATCTGCGAGGAGGTAAACTAGGCGCCAGCAGGAAGATTCTGACCACGGTCATCGGAGGAGTTAACAACTGTGGGTTAAAAACCCGCTGACGTGTCGTGGTCGGGATACTCCTAAGACGAGGTCCATCCCGCAATGATCACGCGAGCAACGTCTCCATAAACATTTTTTAAATGGAGAGCATGATGGTGGACAAAATGGCGTCGCATTTAGAGTCAAACCTGCTACTGAGGAGTTCCCAGCATGGCTTCCGAAGGCAACGGTCATGCCTGACGAACCTTGTGGAATTCTTCCACTTCGTCTTCAGTGAGCACGATCGGGACCAGGCCTTGGGTGTGGTCTTTCAGAAAGCCTTATCAAAGGCTTTCTGAAAGACCACACCCAAGGCCTGATTTATATATTTATTGCACACATTTTCCCGTCCAACATTTTTTGTACTGATCTCTTTTTATGAACTTTCTGTTGGTGATGCCCTCGTTGGTTTTAGCTTCTCATGTAAAAATATGATTTTTCTACTCAGTGGTAGATCCACGTAAACCTCGGTGTGGGTGGGAATAAGCTGAAACGGGCATTGATGACTAATAAAGGTTATCTTACACAACATTGATAATAAACAACAGCATCTCACACAAAAGTGAGCACGAACCCTCTCAAAATGCAGATTTTGTTTCCCCACATCAGAAAATTAGGAATTGTAGCTTTGGGACGTCAGTTAAGGTATAATACGGAATTTAATAAGTATTTTTAAGATTTACCTGAATTTTAGACATGTATCATATAAGATACATTCGATCGCAACGGTTAAAAAATGTTTATATATATATATATATATATATATATATATATATATATATATATATATATATATATATATATATATATATATATATATCCTATATTATTAAATAACTCTTTCTAAATATAAGAATTCAAGTCTGGCTTAAAAAAATAGAAACATAAATAGTTCTGAAAATTTAGGGAGGCCTTCAGCCATCTAGCCCCCTTTCTGGATCCTCGTTTGTTTTAACTCTACCTTTTCCTTATTTTGTTTTCTTCCACAATTTTTATTCCTTTGTTTATTTGTTCCGTATTTCTCTTCATTGAGTGAAACATTCTCATCTCACTTACTCTTCTCTCTCCCACACACGACCTCTCTCTCTCTCTCTCTCTCTCTCTCTCTCTCTCTCTCTCTCTCTCTCTCTTTCCTTCTTTTATCTGCGAGGAGGTAAACTAGGCGCCAGCAGGAAGATTCTGACCACGGTCATCGGAGGAGTTAACAACTGTGGGTTAAAAACCCGCTGACGTGTCGTGGTCGGGATACTCCTAAGACGAGGTCCATCCCGCAATGATCACGCGAGCAACGTCTCCATAAACATTTTTTAAATGGAGAGCATGATGGTGGACAAAATGGCGTCGCATTTAGAGTCAAACCTGCTACTGAGGAGTTCCCAGCACGGCTTCCGAAGGCAACGGTCATGCCTGACGAACCTTGTGGAATTCTTCCACTTCGTCTTCAGTGAGCACGATCGGGACCAGGCCTTGGGTGTGGTCTTTCAGAAAGCCTTATCAAAGGCTTTCTGAAAGACCACACCCAAGGCCTGATTTATATATTTATTGCACACATTTTCCCGTCCAACATTTTTTGTACTGATCTCTTTTTATGAACTTTCTGTTGGTGATGCCCTCGTTGGTTTTAGCTTCTCATGTAAAAATATGATTTTTCTACTCAGTGGTAGATCCACGTAAACCTCGGTGTGGGTGGGAATAAGCTGAAACGGGCATTGATGACTAATAAAGGTTATCTTACACAACATTGATAATAAACAACAGCATCTCACACAAAAGTGAGCACGAACCCTCTCAAAATGCAGATTTTGTTTCCCCACATCAGAAAATTAGGAATTGTAGCTTTGGGACGTCAGTTAAGGTATAATACGGAATTTAATAAGTATTTTTAAGATTTACCTGAATTTTAGACATGTATCATATAAGATACATTCGATCGCAACGGTTAAAAAATGTTTATATATATATATATATATATATATATATATATATATATATATATATATATATATATATATATATATATATATCCTATATTATTAAATAACTCTTTCTAAATATAAGAATTCAAGTCTGGCTTAAAAAAATAGAAACATAAATAGTTCTGAAAATTTAGGGAGGCCTTCAGCCATCTAGCCCCCTTTCTGGATCCTCGTTTGTTTTAACTCTACCTTTTCCTTATTTTGTTTTCTTCCACAATTTTTATTCCTTTGTTTATTTGTTCCGTATTTCTCTTCATTGAGTGAAACATTCTCATCTCACTTACTCTTCTCTCTCCCACACACGACCTCTCTCTCTCTCTCTCTCTCTCTCTCTCTCTCTCTCTCTCTCTCTCTCTCTCTCTCTCTCTCTTTCACTCTTTTATCTGCGAGGAGGTAAACTAGGCGCCAGCAGGAAGATTCTGACCACGGTCATCGGAGGAGTTAACAACTGTGGGTTAAAAACCCGCTGACGTGTCGTGGTCGGGATACTCCTAAGACGAGGTCCATCCCGCAATGATCACGCGAGCAACGTCTCCATAAACATTTTTTAAATGGAGAGCATGATGGTGGACAAAATGGCGTCGCATTTAGAGTCAAACCTGCTACTGAGGAGTTCCCAGCACGGCTTCCGAAGGCAACGGTCATGCCTGACGAACCTTGTGGAATTCTTCCACTTCGTCTTCAGTGAGCACGATCGGGACCAGGCCTTGGGTGTGGTCTTTCAGAAAGCCTTATCAAAGGCTTTCTGAAAGACCACACCCAAGGCCTGATTTATATATTTATTGCACACATTTTCCCGTCCAACATTTTTTGTACTGATCTCTTTTTATGAACTTTCTGTTGGTGATGCCCTCGTTGGTTTTAGCTTCTCATGTAAAAATATGATTTTTCTACTCAGTGGTAGATCCACGTAAACCTCGGTGTGGGTGGGAATAAGCTGAAACGGGCATTGATGACTAATAAAGGTTATCTTACACAACATTGATAATAAACAACAGCATCTCACACAAAAGTGAGCACGAACCCTCTCAAAATGCAGATTTTGTTTCCCCACATCAGAAAATTAGGAATTGTAGCTTTGGGACGTCAGTTAAGGTATAATACGGAATTTAATAAGTATTTTTAAGATTTACCTGAATTTTAGACATGTATCATATAAGATACATTCGATCGCAACGGTTAAAAAATGTTTATATATATATATATATATATATATATATATATATATATATATATATATATATATATATATATATATATCCTATATTATTAAATAACTCTTTCTAAATATAAGAATTCAAGTCTGGCTTAAAAAAATAGAAACATAAATAGTTCTGAAAATTTAGGGAGGCCTTCAGCCATCTAGCCCCCTTTCTGGATCCTCGTTTGTTTTAACTCTACCTTTTCCTTATTTTGTTTTCTTCCACAATTTTTATTCCTTTGTTTATTTGTTCCGTATTTCTCTTCATTGAGTGAAACATTCTCATCTCACTTACTCTTCTCTCTCCCACACACGACCTCTCTCTCTCTCTCTCTCTCTCTCTCTCTCTCTCTTTCACTCTTTTATCTGCGAGGAGGTAAACTAGGCGCCAGCAGGAAGATTCTGACCACGGTCATCGGAGGAGTTAACAACTGTGGGTTAAAAACCCGCTGACGTGTCGTGGTCGGGATACTCCTAAGACGAGGTCCATCCCGCAATGATCACGCGAGCAACGTCTCCATAAACATTTTTTAAATGGAGAGCATGATGGTGGACAAAATGGCGTCGCATTTAGAGTCAAACCTGCTACTGAGGAGTTCCCAGCACGGCTTCCGAAGGCAACGGTCATGCCTGACGAACCTTGTGGAATTCTTCCACTTCGTCTTCAGTGAGCACGATCGGGACCAGGCCTTGGGTGTGGTCTTTCAGAAAGCCTTATCAAAGGCTTTCTGAAAGACCACACCCAAGGCCTGATTTATATATTTATTGCACACATTTTCCCGTCCAACATTTTTTGTACTGATCTCTTTTTATGAACTTTCTGTTGGTGATGCCCTCGTTGGTTTTAGCTTCTCATGTAAAAATATGATTTTTCTACTCAGTGGTAGATCCACGTAAACCTCGGTGTGGGTGGGAATAAGCTGAAACGGGCATTGATGACTAATAAAGGTTATCTTACACAACATTGATAATAAACAACAGCATCTCACACAAAAGTGAGCACGAACCCTCTCAAAATGCAGATTTTGTTTCCCCACATCAGAAAATTAGGAATTGTAGCTTTGGGACGTCAGTTAAGGTATAATACGGAATTTAATAAGTATTTTTAAGATTTACCTGAATTTTAGACATGTATCATATAAGATACATTCGATCGCAACGGTTAAAAAATGTTTATATATATATATATATATATATATATATATATATATATATATATATATATATATATATATATATATATATATATATATATATATATCCTATATTATTAAATAACTCTTCCTAAATATAAGAATTCAAGTCTGGCTTAAAAAAATAGAAACATAAATAGTTCTGAAAATTTAGGGAGGCCTTCAGCCATCTAGCCCCCTTTCTGGATCCTCGTTTGTTTTAACTCTACCTTTTCCTTATTTTGTTTTCTTCCACAATTTTTATTCCTTTGTTTATTTGTTCCGTATTTCTCTTCATTGAGTGAAACATTCTCATCTCACTTACTCTTCTCTCTCCCACACACGACCTCTCTCTCTCTCTCTCTCTCTCTCTCTCTCTCTCTCTCTTTCACTCTTTTATCTGCGAGGAGGTAAACTAGGCGCCAGCAGGAAGATTCTGACCACGGTCATCGGAGGAGTTAACAACTGTGGGTTAAAAACCCGCTGACGTGTCGTGGTCGGGATACTCCTAAGACGAGGTCCATCCCGCAATGATCACGCGAGCAACGTCTCCATAAACATTTTTTAAATGGAGAGCATGATGGTGGACAAAATGGCGTCGCATTTAGAGTCAAACCTGCTACTGAGGAGTTCCCAGCACGGCTTCCGAAGGCAACGGTCATGCCTGACGAACCTTGTGGAATTCTTCCACTTCGTCTTCAGTGAGCACGATCGGGACCAGGCCTTGGGTGTGGTCTTTCAGAAAGCCTTATCAAAGGCTTTCTGAAAGACCACACCCAAGGCCTGATTTATATATTTATTGCACACATTTTCCCGTCCAACATTTTTTGTACTGATCTCTTTTTATGAACTTTCTGTTGGTGATGCCCTCGTTGGTTTTAGCTTCTCATGTAAAAATATGATTTTTCTACTCAGTGGTAGATCCACGTAAACCTCGGTGTGGGTGGGAATAAGCTGAAACGGGCATTGATGACTAATAAAGGTTATCTTACACAACATTGATAATAAACAACAGCATCTCACACAAAAGTGAGCACGAACCCTCTCAAAATGCAGATTTTGTTTCCCCACATCAGAAAATTAGGAATTGTAGCTTTGGGACGTCAGTTAAGGTATAATACGGAATTTAATAAGTATTTTTAAGATTTACCTGAATTTTAGACATGTATCATATAAGATACATTCGATCGCAACGGTTAAAAAATGTTTATATATATATATATATATATATATATATATATATATATATATATATATATATATATATATCCTATATTATTAAATAACTCTTTCTAAATATAAGAATTCAAGTCTGGCTTAAAAAAATAGAAACATAAATAGTTCTGAAAATTTAGGGAGGCCTTCAGCCATCTAGCCCCCTTTCTGGATCCTCGTTTGTTTTAACTCTACCTTTTCCTTATTTTGTTTTCTTCCACAATTTTTATTCCTTTGTTTATTTGTTCCGTATTTCTCTTCATTGAGTGAAACATTCTCATCTCACTTACTCTTCTCTCTCCCACACACGACCTCTCTCTCTCTCTCTCTCTCTCTCTCTCTTTCACTCTTTTATCTGCGAGGAGGTAAACTAGGCGCCAGCAGGAAGATTCTGACCACGGTCATCGGAGGAGTTAACAACTGTGGGTTAAAAACCCGCTGACGTGTCGTGGTCGGGATACTCCTAAGACGAGGTCCATCCCGCAATGATCACGCGAGCAACGTCTCCATAAACATTTTTTAAATGGAGAGCATGATGGTGGACAAAATGGCGTCGCATTTAGAGTCAAACCTGCTACTGAGGAGTTCCCAGCACGGCTTCCGAAGGCAACGGTCATGCCTGACGAACCTTGTGGAATTCTTCCACTTCGTCTTCAGTGAGCACGATCGGGACCAGGCCTTGGGTGTGGTCTTTCAGAAAGCCTTATCAAAGGCTTTCTGAAAGACCACACCCAAGGCCTGATTTATATATTTATTGCACACATTTTCCCGTCCAACATTTTTTGTACTGATCTCTTTTTATGAACTTTCTGTTGGTGATGCCCTCGTTGGTTTTACCTTATCAAAGGTACCACACCGCCGCCTTCTCCGGAAAGTGCGAGCGCTGGGCATAGACGGAAAAGTAGCAGGCTAGATATAGAACTAGTTAAATGGCAGACGGCAACGGGTGGTGGTGAATGGACAGGCTTCTGAGTGGGTGCCCGTTACAAGCAGGGTGTCTCAAGGTTCTGGTCCTGGGACCACTACTATTCATCATCTACGTCAATGACATGGACGGTGACATGGTTGCCAAGATTTCCAAATTTGCTGACGATACCAAGCTTGGTATGAACGTTGCAAAGGATGGAAATACTTCCCGCCTGCAGGAAGATCTTTGGAAGATTGGGGAGTGGTCGGACACGTGGAAAATGCCTTTTAACTTGAAGAAATGCAAAGTGATGCATATCGGCCACCGAACTCCCAAATCTCAGTATATCCTTAAGTGCACTGCTCTTGAATCCACCGACACTGAGAAGGACTTAGGTGTACCAATCACTAGTGACCTCAAGTTCTCGAAACAGTGCATTGAGGGGGAGAAAAAGGCCCAAAGGATGCAAGGTTACATAAAGCGACAGTTTGGATATCGGAACAAGGAGATTGTTCTGTGTTTGTACAACTCACTTGTCCGACCGCACATGGAGTATGCCGTACAATTCTGGAGTACTTCATTTCGAAAGGACATGCGAGATTGGAACGCGTGCAAGCCAGGGCAACCAAACTGCTTCCCTCTATCAGACATTAAAGTTATAAAGATAAATTAAGGGAATTAGATCTGTTCTCGTTGGAAACCCGTAGAGTGCGTGGTCAGTTCATCGAAGTTTTCAAAATACTTCGAGTGTTCGACAATGTTGACTACAGGGATATTTTCACACTTTTTAAGAGCAGAACAAGAAATCACGGCTTTAAACTTGAACTAAAGCGTTACAATCGCGATATGTGCGCAAAATTTTTCACATACAGTATCTGCGGTAGTTGGAACGCACTTACAGTGGAAGTTATCAACAGTAAATCTGTTGACCAGTTCAAGTCAAGAAGGACAGGGTCTTGAAAAGTGGCCGTTTGAGGACGTAAAGCATTTGAGCAGAGATGTGCCCGCCCGACTGCTAGTCCAAAGGTACCTTCTTTGAATGGACCGTAAGGCCTTCTAGGGTACTTTCTTTCCTTGTTACTCCTTGTTACTCCTTGTTACTTTCTCTCTCTCTCTTTTTCTCTCTCTCTCTCAATTTTGGTGTCCTTCATTTCCAAAAGACATCACGAGATTGGAACGTGTGCAAGCCAGGACAACCAAACTGATTCCCTCTATCGGACACAAAAGTTACGACAATAGATTAAGGGAATTAGATCTGTTCTCGTTGGAGCCCCGGAGACTGCGTGGTCAGCTTATCGAAGTGTTTAAAATACTTCGAGGCTTCGATAATGTAGACTACACGGATATTTTCCAACTGTGTTAGGGCAGAACGAAAAATCAAACTTGAACTGAAGCGTTACCAGCGTGATCTGTGTGGGAAAACTTTCACATATAGCATCTGAGGCCATTGGAACGCACTTCCAGGGGAAGTTGTCAACAGTGAATCTGTTGACCAGTTCAAGTCAAGACTAGACAAAGTCTTGAAAAATAGCCGCTTGGAGACTTGAAGCGTGGCGCGAGTGCTCTTCTAGAGCATCAGTCAATCTGAGCCTTTAGAGGACTACGCTTGCTCAAGTGTTCACTCAAAGGTACCCTCTTTGAATGGATCGTAAGATCTCTATCGAGACGCCCCCTTGTCGTGGGGAGAGAGCTTGCGTGTACCATAGATTTTTCGAACTGTGTCGTCGGGGGTTACCTTTATGGTACCCCTGGTACGGCTACCCTTGTTGAATTGGTCGGGAATAAGGTTCCAGACAAAGTGCGTCCATCCTATACTCTTCTATCCTGTATTTTGTTACTTTTTTCTCTAGTCCTTCCACTGATTACAAAAACACAAAAAACAACCCTACTACTATTCTTTCAGTTTTATCCTTCAACTATCTAATTTTAAGGACCTGACAGCTACCTTAAGCGTCAGAAGAGAGGCTTTGGAACCTCTAAAAATAACGCCATCGGCGCTCACTGGTTGCGATAGACTAGGACTAGAGGGGTCCTTAGCGCTGGGGCGCGATGAATTGGATGAGGGCAAGTTCCCCGTTAACCCCTTTCCTGGCGCGTAATTACTGCCATTCTAAGTGACCGTTAACAGGTGCCTCTGGTAGCAATATCCGAGGTGACGAGCCTTTTTTCCAGGTTGGTTGCCAGGTCAGCACACGGCCTTGGGTCGAGTCTCTTGGTGTGGCTGGATATCCATTGAACGCTACGCCGAGATCCTGGCTGCCCTGAAGGGAACTAGTAGGAGTTTAGTACGGGGCATGTTCCGCTGTTCACCTGGTGTGAAATCGATAGCCCCCTTCGGAGGCTGTCAGTGCTGCTTGGTTGGGAGCCGCGGCACGCCGGGCTAAAACGACTCGGTCGGACGAACAGCAATAAAAGGAGCGTGCTTTCTGAAAGATCCGAAACGTCTTCGATTAATAGGCGGGAGCGACTCACGCGGGGTGAAATCACCACTCCCCTTCTTTTTTTACTGAGTGGTCACAAAGTATTCAGAGATATGAAGTGTTCAGCATTACGGGAAAGAAAATAACCGGCTGCTCTTAAATAAACATGTTTAGTGTGCAAAAAGGACAAGTGGTTCGTCGACTTCCCGGAAGATTATTACTCCAAATGCCACCCGGCAAGTATCTGCAATGACTGTGTCCTTAAAAGAGAAGTGCAAGAGCTCAATGATCGATATATATCATCTGAGCAAAAATCTAAAGAACTGGAGAGGAAGCTGCAGAATCTAGAGTCTGAACACGCGCGTCAGCTTTGCCGTCTTGAGGACAGGATCGTCGAGTTGTTCTCAAGACTAGAGGTATAGTCGGTTCATGATGTATATCCCACCAACGTGTCTGGATCTGCCGACGAGAACCTCGTCCGAGAAGCGAACACTGCATCGGAAGTGCCACGCTAGCTTTCAAACGTCCTAGAGCTGGAGTCAGCTGCTGCGAGACTGACTCACCGGGCCTAAAAAAAAGAAGAGAAAGAGGAAGAAAGGAAAGAAAAAAGAAGAGAAAGTAGAAACAGAAGAAGAGAAAGCAGAAACAGAAGTGAAACCAGAGGAAGATAGGAAAAAAGACAGAAGAAAAAGAAGAAAAATATGAAGATTAAAGAGGAAACGGACAAGTCGGTTCCGAAAGGGAAAACTCTTTCCTCTGCAGCCGAGTGTGTGAGAGTCAACCTTATTGGTGACTCTCAAGCACGGAGTTTGCAACCACTGTTAGTGGCCCGCCTTCGCACCAGTGTGAAGGTGAGATGCTTGCCAGGACGGAGAAACCACCGAATCAGGGCAGAGTCGGAGAAATCTCAGATTTCTGAGAACTCAGTCATTGCCTTGATGGTAAGTGGCAATGACCTCTACCTCAAAGAAGGTAAGGTTGGTCAGGAAGTAAATATTATACACACGGTCATGGGAGACGCGGACGACTGTGGGTTAAAATGCCAAAGACGTTTTGTGCTCGGGATGCTCCCAAGAAGAGGTCCAGCCCGGAGAGCTCACTCGAGGAACATCTCCTTGAACCGACGCCTGGTAGATTTGTGTACGGCGGAGGAGGTCTTTTTTGTGAACCCTTACTGCACCTTTTATGGTAGAAACGATCTCTACCAAAGGAATGAAGTGCATCTTTCCTTTAAAGGAAAGGCTGTACTCTGTAACATTATACAGGATGTCGTGGAGTGGACCCAAAAAGGTGTCCGGCTTAGAGTGAGGGCGGACTTACGCCAGTACGCCCGTGTCACTCCTAGAACGACCATCTCAGAAGTCACAAAGAGGGGTGCCCCCTCGCAAACAAATAGGCCTGTAAACGGAAGAGCGTAGGGAGTCCTACATTCAAGGACTCCCTGAAAGTTCTTCTATTTAATGCGAGGTCGATCAGGAACAAGTTTCTTGAACTTCGTGGCCTCGTAGCGACGGAAGAATCTGAAATGCTAGCCATAACAGAGTCGTGTGTAAAAACCTCAAACCGAGATTTTGAAGGTAAATTCACGATTCTCGGTTACCAACTCTTTCAAATAGATAAGCCAGAATGAGAGGGTGGCTGTGTTATGTTGTATGCCAAGGATACACTTAAATCGACGAACTGCAACATTGCATCCGACTACGAGCTACTAGGGTTGACTTAGATATAGGTCCTGCCAGATACAGGACCCTGGTGCTTTACAGACCCTCTGTGCAACTCGTTGAAAAGTAAAGGGATCTGTACTGGCTACTGGGTGAACCTGTTCAAGACAGTGTGTGTATCGCCATCAGTGATTTGAATACCCAAGTTGACTGGGAAACCAAAGAACCCTGTGGTGAAAACGCACTACACTTGGAGTTCGCGAACAACGAGTTCCTGACTCAATGGGTGAGAGAGCCGAAGAGAGGCAATAATACTCTCGACTTGGGTTTCACCTCTGAGGATGACATTGTTGAGGATCTCTAGGTAGGCGAAGAGCTCGGTGGCAGTGATCGCCGACTAGCCAGATTTATAGTCAAGTTCCCCAAGGTAGAATCTGCGACTAGTAAATCGAGGAAACTTGATTTGAGAAGAGCAAACTTTGCAGGTCTTCGTGCTGGATTGACTGATGCGAGGCTAGAAGTGTGCAAGGATGTTGAAGATTCGTGGAATAGATTCAAAACTACGTTCATGAGTCTTCAATCACGTTTCATTCCTTTTAAAAGCCTTCGTCGGTATTCCGTTCAACCAAAGTGGTTTAATCGAGAAATCGATCAACTGCTGAGGGAGAGACGAACGGTGTACCGGCAGTCAAAGATTTCTGGAGACTTTGAGGATATCGTAGGCTAGCTAAGAGGTTAAAGTCCAGCATAAGGGCGGCAAAGCGTGCCGAGAAGCTTCGAGTGGCGAGACTCTGCAAGGAGAATCCCATGGAGTTCTTTGGTTATGTAAACAGACGTAAACCAATTCATCGTACGATTGGCTCTTTAGTGAATGAGAAGAGGCATTGAAGCACTCAGATGCAGAAAATGCTAACCTCCTTAACGACTACTTCTCTTCAGTGTTTACGCAAGAGTGTGGTCCCATCCCCCAGCCCACGGATTCTTACTTTTGGGAAAAGCTGGAGGAAATGGACTTCACCCAAGGAGAAATAGAAAAAAGATCACTGATCTAAAGACGAATAAGTCACCTGGCCCGGACAGGTTTCTACCTAAAGTGTTGAAAGAAGTACGCGATGAAGTGTCACGACATTTGAGCACAATCTTCAACATGTCAATCCGGACCGGATGCGTTCCTCGAGACTGGCGTGAAGCGGAGGTAACTCTTATCTTCAAAAAGGGATACCCTAGGCAATCATCGAACTACCGACTTAACCTCAATAGCTAGTCGGTAAAATCATGGAAAACATCTTGCTGAACAAAATGACGTCATATTTAGAGTCCAACTTGCGATTGAGGAGTTCCCAGCATGGGTTCTGAAGGCACCGGTCATGCCTAACGAATCTTGTAGAATTCTTCCACTTCGTTTTTAGTGAGCACGACCGGGATAAGGCGGTGGATGTGGTCTACTTAGACTTTCGGAAAGCCTTCGATAAGGTACCACAGCACCGCTTCCTTCTAAAAGTGCGTGCGCTGGGCGTAGACGAAAATGTAGAAAGTTGGATATAAAACTGGCTAAACGGCAGACGGCAACGGGTAGTGTTGAATGGACAGGCTTCTGAGTGAGTGCTCGTTACTAGCGGTGTTCCTCAAGGTTCTATCCTGGGGCCACTACTATTTATCATCTACGTGAACGACATAGACGGTGACATGATTGCAAAGATTTCTAAATTTGCCGATGATACCAAGCTTGGTATAAATGTCGCAAAGGAAGGAAATATTGCCCACCTCCAAGATAATTTTCGGAAGTTGGGGAGTGGTCAGACACGTGGCAAATGCCATTTAACGTGAACAAATGCCAAGTGATGCATATCGGCCATTAAAGCCCCCAATCTCAGTGTATCCTTAAGTGCACTGCTATTGAATCCACCGGGTCTGAGAAGGACTTGGGTGTAACAATCACTAGTGACCTCAAGTTATCGAAACAGTGCATTGTATGGGAGAAAAAGGCCCAAATGATGCTAAGCTACATAATGCGCCAGTTTGGATATCGGAACAAGGAGATTGTACTGTGTTTGTACAACTCACTTGTCCGACCGCACCTGGAGTATGCCGTACAATTTTTGAGTCCTTCGTTTCGAAGGATATTGCGAGATTGGAACGTGTACAAGCCAGGGCAACGAAACTGATTTCCTCTATCAGACAAAAGTTACGATGGAAACCCGGAGACTGCGTGGTCAGCCCTATTTCGAAGTGTTTAAAATACTTCGAGGCTTCGATAATGTAGACTACATGGATATTTTCACACTTAGTGAGGGCAGAACTAGAACTCACGGCTACAAACTTGAACTTAAGCGTTACAACCGTGATCTGTGTGATAATTTTTCACATCCAGTATCTGCGGGAGCTGGAACGCACTTCCAGTGAAAGTTGTCGACATCAATTCTGTTGATCAGTTCAAGTCAAGAATGGACAAAGTCTTGAAAAGTGGCCGTTTAGGCACTTAAGTCGTTGTGCAGAACTGTGCCTGCTCAACTGTACCCTCTTTAAATGAACCGTAAGGTCTCCTAGGGTACTTCTTGTCCTTGTAGCTCTCTCTCCCTCTCTCTCTCTCTCTCTCTCTCCCTTACTTTCACTTTTTCTCATCCTCTCTTTCACTAGCAATTCCTCTTACTCACTCCCTCTTCCCCTCACTCATTCTCTTTCATCTTTCATTCCCTCAAGATCTCAAATTTAAAATCATAATTAATTATTCAATACAGGAATATTTTAATATATCGTTAAAAAATCATAAACAGACCCACCACCACCACCCAGTAAACCCCACCACCTACCCTCCCCTCCCTACCGACCAATTTAAAGTCCAGAGTCCCTCACCGAAACTCATCTACCGTTTTTCCTAGTAAGAAAATGTTAGCACTTTTGTCTCATATTCTGTTCGTACTTATGAACAGACGGGTTCTTTTTTTAGACCCCTTTAAATCATCGGGTCCGTACGGTCTCTCCTCGGTCTTGCACTGAATCCTTTGCCATGTAATCTCTTATGGGAACTATGTTGACGTTAAATCGTATGGTTTTAATGCCATTTGTTATTGTTACTTTAAGCTCACCTTTTCGTTCATAATTTTTTGTTTTCTAATCAATTAACACCTACTATTTATTCTTTTTCTTCTTTTTCGTCTAATAAACCGATTTTGCTCATTATTTGTATATTTTTTGTATGGAATGAATGGTACAACACATCACTTTTAAACGTCTCCTGAAGACTCATCTCTTCAGAATTGCCTTCTCTCCCCTGTAAACTTTCTCTACACTCGCTACATAACCTGCGCTCTGGGAGGGCTAACAGCCCTGAAGGGCGCATTAAAAATAACTATTATTATTATTACTATATGGACAATAATACCAATTTCTGGATGTGACATAACAGGTACGTTATGAATATATATAAAAAAATTAAATATTTGAAAGTATAGTTTTATTGGTACAAATATTCAAAAATATTAGAAAAAAAATATTTCCTTTTTACTATTTAGAAGATTTTACATTTTGAATGGAATTAGTGAAGGAATTAGTTATTGTTACTTTAAACTAAGCGAAAACGAATTAGGGGTTCGTTGCCATAATGTTTGTAATGCGAGATCTTTGAGGAAGGTGGTGAAGATGAGGTAGAGGAAATATGTGGCAGATATATCACTGCAGCCCCCCTTCCCTCTCCCTCCGGTGTTGGGTCCCGAAATTTAATTATAACGTGATTGAAATATTTTATGGTTTCTTTTGGCGGCCGACTGCGATAGCACACCTGCTAAGATGATTGAGATACTTCGCTTGTGCTTGCTTCTTTGTTGCCACTGGTGGTCTCTCTGGTCTGGTCGCTTTAGTTCACTTCCTTTTGGTCTTCTGGTTGTCTCTCTGTCCCTTTGCCTAAGCTATTTTATATGTAAATAATCATAAGCTAATAAAAGAGTGCCTGTGCTCCTTCAGAATGTCAAGAGTGTCCTTAGTGACGATCCGGACGATGTGGTGAGGACATTAACTGGACATTTTGCCTATGTTTTAACCGTCTAATATGAAAATAACTTATCTCCAATGAAAGGAGTAATAACTTTGATACCTAACTGGGTTCGATTTTCAGCTAGGTTCGATTCACGACGAGAACGCAACAAATTCAGTGCTTTTCAGGAGCTTGGCTACAATTGGCGGTGCGTTGAGTCTGACGCATCCATGCAGGTAGTTACATCCACACACATCATCACAGTCAATCATAATATTAATGTCTTTTACACCCGCATCTTCCCTTCAAATACACATCACTCTTCCTTCTACCGAGCCGCCAAATAGCTTTTCGATTCACTCTCTTGATATATAACGAGTGGCTATCCCTTGGGCCACGAAAAGTTCCCATGATAGTTAGTCTTGGTAAAATACAGTACTGTTGCTCTTTTTGCTCACCTCCAAATGAGGTCCGGACGCTGGATCCTACGCGTTTGCCAGCGATAGACCTTCTAATCTTTATGTGAATTTCATTATCCATTCCTTTAAACTCGATCACAATTGGAGCGGGGCAGAGGCGCAATTAACCTCAACCTGAGCTGACTGAAACTATATCAAAACTACACCGTCTCTGTGTTTAAGCATGGCATACCGCAATACACACGAAGAAGGATCATTTCATACTTCTAAGCAAATTTGTTCTTAGGTTCGAACTTTTTAGGAGAGGATTGAAGCCCCCCTCCCCTCGAACCCCATGATTTTTGGTATCGAAGCTGTTGGCACTCGAGGCTCTTTATATTCTTCTTATACACCTATGTTTGATCCTGCATTGCCAGTGTCCAACTCCCATTTCTAATGTTCGGTTAGTTTTTAATAAAATAAAATTAAAGATTGTGTAGTTTTGTCCAATAAATAACATTTATTCAATAAAATCAAATGTAAATCATTTTTATTGGTAAAAGTCTATGTATGCAGGGCTTAGCGAATGCCGAGCGTTAAATAAATCAAAGGAATTTCCGTTGCCATGTAGCTTTTATTGACTACGCATAGCATTAAATCAATCAAACAAATTTTTTGGCCATGAAGCTTCATAGCCTGTGCATAGCATTAAAAAATCAACCGAATTTCCGTTGCATTGGAGCTTTCCTAGCCTACGCATAGCGTTAAATATCTCAAACGAATTTCATAGTCTGATGCATAGCGTTAAATATGTCCAACGAATTTTAGTTCCCATGTAGCTTTCATTGCCTACACATAGCGTAAAATAAATTAAAATAAGTTTCGTTGCCATGGAGCTTTGATTGCCGACGCAGAGAGTTGCCATGGACGCTTTATAGCAGTAAATAAGTCAACCGAATTTTCGATGCCATAGAGCCCTTGTAGCCAAGGCACAGCGTTAAATAAATTAACTAAATTTCCGTTTTCATGGAGCTCTCCTAGGCTACGCATAATGTTAAATAAATCAAAGGAACTACGTTGCCTTTGAACCTTAATAGCCTATGCATAGCGCTAAATAAATAAAGTGAATTTTCGTTGCCATAGATACCTTATAAATACAATAATATTTGCGTTTATTCACCGGACAAAACTTTGTATATAATCATATAAAATTATTTATTTACACAAGCAGAGAAAATCGAGGCTATATTAATGGTACTCTTTAATTTGTGACAATGAGGGATCTAAAGAGATTAGGGATAGGCTTAAATAATAATTTTAAACAAAAGTATTAGATGCTAAAATGTTATTTTCAGTGGCATTGTTAACAATAGTCGAGCAAATATTTAGATAAACATAAAAATATCCAACACGGTTTTTGAAGACTTCGTTCAAGTTTAATGAATTTCGGAGATATTTTTACGATATGATAAAAAATACGATCAACCTAAATACGTATACATTATTTACCTTGATTTTGAAAATACATTTGATTCGATTCCCCAAACGAGATTTCTGGAAAAAGCTGAGAGCGCGCTGAATAAGATATAACGGATTGCGTTGGGTTGGATCAAGAATTGGCTTACAAACAAGAGAGTGATGAGTGATGATAAATGGAGAATCATCTAAATGGGCTAAAGTCAGTAGCAGGGTGCCTCAGGGGGTCATTGTGGGTTCTATATTATTCTGTGTTGTCTACGTAAACGACTTAGGCTAGGTCGATTGCTAAGTTCGCTAGCGATGCTAAACTAAACTAAGTCATATAGCATAACGCGACTCATACCGAGAGGAAATACAGCAAGGTCTAAACAAGGTCTTTAATTGGTCTGTATATCAAGTGAATTTTAATCTCAATAACTACAAAGTAATGTAAATCGGTGTCGTAGAATGACTCCCCACGATACCATATACTACACTATTCGTTGAGGGAACTTCCTTAATTATCTTTAGAGTGCGTTTTACTGTCTGGCGGCCGATATTATGTATCTTCAAAATGCTTAAGAAGTGGAACTGAGCTCAAGGATAATAATATTGCTATCATTAATAAAATAGAGTTTTATTAATAATAACTATCAGCAAACACAAAAACGGAAAATATTGACAAACAGAATGGAAAGGGTCGTGGAGACTCGGGCTAATCCAAGGATTTAAGGGATCAAAAAAAAAGGTAAAACAAATATGGAGTTAAAGAGGTGGGATGGTTCGATAAACCATTTAAAGCACAGGATAGAATTGACAAATAAGGGATCAATACTCAAAAGGTGACGCTTGGCTTACGTAACTTCATTAGGGTGCAGTGAAAGGTACTTGAAGGAATATTCGGTCCGCTGGCGAGTTCCAGCCGAAGGGGGGGGATAAAAGGATCCCGACGAGGCGTCTTGGAAAGGAGAACCGTTACTCGACGAACGGCTTGACGAACAATGGCTGTTCTAGGTTGTTCTCTTCTGAACAAAGGGGGGGGAAGAGAACCGTCTCTTGTCTACGGGCTCAAGAACAATGGCTGTTCTAATGTTGTTCTCCTTGAACAACAGGGGGGGATGAGAACCGTTTCTTGGCGAAGGGCTCAAAACGAACAATGGCTGTTCTAATGTTGTTCTCCTTGAACAACAGGGGGGGGGATGAGAACCGTTTCTTGGCGAAGGGCTCAAAACGAACAATGGCTGTTCTAATGCTGTTCTCCTTGAACAACAGGGGGGGGATGCCTTGGGGACTTGGCGTCACTAAAGGCTCGAACCTTTGGCACTCAAGGAATATTGTCCTCCTTCTGGACAAGTGATGGTGAATCTCGAGGTCGAGGTCCCTTGGCGCACAAAGGGAGAGAGGGTCGTGGTGATGTTTCGCGACGAAAATCTGGATCTCCAATCTGATCTTAGTGGTAAAGTTTCCATATAAATAGCCAGGACATCTCCTTGGCGTGGGGGAGAATGGGGTGGAAGCTTCGAGGGAACGCACAGCTGGGCCGGAGAAAAATGCCTTATCTGTCCATAAGCCTAACTCGATCTGGCGAGGTCGGCGTATGGGGGCGAACGGGGGGGACGATAACCTCCTTGTTTAAACATTGGCGTCCGGTAGCTGTTGATAAGACTCCAAGCCTCGAATCGAAGATGCACGTGGGCCTCCTCGAGGTTTTAACTAATATGGGATAGGAATTGAATTTAACACAGATTCAACTCGTTCTATCACACCCCTCCATTCCAGGGGAAGTTGTCACTTCGAAAAAAAAAGAGAGAAGGGACAACGATAGAGCTCCGTTGTAGGGAACTCGTTTTCTTGTACCAACCGTATCTTCCTGCGCCTAACTAGTATTACCTCAATACATGATTATTTTGATCTTTAGATTACAGGGGAAAATAACCTTTAATACAACTTAATAAAAAAAAAGGCATGGAACAATGAAATGTTATAAACTTAGTACATACGGGACAAAATAATTTATACGTAAATTAATAAGAACAAATATATATACATAAAAAATTTAGACATTGAGCGTTACAAAATTCAGACATATACATTAATTAACTATATTACAAAAGAATCTTAAATTAAGTCGTACAAGACGGTATATACCTACATGGAGATACTAATCCTATGAATACAATTATTCTACGCTATTCGGTAACGCATTCCTACTGAGTGCGTCAGCGACCTGGTTATCGGAACCTTTGATATAATTTATTTTAAATTAATACTCTTGCAAGAGTAAACTCCAGCGCATGATGCGGCCGTTTGAGTGTCTCAAATTCCTAATATAGGCTAACGGACGGTGGTCGGTTCCTATTTGAAAATCTTTACATATCAAGTACAGCTTGAATTTGTCTATGACCCAGATAATTGATAGAGCTATCTTTTCTCTAGTGGCATATCTCTTTTCGCGTGGTAATAATTGACGACTAGCATATGCAACTGGATGACTCGTTCTGTCATCCTCGTATTGAAGGGGTACACCTCCAATGCCCTCGTTGATCACGTCGGTCTTAACCCCAAAGGATTTTTCCGGGTTGGGCAACTTAAAAATGGGGGCAGAAATGAACTTATTTTGAGCTGATTAAAATGGGAAACAGCGACATCATTCCAACGTAAACGATCGGAGAAATTCTTTTACTGAAGGGGGCATAGGGGGGCCGAAATTGCAGCGAAATTCGGAACAAATCGCTGATAGGGAGAAGCTGATCCTAGGATCAATCTCAATGGCTTCTTTGTAATCGGGAGGGGCATGTCAGCGATTGCCTTAATCTTGTTCTCGTGGGGACCTGACTTGCTTTGTCCTATTTTGAAACCCAAATATTTGATGGTTTCGTGGGCAAACTGGCATTTGCTGGGGCCAATGGTAAGGCCATTTTCACGCAGTTGCTCGAAAAGAGCTAATAGGGTGGATAAATGGTGATTCCATTTAATTAGTTCTTGGAGCTGACTCTTCTGACGTGGTGTCAGCTGCGCGTCACTATCCAGGTCAGAGGGTTCCAAAGACTCGCCTGGTAGAAAAGGAGGAGGGTACTCGGCATCAGGTTGGATGCACACTGTCTGGATTACCTTAAGGGACTCCGCGGGGCAGTCCTCTTCAAGCGCCGATGCTTCGTCCAGTTCTACGAAGGTATCTCCATGGGCGCGTTGGGGGTTCTTTTTTTCTTGGGGTCCAGGGACAGTCTCCGTGTCCTTGTCTGGGGCCTTATCACCTAAGGGTTTTAGTGATTCACACTCCTCTTTTGCCGTCCTAAAGTCCTGGTTAGGGGTCTCCGAGAAATCGGACGGTATCGGGGTTCTGATGGGGACGGGCTCCTGGGCTTCTTTCTTATCTTGGCCTTGAGGAAGGGCGGCCTGAAACACACGGTCGAAACTTACTTGGGGGCTCTTTCCTATAAGTACGGAACAGAATTTTATTGGTGCTACAATGACTTCAGCCCAGCCATTATAATATTGACACTGCAGGTAACATCTAGCGACGGGGAATCGATTCGCCCGCCCAAGTTGGTCATGTACCACCGCAAATTTTTCGTGGTTAGAGGCCACTGGGAGGAGTTCGTCGGACACGATGAAGCATGTACATCCTGTGTCCCTGACGAGAGTCGATACTCGACAGCTGTCCACGCTGCCCTCCTCATATTTCAAAGTTCCCGATGAACTTTTACCAAAAACAAAATTTACCTGGTGGCCTGACGGATGGGGAGAAGTTTCTGCTTGGGTCTGCACCACCGGGGGAGCCGGGGTTGCATTAATCTGGTGAACTTGGTGGGCTGGTCCGCTTTTAAGCCTAGAATTTTGGGGGCAATTCCAGCTCATGTGGTTTTCTACACCACAGGTGAAGCATATGGTTGGTCGCTTCGGGAAGAGAGATGGAGGAGAACTCTTAACGGGAGGTTTGGAGTCCCGTTGTTGGTTTTGGGGAAAGAAGTTTGGGGGTTTTACGGGGCTCGGAAACTTTGTCAGCTTTCCTGGGAAGGGGCGCGAGTCCGTCCTTCTTTCTTCTCGTTGGATTTTTTTTTCTCGTTCTTCTCGTCGGATTACTCTTTCCCTTTCTATTACTTCCATTTTTCTTTGAAATTCTGCTTCAATCCGAGCTAATTCAATCTGATGGTCAGCTTGTCTTATCAGTTCCTCTCTTTTTCTTTCTTCTCGTTGTATTTCTCTTCTTTGCTCCTCTTGAATGTACTTAATTAGTTCTTTTCCGGAAAGTCCACAGGACTCTCCTTGCGCTTTAAAGATTTCGAACGGAGTCATCTTTGCACTTGGGGCGCACTAGTCAACCAACTAAAATTCCTCGCAACAAGAATTATGCCTCTATAGAATTAGCCTACCTAAATATGGGCACTGACCTATTCGTACTTGGTTTCTCAATCTAAATAACCACTGACTAAAATCACAAAAAAACCAAACAAATTATTATAACCGTTCCTTGAGCTACTCCAGCTTCTTAAGTTTCAAAAAAAAGGGGATAGCAATCGATAAAACAAAAGGGAACTACTATATTCTATTATTATAACGAATAACACTATGCTTTACTCGACTGAGACCAGTGTTTGCAAAGATATAGCGTTAAACCTTACACACCTGATACCAAATTTTATAGTATATATATATATATATATGTCGTAGAATGACTCCCGACGATACCATATACTACACTATTCGTTGAGGGAACTTCCTTAATTATCTTTAGAGTGCGTTTTACTGTCTGGCGGCCGATATTATGTATCTTCAAAATGCTTAAGAAGTGGAACTGAGCTCAAGAATAATAATATTGCTATCATTAATAAAATAGAGTTTTATTAATAATAACTATCAGCAAACACAAAAACGGAAAATATTGACAAACAGAATGGAAAGGGTCGTGGAGACTCGGGCTAATCCAAGGATTTAAGGGATCAAAAAAAAGGTAAAACAAATATGGAGTTAAAGAGGTGGGATGGTTCGATAAACCATTTAAAGCACAGGATAGAATTGACAAATAAGGGATCAATACTCAAAAGGTGACGCTTGGCTTACGTAACTTCATTAGGGTGCAGTGAAAGGTACTTGAAGGAATATTCGGTCCGCTGGCGAGTTCCAGCCGAAGGGGGGGGGATAAAAGGATCCCGACGAGGCGTCTTGGAAAGGAGAACCGTTACTCGACGAACGGCTTGACGAACAATGGCTGTTCTAGGTTGTTCTCTTCTGAACAAAGGGGGGGGAAGAGAACCGTCTCTTGTCTACGGGCTCAAGAACAATGGCTGTTCTAATGTTGTTCTCCTTGAACAACAGGGGGGGATGAGAACCGTTTCTTGGCGAAGGGCTCAAAACGAACAATGGCTGTTCTAATGTTGTTCTCCTTGAACAACAGGGGGGGGGATGAGAACCGTTTCTTGGCGAAGGGCTCAAAACGAACAATGGCTGTTCTGATGCTGTTCTCCTTGAACAACAGGGGGGGGATGCCTTGGGGACTTGGCGTCACTAAAGGCTCGAACCTTTGGCACTCAAGGAATATTGTCCTCCTTCTGGACAAGTGATGGTGAATCTCGAGGTCGAGGTTCCTTGGCGCACAAAGGGAGAGAGGGTCGTGGTGATGTTTCGCGACGAAAATCTGGATCTCCAATCTGATCTTAGTGGTAAAGTTTCCATATAAATAGCCAGGACATCTCCTTGGCGTGGGGGAGAATGGGGTGGAAGCTTCGAGGGAACGCACAGCTGGGCCGGAGAAAAATGCCTTATCTGTCCATAAGCCTAACTCGATCTGGCGAGGTCAGCGTATGGGGGCGAACGGGGGGGACGATAACCTCCTTGTTTAAACATTGGCGTCCGGTAGCTGTTGATAAGACTCCAAGCCTCGAATCGAAGATGCACGTGGGCCTCCTCGAGGTTTTAACTAATATGGGATAGGAGTTGAATTTAACACAGATTCAACTCGTTCTATCACAATCGGCTTTTGTGATAGAAACTATGATTATATGTTAGACGGTCATCGACTAGTGTTAGAAGTACGTGATCTCGGAATATTAATTTCGAGTGACTACAAAATTTTGAAATCCCTCATTAAAATAACTAGCAAAGATAATAAATCACGGTTATTGCGAGAAGTTTTTAATATTAGTGTAAAAAAAATAGTAGTTCTATTGTTCAAATCAATCGTTGGTGCGAAGAGCGACACAGCTCAAATCGGAGATGTGAATCAAATTAAAAATTGCCCTCGCGCGTGAAGATAAACGCTTTCGTAGCTAATTAATAGAAGTCTTCAAGATACTGAAAGTTTAAGATGCTATAAACTTAGATTCGCTATTTTAATGCACTAAAACTTCACGTGTCCTTTTTTGGAAATTAAAGTTAACGTAGCTAAAATAAATTGGACAAGTACATATCTAATTATTAAA
This sequence comes from Ceratothoa steindachneri, assembly GCA_963969495.1. Taxonomy (NCBI): domain Eukaryota; kingdom Metazoa; phylum Arthropoda; class Malacostraca; order Isopoda; family Cymothoidae; genus Ceratothoa; species Ceratothoa steindachneri. The sequence goes on from OZ018327.1 coordinate 121,933,821, forward strand.
ACACTCAGTAAAGCACACGTAATAAGAGCACTTTTTTACGATTAGCTATAGATCAGATCTTATAGTTATTACTTGTCTTGATTCTCTAATTCTATAATTATTAAACTTGCATAAAATTTGCATTATGATTTAATTAATTATAGCTCAAGTAGTATTTGATTTATAAAGTTTTATTTTAACCATAAAATTTTCCCCCTTGTGGCTTACATACTTTTTTGTTTCAAGATCTGAGATATACAGCACTTCATATTATATGGGAATGGAAATTTGTGTTCTAGATGCGGTGCTTTAATGTAAATAGGAAAAAAAGTACAAAAGAACCGTCGATATCCATTGTAAACTAACATCATTCGCGTTGTTTTCCTTATTATTTTCTTCTAAAGTTAAAAATCGATGATTAATGCAAAATTTTAAGACATTCTTAAAAGAATGTTATTGCTTTTCTTTCCTAACTTTTTTATTAGTATTATGACTTACTCTGACATCCTTAAAATGTGTCATTACCAAACTTTTCAGATTTGGGTTCAGAAATAAGATTGAGTTAATCATAATTAACAATACCCCATCAAAATATAGCTAATATATATAATGGGAAAGGGGGGGAAGGCTCAAAATTAAAAAACATCAAAACTTTTGTTGTTCTCATAATTTAACAAAATATTTGGCAGAGAATTACAAAAAAAAATACAATCAAAGATTTAGCGGTTGGTGAGTTTATAACAAAAAATTTTGCTCCATGAATAATCTATTACAGTATATATAACACAGGGAGTATTATGTTTTCATTTCGTGTATCACACATATTGTCATACTGAAACTGTGACGATGAACATGTATTGCCTCAAGTAAAAGGAGTTGACTACTACGGTATCTCCCACCTTGTATGAAGCCAACCGGGCGATTCCAGGTGCTGCGTCTGTCTTAACGGCCGAGCTGGTTGCATCACGTTGTTCGATACGAGAGCTTGCGCAACTTCCCAGATTCAGAGACCGATTTGTGATGTATAGCGACTCACAGAACGCGGTGTGCCAATGATGCATTGGAATCTCTGCACCCCTCGTTCGTAGTATTCATGATACCATGGTTACTGCGCTTCAGTGTGATGCCAAGATTGTCTTCTGCTGGATTACTGGACTGGGAACGAGGAGGAGGTCAGTCTATCGACGCAGACTGAGCTACATGACTGGCATTTCTCTCGTTTCTGACTTGACAACATGCCAGAGATCAGGACTGAGCTTCGAGCTGTATAGCAAAGAGGTTGGGAGAAGCCGCTCGGGATTTTGAAGTTACATGTTATCGTGCGCGACTATTCCCACGGTCCTCCAATGCTTCCGGAGATGAAGTCATTCTTTGTTGTCTTCGAATCGGACACACCCGTGAGAGGTATACCATATACCTAATAATTTCCAGCCGATTCTGAATAACAAATGTGCCTATTTCGGGACACTAAATCTGTTGGCACCTCTGACACTACCAGGAGAACCTATTTGCTTGCCTTGATTCGCCTCCGGCACCAGAATGAATTTTTAAGGAAGTTAACTGTGTACCCATTACTTTAGAAGGTTACAAGGATAGAGATTGGATTTTGTGATTTAGTACGGAAAATAATTAATTTAGCTTTAATAATTAAATAAGTGAAATGTTCTGGCAACACATAAAAGATGGATTTCACTTCATTGAGAATTGCTACTGAGGATTAAATCGCTTTTAATACACTAAATTTATTCATTTCACTGTGAGGCGTCTAAGCACTGTGAAAACACTAATGATATGCAAACCGAAAATAATGCTTGTCGTTATACACCACTTTATACCATACACTACTTCTATATTATGTGGGGGGTGACTTAATCACCTACTGCAACGCGAACCGTTGAAAGACTGTTCGCAGGGATTAACGACTGACTAGGTGGTCACACTTGAGGCATTGGGTTTCAAATCCTTAATAATCAAACAGAGTGCATAAATGGTTGGCGAGATTTACTTGAATAGAACGAGAGTATCGTTCAAGGTTAGTTAAAGATTAAACAACACAAATATAATTTTATTTACAAAGATCAAAATAAGAATAATAATAGGCAAAAGAGAATTATTTAAATTGAGATAGTCCCTTGATAATTATTATGAGGAGGGATTCTCAAATGGAATTAATTGATTAATGTAACTAGGCTCAGAACAAAAGGGAGAACTTGACAATACTAATAATGGAGGAGGTTTCAGTCTTACTGGTCGATGACTTCGAGGAGGCTCCTTCTTGAGATGAGGCGAGTGGTGAACGATCCGATGAGGCAAATGGGGCACGATCCGATGAGGCAAGTGGGGCACGATCCGATGAGGCAAGTGGGGCACGAACCAACCTTCCGATGAAGATAGCCAAACTTCAAAGATGACGTTCGACGAGGAATGAGGGAATTCCCGTAATTCTACGAAAAGAGGAAACTTCTTTTCCTCAAAGTTAATCGATGGAGATTTTCTTCGCTTCGATTAAACGAAGGGAGACTGTTGCACAAATTCAAAGCCTTGCCGCTTATAGAAGCTACCAGTTCACTTGGGTAGAATCACGGCTGAAGAATTTTTGCTGTCTGACGAACGCTCACGGGACAGACTCGAGGTGCGTGATGGACTGTTCAAACTATAGTAAACCCGAGTATTTGTATACCCAATTCTGAGGGGAACGGAGAATTTGGAGAAAGGGTCACAAGCTTCAAAACTCTTAATCCGGAGGCGGAGTCGATTCATCATTTAACAGCAAGGTACGAGGCAGAGCGGCTCTTTCCTGCCTCGTCGCCGGGAGGGGAAGGTGAAGCATGGGACGAGTTCGCAGGATTGGGGAATATTTCCCTAATGCACTCAGGAGTCGAAAATTCGTGAACGTTCGAACAGGAAGTGACGTTGTCCATCGCACGTGGTCTACAATAAATTGGAGGGGGGGGGGGGAGGTTGTTCTTTTACAATGATTTTCACCTTATTCTAAAGTTGTGAGCACGCGAGGGGAATTAGATGGACTTTACGTTCGGTGGAAGTTACGCGAAGGAAAAACTTGCCAGGCGCTGGAGAAAAGTCGGCTTCGAAGTGAAGTCCCTCAAGGATGAGTCAGGATGAAGTGAATCGCTGCCAACTTGACGACTCTTTACTATGGCTACCAAATGAAGCGAAGCAGAAGTTGCAGAGGGGGGTTACTATTCTCGACGTGTAAGGGATGGATGAACTATGACTTCTAAAGTGATCTCAAGTCAACCTCTCTCGACAAGCTGGTTTTATTCCTCCCAAAATTGAAAGAGGCTGGTATGTCCCGGATTTGAAGAGAAGTTTCGTTCCAAAATCATGCCTACTTCCTGTGAAAAGGAAAATAAAGTTATGAAGGCCCTTGCCTGGCGAGGTTCAGAGAGATATTGTTTCGCTCTCTTGCTTGTTTCTTCTGAAGTCGAAGGATCGAGTTGAAATTCCCATTGCTCGCACGGGAAGGCCCATAAACGTCGGTGCAAGTCTTGTGGGTAAGCCAACGGCATATCTTACAACGCCATCCATTGAACCCTTCTGTGAGGACTATTTAAGACCTCAGACTGCACCCCATTTGGTTTGAACATCCTTATCTACGCAAGCTTTGCGTACAGTACTTGTCGCTGTACCGAGGTGACTGCGGTCGCTACAGTCTTTAACTTGAGCTCATGTCACTCTCCAGGTTGTCGTACAGTACTGAAAAAATTATTATGGCTTTTGGCAAATTTTGGTCTTTTTATATATAAAGGTCAAATAAACTAAATTTATTTATTGACAGATGATTTATTTCCTACTATTTATACATAACTAGTATTTCAATAGTCAGTTTTCTCCCTTTAGTAGGTTTCTAGTGATATCTGGCAATAAGGGGCCGTCGTTATTTGGCAATATTCAATTCTACCATGCGGTCGAACTGCTGCAACCCACGTTTCCTTCAGTTATAATCAAGTAGAGGTCGGTGTACAGTGTTTGTTTGTGTTCTAATGCCTTCTTTAGCCCCTCTGTATTGTATAAATTACAAATTCATGTAGTAAATTTCATTTAAAGTGTAAGTAACGTGTTATTTCAATTCCAGGTCTAGATGGGTAAAAATAGTAATATTCATCCCCATAAAGTTGAACAAATAAAGTTTGATGGTTTCAGTCTTCCTATCAAGTTATGTTACTTCTCCGGCGGACGTCAGCCAGGGAAAGCCCCCAACTCCCCACCGTGATGCCTAGTCACGGCGGTAACCTCCCTAGTAAATAATGTCAGCTTAGAAGTGTATTTGATTGAAACCACATTCAAACAGGTAGAAATTGCAAATAAACTAAATGTTTCAACTCGAAAATTAGTGCTATTAAGAGAAAATTGAAAAATAACAAGGATGTGTTGCCAAAAAGGGTTAGATACTGCGTCGTAAGCGAGTAACAACACCTTAGATTAGTAGAAAATGTAAAAGAATGTTCTCAACAATAGGAGATAGTCTTGTAGTAAGATTTCCCTTGAATTAATAGAAGAAAACATCACTGTGCATCGAGAACAATTAATGACATACTTTTAGAAAGTAGATTACACGCATATCGTCCAAGGAAAGGACCTAGGCTTACCCGACAATGGTGGAGGCGAGCCATACATAGGCTAAAAACCATATTTCATGGACTTCTGACCAATCGGATCTGGTAAGACCATCTAAAGTAGTGGATTAGGGTCTTTATGTATTGTGCGAATGATAAAATATGACATTTATTAATAAAATAACATGTTAGCATTGATTTTAATCATCAAACTAGCTTTATGAAGAAATATTTACAAGTGACTTTTAATTTCTGATTGCTATAGACTAAAACAGTCACTTATTCTGGTTGTCCTATTAGTCAAATATCGTTTTCAATTGTTATAGGTGGTGTTTTCTGACGAAGCTACAATAGCAGTGCTTGATGATCGGGTAAAAAGCGTAAGAACGAGGCCTGGTGAGGAATTTCTACCAGATTGTCTTCGAAAAACTGTAAAGTTTCCACAAAAGATTATGGTTTAGGGGCCAATTTGTATCCATGGAACTTGTCGCCTGAAGATAAGTGAAGCGACTATGAACCAAAAGAGGCCCGTCGACTGGTCCGAGAGAAATTCTTCTCCGCCGGCGTCAGGTTCTCCGATGTCCTACGCATGGCAGCGAACTCTAGTCCCACTCGCCCACGTATTCTATATACTACCTCATCTGTTGCGCCAGCTTCCGGAATGCAGCACCACCATCCTCTACTGCATCACCTTCGTCTCCTACCCAGAGCAAAATTTGGTCTCATAGTATACCCACTTCCTCTCCTCCCCTTATTGACCCCACGCCGGCCGAGTGTGTCCAATATCCAGATGCCACCTGGAGACCCCCGGACGACATTTAAGCCTATATTGAATCTACTAAAGCATTTCGCTCTGACGTAGTCATGACTGAAGACTCTTGGCAGAAGCGTAAGGCCGCTCTCGACTCTTCCTCTCCCTCTAGGAATTTAACCTCCAAGAAGGGCTGGCAATCTGCATCTCTATAATCTCTTCAAGTATCCACCTCGGTTGAGGTACATCTTATCCAAGCCTCTTTCTAGCCAACCTTTGTTCCTTCGACACCTGTAACTGTAACTTCTGACCTCCTCTTTAGCAGAGGTTGTGTATCCTTCGCCAGTAGTAATGTGCCTACACTCCCCGAGGGAAACGATGCCTATAAGTCTCCTTTATCTCTACCATTTCCCTCGCATCATGCCCCTACCCCATCTTCCTTTCCCGCTACCCCTGTCCCCGTAAGGGGCGCGGAGATTTTCCATCCTGGCCGCCGTGTTGACGGGAATCAGCACCCCGTCCGACCACAGCTTAGCCTCTTCTCCTTCCTCCAGACAGCCTGTATCTTTCCTCTACTTCTTCACTTCCCCTACAACCTACCCCACAACTTTCTCTGGTCGTCCTCTATTTTCTCAGGGTAGATGCCGACCTTCTTCTCAGCCAACTATCCCGGATCGGGGCTGAGGAGGGAGGGGACAAGGATCCCTCACCACTGAGTTCCGGTTTGGCATGTTGGGTTTAAAATAACCTGCTTTATCCTTACCCACATCTTCCTCACCTCTTCTTCCTTTCTATTTTAAAACAGTATACATTTTACGCCATGTCCAATGTGGAGCCGCCCTGCTGAGGGACTGCCAGGCCACCAAGCGGGAGGGGTGGCCTTGAATGACAGCACCTGGTTCTGCCATCCCCGTACACACCCCTTGCAGTGCGGGCTACTGCGAGGGGTGATGAGCGATTGCTTCCCATAAAAAATAGGGTCACCATGCCCAATGATGATACCAAAAAGATTCTCCCCTCAATTTCCCCCTTTCCATCGTCGGAGCCGCCCTCGGGCAGCTCCACAGAAAAAATGGAAGTCTCTCCTCCCCTGTGCTCTCGCAGGGGATCCTCCAAATCTCTCTAACTGGAGAGAGGCTTACTCCTCTCCTTTGACTACGGGTGTAGGGGACTTTCCAGCCGCAGTTTCCCCTTTACTTTCCAAGGGGACTGCCAAGAAAGCCAGCAGGCAGCCCGTAGCTGACTGCTCTCCATTTAAGCGGCTCAGTTGGGCAAACTCCCTTAAGGGGGCGAGGGAAGCCAGGCCCCATCGGTCGCTTCCCTCAAAAGACCTGCTGGCGAGGATATTGAACCTTGCTGGGGTTAAGGCCTGTGCCTCCCAAGACAAGACTAAAGACACTATTGCCAGTAGGACCTGCGATGTCCTGTGGGGAGGGGGATGGCCAACTGGAGGGCCCCCTGAGATAGACATGGTCCTTGAGGCAACCCAGCCTCAGACAGTAGGGCCTTCCATGGGAGCGAATCAGGGCTCGGCGCCAAGCACCGAACCTGAGTCCGCCCCTATCCAAGATCCTCCTCAGACGGCTAGGGTTTCCAAGGCAGTACAAGGAGGGGAGGGATCTACTCTGACAGGTGCCCATGCTACTGCCAGTAACTTGTCCATTTTGGAGAAAGACCTTGCTGAGGCCAGTCCATCTGGCTTGGGGGCTCCTGCCGGCGGAGGGGAGAAGCGGGTTCATTCCCCACCCTCCTTTCCTAAAAAGAAAAAAACAGAAACAAGACTAAAAAGACTCGGGGCTCCTCTCCATACGAGGAGGCTGCGGGGACGGACGGATCTGCTGCCACTTCGGTAAGAGACCAAGCCAAGATCGGCACATCCACCCTCTCTCCCCCTCCCGTGTGTGGAGCCCCTGACTAAGACCAAAAGTGCTAGTGTACAGAGCGGAGCCTCGATTACATCGGGGCCCCTCATTCAGAGATTTCCCGGCGTTTTTGAGCCCGCTGGCTTCAAACGCTTCTTCGTTATTTGCTTCGTTAATGGCACCATGTTGGCTAAGGGCAACATGAGCCACAATAGGACAACTTTAGCTAGTGTGATTGGTAAAGAGCCGAAGGTGACCCGTTTCTCGGACGGGAGCCTTTTGGCGAATGCGTCAAATCCCTCCGAGGCGGCCATGATTAGTGCCCTACGGACACTTGATGGCACGCCTGTGAGTGTGACGTCGCCCACTACCATAAACTTTGTGAAATGAGTAGTTTATGCCCATGAACTCGTGGACTACTCAATAGAGGACATCACCTTAGAGCTGGCCGACCATAGGGCGGTCAAGGTCGAACGTGCAATAAGAAAACAGGGAAGGGCCTCTAGACCCACTCCTACACTCTTCGTCACGTTCGACTGTGACAAGCTCTCTGAGTCGGTGCATGCCGGTTGGTATCGCTATCGCGTGAAGGCATTCGTGCTACTGCCGCGGCGGTGCTATTACTGTCACCGCTTCGGTCATACGAAACGCTCATGTAGTTGTGCAAAGTCGGGCTCACCCGAATTCCGTGTAAATTACTCCAAGGCCGCACACGATGAGATCAAATCGTGTGTGGCTAAATGTGCCAATTGCGGAGAGCTGCACCCCAATTCTTCGAAGCAATGTGGTGCATATCTCTTTGAGAAAGAAATCCTGGCCGTTCAGACCAGGATCGTCTCTCAGTCCGCAAGGCTACGGAATTGGTCCTGGAGCGCCTGGCTTTGCTTGGGACGTCTTACGCCTCAATGCTAAGAAAGACTGCCTCTGCTCCTGGCCCATCCAGGCCAACGAGCAGGGTTGTTTCCGCCCTCATTCAGAACCCTTCTACGGGTTCTACTCAACCCAGGCACGCTTCTAGTAAAGCTGGCGGTACAAAGGGTTCACACCCAACCCCGGCTAAAACTTGGGCCTCCCCCTCCCCCATCGTGACTGTTTCCCGTAAGGCGAAACGGCCACGCGCATCCACCGAGTCGTTAGACTCACAGGAGGCAATACCCCTGAAGTTGGTCGCCAGACCATCTTCCGAGGTTCATAAAGCTGCCCGCCGAAAGGAGTGCAACAACAAATTAGCTTCGGCTCCCTCGCCCACGCCTAGTGGTGGCTGGGTGGCTCGGAGACGGTAGAACCTCGAAAAGAGGGCCCCCCACGTCGAAAGCCGCGACGCCCGCCTAAGATTTCGAGGCGGAGGGATGAAAAGGATCGCATAGCGAGCCCAACCTCCCCAAATAAGTACTCAAAGGCGACAGTGCCCGGGGTTCTGCCTCCGGGAATCGTATGGCCATTACCGTGAGGCTCTTCTCTTCAAAAAGGGCCCCTGCGTCTCCTCCGAGCTAGGTCTGAAGGGCATAATTCTTCAATGGAATTGCTGCAGAGGCTCGTCTAATCCCGTTCTCCGTTAGCTATTTTTAAGCAGGAGACCATGCTAGGCGCGTGCCCCCGGCTCATCCTCCCGGGGTATAAAAGTATGCGACCTCACGACCACGAGATGGGGGCCTGGCCGGGAAATGCGCGGTTTAGACCCGGAATAATGTCTCCGTTCTTATTTTCACTTTAGATACTTCCTTTCAAGCAGTGGCTGTGCAGCTTCACCTCGATAGGAGGTATACTATCATTTCTGCGTACATTCCACGGTCAGCTGACCTTGACACGGGGGACTTCCGCTGCGTCGTGACACCGTTGCCGAGGCCCTTTCTCTTGCTTGGAAATCTAAACAGCAGACATCGTCTCTGGGGAGACTACCCAATAAATCCCAGGGGACAAGTCCTTGCTGATCTGATCGAAGAGCTTGAGATAGGTGTCCTAAATGTAAATAAGTTTACGCATCACTGCCCGAGAACCGCTTCATTTTCTTGTCTTGATCTATCTCTGTGCTCTACGGATGCACAGCCTGATTTTGATTGTGGGGGGTGGTCGATGATCTCCATAATAGTGATCACTTTCCCATTCAAATATCATTTTGAGGGCGGCTGCCGCCTGAGAGCCCACCTCGGTGGTGCTTGGCGCGGGCGCGGTGGCCTGCATTTCAGGAAATGACACCATTCTCTGTCTAGGTCGAGGAGTTTAGGTCGGTAGATGAGGCCGTTGAGTTTTTCTCGGATAACCTCATCGCCACGTGCCTGACTACTATTTCCAGAACGCCTGGCCGTTTTGCACGCTGACCACTCCCGTGGTGGTCGGCTGAGTTTGAGACGGCCCTCAAACAAAAGCGTTAAACCTACATGCGCTAAAAAGCCCCGCCCGAACGATTTCACTGTCAGGGAATATCGTCGGACTAGGGCAAGGTTCCGGTATATTTCGAAGCACGCCCGCCGCTCTTCTTGGCGAGCATACGTGTCTTCACTTAACGGGAAGACCCCTCTAGCAGAGGTATGGAAGCGAATCAAAAGGATTCGGGACCAGTTCTCGCAGGACCCCCTCCCGTCTTCCAGGAGAATGGGACCGCAATCTTGGACCACGTATCCATGGCGGAATCCTTCACGACCGCTTTCTCCACATTCTCTAGCCGGGATGCTGCTCCGCCAGCATTCAATGCACGTCGTGATGTCAACGACAGGTTTACTCTGAGTGAGTGGCGTTCCGCTCTTTTTTCGTGTGCGGACACCGCCCATGGTCCGAACGATGTCCCGCACGCCATGCTTCGACGCCTGGGTGGGCGAGGCATGGCCTTTCTGATAGATTTGTTCGATAGGATATGGGTGGAAGTTCTCCTCCCAGATTCCTGGCGAATCACTAATATGCTCGCCTTTCGCAAACTGGATATAGATCACTCTACTCCGGCTGGTTTCTGCCCAATCTCTCTAACCTCTTACGTGGGTAAGTTGATGGAGAAATTGGTAAATGTTAGATTAGCCTTTTATCTGGACAGTGGAGGCCATCTGTCTTCTTCACAGTGTGGCTTCCATAGACAGCACTACGCCACAGTGTTTTTCGATCTGGAGAGGGCATAAATACCGCATGGCGATAAGGTATCATGGAGACTCTCCACACGATCGGGGCGAGGGGACGCCTCTCAATCTTTATAGGTAAATTTTTGCGATATCGCAGATTTCGCGTACGGGTGGGAGGGTGAGGACCTCTCCGGCCCTATGGAGCAGGAAGAGGGTGTCCCGACAGGAAGTGTCCTCAGTGTCACACTCTTTGCCCTGAGCATCAACGGCATCACCTCGGTGCTGCCGGAAAATGGTTTCACTACGCTCTACGTGGACGACCTTTCGATCTCTTTTGGCGCGGCCCAGATGCCAACTCTGGAGCATCGACCTCAAAGGCATTGAACCCCGTTTTTTGCTATGCCGAGGCGCTCAGGTTTCGGTTTTCCTTGGCCAAGACTAAGGTGGTCCACTTCTGCCGCCATCCACGGCTCCACTCTGAACCAGACTTGTTTCTTAATGGGGTACTCCTGGAAGTGGTGGAAACGTACGGTTTCCTTGGTCTTGTATTTGACCGACGCCTCACTTGGGAGGCTCATATTCACAGCCTTAGGGTCTCTTGTACCCGTGCCATGGATATTCTCCGTTCCGTGACGCTTAGCGCTTGGGGGTGCTGATAAGGCTACTGCCTTACTTTTTTATCGATCCTTTGTTCGTTCGAAGCTCGACTACGGATGCGAGTTTTATGCATCCATAGCCGAGCGTGTATTATGGAAGGTAGACTCAATCCACCACACCGGCCTTCGCCTTGCGACCGGTGTATTCCGCACTTCCCCCATTGAGAGCCTACTATTCAATGCTGGGGATATGCCACTCGCTCTACGCCGTGTACAGTGCATTATTCGCCTGTACACGCGAGCCCGGCGCCTCTCTCAATCGCCAACAGCTCTCACTGCATCCGTAGCTGATCTCGATGGTGCCTATGCCACCGAGAGACGCCAGTCATACCCTAAACCGTTCGGTTTAGGGCTAGGAAACCCCTTTAAGATCTATGTATAGCTCTCGGGCCGGTGGCGCCCCTGGTTCTGCCCAGAACGCCACCCTGGATGGTACCACATTTGGCTATCTGTCGCCACGCCTCTGCTCCTAAAGCTTGTACAGCGCCGGGAGTATTACGTTTGACCTTTTGGGAGCACACCTCGTTTCACGGATGGCTCCAAGTGCGAAGAGGGAGTCGGCTTTCACGCCGTATCCCCTCTGTTTGAAGTCAGCGGGGCTCTGCCAGGCGTTGTGTCTATCTTTGCGGCTGAGCTGGTGGCAATACACCACTGGGTACGAGAGATTACGCGACGTGCCTGTTTTGGAGACCGGATTGTGATCTATAGCGACTCACAAACCGCCCTGAGTTCTCTTGGGGCATTGGAATCTCCGCACTCCCCTGGTCCGCGATATCCATGACGCCACGGTTTTTGCAAGCTGGGCGGATGTCGAGATTATCTTTTGCTGGGTTCCTGGCCATGTAGGAATTGCGGGGAATGAGCGCGCCGATGAGTGCGCCAAAGATTCCGCGAGAACTCTGTGACTGGACCAGCGTTTCGCTTTTCCTCACCCCGACTACATAGCAGGAATACTGGCAGCTCTTCGAGCTGCTTGGCAAATAAGATTGGCGACGGTCTAAGGGAACTTAAAGTTGCGTTCCATTGCGCCGCGACTGTTCCCATGGACCTATACCCCACTGCTGCGAGGCCTTCCGGTTGTTTTCTGTCGTCTTCGAATTGGGCACACTCGCGGGACGCACAGCCATTTGATAGAGCCCTCGCTAGTGCCCTACTGTGAAGACTGCGTTGTCTCCCAGACTGCTCGGCACATTCTTGTTGAATGTCTCAGTTTGGGCGATCTCCGCGCACGTTACCTGTTCCGGTACCGTGATATGCGGGGTCGCTACCGCCTGTTCCTAGACATATAGCCTTTTGGGGGAGGCCAGCCTTCTTCCCTTTATTTAACTCGTTTTTGGTTTTTGTTATTGTTTTTTTCTTTGTAAGTCGCACGCTCCTGCGCTGAGGGAAAGGCAACCTACACCCGACGCCGGAGCTTGCTTCCTGATTGTTGGTATTTAGCCTTTTTATTGTTGTTGTGTTTTCATATTCTTATTCTAAAGTAGCCTAGTGCTAGGCTGTCGTGATTGCAGCGACTTATGCCCAAGTGGGCAGTCACTAGATAGGCTCTTAAATTTTTTTAAAAAACTCGCTACCCCTGTTCTTTCGAAGGCCCCATTAACTATGACTTCAGAGCTCCATTTGGATGTAGGTTGCACATCCTCCATTCAGAATGATGGTCTCCCTCTCAGGTGTAACGATTCCCCTAAGTCTCGCTTGTCCCGAGCACTTCCCCCAAGTCACGACGACCCACGGACTTTGGTTGGTCGAAAAAAACATTTTTCTCGCAATACTAGCCCCCTGTCCCTCTAGATCGGGGTTATCGCCCTTATGTGGCTTCTTCTATGACGTACGTGCCTTATTCCTCTCATACGGCACCTGTAGGTGGGGGCTTATCCGCCCCTCGTACTATTTCGACCATGGTCTCTCACTGGTCTGAGAGATGACAACAATTCTCCAATGGAACTGTCAGGGGATTCTTCCCAAATGAGAGGAATTCTCCTCTTTAATGCACCTTCTGTTATTTACTTGCAAGAACCAAACTTGGGAACCGTCCTTTCCCCAAATTTTATTTCACCGTTTTTAACTCTCTACCACCTCTTGGTGCAGTGGCCCATGGCAGTGTCTCACTCTGAGTGAGCACTAACCACCTTTACACGTCTTCAGCTCTGCGGATTACCCTTCAAGCAGTCGCAGCCGGGGTTCTTTTTACAGATATATTTTATACTATTTGCTTGATTAATATTCCACCAGATGACCACGTATTAGGCAATATATTGAGCAACCATTAAAACCGTCTCATTGAATCTCTTTTATCCACTACTACTTTTAACATTCTAAACCGTATTCATGTTACGTCCTACCACATTCAAACTGATTCTTTAAATTTGGCTCCGCGAGTTGTGTCCCTGATTTTTAAGTAGTCTGCTTTAGGGAACCTGTATGGCAGCGACCACTTCCCGATTGCTTTGAAGCACACGACCCTTTGCCCATCCCCTTCATATCCCCCAAGATGTAATGTTGTAATGGCAGAATGGTCACAGTTCCATAACGCTTCCTTGACTAGTAAATAAATGGCGATTTTGGAGATATTGATGTGGCTATACATTAAGTTTCCTGTTTAGTGTTTGAGGCTGCGGAGTTCGCAATTCCTCATACAGGGTCCCGCCGGGGCAGGACATCAGTCCCATGGTGGAATAGTGATTGAACTCGTGTGGTGACAGCTTATAAAAAGGCTCATTCGCCGTTCCTTGGGAACCCAGCCCCTCCGAACCCTATTGTCAGAAATCGAACTAGAGCAGTTCACCATCGAACTTTACATCAGGCATGCATTGACGCCTGGAGGGCATACATTTCTTCCTTGTCTGCCACTAGCTTTTCAGCTCAGGTCTGGAAGAGGATTAACAAAATTGGGGCTCGGTATGCTGGTCACTCCACGCCTGGTGTTAATGGTTTTATCTTCTGCGATTCCGCTAGCGTCGCCGATATATTGGCCGAATCTTTTGCCGATGTTAGCAACGTTGAGCGCTACCCGGAGGGGTATAGGGGTGATGAGTTTGCCGGTAAATTTTACTTGTTTATGTGGTGGTATAGGTTACCGGTTTTTTGGTGTGTGGTTGGTAATTATAAGGGCGTGTATTGAAGAGTCCTCGTTGCTATTGCGCTCGACGGGTGATGAAGTCTTTAGGCAGTGGGCCTACTTTACACCTCTGTCGAATTAGTTCTGACTACTTATAATTTCTCACGAGGGTTATGCGTTAGGCTGGGCTTACCGAAAGTGTCTCGGTAATCGAGGTAAGTAAAGGACTTAGAAAGGACGCGGCAAAGAAAATATAACTTAATTCTTGAATTGGCCTACTAAAGGGACCAAGCGGAAACGTCTAGAGTTCTTTGCGGTCAATGTGTATGCTTACTGTTTTACGCGAAGTAGCGAGTCTAGAGGCGGCAGAACTTAGGCGACTAAACGGGATTCCGTGACGCTACTAAGGAAATGAATTGAGTTAATGAATAATGATTCGCCGAATAATAACTCATGAGTGTCTGCCTATATATATATATATATATATATATATATATATATATATATATATATATATTGTCTCCAAGGTGGAGACCTTGACTTTTCCGTTGGGTGGACCTAGTGGTCAGTTCGTCGAAATTTCCACCCCTTGGGTGGAGTTTCCTACAGCTCTGGGTACCTGATATGCCTACATATTTCCCATAAACTGAGCTTAATTATAGGGAATTGCTTGTTGCAGGTCTTTGTGAAAGCTCTCTGGTCAGAGCCTATATTTGTTCAACTGCTGATAAAGGCTCCCAATACGCGTATGCTTATTTGTATGCGATCCTCTTATTTTTCCAAGTGGTCACCTTTGATAGCTTTGAATGTTCGTCGGTTTGCGCACGACTCTAACGAACGCTTGCCTCAGATCTATTTGTACAGTTTAACATATATGTAGTTGCATTTCCTGATTCTCTTGGGTTCTTTATTTATTTATTACATCTGACATATTATTTCCTTAATTAACATAAGTAGCAATTCTTAATATTTGATAAATCCGCCGAGCGTCCATTTGTGGAGTTCCTCGCTCGGCTTATTAAATCCTGCAATATAGTGCCAGAGGCCTACCAATTTATAGAACGAGCCCTACAAGAGTTTAGACGTATCAAGCTCGGATTAAAGGGTGAAGGCCTGCGTTTTTCGGCCGGGGGACTGGTCGACTGGCCTCTGTGACTCCATAATAATATTTTGCGAAGCTGCTTCTCTTGGACTTGGTTCAGCAAATTTATAAAGACACGAAATTTCTATCCTTTAAAATAATAAATTTTTGCTACTACTTTACTTTTCATTTTCACTAAATCAGGTTCAATCTGTCCATTATATTTATTTTTTTAGGTTAGGTTAAGTTACGTTATATAACCAAAAAGTACCAAAATCGGGAACTTTGTCTTTATAGAAAAACGTGTTTTTCAAGCTATTCGTTCCCACTCGTGAATCACATGGATGGCTGGTGACGTCACCAGCCATTTTTGGTTTGTTTTCCCTAAACAAAAAAGCGCTGTAGTAAGTAGTGCGCTCTTATTTCTTGGAGCACATATTGTACAGCGGTGCCAGTCTGCACAGTTGGCTTCAAATCCGATGGGCTGGGTTGGCTTTTATGCTCTCCCCCCCATGTTTTCCACTACTACTGCTCTGGAAAAATTGCCGAGCTGGTGGCAATACACCGTTCGGTACCGGAGATTGCCTGTCGTGCCTGGTTTGGGAACTGATTTGTGATTTATGACTCACAGAGAAGTCTAAGTGCCCTTGATGGATTAGAATATCCGCATCTCCTAGTTCTCATTGTCGTACTATGGCCCCTTTTTTATCACTATACTCTTTGACACCCTTTTCGTAGCGGTAGGCTTTGTGGTGCGTGAGTTACTTCTATGATCAAGTAGGCTTTGTTCTAAGAGTACTAATTCGGTAGTTTTGTTCTTAATAAAGAGCTATTTAAACACGTAGGGATAAGAGGAAACACCAGATTTATACCAAAATAAACATATATTTTAAATGAAACACTTAACTATAACAAACCAACAGTTAACACATTTCTATCTTTGGCATCTAAGCCTATCACACGGATATGATGACAAAAATAAACAAATAGGCTACCCGTAAACATACCAATTGCCGATTAGTATTTTTATAGCGACTCTATTTGATTAGCGTTAAACATTAAATTAACGTACTCTCGTCTACAAGCAAATATGACCTAGGTTCACGAACAATGGTTTCTACTCCCCTTAAACGTGAGACGTACTAAACTTCTACTATCGCAATATAAATATAAATGTTCTTTCTAACTTACATGACAGAAGGTATTAGGGATTGCCGGATGTCGCTGGAGGACTTATCTCTCGCTTTGGAGTGTTGTGGCCGATGGTTGAATTTTCGTCGAGGAGGGATAGCTTGCCGCCTGTAGGGGGCTGATTCTTCAACGTAATTAAAGAACAGGAGCTCGTTGGGGCTGGGTTCTTCTCCTCTCATTCTTACGGAGCTTGAGATGTGAGAGTCACTCGAGTGTGAGCGGCTTTGCTTTTCTTCAGTCAGACTTCTTCACAGTCTGTAAAGGATTCTTCGGTATGGCACCGATATAAACCTTGACTATTTAGGTTAATACGGCCCGGAAAGGGGGGATCAATTTTCTCAATCTGATCCTATCGTTTCGCACGGAAATAGATTGTATGGCTGAAGGATCGATCTTCATGAACTGAACCTTCTTCTCTCTTATCGAATTCTAATCTTTTTGTCTGGCTGAAGGATCGATCTTCACGAACTAATGCTTCTTCTGGCGTATCGACTTCTAATCTTCTTGTCGGGCTGAAGGATCGATCTTTCACGAACTGATCCTCCTTCTTGCGTATCGACTTCTAATCTTTTTTTCGGGCTGAAGGATCGATCTTTCACGAACTGATCCTCCTTCTTGCGTATCGACTTCTAATCTTCTTGTCGGGCTGAAGGATCGATCTTTCACGAACTGATCCTCCTTCTTGCGTATCGACTTCTTATCTTCTTGTCGGGCTGAAGGATCGATCTTTCACGAATTGATCCTCCTTGAGTATCGACTTCTAATCCTCTCTCTTTCTTTGCGGGGCTTATTTATAGGCGGATATCCGCCCCATCTAAAGGGGAAAGTGACCAGGCCACAGAGGCAGGGGGGGGGGGACGCGAATGGTGAGTTCGCATCTGGGGAGAGCGAGAAATGCAGAGGGTGGCACTGGGGTGCCAGAGTCGGCTCGCTAATTAGAGGCTCGCAACCACACCGCTACTTGGCGTGCTTTTTTGACTAGCACTGCTTTTTTTCATAACCACGGGTTTATGGGTCTCGTAGGTAAATGGATCGTTAGAGCGTCGTTTACGGGCCTTAGGTGGTCGCCTTAAAACAGATGTTAGCTCCAACTGCCCAAAGCGGCGGGGAGATCAAACAGGGTAAGCAGTTATGGTTATTCGCCGGCTACCGTTCCCACGCTTCTCCTCATGGGAAGGAGGGGCTTTAATGTACCTATACTCCTCCAGGATGCTTAATGTAGCCATTTCTCTACACTCATTATATATGATGCTACAGCTGCTGCGAACCGTGAAGATGTCGAAATTGTCTTCTGTTGTGTTCCTTGGCATGGATGGGTTGCGAGAAATGAGTGCGCTGAGGTGAAAGACAGACTGGGTGCACATACTGTGCGGCAGGACCAGTGTTTTGCTTTCTCCACTCTGACTACATGGCAGGAATTATGACACGCATTCGATCTGAATGGCAAAAAAGATGAGAGATGGTGGAGTGGAACTTGAAGTTGTGTGCAATTGCATCCCAACTTATCCCGTGGACCTACCTCCTAATGTTTCGACGGTTCCATTTTGTTTTTCCCTTCGAATCGAACACTCTTGCAGCACTCAGGACTATTTGGCGAGGCCCCCCTTCCCCCTCCGGAACATTTTTGTCAAGATTTATTAGTCTCCCAGACAATATCACACTTTTTGTTTGAATGTCTTGGGCTATTGGAGCTCCCTGAGCATTACCTGCTCCAATACTGCGACGGGCGAGGTCGCTATAGCTTGTCGTTCAAACTGGAACCAGCCTCTACCACACCATAGTATGGCGTGAGGAGTTTTTGAGGAAAGTATGTCTCCTCCGTACTATGGGTTTAAATATTTAGTTGTATGCTCAGGCCCCTGAGTGACGGAGCCTCCCTCCAACACCTGAACATCCCTTTTCTAGGGGTTTTGCTTATTTTTTTTCGTCTGGCATTAGTTTATTGATATATTTTTAGTAATATTTTTTAGTTATTTATAAAGTAGGCTAAAAACAGGCTTATATCTAAAATTTCGGCGACTATAATCTTGGGCCGCCAGATGAGCGCCATAACAAAAAGAACGTTTAAGTCTAGTCTTGGCCGAAGGCCCTAGGTTCTTCTCGACTAGGTTTTCCTTTCCTTCTACCAATCTTTTCTGAAAAGGCTGCAATTGTGTTTCCCTCACAATCTCCCGCCCTCATTTTCCTTTGTCGTACCTCTTTCTTAGCATCAGCTTAGTTGAACATACTTGCGTCAATCCAAGGTCACACTCCTCTCCAATTAAAAAAACAAAACAGAAGAGTATGAGAAATAAATTTGGCATGCATGAATTATATTATCATACTGTTTCATTGTTTTTAAAAAAAACAACTTAGTGAAAGTATGTTGATGGTACACGGATCAAGTGGTCCACCAAAAGATGGACGTTAAATAAGCTTTGTATGAACAAAATTACACTTACTCTTTTGTGGATCGTCTCTTGTACAAAGTATACATATTCTCATAAACAGCTGCTCAGGGTGACCTTCCTTCCCTGGAGAGATGAGATACTTTGAAGAGAATTGCGTGACTTCTCGCTAATAAATTAAAACTATTGAACAAGTTAGATAGTTTGAATATTCCGTGCCTTCTAAATCATTGTTCTATATTCGACCCGTTGGAGATTTAAAATCAAAACTTTAGAACGAGATTTAAAATACATATAAACCTAATGACGATCATCTGTTCCTCTTTTTTAACTGACCAAAGACAAACATCCCGTGAACCTGCAGAAGTGGAGTGTGCGAAAGTAATACATTTCTGAGACAATGGCTTTTCTTAACGATTAAAAAAAGGTCAGTTACTCATCAAATAGATTAATTGAGGAGATATTTTATTCGCTGTATTGATTTTTTATTTTTCTCTTACTGTCGCACGGACATTATTTACGAAACTAGGAACTCTGGGGAAGGATCAATCCCTAGTTAATATTAATTAATAGTAATATATTAATATTAATAGCAATTGTAATTACCAAGCCTCCGCGATGCGAGTGACGAATGACGTTACCTATCTACCAACCTACCAAGCGGCCATATACTACGAAAAATAACATAGTTGATCTACGTCATATATGGAAGTGTAGAGAGGATTTTATCGGTATACTTAAAAAATACTAATATGAACTTGTGAAACACGAAAACAGACCTTTTCGCAGTTTCCTAAGTTTTATTTTGTATTTTAATTTTGCCTCGAAGATTTAAGGAAATTAGCCACTCAAATTAAAGTTAGTTCTAATAACCTATTACTAGCATAGGTGCTCGGCGTTGCCTGGCGTTAAAAAGTCCTGTCGCAAATAAATACAGATGAAGATGGCTTGAAATTCCTTTATTCTGGCACCAAACTATCTTTACTTAATAATCCTTATTTTTATTATTTGTCGAATGAAGGTAGATTAAAGAGAGTTGCGCACCTTTTCTATCATATATTATCATATGATATCATCTAATATCATATAATATGATATAAGATCATATAATACTATATAATATACTTACAATGAGTAAATGTTTCACATCGTACGCCCGGCAGTTTACGCGCGAATGACTGATAGTTGTGGCCGCAGGGACAGATTCAGCTTCTTGTTTCGTCCTAAAATATTTGAAGTCTCTGTTGCAATTCCCCCAAAACTTGAAATATTAACTTGGAAGTTTAAATAAATATTCAGTTGACTCAGGGTAAAAAAAAAAAAATGGTTTCAAAGTGTGACGGACAAACAACCACAAAAGAAAAAAATCAAGCTGGTTATTATATATACAGTAAATCACATATAACATAAACCGAACATTATCCATGTAACATAATATTTACATAATACTGCAATCATATGATAGTATCTAACGGAAGAGCGCTACGATGATCGCCATTGGCGGTTCAACCACACAGATTTAATATTCAACGTTTTTTCTTCCTCGAAATCTGCTCGTAAAGGCTATTAAACTTTTACAGCGCCGCACCTTTGCTAATGTACACTCACACAGCTTTTAAGAAAGTGTTTGTTAGGAGAGAAGAGGATGAACACCAAGAAAACCCTTCGTCTATTATTTCAGTGTCAAAATTCTTTTGGAAATAGAATACTTCCATTTCTAATCTTCTACTCTAACTTTCCTTCTAAGAATCCTAATGATATCAAGGGAAAAACATCATCAACAAAGAATTTTTGAACTTGTGTTGTTGGAATCACCTCTCACGTCCATTTGCTTCCTGAAATTAAAAAAAAAGAGCTTTAAAATGTTTGCATCTCAAAAGAGTTCCAAAAGATTTGCGCTCTGAAGTGCGTCCCCAACGAGGAGAAATAGTTGCGCATATAATCTTTGTGAAGCCTTTTCCTTATATTAACAGAGGGAAGAAGGGAATATTAGTCGATTTCACGCTCATAAAGAGAACTCAGTGTCTTAAGCTCCGGATATTTTAGGACTTTTTCTCTTACTTATTTGGAATGTTTGTTTATAAGTCAGTCCTTGCACAAAGAGCAGCTGCATAGGAGGTGAAGAGTATCTGTATCGAGGCTTGAGGCTTTTCTCACTGCCTGAAGACCCGAGATTAAAATCGAACGATTTATTCATCCAGCATAAAATATTGTTGGATAGTCCTAGTGACTGAATTCGGGGCTTAGTTTTGAGGAAGTTACCAGTTACTAAAATTTTGAAAGTGATGTAAAGACCCATCAAGTACTAGGCAAAAAGCGATTGAAGTAACACCATTTGAACAAAAATGTATCTTTAGGAATAAGGTCGAAAATAGAATTACATAGACCTCGCATCCTTTTGGTCGAGAGTGGAAGAGAACTTGACGCTCGCCAGTGTGACATTCATATATTTCTAGGTCAAATACCACTAAAATTTTCTTTTGTAAAAGAAACCTTTCCCGTTAACGAAACTTTGTCCAAGATAAAGTCGCGCCATTTGGGCGTATTTAGCTGACACTGAGAAGAGATGCGAAACATGCAGATCATCGCACTCTGTAGAACTCTCATCCCTCTCACGCCCACCGCCTGATTTTCAGGAGGCAAGGACCATGCAAGGAGGTACACTGCGTCAGTGTAGCCTGTTACACTTGGAACCTGGAGGAGCTGCATATCCCCCCGGCCCGACTGAAAATTAGGAAAGTCCTGTCACTAGGTTGATTTAAACTCTCTGATAGAGCCTGGAAAAGTTGTTGAAGCGTTTTCCCTTCGCCCACACTCAGCATTACTGTACCTTTTATCATTATTATTATTATTTACTTATCTATGATTAATTATTATTATGATTATTATTATTATTATTTACTATTAGTATTTACTATGATAAATTATTTTTATTTAATATTATGTATTATAATTATTTAGGATCATAATTAATTATTATAAGTATGTTATTATTATTTAATAATATTATTTATTATTAATATCACTAATTATTATTCTTACGGCTATCCCCTCAATCTTTCTACATGCACTTTGCACCGAGAGGAGTCAACCACACACATTTAATATTCAACGTTTTTCTTCCTCGAAATCTGCCATAATTCGTGGACGGTATTAAACTTTTACAGCGCCGCACTTTTACTAGTGTACACTCACTAGCCATGGTTGGACTGCATGCCATCCTGGAATAACCTAGTACCATGGCATGATAATAATAGGTGATCACCCACCGTAATCGTTAGTAGACCGGCCTTTCTCTAATTCTATTTATTACATACCCTCCTACCCATTTTCACACTTGCTCTCCTACCCAAAGAGGATCTGGTTGCCTGGTGCCCTTTCATCTTCTCATGAGCCTTGGTCGAGTGGAAGTGTATACCCTGAGGTCCCTACCCGCTGTGAAGTCCGAAAGCACGATGGCTAGGGCAAGTATTAGGTATTGGGTATGCTGGACCGTCGATTCTGCTCACCCTCCATATATATGGTGGCACCATCCCTTATGGTTAAAGTTCCAGGACAATTTCGCCTAAATGGCGAGCCGGGTTGACCAAGCCCATCAACGCTGGACCGGGGCCGATTATGTATAAATGATCACATTCTAGAATTTCTGATCAGAGGGAGACTTTTCTTTTAACCTCCCAATAATTGGGAGGTCATACTGCCTAGTTCCCTTTAGTCCTTTTTATTTTTCCTGATACTATGGTGACAAGTGATAAGAATAGTGGGACTGCGAGTTCCGCCTCCAAACGCAGCCTTGCCCCTCCCCCCATGTCTCGTGAAGGACGATTTAACACGAGACACCCCCTTGACACCCCTCTCGCTATCTGTATGCAGCAAAGAAGCTTCTCATTTACGATCTTTAGAGCTGCTCTTGGGCAGCTTCACCTCTGAAAAAAGGTGGCGCTCCCTGTGCTCTGCCAATGGCTAACGCCTCTCCTAGTCCTACGGGGACGGTGGATTTCCCTTCACTCCCATCTCAGGAGGTGTCAGAGAGCGCCTCCAAAGATGGAGGGTCCAGTCGTCGGTCCGTGCCTCCTACATTCCTGCATTTATAGCTTGAAGGTGGTCGGCTTTCCTGCCCCCGTCTCTTCTCCGATGAGGGTCTGCTCGCCGGCCAAAGACAAAACGAAACAAAAAGTACCTCAAATGGGACCCGTGATCTCTCGGGGGGGATGGCCACATGCACCCTCCCCCCTAAGATTCAAATGGTCCCTGAAGTTATCCAGCCCAAGATGGCAGGATCTTGCATATGGTCGAACCTGGGTTCGGTGCAAAACACCAAACCTGAGCCCACCACTGTGCAAGCTTCCTCTCAGGCGGCTTGGGCTTCTGAGGGCTCACAAGTAGAGGAGGGACTTCCTAGCCCGGCTAAGGCCCCTTTGACAAACAAGACCTCCATTTCGGAGAAGGATTTTGCTAAGGCCAGTCCATCTGGCCCAGGGGGTGCTTCATGCGGTGGAGAGAAGCGAGTTTATTCTCCACTCTCTTCTCCTTAAAATAAAAGAAGCAAGAAGAAGACTAAAGGCCCTCCTTCCGAGGCAGCTCCGGGGATCCAAGAATGGACGAGTCCGCGGTTGTTTCGGCAAGAGACCAGATTAGGATTGGAGTGTCCGGCCGGCGAGGCGCTCTCGCATGGGGGAACCCAACAAAGGCAAAAGGCGCAAGTTCACTGGGCGGAGCCTCGATTACTTCGGGGCCCCTTATTCAGGTAAAACCTGGCGTTTTCGAGCCCGCAAGCTTCAAACGCTTTCTTGTTATTTTTTCAATTGATATCAGCATGTTGGTCAAGGGCAACATGATCCATCAGAGGAGAGAATTATCTAGTTTTCTTTTTCGATTGGTAGAGAACCGAAGCTGACCCGTTTATCGGACTGGAGCCTTCTAGCGACTGTGTCGGATCTCTCCGAGGCGGCCATGATTAGAGCCTTTCGGACACTTGATAGCATTCCGGGGATTTTGCTGAGGCCAGTCCATCTGGCCTAGGGGGTCCAGATTCATTCATGAACTTCATGAATGGACTGGTTTGTGCGAAAGAACTAGTGCACTATTCCACATATGACATCATCTTGGAGCTAGCCAACTATAGAGCGGTCTATGTCGAACGTGTGATGAGACGACAAGGACGGGCATCGAGACCCACCCCTTCACTCTTCGTCTCGTTCGACTATGACAAGCTCCCTAAGTCGGTGCCTGCCGGTTGGTATTACTACCTCATGAAGGCATTCGTGCCACTGTCACGGAGGTGCTACTACTTTCACTGCTTTGGCAACACGAATCGTTCCTGCAAACGCCAAAATTGGAGCTACCTGAAGTCTGTATAAGTTGCTCCAAGGCCGCACACGATAAGTCGAAATCGTGTGTGGAAAAGGGTGTCAATTGCGGAGAGCAGCACCCGACTTCTTCGAAGACATGTGGTGCATATCTTCTTGAGAATTGAATACTGGCCGTTCAGGTCAAGGATCGACTTTCATTTCACGAGGCTAAGGATATGGTCCTGGCGCGCTGGGCGCTGCCTGGGACGTCTTATGTCAATGTTAAAAAAGACACCGTCTGCTCCTGGCCCCTACAGGCCTACAAGCACGGTTATTTTCCATCCGATTCGGAACCTTTCTGTTGGTTCTACCTACTCCGGGCGCTCCCAATGTCGAGCTAGCGTCACAAAGGGGTCACAACCAGCCCCAGCTAAAACGAGGCCTCCTCCACCCTCCACCCAGCGTGACCGTTTACCGTAAGGCGAAACGGCCGCCCGCCTTAGCCAAGTCGTTTGACTCACAGGAGGCAACGCCCTCGAAGTTGGTCGTTAGGCCATCTTTCAAGGTTTCTAAAGCTCCCTCCCAAAAAGAGGACAACACTAAAGGGTTTCGAGGCAGAGGGAGGAAAAAACTCACATGGCGAGCGCAAACTCCCCCAATAAGTCGTCGAAGGCGACAGCGCCTTCAGTGCATTGTCCTCTAACAGCGTCCAGAATTCAGCCTCCGGAAATCGTACGTTCATTCCCATGAGGAGGGTCTTCTCTTTGAAGAGGGCCCTCGCATATCCTCCGAACTAGGTCTGGAGAGCATATTCCTTCAATAGAATTGTCCAGGACTCTGGACCAACTAGGAGGAGCTGTGGAGGCTCTTCTCGTCCCGTTTTCACTAAGCTATCTTTTAGCAGGATACCATGTTGTGCGCGTGCCCCCTGCCCACCCACCCAGGCTATGAGGGTTTTGCGACCTCACAACTACGGGATGGGACCAGGCAGGAGGATGCACCATTTACATTCAGCATAATGTCTCCGTCTTTTTGGTTTGAATAGCTCCTTTCTGGCAGTAGCTCTGCAGATGCACCTGGATAGGAGGTATACTGTTATTCCTGCTTTGTCCGTACATTCCTCCGTTATCCGACCTCAACGAGTGGGACTTCCACCGCGTCGAGGCAGTGTTGCCTTTCTCTTGCTCGGGGATCTGAACGGTGCACACCCCATCTTGGGAGACTACTCGATCTTTCTCAGGGTCAGGTCCTTGCCGACCTGATCAATGAACTAGAGCTAGGTGTGATAAATGTGAACGAGTTTATGCATTACTCCCCGAGAACTGCTTCATTTTTCTGTCTCGATTTATATTTGTGCTCTCTGGATATACAGCCTGAATTTGGGTGGGGGTTGCTCGATGACCTCCATGGTAGTGATCACTTTCCCATTCAAATATCACTTTCTGTGCCGCTGCCGCATAAGAGCCCGCCCGGGTGGTGCTTGGCGCTGGTGTGGTGGTGCGCATTTCAGGAAATGCATGAGTTCTCTTTCTCAGTCGAAGAGTTTAGCTCGGTAGATGAGGCCGTTGAGTTCTCCGGTAACCTCATTGCCGTGGGCCTAATTACTACTCCTAGAACGTCTGGACGATTTGCACGCCAACCGCTTCCGTGGTAGTCAGCCGATTGTGAAGTGGCCCTCAAACATATGCTTTAGGTCTACAGGCGTTATAAACGCCGCATGAACGATTTCACTGTTGATGAATTTCGTGGAGCTAGGGCTAGGTTTCATTATGTTTCGAAGCACGCCCACCGATATTCCTGTCAAGCATACGTGTATTCACTTAACGGGAATATCCCTCTAGTAGATGTGTGGAAGCGAGTCAAGAGGATTCGGGGAAATTATCGCAGGAACCAATTCCCGAGCTCCAGGAAAGTGGGACCGCAATCTCAGACCCCACGTCCGAAGCTGATTCCTTCGTGACCGCTTTCTCCGCATTCTCTAGCCAGTATGGTGTTCCACCAGCATTCAATGTGCGTCGTGATGTTACAAAAAGCTACCGACTGGACTTTACCTCCAGAGGCAGAGAACCATTCATCAACAGGTTTACTTTGATTGAGTTGCATTCCGCTCTCTCTTCGTGCGCTGAATCCACCCCAGGTCCGGACGATGTCCATTACGTCATTATTCGACACCTGGGTGAGCGAGGCATGGCCTTTGTTAGATTTTATGAACAGAATCTGAGTAGAGGGTATCCTCCCAGACTCTTTGCGAATTGCTACTGTTCTCGTTTTTTTGCAAACCGCGGATAGATCTCTCTAACCTCCTGCGTGTGCAAGTTAATGGAGGTATTGGTAAATTTTAGATTAGCCTTTTACTGTACAGAGTAGGCCACCTGTTTTCAGCACAGTGCGGCTTCCGAAAGTTCCACTCCACGTTGGATGCTCGCTCCGACTGGAAAATGCCGTCTCTGAGTTCTTCCTTCGTAGTCAGCAGTACGCCACGGTGATTTTCGATATGGAGAAGGCCTATGATACCGCATGGCGATACGATGTCATGGGGACTCTCCACACGATGGGGGCGAGGGGACGCCTACTAACCTTTATATCGGAATTTTTGCGAGATCGTTGATTCCGCGTAAGCGTTGGGGGAGCTCCCTTCGGTCCAATGGTGCAGGAAGAGGGGGTCCCGCAAGGAAGTATCCTCAGTGTCACACTCTTTGCCCTGAGCATCAACGACATCACCTGGGTGCTACCGGAAGATGTTATCGCTACGCTCTACGTGGATGACCTGTTTATCTCTTTTGGCGTGGCCTAGATGCCAACTCTGGATCGTCGACTCCAACTTGCAGTGAACCGCGTCTTCTCTCGATAGGCCAAATCGCACAGGTTATAGTTTTCATTGGACTAAACTAAGGTAGTGCTCTTCTGCCGTCATTCATGGCTACACCTTAACCCAGACTTGTTTCTAAATGGGATTTGCCTTGAAGAGGTGGAATTACACCGGTTCCATGATCTTTTATTCGACCGACGCCACCCCTTGGAGGCTCATATCACCAGCCTTAGGGCCTCTTTTACCCACTCCATGGATATTCTTCGTTCTGTGACGTTCAGCGCATGGGGCGCTGATAGGGCTACTCCATTACTTTTTATCGTTCCTTTGTTCGTTCGAAGCTTGACAACGGATGTGGGTTTTATGCACCTGCAGCCGAACGTGTTTTACGGAAGGCGGATCGCTCCACCACACTGGCCTTCGTCTGGCGACCGGTGCCTTCTGCACGTCCCCCATTGAGAGCACACTTGTCGATGCTGGGGAGATGACACTCCGCTCTGCGCTGTGCACAGTGCATTATTCCCATGTATGCGCGAGCCCAGCGCCTCCCTCATTTGCCAAAAGCTCTCATTGCATATAGCTCTCGGGCCGGTGGCCTTCTTGGCTCTGCTCAGGAGGCCATCCTGGAGGGTACCACCTTTGACCATTCGTTGACACGCCTCTGCTCCCAAAGCTTGTACAGTGCCGGAAGTATTGCGTTAGGCCATTTTGGAGCACACTTCGTGTCACGCTGGAACCGTGCCAGTGTATACGTATGGCTCCAAGTACCAAAAGAGGGTCGGTTTCCACGCTGTATCCCCTCTGTTTGAAGTCAGTGGGGCTCTTTCAGGCGCTGCGAATGTCTTCACGGCCGAGTTCGTTGTAATACACTGTCCGTTACGAGAGATAACGCTACGAAACCGTAATGTGATTTATAGCGACTCACACAGTGCCCTGAGTGCTTTCCGGGCATTGCAATCTTCGCATCTCCTGGTTCGCGATGTCCGTGACGACACGGTTTTGGCGAGCCGGGTGGATTTCGAGATTATCTTTTGCTGGGTTCCTAGACATTTAGGAATTCCGGGTAATGAGCGCGCCGATGATGGCACCAAAGAGTACGCAAGGACTGGGCAACCAGACCGGCGCTTCGTTCTTTTTCACACCGATTACATGGCAGGAATACGGGCAGCTCTCCGGTCTGCTAGACAAACAAAATGGGAGACGGTAGAGGGAAACTTAAAGTTGCGTGCCATTTCGCCGCTACTCTTTCCATGGACTTACTCCCCAATGCCGTGAAGGCTTCAGATTGCTTTCAGTCGTCTCCGAATTGGACACACACGCGCGACGTACTGCCATTTAATGGAACGCTCGTCTTTGCCTTATTATGACGACTGCGTTCTCCACCAGACCTTTTTGCACATTATTGTTGAATGACCCAGTCCGGGAGATCTTCGCGCACGTTACCTGTCTCGGTACCGGGACGATCAGGGTCGCTGCTCCACTTTATTTTACTGTTTGTTGAAGGTCGCATGTTCCTTTACCGGGGCAAGGTAGGCCTAACCCCGACCCCGGAGCGCGCTTCTTTCTCGTTACTTTCTCCTTTTGCCATTATTTTAGCGGTTATTTGTTTTTTAAATATTGTTATTTATTTATTAATCTCTCTTAGTAGTAGGTTCTGTTGTGTGTACGGCGACTTTTCCCCTTGTAGTCACCACATAGGATCTCAAAATTAAAAAAAATAATAATAATCTTAATAAATATTCCAATCATATCTTGTCAGATGCGAATCCTATTGTATTATCATCGCCCATCATTCGTCCAAGTATTTGCCTCACACGGTCAACTTCTAAGCTCTTGATTCACGCGAGTTGCAGTCACTTGTCTTAAGAAACCATGGAGAATTCCAACAACCACGGAGAATTCCTACAACCACGGAGAATTCCTACATGACCTTGTAAATATATATAATACACAATTGGAGTGTGTTTGTATCCCCAAATGCTCCAGGCAGAAGATAAGGTATTCATCTCGTGGGCGAGAGAGCCAACAGGAGTTTCATTCAGATCCCGATTCTAATCTTGATTCTGACGCATGGGAGATTAAGGGAGAAAGCTTTGATCCTACACCCTGGGCTGTAAGACCCGACATCCTTCAGGCCAAGTTAAAGTGGGGGGAGGCTGTTGCATGCTGTGGGAATTTTTCGCAACCTCCTGTGCTCGCGGGGTCATCGTAACAGCTAGGAAGTGGGGGTTTAATTATAGGCATTAAATCCACGTTGATTGCATCCAAGTGGGCCGGCCTCACATCAGGGGAGGGGGGGCGTAACATATCCACTTGGTTTGTGGGCGTGTTTATTTTATGGTTATAGCTTGTTTGTTGTGTTTGGAATGGATATCAGGTTGTTTGTGTTTGTTGGTTTAACTCGACAAAAGGGTGGACCGTGTACACGTGTTTGGTTAGTTTAGGTTGATCTCCAGTGACCACGGTATTCTCAAACTAGATTGAGACTACCTGGGCTTTATTCCTTCTAGACATTTCGATTTTATCCCCTTTTTACCAATATTTTCAAGTCTTTTCGCCTATTTTCTTGGGTGGCAACTGCTATCGTAAGCTAGTCGCCAACAGGTTTTCGCCCATTCCTCCCCGTTCGAGGCCTGGAGGGCTGATTTTCCCCTCTCTCTTGGCTCCGATCGGGGGGGGGGGGGGGAGGTACATGTCTACACTCTTCACATCCTTTTCCCATTTTATTGCTCCCCTCCCCACAGCCGTTTTTCCCCTTTATATATCCTTTTACTCACACCAGAGGGGTTACATTTGGAGGACTGTTTGCCCTCCTGGCCTCAATCCTTCCAGAAAGATCTATGTCATAGTACAACTACTCTATACCATACACTACTCCTATATTATGTGGGAGGTGACTTAATTACCTACTGCAACGCGAACCTTTGAAGGACTGTTCGCAGAGATTAACGACCGACTAGGTAGTCAAACTTGAGGAGTTGGGTTTCAAATCCTTAATAATCAAACAGAGTGCATAAATGGTTGGCGAGATTTACTTTAATAGGCCGAGAGTATCGTTCAAGGGAGGTTAAAGATGAAACAACAAAAATATAATTTTATTTACAAAGATCAAAATAAGAATAATAATGGGCAAAGGGGAATTATTTGAGTTGAAAGAGTCTCTTGATAATTATAATGAGGAGGGATTCTCAAATAAATTTAATTGATTAAGGTAACTAGGCCCTGATCTAAAGGGGGGAATTTGACAATAGTAATAATGGAGGGGGTTTCAGTTTTACGGGTGGATGACTTCGAGGAAGGTCCTTCTTGCGATGAGGCGAGTGGGGAACGATCCGATGAAGCAAGTGGGGCACGATCCGAATGAGGCAGGTGGGGCATGGTCTGAATGAGGCAGGTGGGACACGATCCGACCCAACCTTCCGATGAAGATAGCCAATCTTCAAAGAAGACGTTCGACGGGGAATGAGGGAATTCTCCTAATTCCACTGGAAGAGGAAACTTCTTTTCCTCAAAGGTAATCGATGGAGATTTTCTTCGCTTTGATTAAACGAAGGAAGACTGTTGCGCAAATTCAAAGCCTTGCCGTTCACAGAAGCTACCAATTGACTTAGGTAGAACCACGGCTGAAGAAGTCTTGCTGTCTGACGAACGCTCACGGGACGAGACAATAAGCACGGCCTTGAGGTGCGTACTGTACTCTTCGAACTATAGTAAACCCGAGTATTTTTATGCCCGATTCTGAGGGGGAAAGAGGAATTTGGAGAAAGGAGTCACAAGCTCCAGACATCTTAATCCGGAGGAGGAGTCGATTCATCATTTAACAGCAAGGTGCGGAGCAGAGCGGCTCTCTCTCGCCTCGTCACCTATGGGGAGGAGGATTGGGACGAGTTCGCGGTATTGGGGGAATATTTCCCCAATGCGCTCAGAAGTCGAAAATTCGCGAATGTTCCCGAACAGGAAGTGACGTTCCCCATGGCGGGATACAATAGCACATGGTTTCCAAATATCGTGAGGAGGTCAGAGGTTGTTCTTTCACAATCTACTACAATATATTCTGGACACAATTTCACCTTCTCTAACTTAATCACGTTCTTTAGAGATGCGGCCTCGGTGCTATTGCGGCTTAAATTCGAAATAAATATTGGGGGAGTCAGAATGTGATTTTTTTTATTTTTAACTTCAATTGTTTGTGATTGTTGGCTTTGTCTGCTGTTCATGATTGTTTAGCGATTTTTTTATTATCTAACATAAACTAACTTTTTTATTATATAACCGAACCTTTTTCAATGATGTTGTAATCCAACATGAAGTTTTAATATTGTCTAACCTAACCTAACCTTTTTCTATAATGTTCTAACCCAACATGGACTTTTTCATTATCTAGCCTGACCTAACTTTTTCTATAATGGTCTAACCCAACATATTTTTTTTATTATCTAACCTAACCTAACCTAACCCTTTTCTATAATGTTCTAACCAAAATAATATTTTTTATAATCTAACCTAACCTTTTTCTATAAAGTTCTAACCCAACATAAACTTTTTTATTATCTAACCTAAGCTAACCTTTTTCTCTAATGTTCTAAACCCAACACAAACTTTTTTTTATTATCTAACCTAACCTAACCCTTTTCTATAATGTTCTAACCCAACAAACTTTTTTTAATATCTAAACTAACCTAACCTTTTTCTCTAATGTTCTAAACCAAACATAAACTTTTTTATTATCTAACCTAACCTAAGCTAACCTTTTTCTATAATGTTCTAACCCGACATAAAGTTGTTTATTATCTAACCTAGCCTAACCTTTTTCTATTATGTTCTAACACAACATAAACCTTTTTTATTATTTAACCTATCCCAACCCTTTTCTATAATGTTCTAACCCAACATAAACTTTTTTATTATATAACCTAGCGTAACCTTTTTATATAATATTCTAACCCAATATAAACTTTTTTTATCATCTAACCTAACCTTTTTCTATGATATTCTAATCCAACTTTAACTTTTTTATTATCCAACCTAACCTAACCTTTTTCTATAATGTTCTAACCCAACATAAACCTTTTTCATTATCTAACCTAATAACCGTTTTGTTATTATAATCTAAGCTATCCTAACCTTTTATCATTATTATTATCTATGCTAACTTTTTTATGCATTATCTAAGTAAACTTTGTTATTTTAACATTTTCTTATTATCTGCCTATCTTTTTTATTGTTTTTGTTATTATTATCTAACTTATCCTTTTTTTTATTCTTTTTGTTATTAAATACACTGGGGAACACCCTGTATTTGGTGAATTGACAAAAGTACATTTTCCTACTTAATTCGAGCATACTGAATTTAAATCTAAAATCAGATTCTCTCTAAATGCTACAGATTTTTCGTAATATCAATAACTAATATTATACAATAATTTTCATTTTACCACGCCTATCATCATGCCCTGAAGTAATTTGGAATCATCCTTTTGCGTTATTTATAGTAAAGCAGTTTTGGGGGCACAAACATTTTATTACATATAAGAAGAAACTTGAATTACACATTAAGATTACAAATACTGTAATCAAATAGATGCTAATTTATTAATGACCGTACATCAGGCTGGAGGACCTCTTCTTAATTTCAATCGGGCAAAAATTTGCGTTTGTAACTCTTTCTTTTGTAAGTCTTCTCTGGTTTATATCTTCTAATCCTGCAGCAGTAGTTCGCCATCATATGTTTATCACAGTGACCTTGGTAGCGCTCTTTCATCGTCATCAAATCCTGATGGAAGCATTCCCCTTGTTCATCGCTCAAGGCTCCCAGATTATCTGGGAATCGGTCGAGGTGACTATTTAGGAAATGCAGCTCCACACTCATGTTGCATCCCAGATGACGATATGCTAAAAGAAGAAGTTACGAAGAACGGCAGAAAATGAGAGACAGGCTGTCTTCTCTTTTTCATTCATTGTGTTCACAAATCTAGAATCCCTCAGAAGTCTTCGGATTTGGAGACCATCAAATATTCCTGTTTTTATTTTTTCGTATGACAAAGCAGGAAAAGCCGATACTATGTACTGAAAACAATCATTGTCAGTGATGAACACCTTGACATATTGCTACATCAACCCCAGTTTGAGATGAACTGGAGGGAAAACGATCTTCTCTAGACTTACGATTGGCTCATTAACAATGTTTGTCATTCCTTCTTCCAAAGTTTCCCGAACTGGCCAATCATTTGGGACCCAGTGTTTGTCACGGGCTTGACTGTCCCAAATACAGATAGAGCATAGATACTTTGTATATCTCTTCTGATGGCCAAGGAGGAATTTGACCATCTTAAGGTCTGCACATATGATCCAATTGTGTTCATGGTACTAAAGTAAATCCATGACCATTCTTATGTCATCGTGAGTTTCTCGCAGATGGACAGAGTGGCCGAGAGGAACTGCACCAAAGTTATCGCCATTATGCAAAAGGACACACTTGAAGCTACGCTTGGAGCTATCCAAAAACAGTCTCCACTCAGCAGGGCTATATGTGCCAAGTCCCAACTCTGTAAACAGACCAGGAACATCGTGGCAGTATACAAATTGTTTGTCCTCAGAGCAATACTTAACAAATGTACTCTCCCTTGTTCGGTAATATCATACCCGTACCGACCTGTCAAGCATATAACTTTCACTCAACCTGGAGGCTAAAAGTTCTGCAGCTTTCTTGGAGAGCGCAAAATCAGGTATTAAGTCATTCAAATCCTCTTGATTCATCTGATGATGAATCTGCAGACTTTGAATCCATTCCGTGGACATCCATATCAGGTACATCATTTTCATCCTCTAGGGAAGCATATCCACTGAAAATCGGAACTGGTAAAGATTTAGAATGAGGTACTGGTCGGATCGCCGAGGGAATGTTGGGGTAGTCGATCTTTTGCCGATATTTCTTGCCAATCCCTTTAATATTCACCAGACAGAAATAACAGTCCAATACATGATCCTTTGGCTCTCGCCACACCATGGGGATTCCCAAAGGAAGACAAACCATTTCTCTTTCCTTTCGTCCACTCACGAAGATGTTCCATACAACTATGGCGAACAGTATAAGGGGCCCACTTCTTATCTTGATCGCCAAGAGGAACCTCAAAATATGCCTTATAAGTGCGGATCACAAAGTTTGATATATTGCGTGTTTGACGAACTAGCATGTAACAGCCACATACGTAGCAGAAGGTGTCGGATCATTAACGCAATTTCCTCTTGACGAAGCCAATACTCTAACATGAGACCTGAAAAAATAAAGTAATGTCAATATTTTTCACAATAACACCTATTACTATCTTACTACTATGTACTGTGAAGTATTTGCTTTCTACAAGCACCCTCTCTGTCCGTCCGAAGGGCAGTTTTCGTGGAAACGAGAAAATAGACATTACAGAATAACTATAGCATGTAGGTAAAAATGGATTATATATTTAAAATCAGCATGAAAAAACGAATTAAAATTTGCCGATAAATCTAAGTCACCAGAAATTGTGATTAAAATTGTTCCCCTGTGTTATCTAACCTAACTTTCTTTATTCCTTCTCTTATTATTATCTAACCTTTTTAATTTATTTTATTATTATCTAACCTTTTTTATTCATTTTGTTATTATTATCTAACCTAGCCTTTTTTTCATTATTTTTTGTTATTATTATCTAACCTAACCTAACCTGCCCTATTAACTCCATGAGAAAAAGACGAATCCATTTGTCTATTCCGATCGAGCCCATTTGCGCGACTAAAGGGGAAGAAAATGAAAAATTAGAGAATTCTACGAAAACAATTTTTATTTTTCCGTATTTTTTCGGTCGGAACTTTTTAAACTCGAAATAGGGTGGATTTCCGTATATCCCGCTCCCCCAGCCCCACCCTCTTCACACCTATAGAATATTAAATCAGAACGACATCACTGGTGAAGGTAAAGTCAAAGGGGGCTAGAGGGGAGTACTCGCTGGGGGAGCAGGGGATATTGTTTGGATACCAATCAGCGACTCTAGAACCCTTCGTGGTTCTGCGTCAGGAGTATGTGGGTACTAGTACTCTATCGGCAGGCTTCTGGAACATTTAGTTGGGTATGTTGAGTTGTGAAGGCGGGAAAGGAAATGGTAACGGTGTTGTAATTAGTTCTGTGTTTGATAATGTGTGTGGAGCTACTTACTTCCGCTGAGGTAGGTTTCTGTTTATTCACCAATGGGCGAGCAGTTCGTGACGCCACTGGAAGTTTTGTCTCGCTAGAAGTCCAACGCTGTATCCATTATGTGAGCGAGAGCGCGCATATATTGGACAGAAGCAATATATATATATATATATATATATATATATATATATATATATATATATATATATATATATATAATATGGGTTGGACAAAATAATTGGAACAGTTGAAATTTAACACCAATATTTCAATCAGCCATTACATTACGAATATCAATCCAAATTTCATTGTGAGTCTTTTGTTTTTATTGTAGATACAAAGTTTTATTTATCAACTTAAATGATTATTTGTATTTCTTTTTCAGATCGTGGTATAGATGCTAAGATGCGTGACCTCACTGAGTTCTAAAAAGGGCAAATTGTTGGAGCTTTCGTACCAGAACAGCTAAATTCATTGGTTTATCGAGAGCTACCATATCAAGGACCATGTCAGAATTCAAGAAGTAGGGCAAAGCCTCCAGCAGGAGAAGTAATTCCAGCAGAACTTCCACCCTTCCATGCCAACCACCCTTTCGGGGCATTTAACCATGCATCTAGAAAGGGAAGGGCCTAAAAATCATATAGAGAGCGCGCATAATATCAACCTAACTTGAGATATTATGGTTGAAAACACCACAATTAAAAGAAAAGAGGGAAATAAAGCTAGGGTCAACCTCTTAGAAGCCATCTTAATAAACAAAGGAAAGCCGGCCCTCAACGCCCAGGCTACGAGCTGGAATCAAACATTAAAGTTGTTTTAAAAAATCCACTCAACGCATTGGCTCGTTTCCCTTGACGTTACGCTTAAGCGAGGAGGAATAAATATCCCCTAAAAACAGTTTTCCACCAGTTGTATAAGATATGTATATATAATGTAAATAGATACGTATATGTGAATGTAGGTTTAAATGTATATATTGAATTATAAGTAAAAAGATTGTTTATGTATGAGTTTGTGTGAAAGTATATATTGATTTATAGAATTATACACGTAAGAGTATGTATAAAGGCATTTAAAGACCAAATAGATACGCACAAAATGTATATATATATATATATATATATATATATATATATATATATATATATATATATATATATATATATATATATATATATATATATATGTAAGTAGAAACTGATGTATAAGTGAATGGATCAGAAGAGTTTGAATAGATACATAAATACATATGTTTAAGAAAAAGTTAGCAAGGAAATATAGATCGAAAGTGCTTGGATACTTTTTTTCCTTTTTCTGTGGGTTAATATTCATATTATTGCTTTGATCACATGCTACTTTGTGAGTCTTTTTATTATATATATATATATATATATATATATATATATATATATATATAGAGAGAGAGAGAGAGAGAGAGAGATAAAATAAATAATATTAAAAAGCAAGAATTGTTGAAGTATAAAGAGATTGAGAAAAAAGTATATATGTTACAAGAGATGCCCCAATCACCAGGGCAAAATAACCACGGTGTGTTTTCACCGAACTATTTCTACCACTACCCATTTCCTAAAGCCTTTGAATATCATCATCATTCTTTTTATTCAGCTTGATTCTGATTCCACCATACTTCATCGGTAAAGGAGGAAAGGAGAACCTAAAGAAGCTCCGAAGATGATCGAATAAATCGAAAGCTCAGCAATTTAAGTTTGGTTTTTACCAAACGCATTTATTAGAAAGAGAGATGAATATAGGACAAGTGATCTACCATCTACAAGATGGACTAAAAAGGACAGTAAGAAAAATAGAAAGTTGCCAAAGGAAATTGGTCAAGGCGAAATATACTATGGTCTTCAACAATATATATATATATATATTAGGAAAATGAAGACGCACGACATTTATTTCCTCTCTCAGACGTTTCGTTCCAAACAATGGAACATCTTCAGTGATTCTATTAAAGTAAAGTAAAGCCGCACAATTTAGGAACGTACATCAAAAAACAAAACAAACAGGAATAATAAAAACACAAAGAAAAAACACTAAAAGACAAACAAGCTTAATGCAAATCAGATAAAGGCAAAGAAGCGAGACTAAAGTTAAAATATGACAAATTAAAAAATTAAAATATTAAAAGAACCGAATACATGAAGAAAAACACACAGTCGTTCCAGGACAAGAATAAAAAGGTGAACGACAAAGGAGCATGAAAATGACTTGGTAGGGTTGTAGGGTTGTGGATACGTAGGGAAAAGGAGGAATCAGTCTCGTTGAGTATTGGTATAGTTTTTTTAACATAAAGCGACTCTAGTATTTTCAATAAATGGACTGAAGGAGCCCCAAAAAGGAGGGAAAAAAATGTTCCGATTAAATGAGGTGGCCATTATTTCCTGCGGGATTTCGTATGATGGAGAGAGAGAGTGTTACAAGGAAAGTACACTTGCCTCCAAAAGGTAGTCCTACCTCTACCTAATACCATATTTTCGTCATAATTCAGGAACCGTTGAACTTAGGATAACTAAATTTAGAAACAATGAGAATAGTGTATTACTACAGACACCTACAGAGTTTCAACACATTTGAAAGAAGAATAATGGAGTACTAACACTTTTTACGAAGATTTGCATCCAAAAAGTATTCATAGGATATCATTTTCTCATCCATATGAATCCTCTAATACGTTTTAACACCACTTTCTTCGCCATTCCCAACTCGATAATGTTATTCTACAAGCAACCATCAAGTTGAGAATATGTACGAAATTCAGATCTAAGATGAACTACGAGAAGATTTCTGAAGAACTAAATATTCAAGTCTAAAGTCCAGGCAGTACTAAGAAAGTTTGATGAATATTAGTGTGGCATTAGTTAATTTCCGTTCTTGAATGACTCTACCACTTTGAAAGGAATAAGTTAAAAATATACAGTAGTTTTTCGACTTTCTTTCCTCGTACACTTATTTTAGAATTTCTGGAACGGTCATATTCAGCTTTGGTAATGTAATTTTATTAGTTGTTATCTATATGAGTACGGACAATATTAACAGTGTATTTAAACAAATCTAGGGGCTCTTTACCTAATTACCTTGTACTGGGCATTGAACAAAGTTTTACAGCCTCATATGTCAATAATGTTGCAATGTAATCTTTTCACATTATCATCTTTATCTTTAATTTATCTGATACTGTTTTTATCGGCTTTCTACTGTTAATCAAGGAAAAGAATTTTGAGTTTGGGTTCTTTATAATATAAGACTACTCTTATCTCCTCGTTTCGCTTAGCACTTTTAATTTGGGATTTAACTTTTATACTGTCTTACATATATCTTTGCTAGTTTCAGATCCGATTCACTTCAATATTTTATATGCCTTATTTCTTTCTTTAATTTTGATTTTTTATGTCAACCATTTTTGATGTTTAATGCTACCAATATCACTGAATTTTAAATGGTTTAATTATGACTGTTTTCAAAATGATTTTGAATGTCATTCCAGACTTGATTAATGTATCTACCACTAAATTTATCCTTTCTCAGATTCTCATTTAAGCATTTAAAATTTGCCTCCGTGAAATCTACTTTAGCAATTTTTTCTCCCTTCTTTTTTTCTCAGAGGTATATTGACTTTTAATTTTATAAGGTTCTGATCGCTATTGTCAGACCTATCTCCTACATTTAAATTTAGAATAAATTCATCCTCTGTAGTTAATGTTTTATCTATAATACTGTCACATCTTTTTGGCTCTCTAACACACTGTTTTGCAAGGTTTTTGTCAATGAAGTTGGGTAATTTTTTCTTTTCTGAATCAGCATTTTTCGTCTTCCATATGATTCCTGGGCAGACAAAAATGCTGATTTCATCACTGATAACCTATTATACGCGCATTTATTAAATATTCATAATCGGCCTCCTATATGCCAGATATATGTATATCCAAGCATTTTTTCACATTTAATTTTACTGCTATTAGTTCAAATTCCCCCCCCCCCCCCATTCTTTTCAATTCTATCTCTATAGAACAATTTGTAACATTTTAATTGAAACTTAATGCCATAGTCTTTCGTATGACTGTATCCACCTTTCAGTAATACCCTTTATGTCGTATTTTTCCATTGCTACTAACGCTTAAAGCCAAGAAAACTGATTGCTAAATAACCTAACATTAAACAAAATAGCTTTTAGTGGATTTATCCGTTGCTTTTATTGGTAGATTTGCGTCGTTTCTCGATTCTTGGGTTGGGCTTGGATTGTTTTCAGGAATATTCTGGGATTTTATGCAAGGCCAGGTCGTTTCTAAGAGGTGAAAAGATGAAATAAACCAAATATCCATATTCTTTTTTTCTACTTTTTGCCCGAGACGATTTCTATCATAAATAAATAGTCTCTATCTTTTAATAAAGTGGGGCCAACGATTGGTGCAGATTGCTGTACTCAGTTGCTCTTTTTGCGTTGACTATCAGTAGTGAGCCCACAACGAGAAAAGTAGAGAGAGTGGGGGTAGAGAGAGACAGGAGGAGTATACAAGAAGAGGATAGAGAATTATAGGTAGAGAGCGAGGAGGGGTATAGGGAGATAGGATAGAGAAAGAGAGGTAGAGAGAGAGAGAGAGCGAGTGGTATTCACTGCTCGAGAGATGGGCAATAATGATAGTTCGATTGCTTTCCAGTTAAAGTCGGATAAATGTATGAATTGGAAAGTTTTATAAAAAGTGTACTAGCAAAGAATATGTAATTTAGATATTAATATTGGGTTATAATTGCAATTAGTAGATTACATAGCACGAGTGCAATAGCATTTAGACTTGTTACTAAATTAAGATGAAAAAGGTTGATTTTAGAATCTAGTATATGTCACTAAAGATATTTATTGACAACAACTCGTTAGTTTGTTCTACTTTGTATACATATAGACAGTACACTAGTTTGTAGGCGTAAATATTTTAATATAAATTGAAATCATTTTTTGGAAGAATTATATAATACTAGTCTATCCGTGCCGTTAAAAATGACGGCCTTACTTTCAAGTTAGAACTATATTTCATTCGGGAAAACTGTTTTTAAATTATAAAAAAACGCCGCTATCTATCTACAATAAATCAATATTTATATAGGATCATATGTAGATTACGAACCCCAAGTAACCAATATATAGAATAAGTACCCCAATTTGGGCCTTATGTAGATTACGGACCCCATTCTTGCCCAAACTTTTGAAGGTAAGATTTACCATTAAAAGAAAACTTAGTTTTTTGTACTACCTTACTCCCCACCATTATCGATTTTCCCCTTGTTTGGTTCCAAAATATAGAAGATATTATTTGTTTGTGTCCTTTTTCTAAGGATGTTAATGTTTTTTTTACTGAACTTAATTCTCTGGTTCTCTCTATTAAATTTACCCTTGAACTCGAACAAAATGATGTCCTTCCGTTCTTAGATCTACTTATTCATAGGACTCCATCTGGATTTAAATTTTCCGCCCACCGTAAGCCTACCAACGCCGGTTCTATTATTCATTTTTACTCAGGTTATAATGATAAAGTCAAACGGTCTGTATTTATTTCAATGTTTCTCCGGTCGCCAGCCCGGAATTCTTGCATCTTGAGATTTTTAAGATCTCTGAAATAGGTAACAATCTTTGCTACCCTCAAGAATTTCTTGCAGAATGCCTCGATTTGGCAAAAAAAATCCTTTTACAGAACTAAAATTCCTCCCGCATATAATTTGAAGAACTCCCCTGTTTTACCGTTTTCTGAGTCCTTTTCCTTGCTTCCCCGCCTCTTGAATAAGTTAAATATTTCTGTCACATTCAAGTATCAGTCTACCATGTGCCAAAATGCTAATTCATAATAATAAAAATAGTTTTAGAGGAGGTTTATTCTGTCGATTGTTCAGTTTGCCCTAACAATACTTTAGGCAAACCGGAAAAATCATTAAGAGTACCTTCCTCTCATCTGGGAAGAAGGACACTTCCTTTATTTTTTCAAAAATTACAAAATTTTACAAAATGTTAAAGAATTACAAGGCAGAAAAATGAGATTTCTTAACATCTCACAAGGGCAGAAAAACTATATAAAGCAGAAGACAAAAATTAAATGGGTGTAGAGACAAAAAACAAAACTATATAAAGCAGGGAAAAAATAAACACAAACGAGCAAAGCTATATAAAATAAAACAGGGGGACGGTGGGTGGGAAGGCAAGGATGTTTCCACTTGAGACGCGCTGATAAACTGCCATGCTGCGTCCAGGCGCAGCCTCCTTATATACTCCCAGGAGTAGTAACGGTTTTAAGGATGTCCGCGAGGTGATATTAAGTTGCAATTCCTATGGACGCAGCATCGGCAAGATTACGAGCAGACCTGACGAAGGTAACATTGACGGCCGCCTTCCGAAAGATGGATGTGAAGAATTGTCTTGAATTGTCGGAGAGTACACAGAGGATGGTATCAGGGAGTTTGCCCGGGCAAAGTTCCAGATTGCGCCTGGTTATCGGCATGTAATCTGGCGTTGGGAGCCAGCAGGAAGGCGATCGTCAGAGCAAGAGATTCTTTCTAGAAGATATTAAGGAAATCAAATGACAATGAGGGAAATGTTAGGGAAGCGCCTGCCATGGCTATGCCCAGACCAGAGTCCGAAGCGTCCGAATGCACAATGAGAGGCGATGCGCGCCTTCTTTTCCACTTGGTTCATTTTGTGTGGATGAACGGGAGTAACGGCACTAAGTCAGACGGACGTGGGGAATGTAACTGTTTAAAGCAAATTTGGACCCCCAAAAAAGGGATCTTTAGAACAGGCATGATAAAATTAATGAGTCCGGCCATAAGTAGGATGCTCCCCATGTCATTTAGCGTCTCGTCCACTCAAGATTCATTTCTGGATATAAGATCCCGTGTAGGCACCTTACACGCAGACCTCCGTCACTATTACACGCAACAAAAGAGAAAAATATGCGACAGACTTGACAGAAAATCTCAAATGACTCAATGAAAATGTCATGGGAAGGAGAGTGTCTTTTATCTTTGTGATTTAAAGTATGACGTTCTTGGAAACTGCCATTAAACGTAAAACATTTTTTTTCTAAAAGAATTTCCCTTAGGTGCTGTGTGTTTAACAAAACATCGAAAAGACCAGCCCTAGTCCATAAACTTTTTCTCCCATTCTACCATTCAGGAACTAGTTTCAATATACCGCTCGGTAATATCACTTGTGGATTTGCCAAGCTTATCTAATGAATTGAGCAGCTCCTTGTTGTCTGAAGTTCTTCATCAAGAATAACAACTCGCAGGAGCAAAATCTTTACGAAAGAAAGAATCAAGAGGATCCTAGTTTTTCAGAAGAATGATGTTCATAATAGCTGGCGGGCTAAACCACGTGAGGGGGTGGTGTTTACACTGCACCATAAAGCTAGGCGGAGGAGCTGCCTCTAGCAGCCAACGGCTAGCCCCCGGGCGGAGGAGATCCTCGACTGATCCAACGGCCAAGTATAGGGGAGTAAGCTTTCCAAATCAGAGTGGAGCCCCGAAGGCGGACCAGTGCGCTGTGCTCACTGATTCCGGCAGCTCCTGCTTCCAACCTGGTGCCAAACGTACTGCTCTGCATTCCTTTGGATGAGACCGGCAAGACCGAGAGGGGGATCTTGAAGATTGGGCAACCCAGGATCTCTATACACTTTGCCCAGAGCTGCACCCTGGAGTGGCCACTCCAGTGCCGCTGTCCCAGTGACAGAAACAATAGAGGAGGCTGACTTCCATGTCACAATCTCGATTGTCTTCCGAGACAGATGGATGCCAACTCGCTCGATATTACGGATGGTAACCGGTGCAGAGACCATTTTATAATTCGAAGCGACTCACAAAGCGCGCTAAGGGCCCTTGAGGCGTTAGAACCTCCACATCTCCTACTTTTCAGTGTCCCTAACACCATTGGATGTTGCGAGTCGAGAGGATATTGAGATTGTATTCTGTTTGATTTCTGGACATGAAGGGATTGCCGAGAACGAGCGCGCTGATGAGGAGGATAGGCTTTCTACACATACCAAGCAACCGGTTTGGTGTTTCGCTCTTCCTCATACTCATTGCATTGCAGGAGTCAGATCAGCCAATATCACTGCATGGTAAAGAAGATGAGAGACGGCGAACTGGAATTTAAGTTGCCTATTATTGCGCCCCGACTTTTCCCGTGGGTCTATCCCCCATTACCTCGATATCATCAAAGCATTTTTATAGCCTCCGAATTGGACACTCACGAAACGCGGTGCCTTCTGATGGTGTGCTACCCTGAACCTTTCTGCGAAGATTGCTTGGGCCTTCAGACTCTACGCCACTGTTTGGTTTAAGGTCCTGGTCTGGGAGAGTTCCTTGCACTTTACCTGTCCCTGTATCGTGACAAACGGGAATCGCTATTACTTTTCCTGGTGTTTGGGATGGGCTCTTGTTCCTCAAGTTGTAATATCAGCTTTGAGGATGAGGGAGGCCTCTCCTTGTCCGCTGAGCGTGCAGATCTTTTATGTTGATCTCTTAGTCTCTATTTCTTGTTTTTATTGTTATTCTTGTTTCCTTTTATTTTAAATTAGTTGGAAGTTAGGCCTACATTTATGCTTTATGTGGTTATGCCCTCAAAAGCAGCCGCCAGATGAGATCCCTCCGAAAAAAATAAATACCATTCCGGGAAATATTTCCATGTCACAACCGACGACACCCGGTCACAACTGGCAACAATGTGTGACATCAATGCCTTGGGAAGCCAATATGAACCAAGCCTTCATTTATTTCATGCGTTCTCTCATACTAAGTATGTTAGGTATTTTTCGACTCAGAACCCCGTCGCGATTGTTCGCAATACCCTTTGAAGTACTTCCTCTCTTATATTACACTCTCTTTACTTTCAAAATTCCTGGTTGTCTCCTGAGCCCTGCCAAATGATATTAGGGTCATTTGCCGGTACTGAATAGCCTGAAAAGGTTTTCAACCAATGTACCGTGAAGATGTCTGGGTCTCGAAATTCTCAGAAAGAAGACTCTAAACAAACGTGAAAAAAATCGAGATAAAAGAAATATTTTTTCCCCCTTTTCTGCTAACTCTTTATATATCATTTTTCCTTACCGCTTTTATTAAGTATTTATCTTTAATTCGAAATGCGTCTCAAAACTTACGATTCATAAGACTTTTAATAACGCTATAATTA
This sequence comes from Ceratothoa steindachneri, assembly GCA_963969495.1. Classification (NCBI taxonomy): domain Eukaryota; kingdom Metazoa; phylum Arthropoda; class Malacostraca; order Isopoda; family Cymothoidae; genus Ceratothoa; species Ceratothoa steindachneri. Next base: position 121,977,873 of record OZ018327.1, read on the forward strand.
ATAATACGATATTAATACATATTAGCTATGTAGGTGATTATATCTTTCTTGCTAATTTCAGGATGAGCTTAAAGAATTGTAATACTAATTTTGGGGCGTTGACACTTGAAAAGTGGACTCAGAGGCATCCTTAGCTGGATCCCAATCATGTTCGCCAATGAGGCGCTTTTGCAATTAGTGCCAGGTTAGAACTGATTATATTGCATATTGGCTGGTGTGGTTATTATCATTATTATTTGTACTCAGTTAATAAGATTTTTTGTTTAGTTATTTTTTTTTTATTCATTTATAAAAAAAGATGGAATCTCTAATAAAAAGTTAACGATGAATATTTATAAAGAAAGTGGGGTAGTTAGGTAGTGAAATGCGTAAAAGATACAAAGCCCAAGTATTCAAAAGAGGAGAGTACAAGTAACTCTACGGTGTGTGTGTGTGTAGAGAGAGAGTGATTATTTTATCCTTAAACCTTATACTAATTCGGAGTAACAATTTAATAAATTTATCTAATTATGGTTATTCCATATTTCTACCTCCCCGATTTCAGTGAATGTAATGACTAGACTTGACCAAAAAGGGATAATTTTACATATTGAAAATGCGAAGAAAGAGGAAAATGTGGCAAGCGAATTAAAACAATGAATTATTCTGCAAGGTGATCCACTCTCACCAGATGCCAAGAGAGCCGTTGTACTAGAGAGAGTACATAGAAACAGATGGTTGTCTCCCAAGAGGAAAAACTCTTAGCTGAATGATTAGAATAAACTCCCTGATGAAAAAGAAGTTACAGACCAACTTAGACTTTCGTTAACGGGGAACAGTTTTATCTTATTGGGTTGAGGAATAAGTTCTTGCAGTTTTATCAAATTTATTCATTACCATTAACAATTTTAGAAAAAATTCATTTTTAATTGATAACAATATGCAATTTAATCAATAATGTATTCTCCGTTGTTATTTACGATTTCTTCCCAACGTTCAACTAGTTTTTCGATACCTCTGCAATAAAAATCCCTGGATTTTAACTCGAAGAATTCGTCTAACCAAGGTCTTAATTCCACATCAGTATTAAACGAAACGCCACGCAAACTGTTGGAGAGCGATGGGAACAGATGGAAATCCGATGGGGCCAACCAAGTCTGGCAAATATGGAGGATGCGGCAGGATTTCTCAATTAAATGTTTGGATGGCGTCTTATGTCATATTGGCAATGTGAGGACGAGCATTGTCGTGTTGCAGAAGGACTCCATAACGTCGATTAGGTCGCTTTACACGAATAGCTTCGGCGAGTCGATACATTTGTTGAACGTAGAGTTCTGCATTGACAATCTCCTTGTTCGCAAGGAGCTCATAAAGAATGATGCCTTCACAATCCTACCACACACACAGCATCGTCTTTTGTGGATGAATTCCTTGCTTTAATCGCGGAAGTGTTTTTTTATTGGGGCTAAGCCATTGTTTTCGATGGTTCATGTTGACATGAACAAACCACTTTTCGTCGCCAGTGATGACGCAGTGAAGAAATCTGTCCTTATATCCACGAGTAGCCTTGTGATGAGCAAGCAAACCTGCGGCAATCGTAGAGCTTTGAAGTTTGTTGCTTTCGCTCAAAGTGTGCGGAACCCATGCACCGAGTTTTTGAACTTTCCGTATCGAATGAAGGTGATTCACTACAGTTTTCTGATCACACGTCAATTGTACAGCCAATTCTTTAGTCGATTGACGAGGATTTTCATGAAGAAGGTCGTTCAATCGATCTTCATCCAACTTAATGGGGCGACTAGAACGTTCTTCGTCATTAAGATTGAAATGACCGTTTTTGAAACGTGAAAACCACCATTGAGCTGTCCTTTCTGATAAAGCATTTTCTCCGTACACAGAACAAATATCGCGACGAGATTTGACTGCGTTTGCATTGTTCCCGTTTCGATTGAAAATGAATAACAACAAGTGTCGAAAATGCGCCTTTCTTTCAACTTGTCATTCCATTTTGCGGGTACAGAACAAAAATTAAATTAACACAACTTTTAAATAAACCGCAATGACTTATTACTCAACTTCAAGACGTAGCCTAAGCAAAAGCCTAATAGTCTACGCTGTTAAAAGACGTAGCCTAACCTTTGCAAATTTTGCTCTCATTAATTATTATTGTTTCTTAATATGTGCATAAATCACGTCAACAAAACTTAAATCAACACAACATTAAAAAAAACGCAAGAACTTATTCCTCAACTTAATATTTAAAGAGAAGAGCGTCATTATTATGTTAAGTGATGCTAATCGTCATATACTGGAAAATAGTTACATTGGTTTTGTGACAGTACATTCGACAGTGCTCCTGCTGGTCATCAACTATATTCCATCCATTCTCTTCTTGGAGAAACTCATACGGTTCCATTTGTGCTTTGCACCGTGCAATTAAAAATAAAAAATAAGAAACTTATGAGACGACATTTCTTAACTTACAGAAACGATGGCTTCTTGAGACGAGGAAACCGATCGTGTCTTAGGAGACTTTCTTGTATATTTAAAGAGTACTTGATTATGCACTGTGCAAAGGGGAAGGCGAAGACGCCCGCATTTTGATATATCAATGTTGAATTTAAGAAAAAAAGAGCTGAGTCATTGAGTGGGGAACGTACCGTACGCCTGCCAAAAAATTGTACGCCTATAACTTTTTTTCGGCACGCTAAACTCCAGCTCACCGTTATAAAAAAATCAAACTAAGTTTTGGATTTATCCTTAATAAAATATGATTTCATAATGAGGAATACTTAATAAAGTGCAATAAAGAAACAAGGAGACAGTAGATCTGTAATAAAAATCCTTATCAATAAGAAACTAACATTCTATTCAAAGCAATTTAATTGCAATGATATAATGCCGGAATATTGATGTTATTTGGCTTATTTATTGTCTTATTCAAAATTTACTAAACTCATGAAAAATATTTTTTAGCGGCTGGTCCCGAGAACCACCCGCCACAAGGTCCACTCACTCACTCAGATCAGAAGGAGACAAAATACACAGATACCTATTTTCTTTTATTAAAATAACATAAATATATCCACCACCGAATACAATTAATTACCCAACAATATAAATATATAAGAAAAATGCACACCGCAAAATATATACAAATGGATGCTCTCACTTCAACACAAAATGTATACAAATGTCAATATAGGCGCAACACCATAAATATATACAATTACCAAACACAACTATTGGTTTGCGAAAGCACCACTGGTTTCTTCTCTCTCTCTCTCCCTCTCTCTCTCTCTCTCTCTCTCTCTCTCTCTCTCTCTCTCTCTCTCCAACACTCAACAACAAGGAGTAACAACAACAAGGAAAGAAGGTACCCTAGGAGACCTTACGGTCCATTCAAAGAGGGTACCTTTGGACTAGCAATCGAGCGGGCACAAGGCTGCTCAATTGTTTTGCGTCCCTAAACGGCCACTTTTCAAGACTTTGTCTAGTCTTGACTTGAACTGGTCAACAGATTCACTGTTGACAACTTCCACTGGAAGTGCGTTCCACCCACCGCAGATACTGTAAGTGAAAAAATTTCCACACAGATTGCGGTTGTAACGCTTCAGTTCAAGTTTGAAGCCGTGATTGCGCGTTCTGTTTTCACTCAGTGTGAACATATCCCGGTGGTCAACATTGTCGAACCCTCGAATTATTTTGAAGACTTCGATGAGCTGACCACGCAGTCTACGGGTTTCCAGCGAGAACAGATCTAATTCCCTTAGTCTATCCTCATAACTTTTATGTCGGATAGAGGGAATCAGCTTGGTTGCCCTAGCTTGTACGCGTTCCAATCTCGCGATGTCTTTTCGCAATGAAGGACTCCAAAATTGTACGGCATACTCCAGGTGCGGTCGGACAAGTGAGTTGTACAAGCACAGTACAATCTCCTGGTTCCGATAACCAAACTGGCGCTTAATATAGCCTAGCATCCTTTGGGCCTTTTTCTCCGCCTCAATGCACTGTTTCGGGAACTTGAGGTCGCTAGTGATAGTAACACCCAAGTCCTTCTCAGTGGCCACCACAAAACCCCTAGTTGAGCCGGCTCAGTTAGTTTAATGGTCACCAATGTTGCCCCGGAGCGTTTTTGTTTTTGCACGTTATGGGACGGTTCACTCCCTCTCTCTGAGCTTGGCGCGAGGAAGAAAGTGTACAGCAGCGGGCAGTCTCTCTCTCTCTCTCTCTCTCTCTCTCTTAAAGGGCGGACCAAGGGGACAGTTGGCTGTGGCCCCTTAATTGTGCCACACACCGATGGCTAAGCGCTCGACTTCTTCCTTCTCCTCCCTCACGGACAAAAGCAGCGGTACCAAAGGCGCTGAAAAAGGGGAACATAATTACTCCCCTGTTGCTTTTTTTTCAAGGTGTTACGTGTTCCCCCCCCCCCTCCCTGAATCACTCATACCGTACCTGGCTTTACGTCCAGCGACACTTCATTCGTGCATTTACTATGGGCTGTTTTCAATCAGTCATCAAAACATGTACTTATATATTTCGCCTGTGGGGAGGGGGGGGGAGAAACGTCCGACCTCGTCAAAAGACGGGGCACCCACACTGCTTCCAGGCAGCTTTGTCCTCCCTCCTTCACCAAAACCCGAAACAAAAGGCGGACATTAGATTGGGCACTGGTGAGCTGAGGCAAACAAAAATGGACCTACCACACGGATGTACGAGGCTCTATAAGTTACTATGTCGGTCTGTAGGTCAGTCGGTTAGATGGTCACCGTTTTACCTTTCAAGAGTATTTTGGCAATAACATCGTAACTATTCGGACAATTTTAACGAAATTTGAAACCCTTATGTTTTTGCATTCTCTTTTGATTGATATAATTTTCAAGGTCGTCCCAAGGTTAGTCCTGGGATTATTGAAAGTTTTTAAAGTCGTAAGGTCATGGGTAAGAATAATTGAGAGCATGTGACTTAGGTCTGTTGACCGTGTGTTTTTTTATATAATGCAATCATTGCGACGTGATGGCAAAAAAGTTTGAATTATTGTTTATTCTTTCGCTGAGATTAAAACAAATTTCTTTGCCCTCTGTGAGTGTATAATCACACTCTTAAATAGCATTAAAATATGCATGTAATCAACAGGGCAAAACGACTCTGATTAATTAATATTCATTAACCAACGTCGCTAAATTCTACGCTGATTGAGCTTGCATGACCTAAGAGACTAATTTTTATTTTACCGCTCTAGTGTTTTTATATCATTAAACAAAGGATGTTCCAATACTTAAAAGAAAACGCCAAATACAGTAAACCCTCGATATAACGAACTATATGGGGCGGAGGGTCGTTCGTTAAAGCCGAAAGTTCGTTAAACCAGATGGTCTTCAAAAGCGATGAGAATAACGAATTAAGTTCGTTATATCCGATGGTTCGTTCTATGGATTAGTAAGTAACACTCGTGAAGAGAGGAAGGAGGAGGAGGAGGAGGAAGAGAACGCCAGAACAACCTCTCCCACGCGATGTTCACAGCTGACCTGCTGTGAGGCAGTGAGTAGCAGCATGGATTTCGGCCAAGAAATTTGGTTCGTTATATCCGAAATTTGTTACATTGAGGTTCGTTATATCGAGGGTTTACTGTATTTGTATGTTCTCTAAAACTTTAGATGTTTAGTATTGATTTTTTATTGGAAAGATTAAGCCGATTTCGTCACTCTAAAAAAGATTCCCCGCTCATGCAGTCGCCGGAAACCATCGCACAAATAATTCTGTTGAAGGATGACATCACGCTCTTCAATCACGAGCTATCAATCATCCAAACCTCACGTAATTACAAAATTGAAAAATGAACAAAATGACGATACAACAGGCTTTAGCTGGTATTATGCCAAAATATAGGAAGGATATATGAAATCATTAATAAAATAATAAAAACAAACTCTTAGATGACTATTTCAATATAGATGGCTAACATAAAAGATATTGTCCATAATTTGTAACCTCATAATTGCATAGTTTTAACTTTCTTCTGAAAATTAAATAAACTTTAAATGTTTTTAAACAAATTTTAAATAGAGGCTAATAAACAAATATATTTTATTCCAAAATAAAGTCCATCAAAGAAAATAAAACGTTTGGCGACGAAGTCCTTCGACGAAACGATCGTGCGACGAAACATCCCGCGACCAAACATCCGGTCAACGGAATGCAGTGAGACTCATGACCTAAATTCATATGTCTTCTACCCCCACTCCCTCCCGGCTATTAATCTCTGGTATTGATTATGGACTAATAAGTCCCCTACACTCCCTCGGTATTCATTAAGGTCGAGTATATGGTGCCCATTATCCTCCAGAGACCCGAGTTAACCCGATTACTCGGCACAGAATGCGACACCCAACTTCGCAGATGTATCTTAAAAGCCCCAATAATTAAATCGGAATTAGCCGAAGATTGAGCGCGCGCTAGAGCGTGGGTGACATAAGCTGGGGGTGTCATCCGTACATTATAATCTTACTGTTGCAGCCATGTCTCCGTCTTGCATCCAAGTCCATTCCGCGTCGACTCCCTCACCTTCCTTAATTAACGCTGAAGCGACATTCATCAGTGGGTCTCGCTGACGTATTGCGCTACATTTAAGAGACGACTCCAATTTTTTGACAGGGGAAGGGAAGCAGTCGCGGGGCATGGTAATTTGATGGCAAAAGAGACAAGAGAGAATTATTATCGCCTCCCCCTTCTCTCTATCCATTTTTCTCGCTTCCTCCGAACTCCTTTTTCTCTTTCATTTCCTCTATCTCCTAAATTCTCATTTTTATCTTTCTGTCACTTGTTATTTTCGTCAAATTCTTCTTCCTCTCTCTTAATTATTCCTACTTCCTTTATTCCCTGCACCGAATTCAGCGAATAATTCGAATGAGCTGATTTTGTATATTGATAAATATAAGGAGTGGCAACACTGATTTGGGGTAGCGGAGATCGAAGTTACAAATCATTAAAAATAACAGGACTCGTAGCAATGATGGACCATAATAGGGGTTAGGACAAATTTGACAAAAACCTTTGTCCTGAAGGAGAGTTTTAAGATAAATTATGTTACATAAGGAGATAAAAACCGAACTGTTTCTATCAGACAAGAAACAGGACAATTAAGGCAATTGGGATATAAGAAAATAATCGACATTATTGAAACAACAATGCGATGAGTGGGAAACTGATGAAGGAAAACTTGTTTGAGGAAAACATGGAGACTGTATGGATGGAAGAAGAGAATGGATTGTAAGAGCTACAATGTTATGAGTGGAGAACTAACTGAAGGAAGAAAACTTGGAGAGTGTATGAATAGAAAAACAGAATGCGCATTATCAGAACTGTAGTGTTATGAGTGGATAATTAAAGAAGGAAAACATGCAAGAAGAACGAGAGGGAGGTGAAGATGATAAATGTGGGAGTCGGAGGAGAGTATCTGGAAAGCATTGAAGAACAGCATTTCGGTTAAACAGACGTTCTTAGTGTTTTCATTTAATTTTTAATTTGATTATTTTAATAATTTCGATTATATAATAAATGTAGCTTATTTATTCCAAGGCTAATGCAAAAATCCAAACTAAAGTGTTCGAAACCCAGAAAGAACTAATTTCAGTAACTTTACAAAATTAAACACAAAACAAAAGTAAGCAATCAGAGCTGTGAAACATTTCTCGTAGTTTTCTATTATCATGAACTAGTCTTCAAGAGAAATTTAGCTCCATTCCTCCTAATCGAACATCCAGAACTCGTCCCCATTCTTTGGGTTTCTTTTATAGGGGCGCTTTTTAATTCCATCCACATATTTTGAAACTGGTTCAGGTCAGGAGACTGTGATGGCAATATTTAAACTTTAATTTTGGAATCTTCAAAGCATTTCTTCACTATATAGGCCATATGTTTTGGATCTTTATGTTTAAAAACTAACTCCCTAATAAACTTCGGTTCTTCTGCTGAAGGTAGAATATCTTCTTATAAAATAACCCTTTAATATACTTTTCTCTTTGTTTAGGGGTTTAATAATTGTTCCTTTGTCATTAACAGCAAAGCATCTACATAACCTCATATTTATCGCATTGTGATTTACGGTTAACACGATGTTTGTTTCAGCTGAAGAATTTTGTAAGTACTCCATCAAACATCTATTACAATTATGGCTAAATATTTCTAGTTTCGTTTCATCGTTAAATAATTCTTTCTTTCAAATTGTCAACAAGCTTCTTAGCAAAGGTGATCCTTGCAGTATCGTTAGTTTTACGAAGCTATACTTTTTTTCTAGCACGTTGTTTTAGTGTAGGAATCTGTTCACTGTTGTTTCTGAAACATAAACTCTAGTTGCAGCTGTACCTTCATATATTTGCTTCTCAGAGGGGTGTGAGGCAACTTTAACTTTCCTTACAATGGCACGAATATTAGCGGGTAATAATTTGGAACCACTTCTACTTCTTGAGACAGTTTTTACTCTTACAATCTCCCTAAACTTGAGAATAGTCCTATGGACTGATGCCCCATATAAGTTGCTGGCGTCTCGTAATGTAATAAACTGCCTTCATATGCCTCCAATGTTCTTTGCGATATATGCGTTCCTAGGGTCTTGAAATGTGAGGTAACTGAAGACACACCTTCGTATGTCTTCAGGAGGTTGCATCCTTTAGTGACTGCTGCACCTGGTACCTGGATGAGCAGAACGTCCTCCCGGCCTGAATGCAAATAGGGATAGCTTAGAAGCTGGTGAACTCACACTTTTCCTCTATGCACCGACCTTTTCTATGAATGCCCACCCCTTTCATTTTTCTACAGGCACGGCCTCCAGGTCCGAGTACCCATAGGGGGAGGGCTACCTTGTATAGACTTTTACACCCGGTATCCAGAGAAACTGCACGTTCTCACGGCAAGAGTGTAAGTAGTGAAGATCTGGATGACTGGATCGAATTGAACTTTTTGCAATGGCTAAAGAAGCCGATGCGTTACCCTTCTTTCATCTATTCACTCATTTTTTCCTACAACTATCCACTCTTTATTTTCCTTAAGTTTAAGAACAGACGAGCTATCTCTTGCATGTCAAAAGAGAGGCTATGGAACCTATATAAATAACGCCTTTTAAATTCTGTAGGTTGCAAGAGACTAGGACTTGAGGAGTCCTGCGCGTTAGGGACGTGATTAATGGGAAGAACTGTTTTGCTTTGATAACCTTCAGATCCTGGCTGTCTTATCAATGATTAGTAGTAGGTAGTAAGGCGTTTAGGGTTGTTCAACTGGAAGCTGCAGTCTTTGGTAAGAAGGTGGGCAACCTTTTTTCAGTGTGCTTCGTTGTACAAGTCAAAGACCCTTTAACGTGGGGACCTAAAAAGTTCCCACATTTGTTTTGTTGGTTAAGTTTTAAAAAAATCCGACAACATGTCTATCAGTAAAGCATCTCACCTTGATGTTTGGGTGTACGAGGAAATCGAAAGCACCACTGATGAGGGGGGGGGGATCTCCCCTCTAACCATTTTTGTGTGGCAAAAGAACTTCCCCGATGCCATCTTCAAAGCCGCCCTCGGGCAACTTTACCTTTTTAATGGAGGTGGAACTCACTACGCTTTCCCAGGGCCCCTCCAAGAATCTCCTAGCCTTGAAGCGGTTTCCTCCTCTCTAATAGATACGGATTTGAGGTTTCTTTCTACTTTTTTCACACAGTCGCCTCCATAGGACACTCTACTATCATCAGTTCCATGTTCGTTTGCTCAGTTGCTCGCAAAGAGTAGGGTGAGGGAGTGGAAGCTCCACCTCAGTATCCAGTCCTCCTGAACTCGGAAGGTGAACAAGGCTTAACCCATTTAGAGGAGAAAGGGGCGGCGTTATTCTTTGGACCTTACCATATTACCTCTTAGGCTCGAGATTTGTGACCAGTGAACTTTCTTGATGAAGGTCCCATTGAATTGCCGTTTAGGATCCCCGACACCCTTTGGGGCCTGGCTATTTGAAGCCCCTCTTGAGGTCAAATGGTCCTGGACGTGCCCTACCCCAGATGGGAGGTCTTCCTGAACTTCCTGAGGAATTCCACTACGTCATGGCTTTTTCTCCTCCTCGGAGAATTGGATGGTAGGCACTACTCTTCGAGAACTACACAATCAATGCCAGAGGTCAGGACCTTGCCTATCTAATCGAAGAGATAAAGAGTCATGTCCTAAATGTGGATGACTTTACGCATGACTGTCCGAGAACCGCTTCAATTTATTGTCTCGAATTTTCCTGTTCTCTCCAAATGCATAGCAGGATTTTCGGTGAGTGGTGGCCGATGTCCTTCATTGTGTTGATCACTTTCGCATTTAAATATTATTTTCTTACAGCTACTGCTTGAAAACCCTCCACGGTGGAGATTGGAGCGGGCACGGTGTTTCTGAGTTTGAGGAAATTACTGATTTTTCTTTCCCAGTTGAGGAGTTTAGGTCGATTGATGAGGCCGTTGAGTTCCATGACAACCTCATCGCCTTGTGACTAACTACCATTCGTAAACATCTGTTATTTTGGGGCCTCTCTCCGCTTCTTTGTGGTCGCCCCAGTGCGAGACGGCACTCAGAGAGAAACGATATGCTTACATGCCCTATAAGCAGCGCTCGAATGATTTCACCGTCGGTGAATTTCGTTAGTTTCGAAGCACGCTCGCTGATCTTCTTGGCGGGGATAAGTGTCATCGCCTAATTGCCAGACCCTTTTCGCAGAGCCGTAGAAGTGAATCAAAAGAATTCGGGGTAAGTTCTCGCAAGAGCCACCTCATTTCCATCAGGAGAACGGAGTCTTTCACGACCGCTTTCTCTCCATTCTCTAACCGGATGCTGCTCCGGGACCATTTATTTTACGTCGTGAGCTCGCGGAATGTCGTCTATTGGACTTTTCGTGCAAAGGCAAAAAACACTTCAATTAATGGCTTACGCCTAGTGGGTTAGTTTGAGCTCTCCCCTCATGCGCTGTTACCGCCCACGGCCTGGACAATATCCGGCATGCCATGCTTTGAAACCTAGTTGAGCGAGGCAAGGCCATTTCGTTAAACATGTTCAACAGCACTTCAACTCAGGGTATCCTCCTTGATCCCAGGCAAATGGCTACTGTGCTTGCTTTCACAAACCGGGGAGAGATCACTCTACCCCCACCGGTTTTGGCCAAAATTCTATAACTTTTTACGTGTGCAAAGTGATGGAGAAATTGTTAAATGTTAGATTAGCCCTTTTCCTAGACAGTGGAGGCCATATATCTCCTGCACATTGGTGCCTCCTTAAATTCCAGTCCACGTCGGATGATTTTCTCTGGTAATTTTTGACTGGAGAAGACCTGTGATGCTGCATGGCGATACTGTATCAAGGAGACCCTCTACACCACGAGGGCGAAGGAAAGATTTCCATTCTTCATATTTGGGTGCTTTCGAGATCTTCGATTTAGCGTATGGGTGGGGAAAGCCCTCCGTCCAAATAGGGCAGGAAAAGGGCATCATACAGGAAAGATTCCTACCTACACGCTCTTTGCCTCGAGCATCAATGGTATCAACTCGGTGCGGTCGAAAGATGTTCTCGCTACGGTCGTCTATATAGAGGATCTTTTGATCTTTTTTTAGTGTGACCCAGAAGACTACTTTAGAGCATCAACTCCAACAGGTATTGAACCGCATCTTCTCGTTTTCTCGAAGTGTATTACGGGTTTCGGTTTTCCCTAGGCCGAGACTAAGGTTCGCCTGGAAGTCGTGGATTCGCACCGTTTTCTTGGTTTTGTTTTCGAACATCGCCTCATTTCTTCGTTCCGTGAAGTTCAGCACTTGGTCTTCTGATATGGGTAACTCCTTTGTTTTTTTAGCGATCCTTTGTTCGTCAGTCCTTGACTACGGATGCGAGTTTGATGCATTCACAGCAGCCTAGAATGAATTTAATCTTTTTTAAAGACCAAACAAGGATCATACATAGATTGAGAAAGCAGAGAAAGAGAGGGAGCAAATAAAATAAAATATTTGAAGACAAATTTATGATAAAAAATGCATACAAATGAATAAATTGTGCAAATCTCGGGGGGTTTTAAATTTCGCGTCCAAATTATATGTGATGGTAAATGCAATGGATGACCTTAATCGGCTAGAATTGATAAATATGATTAGGGAGAAGATGAGACAGAATAGCAGCTATTTTCCCCTGTTTATCCGCAATCGTAGTCACTCCAAATGACCCCTTGCCAAATTCGACCAACGTCTGCATCACCAAATTGAATTATCTTGTAAATATTTATAATTGATTTTTCTCTAAACTACACTAAGTTCATTTCGATATAATATAATGTTAACACTTTGTTATGCATATGCGCATTTTAATTCAAATTAAGGAACGATATTTAGGGTATAATTAATCACAGTCCATATTAAGCATATTTTAGGAAGCAACGAAATCCATAAATTCTAAATTTACTTAAAAATGAAGCACGAGTTACCAAGGAAATGAAATTAAAAAAACAAACAAGAATTAGCCTGTACCGAATAACCCATAAAATTTGATAACATTTTTCCTTCCCTTTTAAAATAGCTTACAATTTTTTTTCATAACTTAAAAATTATTCCTCATTTTTACTTAATTATGATTTTTCTCCATTTCTTCATCAAATTTCGAGAACACGGGGCGTTAATCAAATTTCTCATTCTTGTTAGTTTTCCTAAATTAGTCGAAGATTTAATAGGTAGATTGAAGCATTCATTACCCAGAGGTGAGTGAGTATCACTTCTGCAAACATAAGGACGCAAATACACAACATTCATCATTATTTCAGGAATTTACTTCCAATCATTTCAGGAATTTGTATCCAATATTTAGCATATTTTTGAAGATAATCTCTCCATCTTGTCTTTGGTCTTCTTTTTAGTCGTCAAGTGGAGTCCAATCGGTAATTCTTCTGGTTCATCTATCGTCTTGGAATCTTGGCACGTGGGCTGTCTAGCTCCATTTCAGTTTTCTTATTAATTCCACTATATCCTGAGGGTTTTGTTTGTCCATCTATCTCATAAAGGCTGATTTTCTGTCACTCCAAAATATTCCCATCACTACATTATACTACACACTACATTACCTTCCTCTAACTCAAAGACTTCTGCTGTTTCTCAAAAAAAAATTTATAATCGCAAACTCTTTGATTCCCTTCGTGTAACATGGTATCCCTTTCGTCTTGCCTCCGATTTCATTAGACGATTTTAATCCTTTTATTAACGATTATATTTTCTTAGTCACTGAGTAAAAAAACAAACTTTTATTTGTTACTCATTCACTGATCCTATTATTCTATTTAAGATTTAATATCTGTTCAAAACAAACATTTGATCAATACACCTTTTAGAAATTTAGTTTCTAGTACTAATGGAATATTATAAAAGTATATAACATTAGTATTTTAGAATGCGGTTGCTATAAAAAAAAGGATAAATAATTTGGGAAATTATTTTTCTTTTATACTTCACAGTTCGCCCTTGGCAAGTTGACACTGACGTGATCACAAATACATTATTCCATCTCCAGGTCAATTACTCTTACAGTTTTTAATTCATTAATTTTACATTTTTAAAAATAAATTTTCAATTTATTGTTATTATAGTTTTTATCTTAACCACTTTTAAGTTTTAAAGCAAATTTAACTATTGCCAAGTCATATTTTAAAATTTTTAACTTATAATTATTATACATTTTATTGATATTTTATAATTGTTACCCTTTAAAGCAATTCAATGGCTTATTTTTTCATGTTTTCTTCATGTATTAATTTTAGTAACCTTGTATTTTTAGCCTGAAGATGAAAACTTCTAGTTTTCGAAACGTTGTGAAAATTAAAAGATCTTCCATCCGTTTCTAGTGGCTCTTGGATTTATCCTCGATATCAAAGGCAGGCTTCACGGCCAAGCTCCATATATATATATATATATATGAAATGAAAAACTCACAAAGTATCACGTGAGGGTGGCAAATGAATGCAATATCCCGCAGGAAAAAATGAAAAGGTGTTTCCAAGTACTTTCGAACTTTATTAAGTTCCTTATCAAGGATAACTACAAGAAATAGTATTATATTAGAGGTATATATACGAAAGAGAAATATAAAAGACCGCCTCAAAAACAAGAAATCACCAATGAGGAAGAGGGAAGGGGGAAGGTAAAAAAACACATTAAGGATTACAACTACCTGCTTCTTGTAATCCTTAATGTGTTTTTTTACCTTCCCCCTTCCCTCTTCCTCATTGGTGATTTCTTGTTTTTGAGGCGGTCTTTCATATTTCTCTTTCGTATATATACCTCTAATATAATATTATTTCTTGTAGTTATCCTTGATAAGGAACTTAATAAAGTTCGAAAGTACTTGGAAACACCTTTTCATTTTTTCTTGCGGGATATTGCATTCATATATATATATATATATATATATATATATATATATATATATATATATATGAATAACGTTACAGCCTCGAGGAAAATGAAACAACGGAGAACTGCGAGGCCTTTCGACTAATGGTCCTTTACTAAGGCCTCGCAGTTCTCCGTTGTTTCATTTTCCTCGTGGCTTTAACGTTATTCATAAATTTCTCACGTTCCTTATTTTCGTGATTCATTTATACATATATATATATATATATATATATATATATATATATATATATATATATATATATATATATATATATATATTAATAATGGAAAAAAAATTACGAGACAACTTCTTTATGCGGTTAATGTATCGCACAATTAGACAACTGACACTGCTTCAGGTCCTGAGGGACAACCTTCGTCCTCATCAGGTAGACAACACTCAAGTAATCCGTCTAATGTACCTAAAACGCTGAAATGTTTAATAACCTTTCAGGTTTCTGCGATGGTAAACTAGACCAACAAAAGGGGATCTATTGAAGTATCTTTTTAGGTACATTAGATGGATGCCTTGAGTGTTGTCTACCTGATGAGGGTGACGGTTGTCCATCGGGGCCTGAAGCAGACTCAATTATCAAATTTTGTGATACTTTAACCGCACCATATTTATATAGGTAGACCAGGCAACCACTTCGCCACTCCCCCCTATCGGGAAAGCTTGCGCTTCGCTACTACGATAAAAATTTATAATCTAAAAAAAGCAACAATGGTTAAATTTTTATAAATTTTCTGAACTTCACCATTTGTAATTCTTTGGGTTTTAAAAAAATCACAAAATTTCGAGGCTTATATTTATTTCTGAACTTCACCCTTTTGGTTTTGATATTATAAAAAAAATTATTAGAAATAACTTTGATAAAAAACATAAGTCATAACCAAACTAAGATGAAATTATTATTTAAATACTTAAAAAAATCCCTTTCTTAAATTATAGAGCTAGTGAAAACCGAGAAAGTAGCGCGTGAGTGGAACAATAATTGCAAACAAATCCCACAAGAAAAGTGAAAAGCGAATTCCAATTACTTTCGAACTTTACTCACTTCATTCTCTAGGAAGAGAGTAAGAGTTTTGATAAATGTAACAACATTCCAATTAATAGGATGGCTTTTCAGTTTGCCCTAAGCACTACTTTGGGGACAAACTGACAAATCATTAACTGCCCATTTAAACCAACACAAGCGAATGTAAGTAGAGGCGATCGTCCATCAATTGGAATTCTAATCAATTTATTTACCATTCATCAGACTATGTTAAGCATAATATTGTTGAATGCTCTTTCCTTACTAATACTTCTAATTTTAATATATTCCCTGGACTCTTCAACAATGATCTTATAAAAAAAAAACTTGTTATAAATTAATTTGTTCATTATAACCCATAGTTCTTCCTTTATTTTCCATATTTTGTGGTTATTTAATAACGTATGTATATTTGTGCCTCTTTGTACTTATATTCAAGTGATGTGCCCATTTCAATGTTTCTCTCTATCTCTCTCGGGTGTTTTAGTGGCGATTTTATCTATATGATTTTACTCTTCCTGTACCTACTGTAAATCCCTCTTCTTGATATTTTTTTGTCATTTTATAATTTTGTCTCCTTATCCCCTTTCCCCTCTGGTTTTAAGGTTTCGTTTTATCATTCATAACTGAGCTGCGCTTATTTTTAGTCATATGCACACGGCTCTAAAAGTTACTATGTCGGTTAGAAGGCGGTCGGTCGGATGGTAACCATTTTACTTTCCAATGGGTTTTTTTGCAATAACATCGTAATTATTCGGCCGATTCTAACTAAATTCTAAAGCATCTATGCTGTTTTCCTTTCCATTTCGAATGATATAAATACCATAGTCCTCCCAAGGTTAATCCGTGATTTCTTTGGCAATAACATCGTAACTATTTGGCCGATTCTAACGATATTTGAAACCCTTATGTTGTTTTACATTTTTTTTCGAATGATATAAATACCAAGGTCCTCCTAAGGTTAGTCCATGATTTCTTTGGCAATAACATCGTAACTATTCGGCCGATTCTAAAGATATTTGAAACCCTTATGTTGTTTTACATTGTCTTTCGAATGATATAATTACCAAGGTCCACCAAAGGTTAATCCTGGAATTATTGAAGGTTTTGAAGGTCGCAAGGTCATATGATCATAAGGCCAGAAGTCAGAATAATTGTGAGCATGTGACCTAGGTCCGTTGACCTTGTTACTTTAGAGGTCTCCAAAGGCTTCTCTACCTTACCTTCCCTACATTTTCTCCTTCTCCACGTTTCCAAAGAGTAACCCATTTAAGGATCTTTGTTATCCTTGACATCTTATAATTCTAATTCGATGAAGTGTTAAATGATATTGATAAACAAGAGGAGCGGCTTTGCCAGTCCTCCTTACAAGAGGAGCTTGAGCTTCGCATGCAGACTTTCGGTCTGGGGCCAACGGCCTTTCTGGCTCTGACAAAGGGGTTGTGATCTAAAAATTAAAAGGTTACCAGTACATATTATTCCTAATACTATATTTCAAGAAGGCAATTTATTTTAACAGTTTGATTTTCTTTTTTTCTTAGTCCAAGTGTGACTTTATATGTTGTTTTAATTTTGTCAAACAAAATGAACACAATGAAACCCTTCGAAATTAAAAGCTAGGTGTTATTTAATGTTTGGGAGCTTTTTAAAAGAAAAAGGATTAGAAAAAAGAGATTCAAAAAAATTTTCAAAAATTATGAAAATTTATGCTGATTTTTCGTAAATTTGAATTTTTATCAAAGTTTTCTGTAGGAATTGAGAAAAAAATAAATATCATTATCAAATATTTTGAAATTTAAAAAGAAATAAAAACATGAAGAAAATGTATTAAAATTGAGGGTCTTTTTTTTTGTTTTCTCGACTCCACTCAAGTTTGGCTGTCAGCCAACCAGTGCCATGGCTGACATGGCTGAGGTAGACAGTCCGCTGGAGGATGTTATATTGCTCTTAGAACCATGGATCCAGTAAAGATTTGCTACTTTAGGAAATATAGGTCTAACGACATTTAGCAATCGCTTTTCGAATTCGAATCTAATGTTAGGCTTGCGAATTAGGAATATTACGAGTTTATTTAAAAATTTAGGAAGGTGTGCAACCCCCTCCCCCATTTAAGTTTGCCCCCCCTTTCAAAATTACCTTGAAAATGATATATACTAAAATATGATGTGATTTCAATAGCCTAACAAAAAAAAAACACTCTTTTGGAATTCCTAAAGAGAAAACAATATAAGATGCACCAAGCAAAATGGATGGAAAAGATGAATTGTGAGAAAGCAGCTAAATTGTTGTCTTGCGTTAATAAAGCCGTGTGGCTGAAAAACTGCGTAAACGAAGCTATTAATTCACCATTTTGAACTAATTTATTTCACTTGTCATTGAGGTAACCCCCCCCCCCCCCCCCGCCCCTTAAAGCCTAGAAAACATATCGACGGCCGTGCCCTGGTTAGCACCTGCCAGAAGAGAGCTTAAAATAACCAAAAAAATTACTACTAAAATGAGAGAAATTTAACGGCGTAATTATATATTCTTTCTTGGCGAATTTCAATTCACAAAGTTTTCATAATTTTTTTTTATTGTTTCCTTCAAAGGTTTTAATAGAAAATGTAGGAAATTTTATCAAGATGAATATTTTCTTAGAGATTGTTCGAAGTTTTTAAAATAATGGACAAAATTCTTGGCTGGTCAGGTCAGGTCAGGTTAGGTTAGGTCAGATTAGATCAGGTCAGGTCAGCTCAGATTAGGTCAGGGAACATTAGGTTAGGTGTAATTTTTTACGACAGGGCCAACTCATGGTGAGTGAGTAGACATGAATGTAAAAGAAATGTTGAGATGTACGAGGGGTGGTCAATAAGTTTTGCAAATCGGTGGGGCAAAACAGAGGAAGGAGGATGACTGTGCGTGGGGAGGTTATGACAAGTTATGACAAGTCAGGACCTGGAGCCGCACGCTCCTGCCTCGTCTATTTAACAAGCATTAGCTGATCGCAATCATCAGTCACAAATTTTGCGACAATAGAGAAGGTTGAGCACCGCGCAGTGATCAAATATTTGACCAAGGAAGGCAAGAATGCAAAAGAGATCCATGAACGCATGGTTGCAGTGTACACCGACACCGCCCCTTCCTATGCAACCATTGCTCGCTGGAATAGGGAGTTCGGCCATAGTCGTGAGTCCCTTGAAGATGACCCCCGTCCAGGACACCCATCAGACGTGACTAACGAGGACAATGTGGCCCATGTGGAGAGGATCATCCTCGAAAATCGACGGGTAAAGGTCGAAGAAATCAAGCGAGAACTTGGAATATCACATGGAAGCCCCAATATCATCCATGACAATTTGGCCATGACCAAGGTCTCTGCCCGTTGGGTCCCTAGAAACCTCACGCCCCATGATCGACTTCAAAGTCATCAAAGTGTACAAGGCCAGAGTTGCACAAACCTCCCTGTGCGAGAATGCGGATTCGAGGAGCTCAACCATCTCCCCTACAATCCAGATTTGGCCCCTGGCGACTACTTTTTATTCCGCCAGCTCAAGGCTGCACTGCGTGGACGCCGGTTTGAGGACGATGAAGATGTCCAGCTCGCCGTCCAGAAGTGGATTGAACAGCAGTCGGGATATTTCTGGTTGTCGGGAATTCGAAGCCTCAGGGACAAGTGGCGCAAGTGCATTGAAGTCGAGGGTAGTTATATTGAAAAATAATAAAACACTTTTCCTCATATCTCGTTTCCTTATATCCGAATTGCAAAACTTATTGACCGCCTCTCGTATGTTAAAGAATGAATGTCCTTTCAAATAGGCTGTATAAAAGAGGTTTCTAGAATACTATAAAATGATTTATTCATCAACATTATCGCTTTTTCGTAAAGTGTGGTCAATGCCCATCAACACCACTCTACTCTACCCACCCTTTCGCACCCCTTTATCGAGCGCTTGTCTTTTCTCAATGACCACGACGGCAGAGCTTCCTTCCTTTCTCTTCTTGCTTTTCTTTTGTTTTATATTTTTGATTTTATTGATTTTTTAATATTTTAATACAGCCTAGTATTAATCTGGAAATTAAGTACGACGACTTATGCCTTTGGCGGAAGTCGCCAGTTAGGTGCTAATTCATAATACAAAAAAAAATCATCTCAATGGAGTACATCTAGTCATGACCCATCCCTAACTTTAAGCCCTCGAGTACCTCCCCTCTGAAAATTCCTCCATACACAACTCTCTCCCACAATATCATCTCTTTACTCCCCTGCCAACCCCTTCTCTCTCAAGCACCTATTACTCGGCCTCCCAACCTTTCGCATACCTTGATACGCACTCTCCCATATTCTCTTCGCAATTCTTATTTTCATCCATTGATCTTACATGCTCATATCATCTCAAACCCAGTCAAAATCTCTATCATACCTTTCTTCACACCATAACACCACTTACCAAGTCATTCCTCACTCTTTCTACCCAAAGCAAATCAAGCGTTGGTCTCACATTGTATATTTGTATTGCTCTCATTCGCGCTTTTTCTAACTCCCATCATACCCTAGTCTAACAACATGATACTATCATGATACTATCATGCAGCTTTTGGGCACATTCCACATACAAACCCTTTGTACTTCCATGTCATTTAAATCTCTGTGGTCGCAATCTGCTGCATCTGTACCACTATCATTTACAATAGATCCTAAGATACTTAAAATTTTAATTCAAAGGTAAAACTACGGACTCAAATATTATACTCCATATCACCCTCACTCACAACACCATTACTTTATACTCTTTTCTGCATTTACCTCCACTCAGGGGGTACCTTGTATAACCTGTTAAACTTGGTACCTGGATGAGCTGGACTTCCTCCCAGCCTAAGTGTAAATAACGGAAGTCTTGTCCCTGGGTTGACTTGAACTCTCCAATGGGACTTGGGAAAGTTACTGATGCACTTCTCCCTTAAAATCTTTCGCCGCTACTTTAAAAAACAAATGCTAAACGCCTCTCGCCTCGACTTATTCTATACACAGAAGTCCGATGGTGTATCTTGGGGAGAAATCTCCGTCTGAATTCGAGATTTTAGCAATATTTCCTTATTTTAGGCTTGCTGTAATTGAGACGATATGGCCTCGGCGTCTTGCCCCTTAAAGTACGCCAAAATAAATGCAATTCCTACTGAATCTTTCAAATATGGCAAGAGTATATGAGGCCTGAAAGAACACAAATTCCGCTGGGGAAAATTAGTGAAGCACAGTCACAAAAAATATATAAAATTCTTTAAAACTTATTAATAAATAAATTCAAAAAGTTAATGAAATAATGTAAATAAAATTTAATTGTAACTAGTTTAAGCAAGTAGATTGTTTCTCCTCAGTTTTATGATAGCCAGAACCAAGCCCCATAGAACCTGACACCAGTTTAATAAGGTTATATGTATATACCCTTCAAATTCTTAGAATCACGGCTGAAGAAGGCTTGCTGTCTGACGAACGCTCACGGGACGAGATGATAGGGACGGCCTTGAGGTGTCGGCTGGACTCGACGAACTACAGAATAACCAGAGTATTTGTATGCCCAATTCTGAAGGGGAAGGGAGAGTTTGGAGAAAGGAGTCACAAGCTCCAGACATCTTAATCCGGAGGTGGAGTCGATTCATCATTTAGCAGCAAGGGGCGAAACTGAGCGGCTCTTTCACACCTCATCACCAGGGGAAGGGAGGCTTGGGACGAGTTAGCAGAATTGAGAATTGGGAAAAATTTTCTCAATGTGCTCAGGAGTCTAGAATTCGAGAATTTTCGAACAGGAAATGACGTCATCCATAGCGTGATACCATAGCCCGTTGTCGCCGATAAATTGGGGGGGAGGGCAGAGGTTGTTCTTTTACACAGTGGGTGCAATAAATATCCGATATATATACTCGGTTTTTATAATATAGAGAGTAATATATATAATATATGTCGTTGTGCAGCCACTCTATACCATACACTACTCCTATATTATGCGTGTGGGAGGGGGGTGACTTAATCACCTACTGCAACGCGAACGTTGAAGAACGGTTCGCAGGAATTAACGACCGATTAGGAGGTCACCCTTAAGGCGTTGGGTTTTAAATCCTTAATAATCAAACAGAGTGCATAAATGGTTGGCGAGATTTACTTGAATAGGTCGAGAGTATCGTTCAAGGTTAGTTAAAGATGAAACAACAAAAATATAATTTAATTTACAAAGATTAAAATAAGAATAATAATAGACATAAGGGAATTATTTAAATTGAAATAGTCTCTTGATAATTATTATGAGGAGGGATTCTCAAATGGAATTAATTGATTAATGTAACTAGACTCAGATCAAAAGGGGGAACATGACAATACTAATAATGGAGGGGGTTTCAGTCTTACGGGTCGATGACTTCGAGGAAGTTCCTTCTTGCGATGAGGCGAGTAGGGAATGATCCGATGAGACTCGTTATATGGGACGTCTTATACGAACGGAAGTTAAGTGTTTTCAAAGGAAGGCGATCTCATTAGCATATTTTTGACTCGAATTTTTCCCGACTGCTGTAACTAAATTAGCTAATCTGCTATAATTTATGCGTAGCATTTCCTTCCTACGTTTCTCTCTCTCTCTTTCTCTGACAGCTTCGAAACCTAGGTGAGCAAGGCATGCCATTTCTGTTATATCTGTTCAACAGGAATTTGACATAATGTACCCTCCCAGACTCCTGATTAAAGGCTAATGCGTTTTATTTTCGCAAAGCGGAGATAAATAACTCTACTCCGGCAGTTTTCCGCCCAATTTCTCCACCCTCCGGCTTGTGCAAGTTGATGGAGAGATTGTTAATTATTAAATTAGACATTTCCTGGACAGCGGGGACTAAATGTCTTCCGCACAGTCCGGCTTCCACAAGTTCCATTCCACGTCTGATGCTCATCTCCAACAAGAAAATGCTATATATGAGGCATTCCTTCGTAGACACCACTACGCCACGGTATTTTCGATCCGGAGAAGGTTTATGTTACGGTCATGGCTCCACCCTGCCCTGGACTTTTTCCTAAACGGGTTTGCCTGGAAGTGGTGGATTTGCACCATTTCCTTTGGACAAGTTTTCGACCAACGCCTCATCTGGGAGGCACATATTTGCAACTTTAGTGTTTTTGTACCCGCACCATTAACAATCTTCGTTCTGTGACGTTTATCACTTAGGATGCTAAGTGAGCTACTGTCTTACTTTTCTACTGATCCTTTTCCCATTCGAAGCTTAACTACGAATGTGAGTTTTACGCATCCGCAGCCAGCCATTTATTGCGAAAGCTGGACTTTATCCTCTACATCGGTCTCCGTTTAGTAACCGGTAGCTTCTGCATGTTCCCCATTGAGATCCTACTTGTCGATGCTGGGTAGATGCCACTCGCTCTGCGCCTTGCACATCGAATTATACGCTAACATGCCTGGGCCCGTCGTCTTTCTCAGTTATCAATGGCTCTCAGCGCATCCACGGCATACTTTGATGGTTCATATGCCGCCGAGAGATGCCAGTCATTTCCTAAGTATTTTGAGGTGAGTGCTAATAACTCCGAGAGCTAAGTGTAGCCCTCAGGCTAGTGGGGCTTTTAATTCTGAAAGGGATGTCACTCTGGAGGATACCACCTATGACTAATTGTCACTTCTCCTCTGCTCCTAAGCCTCCACAGTGATGGAGTATTTCGTTTGACCCTTTTGGAGGACAGTTCGTGTTACCGTGGATCCGTGCCAGTGTACACGGATGGCTCCTAGTCACATGTGAGGGTCGGCTGCTACGCCTTATCTTCTCTGTTTGAATTCAGCGGGACTCTACCAGGTCCTTCTTCTATTTTTATCGTCGAAATTAATACACTATACCACTCCGTATGAAAGATAATTCGTAGTTTCACCTCGGAGACCGGATTGTTATTTTTAGCGACTTACAAAGCACCCTGAGTGCTCTCGTGCTATTATAAACTCAAACCACCTGGTTCGTGTTATCCATGACGACACAGTTGCTCCAACTCTGCTGTATGTCTAGATTATCTTCTAGTGGATTCCTGGACATGTGGGGATTACGGGGGAATAAACGCGCTAATGAGGGCACCAAAGAGTCCACGAGAACTGAGTGACCAAACCAGCATTTTGCTCTTCTTTACATCAATTACATGGCAGAAATCAGATTAGCCCCTTCCGGGCTGGGTAGCAAAGAATATAGGAGACGGCCGAGGAGAAGCTAAATTTGCGTGCTATTGCACTGCGACTTTTCCCATGGACCTATCCCACAATGCCGCGATGCCTCAGGTCTCTCTCTGTAGTCTTCGAATTAGTCATACTTGCGGAACGCACTTCAATTTGATGGAACGCTCACCTCCATATCCGCTCCTGCGTGCAAACGATAATCGGAGTTTTAAAAGTTTAGCAAAAAAATCAATGCTAAAAAATCCTCAGACTCTGAGTACTTTGAAATTTATATTTTTGCATCTAATAATTAAATTTGTTTCACGCACTCTTAATCCTATATCCTTTTTGGAAATAGTTTACCTAAATAGGAGAGGACGGTATCATTTTATTTGCTATTCGTTTGTTTTCATTAATCATCTGGCGCTATTTCTAATTTTGAATAGTGAATATCGGCTTTCTGTCCAAAAGTAGAATTCACACACAGCTAGAGTAATTAGTGATGAAATATATTTGTACTGATTAATTACACCAATCTAATTAGAATATTTGTCTCGCGTTGGTGTACATATATATATAGTCAGGTGGCTAGCTGAATAATCATAAAAATAACATCGTGTTGTTTCATTAAATAAACAAACATAGGCTCAAATTCTAACTTATATTTTGGCTTTAAAAGCTATTTTAATTTACATTCAACCTGAGCTAATTTAAATAAGATATTATTAAAATATATTGATTTTTTTTATTATTTTGATGGTGTTAATACTGCTGTATATGGCGTGGGAAAGTATATAAAAATTATTATTATCATCATCATTCTAAATAAGAAGCAAGAAAGAATTATTTGAAGAGAATTTTGATATTTTCATTCTGTCAAAATAATCTACGAAGAATTAAAGAACTCAAGTTATTATTATTATTATTATTATGATTATTACATTGCTTGGTCCAGTCGTCTTCCTAGTCGAACAAAGTTGAAGCAAGAAGCTATCCAACTAAGATAGTATTTTATCTACTTTACCAGTTCGCTCTACCTTGGATCCACCTCACAGGAAGTACTGCAACCTGCCCGGGTACCGGGACAAGCGGGGTCGCTACCGCTTGTCTCCTGTAATTGGTAGGGGCTGTCTCCTCTATTTTATTTTACTCTCTTTGTTGTTGTTTACATAATCCTGCGCCCAGGATAGAGGGGCCTTCTCCCGAAGCCGTAACTTGCTTCGTTATTCATCTTGCTTTTGTAGTTTCTTTTTTAATTTTGTTTTTCTTTTTATCTTGTTTTTGTTAATTTTAAAGAAGCCTAATACTTGGCTGAACTAAAAATAATCTGCATTAACCTTTGGCCCTATCTGCACACTTACCTTGTCATTGGCTTCGATTAACATTTCCAAATCCCTTTTACTCTCAGCATCTAACATTAAGTCATCTACATATTCCAAAATAAATAGAACCCATTCGTCATCAATTTCACACCACTTTCCCTCATTTCCATTCGTATTTCCCTCAGTAATCCTGCCATACAGATATTAAACAGCCCTCCCCCCATAGATTTCAAACCACTCACTCCTTTCATCTTTCCCAACAACACACTCCTTACTTCCAACACATACTTTGAAAAATTATCAAACACTTTTCCACGTAATCTATACGTACTCAGAATCTACCATAATGCTTCCTTATCTATAGGATCATAAGTTTTCTCCAGATCCATAAACCCTGCATAAAGTTTACATCTCTTATCCCTTCATATTTCAGCTAGCTGTCTCGGTGCAAATGCGTAATCCACGTACACCCTTACACCCTTTGATCGTTGCTCATCCCCTCAAAATCCAATAAAAAGAGTAAGAAAAAGTACCGTTATCAAAATATGATCATAAGCGATTGTATATGTGAAAAATTGTAAGCCAATTAAAGAAGGCATCAAGGCCTTTCAGAATGCCGAGGAATGCCTTAGTAACGATGCGCATCATTTAGATAAACCATTAAATCAATATTTTGCGAACACTTTTACTGTCGAAGCTACAAATAACTAACAAGATGTTATTTATGTTGATTATGATTCTAAGTATTCAATATTAACAACCAAAATTGAAAATGTCCATAGCGCTGGGTCCCCATAAAATCTCTTGAAACCACCTTCAGAAATTTAAAGTGAACTCATAAAAGCTCGTTCTACAATTTAAAAAACCTTTTATCACGGGAATAGTTCAAAAGGTGCTCAAAGAGGCAAATTCAACACCAATTTTTTTAAAAAAAGGCATAAAGTCTGATCCTGGTAACTTTCCTCCCATTTCTATTGCTTTGGTCGTTGGTAAACTCTTGGAGTCCATTGTTAGAGACAGGATCGTTGAGTATCTCGAGGTAAATAAATAGCTCGCATCACGCCTTTGGACGCAGACTCTCGTTCTTATCTAATTTGCTTGATTATTTTTATGAATTAATTGATCGTTTTGTTTGACCAAGATAAAACTGTAGAATTAGATTATCTCAATTTCAATAAGGCCTTGCCTCATGCACTTTTGAGATAGCTATCAGTTGCTACCAAATTCTTTCTAAGACTCCGTTTAGTGCAATTAAACCAACTATCGAAACCATCAATTCTAAGCCCAAGTATCTCCGAGTAAAATATGTAAATCCTTACCATCAGAAATTATGTAAAAGTTACTGGCCATTTTTTTAATATTAAAATTAGCGATTAAGTCTTTATTTATAATTAAATTTCATGTTCAGTATCTCAGATTAACCTTCTTGAAAGCCTTAGGAGGCCGTTAGTTCTCCCTTTACACTTTCGATAAAGGAATAAGTAAAATGGAAAAAACAAGGCAAAATGTCCTTGTCAGGGAAAATTATTAGAAAAAAGCGTGATTTTTGCCGGACTCCCTTTCGTGGACAAATTTTCTGTCAAATAGTCCTTGTCGTTAGCCATTTATCTGCCAGGTAGCCATTGTCGTCAGCCATTTTACTCTCAGGGCGTCTTTGTCGTGGGCAACTTTCTGACAGGTAGTCCTTGTCATGCGTCATTTATCGGCCAGATAGCCCTTGTCATAAGTCATGTTACTCTCAGTGAGTCTTTGTCCTGAGTCATTTTCCGTCAGGTAGTCCTTGTCGTGAGCCATTTTATGTCATGTAGCCCTGTCAGCAAGCCAATTTTCTTTCAGGGAGTCCTTTCAGTAAGCCATTTTTTTTATTTGTCATTTGTTTTATTATCGAGCAAAGGGGAAATATAGCCCCCTCCCCAATTAACGAAGGAATAAAAGAATGGACGTGATTGGAGAATAATGAGAATACAAAACTAAAGTCTATTATTATATAACGCATCCCTCACCATTGTTTTTCGTTGGAGGCAGAAAACCAATTTAAAGAATTTCAAAGATCAATGAAGCTCAGAGCAACGAGTCACGCCTACCCCGTTCTCCAACATCATTAATTGGGGTATTTATATGAGTCGTAAAACTTTCAAGCTCAATGGATTAAATGGTGATTTTATAGTCACCGAGTTTATGAAATTATAGAATTACAGGCGGGCAAGACCCTTAAGATACAGTCGAGGTTATATCATGAAATGAAAAAGGAGAGATCAGAGTGGCCGTAAAAAGGAGATATAAATTATTTATTAATGATACCGATATTATTATTTATAGTAATTTTAAATTTTAAAATAATGTTTAGTAATTATATTCTTAAACATTTGAATTGAGCTGATTTAATGACTTGCAACGATAAATTATTCCATGTTTTTTTTTGCACTGTTCAAATTTAAGATTGTTTCGTGAAAAAAAAATTAACAAGTCCTTAACGCAAACTTTTCTCCCGAAAACTAGGCTGAGTATTTTTTTTCATGGTTTTAGGACTGGAAAATGATCTACGAATCAATCTCTAACAATACACTAAGACTTCACAAACAACGGAAGTTAAGGAAATTGGTCTATAATTTCAAGGATTAGTTTTGATGTGTGTTGTGAAAATAAGTCAAATTTATGTTTATACCTCGATTCGAACTATTCCTTCATTAATTGATTTCTTAAAAATCTTACAAAAGTGTTTTGGTAGTTTGGTAGTTTCTTTATGGTTAATTCTATAGATTTTATTGGGATCTGACGTTTGACATATTTCATTTTAATTTGATATCGAATTTAGAGTTGATTATTTATTTAGATCATCTCATATTCTCCATCCTTTTCCACCCTTTTCCCCTTTATTCATTTTCTAATTTCGCCTCTTTTATTCCTCACAACCCGCCATCGGGATCAACACCCATTTGATTGCCTCATTATTAAATCAGCTTTTCTGTTTGCAGGTTGTTAAAATGATGATTGTCGTCGTGCTCATCTTTGGAGTGTGCTGGTTACCCTTCCATATGTACTTCGTATTATACAACCAGGTAAGAATTAAACAAAATACACTAAGTATAGAAGCAACCAGGAAAATAGACGCATATTTCGCGCAACATGGTTGTTTTTAGAAATTCAGAGGATGAAATAAGAATTCGAGCTATAAAAACTGAGCTTTTAATATTTTGTTTTAAGAGGGGCCATTTGCGCAGGCGTAAAATTACCGAGTTATGGAATTGAGGCTCTCGATACTTCTGTTCATGGGCGTAAATATTTTGGGGGGAAACCTTGTTTCGTTATGCTCTGTCTTCTAATCTGTGACCATTTTTTTCATACGATTTAAAATGACATGACTTGGCTACCGTATACCCAATTCTTTGATATTTTGTTGGTTTAGAGAGAACATTGTATGCAATCTTCTGTAGTATCTCCCCCATGTATGCAAAGAGGTTGACAGGAGACTGATTCAATCGAGTAATTTGGCCTTATTTCGTTCCCTATTCATTTCATTATACTTCCACTTTATGATGCCATTTTAGATTTGATCTTAACGGCCATAGTATAAATAAAGTTTAGGTGACTTTCTTGATAATGTAATTAGATTTATCTTGAACAAAGTTAAGGATGCAGAACAATATCGCGAGCTAGTGGGATTTGTTGGCAACATATATTAAGAAATAAATATGAGTACGAAGACATTTGCTGGAAACATCTATTTAGAAATAAATCTGCGTTGGATAAATTTAAGTGTTCCACTTAATATTGAAAAAGGGTTCATTTGTATTAAGAAAATTACTACTAAAAAAAGTTGGACAGTCCTTTTGGAAAACTAGCGAGGTTAAAAATAAGAGTAGGTAAACTAGCGATGCTATAAATAAGATTAGGGACGAGAAAATACGTTTCAAAACTTAAATCGATATATAAGCTAAATAGATATAGGGACTGCTAGAAACGAGTTAAACAGATCATTGGGGAGGTGGCAAAGATGAATAAGATTAATTTATATCCAGTATAGAGGTATGATTTTATCTTGTCCTAGAGACATGGTTCAAGCTTTTAAAACTTATTTTTGTTGGGTTTTTAAAAGAGAATTCTGACCTCAGTTTGCAGGTATGATTTTATCTTGTCCTAGAGAGATGGTCCAAGCATTAAAAACTTATTTTTGTTGGGTTTTTAAAAGAGAATTCTGACCTCAGTTTGCAGATATGATTTTATCTTGTCCTAGAGACATGGTTCGAGCATTTAAAACTTATTTTTGTTGGGTTTTTAAAAGAGAATTCTGACCTCAGTTTGCAGATATGATTTTATCTTGTCCTAGAGACATGGTTCGAGCATTTAAAACTTATTTTTGTTGGGTTTTTAAAAGAGAATTCTTCCTTGGTTTGCAGATATGATTTTATCTTGTCCTAGAGACATGGTCCGAGCATTTAAAACTTATTTTTGTTGGGTTTTTAAAAGAGAATTCTTCCTTGGTTTGCAGATATGATTTTATCTTGTCCTAGAGACATGGTCCAAGCATTTAAAACATATTTTTGTTGGGTTTTTAAAAGAGAATTCTGACCTCGGTTTGCAGATATGATTTTATCTTGTCCTAGAGACATGGTTCTAGCATTTAAAACTTATTTTTGTTGGGTTTTTAGAAGAGAATTCTTCCTTGGTTTGCAGATATGATTTTATCTTGTCCTAGAGACATGGTTCGAGCATTTAAAACCTATTTTTGTTGGGTTTTTAAAAGAGAATTCTGAACTCGGTTTGCTGATATGATTTTATCTTGTCCTAGAGACATGGTCCGAGCATTTTAAACTTATTTTTGTTGGGTTTTTAAAAGAGAATTCTGACCTCAGTTTGCAGATATGATTTTATCTTGTCCTAGAGACATGGTTCAAGCATTAAAACTTATTTTTGTTGGGTTTTTAAAATAGAATTCTGACCTCGGTTTGCAGATATGATTTTATATTATCTTAGGGACATGGTTCAAGCATTTAAAACTTATTTTTGTTGGGTTTTTAAAAGAGAATTTTTCCTTGGTTTGAAAATATGATTTTATCTTGTCCTAGAGACATGGTTCGAGCATTTAAAACTTATTTTTGTTGGGTTTTCAAAGGAGAATTCTGACCTTGGTTTGAAGACAGATTTATAGTCTGAATTAAATTATCCTATAAACCCTTAGAGCTAAATCAGAAATAAAAGCGAATTACTTTAAAAATCAATGTGAATAAAGCACATTGTCCCGAGAGAATTTCTGCAAGAGCCTTGAATGAAGATGCCAAAGGTTTATCATTGATAATATCCAATAGATCTTACGAGTATGGTGAAATTCGTTAATAAATGGAAGCTAGCTAATTTACTTCTTATTTTTAAAATAAGCAGTAAAAATGAAGTTAGCAATTATAAACCTGTAAATTTAACTTCTATAGTAAACCTAGTTATGAAAAAGGTTCTTAAAAAGCACATTTTAGTTCACTTTGAAAAATAATGAATTCAATTATTTGAAACCTAACGTGTTTTAGGGGACGATGTCATGTTTTACCAGCTTTTAATTTAGCTCAAATTTAAGTTGTCTTACGGAGTGGTTATCGAATAGGTTTCAGATGCAGTGTAGTACAGTCAGAGTCGATGCTAATTAAAAATAGCGTGCCTCAAGGATAAATACTTGGTCCCATGTTATTCTTAATGTATATAATGACATGGATGTTAAATTAGAACAAAAGTATTAACATTTTCAGGCGAAAAAAATAGCTGCCTAACATGGGAAACTTTAATGGGATTCTAGGATTACAGAAGGATTTCAAGAGACTTTTTGCCTTAGCCCATAAATATAATAAAACCAGGCAATGGCTTCCCTACTAAGATTAAAATTTCAAATCTAAAAAAAAAAACAGCCATGGTTAAATTTTTATACATTTTCTGAACTTCGACAATTATAATAATTTTAAAAAGGAACTCTAAACTAAATTTCCCCCGTTTCAAAATATCACGTTGCTAAAATATAGTTATAGAAGAAGATATATAAAAATAAATTTTCTGTACTTCACCATTTGTAATTCTTTGGGTTTTAAAAAATTCCCCAAATTTCGATACTTATAATTATTTTTGAACTTCACCATTTTGTTTTTTGGTATTATAAAAGAATTATTAGAAATAACTTTGATAAAAAAACATAATTCATAACCAAACTAAGATAAAATTATTATTCAAATATTCAAAAAAATCCCCTTCTTAAATTATATAGTTAGTAATGATGATGAGGAAGTGATGAATTTCAAGTAATTAATTTTAAGACATTGTAATTCAATATAAGAATAGAAATTGTAATTATAGGGTGATTGGATCATGAGTGATTGAAATACAGAAGGAGAAAGATCGTTTTATTTAATTATAATCTTAAACCAGGTAGTGTTGTGAAAAGAAGTGACCAAATGTAAAATGGTATCAGAAGGAAAGTGTAGTATAAAAACAATTCTAACCGGGAATATATATTTACATAGTACGTCCTCATTTTGAAAATTATGTTCAGATCTCTTTACTATGTTCTCGATGATGGCACTTTAGAAAATGTTCAATGTATGGCAACTCAATTAATGGAAGGTATTGATGGGTCAGAATTGTGTGAGAGAAAAAATTGGGTGTGTTCCATCGGAACACTTTTGAAGGTGATATGAGTCAACTTTTGTGAATATTTCCTAAACTCTTGCTCCACACTACAGTGTCAATGCCATCCAGTGGTACGTACTAAACCGGAACAACTTGACCCTCCATACCTCTGCCCTAGCTCGTAATTTCGGGTGCCGGCGCCTTGGACTCGAATTGAAAGCGCAATAGCAACGAGGCACAAAGTAAGGAAAAATCTATAAAGTACGATGACGAAATTAAAATCATGATAGATATATAGCCGCAGGTCATGCTGCTGGCATTGGGGCAGGGAGGGTACATAACTGTGGGCACTGGGACTGAGAAGGGGTCCCGTTTATCCAGGTTTCACTTGTCGTAGGGGCAAAACACTATCCACCCACTGGCTTGTGTGATATGAGGAATGTGTACAAAGATATTCTTGAGTATTCTTGGTATTCTTGGTATTCTTGAGCATTCTTGGACATTTTTGGTATTCATGGAATTTCTTGGCATTCTTTGACATTCTTGGTCTTCTAGGACATTTTTTATATTCTTGGTATTCTTTGACATTCTTGGTATTCATTGCCATTATTGGTCTTATTGGGCATTTTTGGCTATTCTTGGGTATTCTTTAGCATTCTTGATATTCTTTTACATTCCTATTGTTTATGTAAATTCTTGGTATTCTTGGACATTCTTGGTATCCATAGCCTTTTCTGTTATTCTTAGACATTCTTGTTACTCTTAAATTTCTTAGTCATTCTTGGTATTCTTGGACATTCTTGGTATTCTTGAGCATTCCTGTATTCCTGGACATTCTTGGTATTTTTTAGCTTTCTTGTATTCTTGGACATTCTTATTATTTTAAAACATTCTCGTTATTCTCGGGCATTCTTGTTAGTATTGGGTATTATTGATATTATAGGGAATTCTTGGTATTATTGGCCTTCTTGATATCATTGGATATTCTTGAGCATTCTTATATTCTTCCGTATTTTTGTATATTAGGCATTATTGAACATTCTTGTTATTCATGGTCGGCCTTGGTATTCATGGACATTATTAGTATTCATAGACATTCTTGGTATCCCTGTACATTTGGGTATTTTTAAACATACTTGGTATTCTTAGACATTCTTGTATTCTTGGAAATTCTTGGGCGTTCTTAGTATTCATGGACATTCTTGGTATGCATGGACATTCTTAGTATGCATGGACATTCCTGGTATTATTGGACATTCTTGATATTTATGATATTCTTGTTATTCTTGAGCGTATTTTGGTTTTCCTGTGCATTCTTGGTGCTCTTGGGCATTCTTTTATTCTAAGACATTATTGGAATTCTCTTACATTCTTGGTATTCTTGGGCATTATTGATATTTTGGACATTCTTGATATTCATTTAAAATCTTGATATTTTTTGTGTATTCTTGGAACTTTTAGTATTCATTGGTATTCACTGGTATTCTTGGACAATATTGTATTCTTGGACATTCTTGTATTCCTAGGCATTCTTGGTATACTTGAGCATCCTTTATATTCTTGGCCATTCGTGGCATTCTTGGTATACTTGAGCATCCTTTGTATTCTTGGCCATTTGTGGCATTCTTGGTATTCATGGAAATTCTTGATATTCTTAGACATTCTTGGTATTCTTGGACATTCATGATATTCTTAGACATTCTTGAATTTCCTGGACATTTGGGGTATTCTTCATCATTCTTGGTATTCTTAAGCATTCTTGATATTCTTAGTATTCATGGGGAAATTCACGAAGTTTGCTGTACTTCTCATTCTCGATCACCTTCGCTTATATTCAATTTCCTGTGAGGTTCCGGGAATTCTCCCCGGTTGGAATACGAAGCAGTTGCATCCTTTATTTTCTCTAGCCTTGTGGACTTGTGGATACGGCGTTGGAATTCTGAAGTCGAGGCACAGGTTCGAGCCCAGCTGACACAGAACTTTCAACGGCGTCATGAGCTGGGTACAAAATTAAATCGTTTGTTTACTAATTTGAAACCTTTATTTATATTTCCAATTAGTTATCTAGTTCAAATATTCAGTCATAATTTATATTAGTAAACTCGTTTAGTATCCTAAATGGTTCTATAAGTTGGCCGCTCAGATGCCGACCGATCATTGAAAGTAAATTAAAGGCTTTCAGTCCTTCTTCGTACGATCTATTTCTAAGTTCAGGAATTAACTTCGTTGCTCGACGCTGGACACGTCCCAGTATTACAATGACCTTTCACATGTATGGAAAGAAGAATTGCACCGCATAATCAAAATGAGGCCGTACAAGCGCTTTATATAAGGGGAAGAAAAATATCCTTCGATTTAAATGCAAAATATGTCTATGTATCGTAGAACTTCATTAACCTTTTGTGACGCTTTGATCCATTGATTCTGAAAATTGAATACACTTAAGAGTAAGGCCCCTAACCCCTTTCCATTTGACAGCGTTCAAAATTCAACCACCATTAGAGTAATCTTTGCGTCGATGTTTTTTAAAGTTGTCAGTCGATATTATAGTTTGCCATACTACCTAGTTTCGTGTCATCAGCAAATTTTTAATTCTTTATATTTTATATATATATATATATATATATATATATATATATATATATATATATATATATATTATCCCATCCCTCACCTACTTCCTCATTGGTGATTTCTTATCTTAGAGGCGGTCCTTTATCTTTTACTAGCTTATATATACCCTTATTATATTATTTTTTCTTGTAGTTATCCTTGAGAATGAACTAAATAAAGTTCGGAAGTACTTGGAAGCACCTTTTCATTTTTCCTGCGGGACATTGTATTCATATATATATATATATATATATATATATATATATATATATATATATATATATATATATATATATATATATATATATATATGCAAAAATAATCACCTAAAAACACCTGATCTAAGATGCTTGAAATATCCTAAAGGAAAATAATATACAGTATGCGTCCGATCATCAGTTCTGTTGGTTCTGCTGGTTATAAATTATCAAAATGGTTATTTTCTTTACTGAGCCCTCTTTTAGGCAGCCTCTCCTCCGCTCATATTAAAAATCATTGTGATTCCAATGATAAACTCAAGTCGCAGACACTTAACTTCAAATTTAAAATTATTAGCTTCGATGTTGTCTCCTTATTTACAAAAGTCCCCGTGAATGATTTAATCAAACTTTGCATCTTAAACTCTTCATTTAGTTTTAATGATAAACGGTATCTCCAACGTTTCGGCATGGCTATGCGAAACCCTCTCTTCCCGTTTTTGAGTTGTTTGTACATGGAATTTTTTTAGTTTATAAGTTACTAGCCCCCATCCTCCCCCAAAATGCTATTTGGTACAGTTATGTAGATGATGTATTTTGTATTTGGCCTATTGAGTGTAACGTAACTAATTTTCTTGGGGCCCTAAATAACCTCGTACCCTTTATTAATTTCACTCATGAATTAGAAGAAGCCGGAAAATGATCTTTTTTAAACCCATGGACCGTACGCCGCAAGGTTTTTAAGTTCTCGGTTTTCCAGAATCCAACTTATGTTTCGTCTTACATCCATTTTTATTCGAATCCTCCGCAAAAAAACTAAAAGATCTTTGTATTTGCGTGCTTTTAGAGTATGTGACCCAGAATTTATCGATGAAGAGTTAGAATCAATCAAAATCATTAGGAAAAGTTAAATTATCCATTTTATTTTCTAAATGATTCCCTGCGCAGAGCTAAGCAGTCCTTTTATGGAAATAAAATTAAATACTCACTTACGCGAAATAATATTTTAACGCTGCCTTTTAATAAACACTTGTCCCATGTTCCGAAATTATTAAAATATTTTAATGTTAATGTTGTATTCTCCAATAATTCCATGTTAAAAAACTTAGTAATTAAAAATTCTCCCCCTAATAAAATGGCCTGCATTTATAAAATTACGCGCAAATCTTGTCTTGATTTTGACATAGGCCAGTCGACAAAAAGCCTACATGTGAGAATTAAACAACATAAGTACTGTTGTCGAACGGGGCAAACTTCAAATGCAGTCTATTCATCAATCTACTTTGAACCATCAAATAGATTGGTCTAATGCGAAATCCATTATTTTTGTGCCCAATTTTATTGAAACAAATTTAATGGAATCAGCCATAATCAAATTCTCCAATGACATTAATTTCAAACTAAGTGAAGGTGTATTTAAATTAGATAATTGGATCATGAATAATATTTGTTTGCAATATAAATCTACTTTGTTGAATTCATTTTCATATTGTAGTTCCGCGGATGGGTTATACATTTGTTCGTCAGTTGGTTTTCTCCCTTAAACTATTGTCTTTGTTCGTCGGTACGTTTGAATTACGTCACATTTCTATTTATTAACTGTTTCTCTATTTCATTGTTCTTCTGCTCCTAATGATGTAAACACGAAAGCGTTTGGGCTTATTCTGTGTATTATTTTCCTTTGGGAGATTTCAAGCATATATATATATATATATATATATATATATATATATATATATATATATATATATATATATATATATATATATATATATATATATATATATATATATATATATATATATAAATTTTCTAAACTTCCCCAAATATAATCATTTGAAAAAGGAACTCTAAACTAATTTCCCCCTTTCAAAAAATTACGTTGCTAAAATATAATTATAGATAAAATAAAAAAGCAGCCTTACATAAATTTTAATAAATTTTCTGAACTTCACCACTCGTAATTCATTTTGTTTTCAAACATTATAAAGCATTGCATAATCGTATTTATTTTATCTAACTAAACTATTTTGTTTTTTCAAACTCTAAAGAAATTCTTATTAATTATCTTGATAAAAATTTAAAATATACTTAAGTCATAACCAAACTAAGATGAAATTATTATTCAAATACTCAAAAAAATCCCGTTCTTAAATTATAGATTTGGTGATGATGATATACGAGAAGCGGTCAATAAGTTTTGAAATTCGGATATAAGGAAACGAGATATGAGGAAAAGTGTTTTATTATTTTTCAATATAACTACCCTCGACTTCAATGCACTTGCGCCACTTGTCCCTGAGGCTTTGAATTCCCGACAACCAGAAATCTCCCGACTGCTGTTCAATCCACTCCTGGACGGCGAGCTGGACATCTTCATCGTCCCCAAACCGGCGTCCACGCAGTGCAGCCTTGAGCTGGCGGAATAAAAAGTAGTCGCTAGGGGCCAGATCTGGACTGTAGGGGGGATGGTTGAGCTCCTCGAATCCGCCCTCGTGCAGGGCAGCTTGTGGAACTCTGGCTTTGTGGACAGGGGCATTGTCGTGGAGGAGCAGGACACCGCATGTCAACTTGCCGCGCCGCTTCTGACGGATGCACTTCTTCAACCCACCCAGTTCCTCGGCGTAATATTAGCCTGTGATGGTTCTTCCACGAGGCGCATAGTCCACCATCAACACTCCCTCAGAATCCCAGAAGATGGTGGCCATGATCTTCCCAGTTGAGAGTTGGGTCCTGTACTTGATAAGGGTCGGAGAGCCCCTGTTCTTCCAAGCCATGCTTTCGAGCTTGGTCTCGGGATCCCAGTGATGGACCCACGTTTTATCACCTGTCACTATGAGTGACTCGAATCCCGCTGGGTCTTGGTTGTACAAGAGCAGCAGCTCCTCCGACCTTTGACAACGTTGAAGTCGATCATGGGGCGTGAGGTTTCTAGAGACTCAACGGGCAGAGACCTTGGTCATGGCAAAATTGTCGTGGATCATGTTGATAACACTTCCATGTGATATTCCAAGTTCTCGCTCGATTTCTTCAACCTTCACCCGTCGATTTTCAAGGATGATCCTCTCCACACGGGCCAAATTGTCCTCGTTCGTCACGTCTGACGTGCGTCCTGGACGGGGGTCATCTTCAAGGGACTCACGACCATGGCGGAACTTCCTATTCCAGCGAGCAATGGTTGCATAGGAAGGGTCGGTGTCGGTGTACACTGCAACCATGCGTTCATGGATCTCTTTTGCACTGTTGCCTTCCTTGGTCAAAAATTTAATCACTGCACGGTCCTGAACCTTCTCCATTGTTGAAAAATTTGTGACTGACGATTCTTAAATAGACGAAGCAGGAGCGTGCGGCTGCAGGTCCTGACTTGTCATTACTTGTCCTAGCACCCCCACAAACAGCCATTTCCCTTCCTCTGCTATGCCTTACCGATTCGTAAAACTTATTGACCATCTAGGCTCAGTGTGCTGAAAGAAAAAAGTAGAAGAGGCTAAGCTGGGGCCGGACACGGCGCTGAGTCCCTGCAGCAGGGCGTCCAGGAAGGCAAATCGCCGCGCCCCTTACGGGGGTATATATTAGGTTGAGGAATAAGTTCTTGCGGTTTTAGCAAATTTATTCCTTACCATTAAAATTTTTAGAGAAACTTCATTTTTAATTGATTAGCATATGCAATTTAATCGATAATGTATTCTCCGTTGTTATTTACGACTTATTCCCAAAGTTCAACTAGTTTTTCGATGCCTCTGCAATAAAAATCTCTGGATTTTGACTCGAAGAATTCGTCTAACCAGGTTCTTAATTCCCCATCAGTATTGAACGAAACGCCGCGCAAATTGTTGGAGAGCGATCGGAACAGATGGAAATCCGATGGAGCCAAGTCTAGCGAATATGGAGGATGCGGCAGGATTTCTCAATTAAGCGTTTGGATGGCGTTTTTTGTCACATTGGCAATGTGAGGACAAGCATTGTCGTGTTGCAGAAGGACTCCAGAACGTCGATGAGGTCGTTTTTCACGAATAGCTTCAGCGAGTCGATACATTTGTTGAACGTAGAGTTCTGCATTGACAATCTTGCTGTCCGCATCGAGCTCATAAAGAATGATGCTTTCATAATCCGACCACACACACAGCATCGTATTTCGTTGAGGAAGTCCTTGCTTTAATCGCGGAAGTGTTTTTTTATTGGGGCTAAGCCATTGTTTTTGATGGTTCATGTTGACGAGCTTTGACTGCGCTTGCATTGTTCCTGTTTCGATTGAAAATGAATAACAACAAGTGTCGAAAATGCGCCTTTCTTTCAACTTGACATTCCATTTTGAGGGTACAGAACAAAAATTAAATTAACACAACTTTTAAATAAACCGCAATGACTTATTACTCAACTTCAAAACGTAGCCTAAGCAAAAGCTTAATAATCTAGGCTGTTAAGAGACGTAGCCTAACCTTTGCAAATTTTGCTCTCATTAATTATTATTGTTTCTTAATATGTGCACAAATCACGTCAACAAAACTTAAATCGACACAACATTAAAAAAACGCAAGAAAGAACTTATTCCTCAACCTAATATATATATATATATATATATATATATATATATATATATATATATATATATATATATATATATATATATATAAATTGCTTGTTATGTTAAGAGGTTTAGGTTAGGTTATACGTGTTGGTTGGTTTTATCTAAGAGTTATGAGTTGTTTTATTACGAAGGTTTATTCTGGTTGTTTGGGTATGTTGGTTTTATTAGACGATAATGAGTAGGTTGTTCTGTTATGATTCTTAGGTTAGATTGTTTGGAGTTATTGGCATTGTATGATAGTGGACATTCTACAGTTGATCATGGCTCGTGATATTAATTAACTAGTTAAAACGACCAGTTAATAGCAGATATAGTTCATGGTTAGTGGTTAAAACAGGTTATTCCTTGGAGCCATATAATAAGTTACAAACTGAAGAGGATATCGACATCCCTGTATCCTTAATCTTCTCGTGACTACTGTTGTGACCTGTTGTAAATCCTATTTATAAGAATTATATTCTCACCTTTTGGTTGTGATACTTTTCAAATTG
Source organism: Ceratothoa steindachneri (assembly GCA_963969495.1). Lineage (NCBI taxonomy): Eukaryota > Metazoa > Arthropoda > Malacostraca > Isopoda > Cymothoidae > Ceratothoa > Ceratothoa steindachneri. The sequence continues at coordinate 122,017,281 of OZ018327.1, forward strand.
TGATTCTCCCTTTGCTTGACGAGGATTCTTTACCTGTGATTAACCGGTTAAAACAACATTCACTTTTAAAACGTGAGTTTGATTGCGCGATTTGCCATCAAATAATGAACTGGCGGAAATATGCCAAACAAATGATTGTTATGCATAGAAATGCCAAGTGAAAGACGGCCTAAAATACAAGTCAAAATTTTCAATACGGACCGGATCCTTTCTGAGAAAGTCAAATTTGTTATTGCATACGAAGATCCACTCTATTTATTTATGAACTGAAAATACTAGAGAAAAAGCTGCATCCAGACAGTTATAAAATATTTAGAAGGAAAAGGTGGACTGTGTACCATCTACTTCGGAGCGAATCGTATTATTTCTTTAGGAAATTCTGGAATTTCTGTGGAGGTGGAAGAGCCTTGCCTTTGTCACAAGCCAAAGCACCATCGTGTATGGACGCCTCTTTTGGCATTGTGGAAAATAGGTTTAGTTGACTCCAGTGTAACTCCTGCGGTTGGCAACATAGAGATCGTCGATCGAAGAGAGGCGAAGAGAGACTACAGTTGTGCGATGTGGGTCTATCATTCACAACATAAATTTATAACTATTGTGTATTCAATTTGGTTCTAAATAAGTAATATGATTGAAACCAAAGAACTTACAGAAGAAGCAAAGAGAGCACAAATTCAATGACAACATAGCCATGGGTTATGACAATTAGAAGAATGGTAAAAAGATAAAATGTTCAAAATATGCTGCCGCACCAATATAAAACCATATCGAGAGCATTGTAGCAAAGAAGAGAAGTGGCAGAAACCATCTTACAACACCTACAGAATCGCAGAAAGCATCTTCTGAACCTGCTGGGGAGTTCAATGAAGTTTTTACTTCAAAATATCACCCAAAACAGTTAGAAGCAGACTTAAAGATCAAAAGCTAAAAGGATGCAAGGGAAGAAAGAAGCCATGCATATTTTAAGTCAACAGAAAAAAACTCCCAGTTGGCTAAAGACCACAAAAATCATCTGGTCAGATGAAAATTATCCGGAATTTTTGAAAGGCTCTTGTATTGTCCTTTTGCATGTAATTTATGTAATACTATTTAAATATATCTTGGAAGAAAATGATAAAAAATCTTTGGGGCAACAACTTTGCAGATTTTCAGCACTTCTAGGCTACCTTTGTTAGACGAAAAGTTGTAGAAACATTTCATCCTACTTTTTTGGTACCAAGTGCTAATCATGGAGGTAGTTCTATCAAGATATACGGCCGTATGTCTTCAACATGGCCAAGGAAGATGTTTTTATGCTCGGAAAGAATGAACTCCACAACTTATACCATCCTGTTTTCGCAAGTTTTAGAGCCATCTATTCGGAAATTGCATGCCACAAGACCCGGAAAGGAAGTTACCTTTCAACAGGAGAATGCTCCACGCCATCCTTTTCAGCCACAGCCCTAATTGGTTTAGAGAAATGGGGATCGCTCCTATAGGGTAGCAAACACAGAGCCTAGACTTAAATCCAATATACAACTTGAGTGGAATGGTTTTAAAAACAATAATTACCACAAGTACAAATAAAACAGAACCATATGAAAAATCGCAAGCTGAGTAGAGGTAGATTGCGAAGAATTAGGCTGCAATTTAAAATAATTAAAATATGAATGAATATATAGTATATATACTGAATACATTTACCATAAATATTTACTTACATTATATGAATCATTCCATAAGTTGCTTTATACTTTTGGCAAAGAATGTACATATATCTCTCTTCGACTCCTTTGACACGCGTATAGCGGACGAGCTGAAAAAGAAGATGCATAATAAGAATTGATTTCTATATCTCCAAGCGACCCCGTTTTGGGGTCCTAGCGATAAAACGGACGCGTTTTTTAAATTATCAGATCTATTATCAAAAAATTTGAAAATGTTTTGCTTATGTTTGGTCATATCGACAAATATTCAAAATTGTGGACAAATGATACAAAAATGTTGCAAGAAAGTATATGTGAATATTTTGAAACATGAATACCACATAGTATATACTTCCGCGGGCAACCTTTAGCTGTTTATCAGAACAACAATACGTTCATGCATGCCTTATATGCAGTTACGTTGGTTGGTTTGTACCTCATCATCGTGGTTCTATAGTCATATTGATCTTTTTTTTAACTTGGTTAACTTGATTTGGTTGTTATAAACTGCTTTCATTTTTACGTCTTTCCGATATTTTTATATGGTAGATAGCAGGTGAGTTACCTAGCCAATTAGGGAGAGGAATATTTCATAATTGCAGAAATGCTTTAAACATACCTGATAATGTGGCTAGGTACCTTATCCTGGGTAAAATGGAATGGTCCTTCACCCTCAAACCAGACACATATTTGATGAATGAGTCTTGATTATAAAATTTATCGATAGGGAACTTATCACATGCTACCTTAAACAATTTACAGCTTACCTGTTTTTTACCACTAATTACTGACCAGATAATCGCAGATGTTTAATGGTATAATCACGACATAGGGTGGAATTCTTCATTGGCACATCTCACAAACTGCGCTTTTCACACATTAGAAGAATGAGAGATTCCTCTCTGAAACAAACCTGCCCAAAATTATAAGTGTAGAATTTTTGTTGAATATTAAACTCACGCATTACATCAAATTAACAAAATTACTACTTACCGATTTCCACTCAGCTACAGTGAAAGTAAAATAGTTCTTTATTCACTCTGAACGCTTTTCCTTCATTGTAAGTGTGAACCGTAGTATATTTCATGGTCTACAACCTTTAAATACAATTTCTTGCACACATCTTAGAGTTCTCGAAGATTTTACACTATTCCCCTAACCAAGTCTGGTTTAGGTTGATCAATAAGTAATCTTCTATTGATTAGTAGCTTATTTTTGATTAACCTGGTTGAGTTTTGAGGCGTTGCGTTTTGACTGCTCTTGGAGGTGCCCGTATAAAGTGTTACACCTGGTATCTTGAAGTTTGGTACGCTGCCCTGGTCTTTGTGACGTGGATAGTCTCGAACTAAGTTTGGATAACCTTGGCTTTATTCTTCTGAGCACTCTTCATTTTCCACTCCTTTTCAATACTTTCTATCCCAAACCCCTCTGAACTGTCTCCTGTGCGGTGAGGGGAGCAGTATAAGCAACTGAGGTGGCTGTTTGGCGACTTTAATGTCCTCCCTGCCCCCATCACCCGAAGAAAGGCGTAGACAGTGGTACTAAGTATTGCTACTACTACAGTCACTGTCAAAAGAAATGGTGCCTTCTCTCTAAAGTCCTTCTTTAAATCTATGAGTAACCTTCCTCTCTTTTCTTATCCTATCTAGTTTTAAGAACCGAAAATGGACACCCTGTGTAGAATACTGCACCTAGCACCTGAAGTAGAGGCTTGCCCTCCCGGCCACAGAGCTACCGAAGTTAGGTAATAGGTAATTACCCACCCTACTTCTTAATGGAACCGTCTATCCCCCCCTTCTTTCCTATTACCTACCCATCTTTACACCTCCTTGCTTTACCCCTCTTGTTATTTAGAGGTTCTGGCGGCTGAGCGCACCCCCTCTCACCATAAATTTGACCCCAGTCAAGTGGTGGGATATACAGTAAGGTCACTACTTACTGCGATTACCGAAATTTCGATGACTGGGGAATGTATGAGATGGGGAGTACCCTTGGCTTCCGACTATCTTCATTGCATCCAGGGTGACTACACCAAGGTGACTACATCACCATCATTCTTTATGAGGCGAAACTCAAGTAGAAATTATTTCTGGTTGACAAGGTCCATTCTAGCTCAGTTCCGAAGCCCTGCATGCGTAAATGATCAGAGTATGGATGTTTTTCTGATCCTATAGGGACTCTTCCTATACCTCCCACTGGTAGGCCATGGTTTTTTCTTCTATGTTTGTCCTGTTTTCTTATAACTAGACTATGTATGATAGTCACAACTAAAGAAAATACCGCGATGCTAATAGAAGTATCGCCGCCTCCAAGTATGGTATCATCTGAACTGTGTGCTGGAAGGAGCGAGAAGAACGACGACATAATTTTGACCGGTAGAAAAGTTCAAGACATTTCCAGGAGGTAAAAGAGGACACCCAGAGGCGTGCTCGACCCTTTTAATCGAGTTAGCGGTACTCTTTTCCTAGATAGCTCGATCTTCCCATGGGATAGATTGTAGTTTGATATGTTAACGCCCTGAACCTGATCCAATCCATGGGTGTACCTCACCTCGGGAGGGGGGAGTGGCGCCAACCTAAATTAAAAAAAAGGCTTCTCCTTCCGAGGGAGATCCGATACTAGGTAGGTCCTTCATCGTAATGGAGTAGTAGGACCAGGTGGGAGATGTCCTGTCCAGCCTTGGGGCCTCCTCTGGGGAGGGGAGAAAAGAAAAATGCTTGCCCTCCTCACACCACAAAAGAGCAGGATCTCTTACTCCTGGGGTAGGGGCTGTTGAGACCGGTGGGTTCTGCGTCGAGCCGGCGAGGGACTAGACCGAAGTTGGTCAGTCCGTCCTTGGGGCCCCTCGTATATGAGAAAGAAGAGGACCAAGTCCTAATCTCTAAAGCCTTATAAAATGAGAAAAAAAGGTGAATAGAGCGAAGAAGACGTCGACACCCCTTATCGAGAGGCTACCAGACATCTTCAAGCTCGCCGGTTTCAAACCCTTCCTGATAGTTCGCACAAGTGATGGAACGAGACTGACTGTCGGACAAATGATTCAGTAGTTTTATCGATAGAGAACTGTAGATCTCTCATTAATCAGATGGTAACTTTCTGGTTAATGCCGCTGATCTTGACCTTGGGGTCGATCGAACACATGTACAAGTGGCAGTACGCTACAGCTACACTCTACCATGAACTTTGTCAAGGGGATAGTCTATGCAAGAGAATTGTTTGCGAGTACTGCATTGGGGATATAACAGAAGAACTGGTCGACTAGAGGGCGGTCAATGTCGAACGTGTGGTGAGGGAACAGGAGAGGAGTCTCAAGATTCAGTCCTACACTCTTCGTCACAATGGACCGAGAGAGATTCCCTGAATCGCTGTGTACTGAATCATATCGCTGCTACATAAAAGTGTTCCCTTACCACCGTCACCATTTCAGCCCTTTAAATAAGAACTCCCGCCGTGCCAGGGAAGATAAACCACTTTTTTTCAGAGACGCAGAAACTACTTCGTTTACCGCTAAGTGTGTGAATTCTGGCGGATCGCACTTTGATTCATCCAAGCAATGTGTTTCTTGTTTATTCAATAAAGTGGTCGTAGCCATCCAAAGTCCGACCATGTTTCGTATCAAAAGGCCAAATAGAAAGTTACTTGCCCCTCAGTGACCAACAATACAGTAACTCCCGCGGAGCATCCCTCAGTACAATTAGTGACACAATGGTTCAAACTCTTTCTTGTAAAAATTGCCTCGCGGGACCATTTCGCAGAACTCAAAGCGACCGCGCACCTCCACAGGTTCGTTAAACTTAGACGAAGAAAAGCACAGGAAGGAAGCGGTGACGCTACCTTTGGATTTTGTGAAGCTACCGTACTAAAAGAACAGTAGCAACAAGGGAGCTTCGGTTTCCCTACCCCTGTCCAAAGCTTTAAAATGGCGGCTCCAAAGCCGCCTCCCCAACCGCAGGATTTTAGACAGGAAAAGAAGGTTCGCGCTGCGATCTCAATATTCCACAGTAAACTGTCGAAGGCAGCAGCGCTAAAAGCACATTCTGCAGTTAAAATTTCCCAATGCGCTGATCCCACTTGGCCTTAGACCATTCCATTGAGAGTATTCTCTCCAAAGAGGAGCCCAGCAACTCCTTGCAAATATACTTGGATGGCAATTATCTTCAATGGAGTTGTCGTGGCCTACCGGCTAATTTATAGGAGAGGCTCGTTTCCTCCCCTTTCCCAATAGATTTCTACCTTCCTGAGACCATGCTGTCCGCGTCCCCCCTAACCACCCTCCCAGAGTATCAAGTTTTAGCGACTCCCCACCCTTCCAGACGGGGGTAGGGTCGGCAGGTGAGCACTGTACATCCCTTTGATATCTTTCTTCCTCATCCGTCTATCTACACCTCTCTTTAGGCTATCGAAGGCCAGCTACACATGTACAAGAGGTACTTTCTTGTTTCAATGTAGCTTCCAACTTCGAGACTTTGATGAAGTGGAGTTACGCCGCATCCTAAAACGGTTGCCGAGGTCCTATCTCCTACTCAGGAACCTGAACTTTAAACACCCCTTATAGGGTGAATACACCTCCACTCACAATGGCGAAGTCTAGAGATACAAATTCTTAATGTGGAAGAGTTCTCACATCTCTGTCCTAGCACCGCTTCATTTTCCCGTTTGTATCTGCCTTCGCCCTCTCCAGATGCTCACGCAGACTTTATGTGGGAGGTGAGCGAAAACCTCTGGAAGCGATCACTTCTCAATTCAGATCTCTTTTGTTGGGTCAAGACAGCTCAAAATACAGCCTTGAGGGTGTTTTTATCGAGCACGATGGTCTCCTTCAAAGAAATGACTGATCTCTGTCTTGATTGAGGAGTTTAAGCCGGTATAGAGGCCGTTGATTTCTTCCTCTACACCCTCATCACAGCGGATTTGGCTTCTATTCTTCAAGCTTCTTGTCGGCTGCATCCATGAGCAGTGATATATCTTTAAGCGCTATAAACGCCAGACGAGGAGCAAGTTCCATTTCATTATGAAGCACGTTCAATGCTCTTCTTGGTGGGCATGCGTTTCCTCAGCCCTCTTGCAAAGGTGTGGAAGCGTGTCAAAAGGATTCGGAACAATTGCAGTCAGGACCCCACTCCTTTTCTCCAGGTTGGCAGTACCACCATATTGAACTTTGTATCCCTGAATGACTCCTTTAAGACTGCTTTCTCTAACCTTGACGCTACTTCACTAGCAATTAAAGCATGTCATTGGTCACTGAGAACCGCCAACTTAGCCTCACATCCAGAAGTGGATAACCATTAAATGACCTATTTTCTCTGATTGAGTTGAGTACGCCAACTTTCGACACCTGAATGAGCACGGCATGCGTTTGTTCTAGCTCTGTATAACAAGATCTAGTCAAATAGTATTTGCCCCAAATCATGGCGAATGGCTACCATGATTAGTTACGCACACTGAAAGAGACATCATTCTAGCCCGGTCAGCTCCTCTATATCCATGACTTCACCCCCTCCCCTCGTTTGCTTTCTCAGGAGCCAACGTGACAGATCTTGTCGCTTTCAAAGAAATTAACAGAGGACCTACCGATAACTACTGATGATGACCTTGGGTGGCGGGCTCCTTTGGGACCTGTCCTGTTATTCGACCCAAAATTAATAACTTTCATGGGAGACAGCACGCCATTTCCCCCAAACTTAGAATTGAGAGACAGCGTACCGGCCCCTGACCTGGAGACCCTAGGGGGCCTTCACCCCAAACACCAAAAAAAGCCTATCCTAAGTCCACTTCCGAGCAGCCTTCTTAAGACAAAACAGGCAACTGGAGAGTCGAAGTGGTAGGATAGCTTTCTTCCTTCAGGTGGGATTTCGCAGACAGCCAGGTATTTTGCTATTTTGGCGAGAGACCAGACCAAGGATGGCCCGTTCGTCCTCGGAGACCCTTTGAGATGCGAATAAAAGAGGGTTGACACCCCTACCTTCACAAAGAAATATAAGAAAGCTAGGAGGCTCTCCTTCCGGGGTCCCGATAAAGAACATTACCTATCCATTCAGCAAGTGATCAGGCCAAGAATAACTCTTACGGCCACGGAGCACCCTTTGGCGGAGAGAGCAAGATCCGAGAGGTTAACAGCAATGGTAGGTTAGTTGGAGCCTTGTTGACGTCGGGGCATCTCGATCGATAGGCTGACCGGATTCAAGAGTTTCTTAGTTATTTACTCCACGGATTGGGACATGCTGGCCAGAGGACACGTATTCCATCAGGGTCATGCATTAGCCAGGGTTCTCCGTAAGGGATCTTAGGTTGCCATTTTCTCTTACAGTAACTTTCTGGTTAATGCGGATGGCTCCGCCCAGGTGGGCATAGTGAGTTCTCTTCGGACGTACGATAGCACACCTGGCCAGGAGACACTGCACTCTACCATGAACTTCGTAAAGGGATTATAGTCTGCGAGGGAACTCGTAAACTACTTATAATACTTCAGAGAAGAGCTTGTTGACCATGGTTCAATCAAGAACGAATGAGTGATAAGTAAACAGAGTGGTTCCTCGAGACCCTCCTCCCCCTCTACACTGTTTCTTCTCTTTCGATCGTGTCCGTTTTACTAATTTGGATCGAGCTGGTTGGTATGGGTATAGTGTAAAAGCATTTGTGCCATTAGAGCTGGGGTGTTACCAATGCCATCGCGTCGATCATAGTTATAGAACTTGGCGTGAAAAGTCGGAGCAAGCCTAACTTCTTTTAATTGTTCCAAACCTTTACACAAGAAAGCTATATCGTGCATGTCATGTGTGTGAATTGCGGCAAGCCGCACTCTGTGCCCTGGAAGCAATTATAACTCGTATTTGTTCGAGATTGAAATCTTGCCCATCCAAGCTGCGTGCGGGTCGAATCTCTTTTCGAGAGGTTAAGGTACTGTTAAGCCCTGCGCGTCTGGAACTCCTACACCCCTCAGGTTTAGACAACGCCTCTTCTCCTGGCCCATTCAGGTGTACAAGCAAAGTAGCCGACGCGCCCATTAGGAATCCATCTGAGGGTCTACTGTATCCACCTCCGGGCGCCATCCTTGTAGAGCTGCGGCGATTCGGGGTGATGGCTAGTCCCGTAGTCCCGGCTAAAACCAAAGCACCTTGCCCTCACGCTATTCTTACGCTATTGTGTTCTTGAACTCCTAAATTTGCCTCAGATGATTTTTATTTGGACCCAGAAATTTTTAAATTTCATTTTCTCCAAATAATTTGAGAGTTTGATCTGTGAGCATTTAAGATTGGCAAGTGTGTTTTCTTCATTCAAGTCCATTACGTCGGAGGAAACAGGAGTGTGACGTGTTCCTCAAACTTATACAATCTCGATTCGGGTTTAATATTATTTACATAAGCAAATAACTGTTTTCTTAGCATGTTTGAGGATGATCATTTTTTACTTTTTTTTTACTTTTCTTTTACTCGACAACGATAATGAGCGTAATTTTTGTATTTTACATTGATGTTATTTTCTTTTAGCAAATGATAATAGCGGTTCCCTTCTCTTGCATCAAACCTTAAGGTATTATTGATCCACGGTGAGCGTCCATTTCGAGTACGGGAATCTCATTCGTTTTCGTAAATAATATATATATATATATATATATATATATATATATATATATATATATATATATATATATATATATATATATATATATATATGATCAAGGGTATGATAGTCCCTCCTAAGACAAAAAGGAAGGATTAACTTTACTTGGTTAATTGGGAGAGGGATGACCTTTACTTGGTAAAATGGGAGGTATACGAGGTTATGACATCGTCATTTTAGATCTACTGGAATAAGCATAAACTCAGAATTAAACGCATGCGAGGATGTAAGAGAGAAATGCTAAACTCTTATCTACAGGAATTTATGTGACTTGAAAGACATAAATACAATGCTTTCAATGATTTTTGCAATACGATTGCCAACCAATACCGTTTGAATTAAGTTATTAGAATTTGATTTATAGAGTTCTACAAAGTTTACAATTTTTAATTATTTTAAAATAAACTTTCTAACAAGTATGTTCCTAAAAAAATATTATTTTTATCCTTGGGAGGTATTAGCTTTACTAGATCATATATATATATATATATATATATATATATATATATATATATATATATATATATATATATATATATATATATATATATATATATATATATATATATTAAATATACATCGTGGCAATACTGTCTATATTGACGATATCTGTCCAGTTGGCTTGTATGCTTTTATTATCAGAAGCATCAATATTTTCAATAAAATAAGGAATATAATCTCATCGGACTGAAAATTAATCACATGGCGTGTTAAAAATTATTTAAACTAAAGTAGCCTGTAGTTAGCATTGAACGAGGAGAATCGGGAGTCTGGAGATTACTACCTAGAAAGTGTGGACGGGATTCATAGATTTCACAAAAGTGGTACTGCCTCGTATTGCGTGTCAAATGGGGTGCAAAACATGTTACTGATTGATCAAATGGATTGAAAGTATTTGGGCTTGCAACAAAGGCAATCCCTTGAAGGATGTAGCGAAATTTCTAGGTGTATCTACGCATATGGTTGTACGGGTCTACTTGCAATAACAAAAATCCAGGTCTACAGGTAATTCCTGCCAGGATTGTAGCCAAAAGACAATACTGACGTACTGGGACTGCCCGAGTGTTTCATTACTCGTAGGTAAAACTCGCTTTGATTCAAGGTGGAAATTCCTACAAAACGTCAACGTCGATCCTTCGGCACCCATTACTAAAAAGCCACCACAGAGAAAAACATAGCATGAACATACGCAGAAGAGGGGCAAGCAAGAGGCCTTTGCTCACTTCTGTCCACAATGTTAGCCCACTACAGTAGGCGAGAAGACTCAAACAGTGAACCATGGATGAGTGGAAACGCGTTATCTGGTCAGACGAATCACGTTTCTGTCTGTATATGAATTATGCCCGGTGGCGTCTTCATTGTAGACCTCGTGAGACCTTCAATGAAGACTGCGTGAATGGTGTAGTTCAAGCTATAGGAGGCTTTGTAAGGTACTGAGGGCGTTTTAATTATGTGGAAATGCGTCCTTTGGTTGAGGGGAAAAACAATTCGTCCAAGTATACCTACATCGAGATGATATACGACCAGGTTTTACCGTTTGCCCTTCATCTTAACGCGAAACGTAACATTCCAATTCCTATTTACTAGGATTATAACTCCCGTGTTCACCGAACTAGAAATGTGACTGACTGACAGAATGAACATGCAAAAACAATCACACATCTAAATTGGACCGCCAAATCACCGGATCTGAACCCTAATGAAAATCTTTGGGACTCTATCGAACGTCAGGGACGGCATCCACACAATCTGTTGAAGTTCATTCGTTATCCAGACTCGTCGATGTATTACACACTATTAGGTACGCTACAATCCCGGTAAACTTATATTCTTCTGTGTTATGGTTGAAAGTTCAACTTTATATTAAATCGAAAAGCATCGTGATCGCTTTTGCCGACGCTCTCCGATATGGACACTATGAACAAAATTTGCGTCATTTTTAGAATTAATTCGACAATAATTTGCTCAAGCGTTAGATCGTTAACTATTTACAATGAAAAAGAAATAATTGTATTTGAGTTCATTCTCTCATGCATACAAGAGAACCCCAACTTCTCTAGTCGTATCTCTATCAAGATTAAAAGGATTGTAACAATTTAAATTAAATTCGCCTATGAATCTTTCCGGTCTGAATTTTCCCAAGACTCAGTAAATGCCAATTCAGTTCTAAGATCAATACAGGAACGATAATTCTACAAAACCTACACTAACATACTCTCTTACATATTATGCAATATCAACATTTATGATGCACTGGGTGATTGATAAATTATAAATGAAGGTGAAAGACAGATAAATCCCCCTCTTTCCAAAACTTGTTAGGTGTGAGACAGGGAAATAATCTCCTTCTCTCCATAACTATTTCCAGAACTGCTTGAGGAGATTTTCAGCAATTTAGAGTGGATACAAAAAGAGATTCAGAAATTTGTAGATATTTAAGCCACCTTCGTTTCTTAAATTCAGTAGAATTACTCCAAGTTAATTATTAAAAGCCAGTCTCACAATTAGACTGAAAATGAACACTTCATTGACGAAATTAATGATCATAGTTTTGTAGAATTTAGAGCAATTAAAATTGACGATGTCGTAGAATAGGCTCCCGACGATATACTATATATAACTATTCGTTGAGGGGATTATTTTATATTTCGAGTGCGTGGTAATCAGATTCCGAGAATGGTTCAAAAGGGAAGGGGGGGCTGGAGAGGGCTTATTTATCTCCAATATACTTAAGTGGAACGGAGCCCAAGGATAAATAATATGGTAAACATTATTAAAATAGTTTTATTAATTAATCTAGCAAAACAACACACGGAAAATGTTTACATAACCGGGCATTAAAATGGGAGAAACACAGGAAATGAAAAAGGTCACGGGAATATTTTACTAAGCTGAGGATTAAGATTGGGAGGAATTTAAAACGGTAAAACAAACAAAAAAGGGGAATGGTTGGCTAAACCCGTTTAAAGGTTAAATGGTTAAATGTAATGCGTAGCTTACGTAATTACAAGGTTGTCGTACAGAGGAAGGCGATGGGAAGGAATCTTCGGTCCAACTGGCAATTCTTTTCCAGGAGAAGGGGTTCTTCGGGGGGTTGTCCTTAACGAGGGGGAAGGACTATCTTCGAGGAGTGAGAGCGAAGTGGAACTCAGAAGTACGAGCGATCCTTGAGCTAGGATATCAGAGCTGTTTTAAATGAACAATGGAGGTTATTGTTGTAACCAAGCGTTCTCTTGAAGAACGTTAAAAAGGGGGGAATTAAATTACCCTGACGTGATGTCTTGGGAACGAGAACCATTTCTTGACGAACGGGCTTGAAGAATAATGGCTGTTCTAATGTTGTTCTCTTTCTGAACAACAGGAGTGGTGGCAACCGTTTCTTATCGAACGGGCTCGAAGAACAATGACTTTTCTAAAGTTGTTCTCTTTCTGAACAACAGGGGGGCCCTGTTGACTTGGCGTCTCGAGGGGCACGGACCTTGGCACTCAAGGGATATTTTCCTCTTCTGGACAGTAAGGGGTTTCTCAGGGTAGAGTTCCTAGATGCACAAGGGAGACCGGATCGGCGTGATGCCTCGCGAAGATAATCGGGATCTGGTTCAAATGCGAAATGCTATCGCATAAATAGCCGGAGCCAGCCCCTTGGCGTAGGGGACAATGGAGAAGGGGGACTTCGATGGAATGTCCTGGTGGCGCTTGGGAAAATATCTTATCTGCCCATAAGCCTAATTCAATCTGGCGAGATCGACGCATGGAGGCGAACGGGGGATTGAACCTCCTTGATTAAACTTGGGGATGGGGGGGGCGATAACGCGCCTTCTACTTCATCTTGCTGGATACACGTGGGGAAGCATGTGTTTCGAAATGTGATAGGGGCTGAAGCATGGCGGCCTCAGACCGTTCTATCACAGACGATAAGATCTTAAAACATATACAAGAATACTTTAGAGCTTTGATTCCACCCATTTTTCACTTTCTGTGATGAGTAAAAGCTTTTATATTATTTTATCCCGTTCTCTGTCTTTATCCCTTATTACTTGATCTGCGTTTGAGCCTTGTTTGGTTTTATCTGCATCGTCTGTTAATTCATTTAGCGAAGTTATTTGAGCCAAGTACAAAAATTATTTTTCGTATTAATTAGAAAAGTTCAATGCGATTTTATAGTGAGCTGCATAGCCTCATTTCTTAACGAAAATGTAATCCGATGTACATTGCATTTAAAACCTACATCATGTTTGCCCCATACATCTCACTAGCACACACATGTGAACAACGGGGTGGCTCTAGAACGCAAAATTATAAATCCTTCTCCTCGTTATCTCTCAGCAAACGACACAACTCGACAAAAACTGCTTTACTTTTTATTCTCTTTCTCAATATTTATGTGCGTTATGTCTGTAGCGTGTGCCTTTTATCTCCCTTTTTATATCGTTTTATAGCTTTGATGTATTCTTTGGAGATTTTGTGAATTCAGTTGGCATTTAACCGATAAATTTTATAATTTTTTTCTCCATCATCCTTTTTCATGAAATTCTATCTAATTTTATACATATAGACTTCTCTCATCTATCGAATAGTCGTTTAGTACTCAATACATATTATTTATTTTGTATTTAACTTGATAATGAATGAAGATAATCTGCTACGTTTATGGCATAGCGCTAATTATAAGAAACTGTGACTGTAATATCATAATGATGCACGTATATGTACACGTAAATGCAGACAAATGCTTATTTAGTAGAATAAGTAATCAATAGCAAGTATTTTCTATATAATAAATAATTTATTCTCAGATTATTGGTGTCGGTGTGGGCCCCCCATTTGCCGAATTTCGTTAGACTTCTTTTGTCTAAACGAGAACCAGATTTTTTTAGCTCTTTTCCAAGTAATTTTTAAAGATATGTTGACGATACATTTGTAAATTTACCTCGGAATTTAATTTAACCTAATTTTAAGCTAATTAAATCAACTCCAATTAAACACATAGTTTGAAATATTGGTTTCTCGCTCTGGCTAATTGTTTTTCTAGGTCTTTTTACTGTAAGCCAACGTTAGCAGGACTTGGTTTAATTTATTTAGTATTTGTAGCTAATCTCATCCATTTTGCCAGTTCCACTTTACAAATTCTATTAATTTTCCTATATCTTTCCCCAGTGGTTATTTATATATTTATTTTATTGCTCATGCGAATTATTCCTAACATGTATCGAATCATCTTTCTCGACGTTCTAAGTTTCGGCGTGTTCATAAGTTCAGTGTCTAATTTTCATTTGTGTAAGTTAAAACTTATAAGATGCGTTGATTAAATAATATTTTGCGTTTTAGTTTTTAAATAATGTGAAAATAAGCTCTCCTACCGGCCTATTCATTGTTTTTCTACTGATTTCCTCTTCCATTTGCCCACCAAAAAGTCAAAACCTGTTCAAAGTATTCTTGACCTGTACTATAAATTGATCGTCACTCGTAATTTCTTTCTTTTAGAAAACTATTTATTATTATTTGTCTTTAAAATGATTGATTTGAGTCCAAACCGTGCTACTGGTTTCTGGTATTTCCATTATCACTGACTGGTATTCTTCTGGATTCCAGGTAAATAATAATGTCCAGGGAAACGAATTATTCTTGAATATCTCCAATAATTGCAGTAAATACAGGATGTTTCTAAAAATTTTATAGCAATTTAAAAATGCAAATATCCCCGAAAATACATAGTCTAGGCAATCGAAATTGAACAAGCTTAATGTTGAGGAATATAAGATAAATTCCTCCAAAGTTGAATGAGAATTTCAAAGATTTGTGGATTCCATGAACGACTTCACAAGTTTTTAATATGCGCGCCGCCTGAGACACGTCACACGTCAAGTCGGTAGCCCAGCTCCTGTCAAGCGCGATGCAGCATGTCAGATCATGTTGCCGTGCATATACAAGCTTCCTCTGTGATCTTGTTGCGCCATGTCAAAATATGCATTGCTGTTTTTTTTTAGATAATACTCACACAAATACACGCAGCAATCTTGTTCGACAGTGTTCGAGCAGACTCTAACACATAAAACGCCTTTATTTTTCCAGTGAATGGCATTTTTGATACCCAAAATGGTAAAAACAAAAAATATTATAATTTTGTTAACGTGTTTCCATAAAATGCTGTTAAAATTTGAGGTCGATTTAACGAGAATTGGCTAGGTATTAATTAAATTGCGAAATGATGTCAAATTTGGGGAAATACCCTATATTTAAGGAAATGCACCTTTGCCATCGTTTCACTCCTGTTATGTATTTTATTGCTGACAAAGCACAACCTAGATGACGATATTGTATGGGTATATATATATATATATATATATATATATATATATATATATATATATATATATATATATATATATATATATATATATATATATATATATATATATATATATATATATATGTATACAAGAGAGTAGTATGTCATAGTAAGTTATTTCTGTAGTACTCTTAGAACTTAAAACGTACATACTGAATTATGTTCTTTTTCCTAGTCTATGAATGCCATGTATAAAGTTATTTTGTATTCATATGTTCTCTGCAATTTTTGAACAGAATGCAGATGATTATAAGTACTATAGTTTTGAAACTTGCTGCATATTCTGTTGTCTGATTACAGTTGAGTGTTTGTGTTAACCTATTGGTTATTTCTGATAAAATTATAGTTGACAAACTAGCTGGTAGGTCAACATTTCATGCCCTTAAGTGCATAAAAAATCCCATCCTTATTCATTGGTGGGAATTCATCTTCATTTATTGAGACGTTGTCATTTAGTAATCATGTTTATCATATACTTCCTGCTGGAATTCTTCCACGTTATCATTGATTTTTTCTCTGTTCGCGATTTTGTATCTCTGTTTATCCTTTAGTGTTGTCATTTGCTGTCTGCTAAATGTTGTGTTTCTTCACCTATTTAAATGATTTGTTTTAACAAGTTTTCACCCTTTTTTGTATTTTAGATTCTATGTTCTACTCTGAGTTGCTTTTAATAAGTTTGTTGAGATCAATATATTAATTTTTAGTCGCGTGTGCGCAATTCTATAGGTTACTATGGCGGTCCGTAGGTCGTCGGTCGGATGGTAAACATTTTACTTTTTAATTTGTTTTATTTGCCCTAACATCGTAACTATTGGGCCGATTCGAACTAAATCTGAAAACTTTATGTTGTTGTACATTCCCTTTCGATTAATATAATTGTCAAGGTCCTCCCAAGGTTACTCAGGGAATTATTTACCAATAACATCGTAACTATTCAGCCGATTCTAACGAAATTTGAAATCCTTGAGATGTTTTATATTCTCTTTCGAATGATATAATTTCCAAGGTCCTCCCAAGGAATTATCGAAAGTTTTGAAGGTCGAGGGTCATATGATCATATGGTTATAAGTTCATAAGTCAGAATAATTGAAAGCACGTGACCTAGATCTGCTCCTCGGCTTTTTCTAATTGTAGAATTTCGTCTCAATTTTCATTATTTGTCTAAAATTCTATTTATGTTAGATGATCTTATGTCGTTTGTAAAAAAAAATGGTTTTGTTATATTATTCTTGCAGTTTCCTATTGATGATTCTGTAGCCTGGTCATATTGCTTATTAAAGTTATTTGCCGGTTAGTTTAGAAGGTATTTATTTTACTCTAGTTGCCAGGTTTCCTTGTCTTTGTTCTCTTTTTCTTGAGCTTGGCTCTCTCTTGTTTTAGATTTGTTTCGAGGTTGCTGTCGAGCAATCTGTAATTACCACCTGAGAAGCAGCCGATAAACGATAAGTCCTGAATGAAATCTTTCCTTTTGAAGTTTGTGTAATCGATCTTTTATGGTTTCGTTTGGTCCCATTCATATCCCAAGTTTGAGTGGTTTCTTTTAGAAAAAGAGGCTTATGGGTTTTTTTTCTCCTTCTGTAAACTATACTCAAGTGGTTTCCCATATATTACAACAGACCCTTTCTGAAATTGCCTAACAATCAACTATCCTGCCGCGCCCCCGTACGGGGCGCGGCGATTTGCATTCCTGGCCGCAGTGCTGACGGGACTCAGTGCCCCGTCCAGCCCCAGCTTGGCCTCTCTTCCTTCCTTCAGACAGACTGTATTTCTCCCCTACTTCGTCACTTCCCCTACAACTTCTCTCATAACTTTCTCTGGTCGGCCGGTATTTTCACAGGATAGATGTCGACCTTCTTCACAGCTAACTAGCCCGGAGCAGGGCTGAGGGTGGAGGGGACAATGTTCCCTAACCCCTGAGCAACGGTTTTGGATGGTGGTTTTTTAACAACGTTCTTCAGCCCCATCAATACCTTCCTCACATCCCTTTTTCTTTTCTCTTCACACTCTATCAATTTTACGCCGCGTCCAAGGTGAAGCCGCCATGCTGATGGACTGCCAGGCCACCAGGCGGGAGGGGTGATCTTGAATGGCGGCACCTGGCTGTGCCAGGCCTATACGCACCCCTTACAGAGCGGGCTACTGCGAGGGGTGATGAGCGTGTGAATCCCGTGAAAAATTTAGGGTCACCATGCCCAATGATGCAAATACGGAGAGGAGGCTTACTCCTCTCCTTCACCTACGAGTGTAGGGGACTCCCCCTCACCCCCATTCTCTGGAGGTGCCTTCGGACACAGCCCTCTTACCAGCGGCAGTCAATCCTTTTCTTTCTAAGGGGCCTGCCAAGAAAGCCAGCAGGCAGCCCATTGCCGATCGCTCCCCATTAAAGCGGCTTGGTATTTCAAACCCCCTTAGAGGTGAAAGGAAAGCCAGGCCCCTTTGGTCACTCCCTTCAAAAGACCTGCTGGCTAGAATACTAAGCCTAGCGGGGGTCAAGGCCTGTGCCTCCCAAGAAGATACTAATGACACTGCTGCCAATAGGACCTGTGATGTCCGGGGGTAGGGATGGCCAAATGGAGGCCCCAACCGAGATAAACATGGTCTTTGAGGCAACCCAGCTTCAGACGACAGGGCCTTCCTTGGGAGCGAATCTGGGTTCGGCGCCAAGCACCGAACTCGAGATCGCTTCTATGTAAGGTCCTCCTCAAACGGCGAGGGTTTCCAAGGCAGTACAAGGGGGAGAGGGATATCCTCCTCTGACCGGTGCCCCTACGACAGCTAAGACCTTCTCCATCTCGGAGAAGGACCTTGCTGAGGCCGGTCCATCTGGCCTGGAGGCTCTTCCGGCGGAGGGAAGAAGAGGGTTCATCCCCCGCCATCCTCTCCTATAAAGATAAAAAAACACAAAAAAAGACTAAAAAGACTTGGGGCTCATCTCCATCCGCGGGGGCTGCGGGGACGGATGGGTCTGCTGCTGCCATTTTGGGTAAGCAACCAATCCAAGATCGGCATATCCGGCCCCTTCTGCCTCCTGAGTAAGGAGCCGATAACTCTGACCAAAAGTGCGCAGGGTGTAGACTCGATAACATCGGGGCATCTCATTCAGAGATTAGCGGCGTTTTCGAGCTTGCTGGCTTCAAACGCTTCCTCATTATTCGCTCAGCTGTTTGCCGCATGTTGGCCAAGGGCAACATTATCCATCAGAGGAGAGCTTTAGCTAGTGTGATTGGTAGAGAGCCAAAGGTGACCCGTTTCTCGGACGGGAGCCTTTTGGCGAATGCGGTGAATCCCTCCAAGGCTGCCATGATTAGTGCGTTCCCGACACTTAATGGCACGGCTGTGAGTGTGACGCCGCACTCTACCATTAACTTTGTGAAAGGAGTAGTTTATGCGAGGGAACTCGTTGACTACTCCATAGAGGACATCACCTTAGAGTTGGCCGACCATGGAGCAGTCAAGGTCAAACGTGTGATGAGAAAACAGGGAGGGGCCTCGAGACCCACCCCTACACTGTTCGCCACGTTCGACTGTGACAAGCTCCCTGAGTCGGTGCGTGCTGGTTGGTACCGCTACCGCATGAAGGCATTTGTGCCACTGCAGCGGAGGTGCTATTACTGTCACCGCATCGGCCATACGAATCGCTCATGTAAACGTGCAAAGTCTGGATAACCCAAATTATATGTAAATTGCTCCAAAGCCGCACCCGATAAGTTCAAATTGTGTGTGGTCAAGTGCGTCAATTTCGGGGTGCCACACCCCGCTTCTTCGAAGAAATGTGATGCATATCAACTTGAGAAAAAAATTCTGGCCGTTCAGGCCCAGGATCGACTCTCATTAGGCGAGGCTAATGAATTAGTCCTGGCGCGCCCGGCTCTGCCATGGACGTCTTACGCCTCAATGCTTAGAAAGACACTCTCTGCCCCTGGCCAATGCAGGCCACTGAGCACGGTTGTTTCCGCGCCCATTCGGAGCCATTCTGCGTGCTCTATTTAACCCGGGCGCTCTGCTGGTAAAGCTTGCGTTAGACTCCCAAGAGGCAACACCCCTAAAGTTGGTCGCCAGGCCATCTTCCGGGGTTCCTAAAGCTGTCCCTCGAAAGTAGGACAGCAACAAAAGAGCTTTGGCTCATTCGCCCACGCCTAGTGATGAGTTGGGTGGTTTGGAGAGGGTGGATTCTCGAAAAGAGGCCCCCCGCCTCAGAAGCCGCAACGCCCGCCTAAGGTTTCGAGGCGGAGAGAGGAAAAGACTCGCATGGCGAGCCCAACCTCCCCCAATAAGTCCTCGAATGCGACGGTGCCTTCAGCGCATTGACCGGCCAACAGCGCCTGGGGTTCTGCCTACGGGAAGCATACGGCCATTCCCGTGAGGTTTTTCTTTTCGAAAAGGGCCCCCGCGTCTACTCCGAGCTAGGCCTGGAGGGCATATCCCTTCAATGGAGTTGCCGTGGTCTCCGGGCCAACTGTGAGGAGCTGCGGAGGCTTGTCTTGTCCCGTTCCCAGTTAGCTACTTTTCTGCAGGAGACCATACTAGGCGCTTGCCCCCTGGCCGCCCTCCTGGGTATAAGGTTTTTGCGACCCCACCACCACGAGATGAAGACCGGGCTGGGGGATGCGCGGTTTAAACCCAACATGATGTCTGCGTTCTTCTTTTCACTTTAGATACCTTCTTTTCAGGCAGTAGCTGTAAAGCTTCACCTGGATAGGAGGTATAGTGTAATTTATGCGTACATTCCACCGTCAGCTCCTCCCAGCTGGCCCGGAGTCCACGGCAATTCCATTAAAGGAATATGGCCTCCAGGCTTAGCTCAGAGGAGACGCGAGGGCCTTCTTCGAACAGAATTCCCTCACGGGAATGGCCGTACGCTTCCTGGAGGCAGAACCACAGGCGCTGTTGGTCGGACAAAGCGCTAAAGGCGCTGCCGCCTCCGAGGACTTATTGAGGAAGGGTGGGCTCGCCCTGTGGGTCTTTTCCTCCCTCCGCCTCGAAACCTTAGGCGGGCGTTGCGGCTTCGGAGGTGGGGGGGCCCTCTTTTCGAGGATCCACCGTCTCCGAGCCACTCAGCCCACCACTAGGCGTGGGCAAAGGAGCCGAAGCTCCTTTGTTGCTGTCCTCCTTTCCGGGGACCGCTTTAGGAACCCCGGAAGATGGCCTGGCAACAAAATTCAGGGGTGTTGCCTCCTGTGAGTCTAACGACTCAGTGAAGGCACGTGGCCGTTTCGCCTTAGGGGAGACAGTAACGCTGGGGGAAGAATGGGGAAGCCTTGGTTTTAGCTGGGCTGGGTATGAACATTTTTTGCCGCCAGCTTTACCAGGGGAGCGCCCGGATTGAGTAGAGCCCGCAGAAGGGATCCGAATGGGCGCGGAAACAACCGGTGACAGTAATAGCACCACCGCGGCAGCGGCACGAATGCCTTCACGCGGTAGCGGTACCAACCGGCACGCACCGACTCAGGGAGCTTGTCACAGTCAAACGTGACGAAGAGTGTAGGGGTGGGTCTCGAGGCCCCTCCCTGTTTTCTCATCACACTTTCGACCTTGACCGATCCATGGTCGGCTAGCTCTAAGGTGATGTCCTCAATGGAGTAGTCAACGAGTTCCCTCGCATAAACTACTCCGTTCACAAAGTTCATGTTAGAGTGCGGCGTTACACTCACCGGGGTGCCATCAAGTGTCCGAAGAGCACTTATCTTGGCCGCCTCGGAGGGATTATCCGCATTCGCCAGATGGCTTCCGTCCGAGAAACGGGTAACCTTCAGCTCTCTACCAATCACACTAGCTAATGTTCTCCTTGATGGATCATGTTATCCTTGGCCAAGATGGTGCTATCAGTGGAGCGAATGACGATGAAACGTTTGAAGCCAGCGGGCTCGAAAACGCCAGGTAACCTCTGAATGAGAGGCCCCGATGTTATCGAGGCTCCGCCCTGTGCACTTTTGGTCTTAGTTATAGTCAGGGGCTCCGCACCCGGGGGGGCAGGGGGGCCGTATCTGCCGATATTGGCTTGGTCGCTTACCGTAGCAGCAGACTCATCCGTCCCCGCAGCCCCCGCGGATGGAGACGAGTCACGAGTCGTCTTTTCTTTTTTGGAGAGGAGGGTGGGGAATAAACCAGATTCTCACCTCCGCTAAAGGAGCCCCCAGGCCAGATGGACCGGCCTCGTACAGGTCCTACTCCAAAATAGATAAGGTTTTGGCATTTGTAGAGGCACCGGTCAGAGGAGATCTCTCCCCTCCTTGTACTGTATCGGAAACCGTAGCTGTTTGAGGAGGACCTTGCGTAGGGGCGGATTCGGGTTCGGTGCTTGGCGCCAATCCCAGATTCTCCCCATGGAAAGCCCTAACATATGAGGCTGGGTTGCCTCAAGGACCATGTTTATCTCAGGAGGGGCCTCCAGTTGGCCATCTCCTCCCAGGACATCGCAGGTCCTTAACCCCGACAAGGTTGAGTATTCTTGCCAGCAGGTCTTTTGAAGGAAGCGACCGAAGGATCCTGGCTTCCCTCTCCACCCTAAGGGGGTTTGCTCTACCCAGCAACTTCAATGAGGGGCGGTCGGCAATCGGCAGCCTGCTGGCTTTCTTGGCAGTCCCCTTAGAAAGAAAAGGAGGGACTGCCGCTGGAAACAGGGAGGTGCCTGAAAGCACCTCCAGAGAAGGGGGTGAGAGGGAGTCCCCTACACCCGTAGTCGTAGGAGAGGATTACCCTCCTCTCCGGTGAGACAAATATGGAGGGTTCCCTGTACAAGCACAGGGGAGGACCTTCATTTTTTCGGTGAAGCTGCTCGAGGGCGGCTCTGTTGATGTAAAAAGGGCAATTGGGGAGAGATTTGGGTTTTTTTTTATTTTCATCCATGGGCATGGTGACCCTATTTGTTCGACGGCAAGCAATAGCTCATCCCCCTCGCAGTTGCCCACTCTGCAAGGGGTGCGTACAGGCCTGGCAGAGCCAGGTGACGCCACCATTTAAGGCCACCCCTCCTGCCTGGTGACTTGGCAGCCCTTCAGCATGGCGACTCCACCTTAGGCACGGCGTAAAATTGATAGTGTGTGAAGAGAAAACGAAAAGGGACGTGAGGAAGGTATGGGTGGAGATGAAGCAGGTTGCTAAAAAACCACCATCCCGAACCAGAGCTGAGGGGTTAGGGGACGTTGTCCACCTTTGTTTCTGTCTTCAAAATTGTTTTGAAAGGCAGAAAATAAATATGGCGAAAGCCCTGTGGTGGTTGTTATCACCCGCAGAACTTGCATTTGCTCCTTCTTCTATATAAATATATATATATATATATATATATATATATATATATATATATATATATATATATATATATATATATATATATATATATATATATAGATATATATAATATATATATATATATATATAATATACATATAATATATATATATATATATAATATACATATAAAATATATATATATATAATATATATATAATATATATATATAATATATATATAATATATATATAATATATATAATATATATATATAATATATATATTTAATGCAATAACACATACACACACGAAAAAAGGGGGGAAAAGAAAACGAGTAGCACACCTCGTGTCACGCTGGAACTGTGCCAGTGTATACGGATGGCTCCAAGTCCAAAGAGGGGGTCGGCTTCCACGCCGTATCCCCTTCTGTTTGAAGTCAGCGGTGCTTTGCCAGGCGCTGCATCTGTCTTCACGGCCAAACTGGTGGAAATACACCACTCGGTACGGGAGATTACACGACGTGCCCGGTTCGGAGACCGGATTGTGATCTATAGCGACTCACAAAGCGCCCTGAGTTCTCTCGAGGCATTGGAATCTCCGTATCCCCTGGTTCGCGATATCCGTGACGCCACGGTTTTGGCGAGCCGGGCAGATGTCGAGATTATCTTCTGATGGGTTCCTGGACATGTAGGAATTGCGGGGAATGATCTCGCCGATGAGGGTGCCTAAAGATTCCGTGAGGACGTTACCTGTCCCGGTACCGGGTTCGACAGGGTCGCTACTGCCTGTCCTTTCTACTCGGGACGAGTGCGTGCACATTGACTGGTGTACTTGTTGACTTTTGAGGGGAGGCCGGCCTTCTCCCTTTTATTTAATTAGGTTTTGTTTTTTGTTAATTGGTCTGCTTTGTAGGTTGCTTTTAAAGTAGCCTAGAACTAGGCTGTTTGTTTGCGGCGACTTATGCCCAAGTGTGCCGGCAGTCGCCAGATGGCGCCTTAAAAAAAAAAAAATCAAGTGTCATCCCTGCTTTTCGAAGAGAATGGAAAACTTACTATTCTCCATTTTTGCCACGCCTTATAAATTAATAAAAATCATTGAACGCAATTAATTATGCTGTTAAAAGGCTATTTTTGGCAAACAGTCTTCCTCAAAGCCCTCGGAAGGAGTTTATCTCGCATACACGAAAAGGTAACCCTTAAAATAAGCGTTCTCTCAGATAACCAAAAAACTACCTTTCGATTGGTTTTGCAAGTGTCACCTCTGCTTTTCGAAAAGAATGGAAAATTCACAAAGCACAAACAATGTGACTAATTGGTGAAATTCTCCAGCCAAAGACTTGCTTAAGTCATTGAGAAAAAGGCCCCGCAAAATTCTTATTAATATTTTGTTCAATTGTCTATGAGATAATTAGGTTGTCTCCTGGTTAGGATTGTATTCATATTTATCTTTCTCTAGTTTGGGACGAATTAGTTCCCTGCTACAAAATTTATGCGTTATTCTATGAAATGAAACTTAGTATCAGAGGTAAATTCAAATTAAACGATTCTTTCCCCCACCCCCCTAATTAAATTTCAGCATTTTGTTCTCTAGTTTTGTAGGGTACTGTAGAACAAGAAGTGTTTGATCACAAGGGTTCAATTCATCAACATTTCACCCAACGTTTAGAAATATATTCGGGGGGGGGGGTGAATACCCCAGTCGCAGCAATATAATGCTATTGGGTTTGCTGATCATTTATTGATTTCACTATTGTTATTTTTTATATTTATTTCCCCCTCAAACGAGTGCCATATATTTCATAGGGGACCATGCTGTAGCTTACATTTGAATGAATTCGTGCCTCTTTCCCCAAATGCCGGCTATTGACTCCTCTCCTTATTATCAATAGCGGGGATCAGCTTGTCGACATTTCTGTGCCGGCCGTTCCAGGTCTTGCCCTCATCATGCGCCCAAACACTGCAATCGAGAGGATTTTGGTTGGGCGACTGCGGGGCCAAAAGTCCTTCGATAAGAAGTTTATGTTCGATCCCAATCACTCTTGCTCGTTCTTGGCCTTTGGGGCCGGAGCACTGTCATACTGAAAGACGTAGTCCGCCTTCTTGGTGATTGCCGTGGTTTACGGCTGAGTACGTATGTACGTCTGATTGGTACATGAGTTAATAAGAAGAACATAAGAAAAGAAGGAGACTGCAAAAGACCATTCATTGCCTACACTTGGCAGCTCCTGTTCCAGTCAACACACAAAAGATTTCTTACCAGAGAAAAGTCATCAACATTGTCACCCTTTACAGGAGTTCGTCAGATCTAATCTACAATATACATAAAATGCATCCAGAGGATTATGTCCACTCATGCAACCGCAAAATAATCTCCCCACTCCTTAGAAAAATATATACATATGTACATAAAAAAGTCAGTCCCATCTAGCAGCTTCATTCATATATTTATCTAATCTATTCTTAAAACTACCCAGAGAGGAGGCTTCTATCACATGTCTAGTGAGCCTATTCCATTCATCTACCACACGATTTGTAAACCAATTCCTCCCAATCTCCTTCCTAAACCTATACTTATCAAGCTTAAACCCATTGCTACGTGTCCTGTCATGTTCACTAAGAATAAGAACTTTACCCAGATCCCCTTTATTATATCCTTTTACCCATTTGAAGACTTCAATCAATTCCCCTCTGACTCTTCTCCTTTCCAATGTATGTAGATTTAGTTTTCTGAGCCTTTCACCATAAGGTAAGTTCCTTAGCCCACCAATCATCTTTGTCATCCTTCTCTGCACAGACTCAAGCAAATCAATATCTTTCCTATAATATGGTGACCAAAATTGTACTGCATAGTCTAGATGAGGCCTAACTAGCGCCAGATACAGTTTTAGAATGACTTAAGCACTCTTATTGCTTACACTCCTCCTAATGAATCCCAATATCCTATTAGCTTTATTCTTAGCATTTAGGCATTGCTTTCTAGGACGAAGGTCTGAACTTACCAAAATACCCAAGTCCCTCTCACAATCGGTCCTCCCTAAATTTCTCCCATTTAATTTATAACTATTCAGTGGATTATTTCTACCTATACTAAGTACACTACATTTGTCTATGTTAAACTTCATTTGCCATTTCTCAGCCCAATTGGACAGAATGGTCAATTCCTCCTGCATTACAACAGCATCAGAATCAGCCCTAATGGCCCTACCTAGCTTAGTATCATCAGCAAATTTACTCAGGTCACTACTTATACCTATGTCAAGATCATTAATATAAATTAAGAATAGCAAGGGACCCAAAACAGATCCTTGCGGAACTCCACTGCTAACACACCCCCACTCAGATTTAACTCCATCTATACTAACTCTTTGCTGTCTGTCACCAAGCCATGACTGAATCCACCTAAATATACTGCCATCGATCCCGTGTGCTTTAACTTTGCTCAGAAGCCGTAAGTGTGGCACTCGATCAAAAGCCTTACTAAAGTCCAAGTATAAAATATCATAGTTTTCATCATTATCTGCTGCTTCATACACCTTACTATAAAAAGACAGCAAATTAGTCAGGCAGGATTTACCCTTACTAAAGCCATGCTGTGATTCTTTTATCAACTTATGCTTATCCAAGTGATCCCTAATATTCCTTGCTATAATAGATTCCATCATTTTCCCTACCACTGATGTCAAACTTACTGGTCTGTAATTAGACATATTTGTTTTATCCCCTTTCTTAAATATAGGTATCACATTGGCTTTCTTCCATGTCACTGGCACAATGCCACTCTCCAATGATTTTCTAAAGATGCATGCTAGGGGCTCACTTAACACATCCTTACATTCTTTCAAAATTCTAGGAAAGAGCTCATCAGGACCGGGTGCTTTACTACTTTTTATTTTATCAATTTCCTTTGTCACTATCTCCTT
Organism: Ceratothoa steindachneri; assembly: GCA_963969495.1. NCBI lineage: Eukaryota > Metazoa > Arthropoda > Malacostraca > Isopoda > Cymothoidae > Ceratothoa > Ceratothoa steindachneri. The sequence goes on from OZ018327.1 coordinate 122,044,083, forward strand.
TGTGATCAAGATATCCTTTAATTTCTCTTCATCATCACCCCGAAATCTCATTGACACCTCAGGTATATTTAGGATATTCTCCTGTGTAAATACTGAGAGAAAAAAGTCATTTAGCATTCCAGCCATTGAGTCCCTATCACTCACTAATTCTCCATTGGAATCTATAAGTGGGCCTATTTTATCTCTAACCTTAGTTTTGTATAATTGATAAAAACTTTTAGGATCTTCCTTTGCCCTATTTGCCACTTTAATTTCATAATTTCTCCTTGCTACTCTAACTAACTTTTTAACATCTCTTGTTAGTTCATTATATCTCTGCCTTAAGTGATCCTCTCCATTTTTTATTTTCCTATAAATGTCCTTTTTAATGCCAATCCGTTCCACTTTTCTCTAAGAGTGCTCTAATTTAATTCTTTAACCAGGGAGGCTTCGTATTATGATATATCTATTGCCAATGCTGCGTTCGAAGATCTAATTAAACAACTCAGACAAAAATATACTTTTAATCACATAAAAAAAAATATTAAATCTTAAAATACAATAATTATATAGTGAGAAGGTCTAATAAAAATTAACACTACAAATGAGTAATACGAGAGGGTTGACGCAAAATCACTTCTAATACACGAGATTTAAGCTCAATTAATGCGAGTTCTTAAGTCATTTAGTTACGACTACCTGATTGAAATGTTTTTGTTACGAATACACTTCCGCACGGAATAGGAAATAACAAAATGATTCTTTTTTTATTCGTTTTGCCTTTAACTCGGGGGGTGTCGACAGTCGGGTGACCTTGAAAGTGAGCCGCCTGAGCGAATTTGACTGCGGACGTCTTCGCTGAGGCGAGGAGGGTCGAGAAAACAGCTGATGCTTCTCACGGGGTGGTTAAGTCGAGTGACGATGGTTCTCTCGACTTCAAGATGTAAGTGAGGGGATCTTGGATGATTGGAAGTTATCCCGATCTCTGTGTTACCAATTCTGGCTTCTCGACGATGAGACTTAACCAAAATGTGAATCTCTTCTCGAATCTGAAATTCACTTTGTTCTTGCTCAATGGTGAGAGGTATCTCGACGCTTTTTCAGAAAACTGAGGTACGTGATTTTTTCTGGACGAGAATAGTAGGAGAGTTGGTGTTTATACCACTCGTCTGCTCTTCTAAGTGACCAAAGGAACAGCCTCGGGAGGGTAAGTCCCACTTGGTTCCAACTATCTTCTTTAGTCCCTGTTTGACTCGAGGACTCGTCTTCTTCTCTCGATTGCTATGCGAATTCTCCTCTAGAATAGAATAGAAGAAAATGTGTGAGAGAGTGTAAAAGGCTAGTGCGTCCAGAGCTATCCTGCCCCATCTCCTCTTTTCTAGCCCATTGTCGGAGGAGCAAACCCTCAATAGCCCCTCTCCTAGGGCATAAATTTTCAAAGCTGTGACACTTTGCCTCTTCATGTTTACTTACAGGGAAGGTGAGATTTCGTCTATTTGGCGAAAGATTTTCATTATAAGGGCTCTCACACCATCCTATATTTATATTAACGGACGAAGGGATCAGGTCTTGGTTGCTTGACTCGGGAATTAAAGTTTACATAACCAGTCTCGTAAATTACAAAATCTGCTGACGGAAATACGTTTTTGCTTTCGATTTCGAAGGGTTTTGGGGTAGCGGGGAAGGATGGGGAAGTTTTGGCACAGGTGGAGCGTAACGGTTGATGTTATATAAAAAAACTAGCATCTGCTTGTCCTCGTTATATTCATTGCTCCACAGTGAGCTTTCTCGCCCAAGAAAGGACTTTCATCGCCAAGATGCCACTGTAATCAGATGCGGTGAGGCTGTAACCAGCCGCGAACCACACCGGTGGCATCTTTTCGCCATTCAAAGCCACGACGTCGAGCTTCATCACGGAGGTTGGGTGCTTAGCCGTGGCCACGTAGTGGACCTCAGAGACGTCCTGGCCGAAGCTCACCACGTGGTCCTTCTGCTTGTTGATGACCAGATCGACTGTGTAGGTATTTTTATCAGAAAAAATGAGAATTCAACTGATATGACTCTTCAAGGTGTTGAGAAGGTGAGGGCAGCAATGTCGAAGTTGTCCTCGCATACGGTCGGTGACCAAAGGCCTTTCCACGCACCTCAGGCTCTTGCTGATCTCCACCTTGAGAGCCCTGGATACCATGGTCAACGAGATGTTCTTCTTCGCAAGCTCTGTCATTTTGAACTTCAGAGACTTTCGAAATCCTTTCTCAGAACTAAACTGTCGATAACTTGAGATCTGCTTGAACGATGCCGAGCTTTGAAGTCTTACCCCTTCTTGAGCCACTCCGCGACTCTGTGGACGGTCATTCGGCTGACGTTGAGCCGCTTGGCAATGTCGGACTTGCAGTGGCCCACCTACAGGAGAGCAGAGATCACGATTCTTTTCAATTCCATCTCGATACACCTGTACACAATAAATCGACATTTTACGGACACGTGCTGGAAAAGTTGAACGTTATGTTTGTTCGACCTAACTTTTTGTATCACACATAAACTCGAAAGATCAAAGAACTGAGTGTAACAGAACTTTAACAAGACCCGGTAGTTCACACCTTCATAAACCTTCTACTGGATATGGCTTCTTTTTGCTTCGCTTTAAATTTAATAATAAAATAATGAATCCCCTTTAATGTAAAATTGTTCATTTCCTTCCATCTCTTCCCAAAAGATGCTAGATTATTCATTATACCCTCAGTTCATTATTATGTCTCACAATTCATGGATAAATGCGTTATTTCAACTGCGAATTTATTATATTTTGTTTGAATGAACTCGATTTATGAAAATTGAGGAGCGCTTCTTTAGCGTCATGATTTATAATTATTGTTATTATCTTAAATTTCGCTTAATTTATTTTATCGCTGCCAAAATCGTTTTAAAGGGAACCAAACCGTGTACGTTTAGTGTCGAAATTTATTTGATCGAATAAAGCAATGAGTATTTATTTTCTCTAATTATTGACAAATGCCTTCTTTTGTGAGTGCGTTTTCCAAGGTAAAACAATTTTGAAACATTTTAAGGATGATGTGTGACGTTCTTACGTGTTGGTTTCCCTGTGAACGGAGATCCATAGAATGTTGTCATTCAATGAATTGCCGATATTTAGGTTCTTGCGTCCTTCACTCCAATTAGAACCTGATATAAATGGATTATAACTCATTAATTAAAGACATTTCAAGATACCCTGATGTGTAAACATTCAATTGTATTTCACTGCTGTTCCTTTGTGGATGTCGCAAAAGCGTGGGTTGGAGCCATACTTCAATAATTTGTAAAGGTTTGTTATTGTAACAATCGTCGTTATTCTCTTTCTCTTGGCTCTTCCTAAGTTTATTTAGTTTATTCATTTGTCTAAGAGTATTTTCTATCATTAGTAGCGAGTGTTTAGTTAACCCCTAATTCCACACTCCCTCGACTTTGAGCAAACCTCACAAACATAAATTTTGAGGCCGGAAGGGCAAATTATATACCTACAAGAACAAACTCTTATCAAAGCACAGATACTTTTCAACCTCTTTTGCATTGGTTACCCCCTCTCATCCCTCGAATCTTCGCGCCTTACTCTTCAAAAAAGGCTCCGCCTAAACAACACATTTTAGCAAACGCGTGAGTTTACTTCAACCCATTCCTAGAGACGTATCCCATACCTCTTACTCCCCATCTCCGAAAAACGGTGCTTCCTGTAGGATGCTACACTAGGCACTTGGAAGACAGGTGTGCGTTTTCGGCGCCATTACCAACGTGGTTAAATAATTAGTATAGGATCAGTTACTCTATAATTCCTTATTAATTACCTTTCTCTATGTAGGGGAATCGATACCCCACCCCCACAACTGAGCCACTGGTCTTTAACCACAACGTCCTGGCATTAGTGGTGGCCTAGCCCGACCGCTTAACCTACTCCACTCTCATCTCCCCTCGCCTCAAGGAGAACCTGAAAGGCCGCCCAAGACCACAGAAGACACTAATCATCGGATATCGGACCCCGATGACCCTAACATCGGTTAAAACAGCAGAATTTCCCCTAAAAGTTGATATTCAATTTCACCGCATATGCTAACTTAGAGGAGCGTCATGTTAAAGCCAGAAGGTCAACTTTAGGGCTAGCTGAAAGACGCTTTGAGAAAACCCGTTAGAGGAGGAGACTTAATGCAGCCTGTCCACGCATCCCCAGCCCCCTCCTACCCCTACCCCCAGTGGGTTGGCGAGGTATAAAAATCATATAACTTTGGAAAAACGAGGTAGATTACGTTAGTCATCGAGAAAACTAAGACTGGCAAGAGGCCCGGCTACCAACAAAAGGGACTTAGAAGAAGCTCATCCAGAGCCAGTTTCTGGGGGTCACACCGAAATTAGAAGCCTGTCAAAGGTAGATCGTTAGAGAGATCAAGACAGCGAAGACCGGCAAGTGCCCGAAAAACCAGCGAGAGGGATTTAGAAGATACTCATCCTCGAGCCAGTTCCTGGAGGTTACACCGAACTTTAAGTTAACTTGATTTAAGAAGCAAGTTTAACTAACTCTCGTCAGAGAAACCCCCTATTCTGATGTAGCCTAAAACACAGAGATAGTCCTCGCCCTTGAGGAATACCCCAAAGTGAACTCCTTCAAGCACTTCCCTGAGTCAAAGGATTCACGCTTTTGCTCATCGCTCGCCAGTGTGAATTATTCCCAGAGTAACCCGAAGATCAGAAGAAACATTCTTTCTCTGTCCCGTGGTGAGACCATTTCATCCAGAAGACATGCGTAACCCCATCTGCCACACGCTCTGAATTCCTCTGTAGCTTTAAAGCATTAACCCCTTCAGAACACATCTGGAAAGGCCGATCCACGCGTCGGCCCAGAAACAACATTCTGTTTCGTTGAAGGTCAATTTGCATTTAATATTAAAGTTAGCTTTGGGTCAACAATTACTGTAAATTCAACTGGGTAATTAGGTAAGTCTCACTTAAATTTGTTTAATTCATTTCTGTGTAGTTTATGTGTTAAATTTCAATCTTGGTTCATGTTGTTAATTATAGGTCTAGTTTCTTAGAAACATTTTTTATTCAATCCTCGAAACGCTGAGCATGGCACGAGAAACCCTTAAAGATAAAAAAATAACGTAATAATAATAATTATAATCAAATATAGCACTCCTAAAGAGCAAACGTAATCACGAAGTTTTGAAGTACGTAGCAAACCTATACGTACGAAGACCATCACTCGGTTCTTACTATACCACGACACTCTACATATCCCACCTTCTTCTCTAGCCTTGTCTCCCAACCTCCTCCTTAAGGGATAGGATACACCGCGAGGTCCCTAATCATTGTGACGGACTGTACTGGTTTGACACTTCAAGTGCACATACAGGGTGACTAGGTCGTCCCCATTCTTTATCCCAGGCGCTTATGTGTAAATAATTATAGTCTGGATGTTTTCAATCTTATGGATGCTTACCCTATACCTCTCAAGGCCCTGGAAAGCCAGAGCATCTTTCCACGTACGTTCTGTTTGTCAAATTGTATATTATGGCCACAAGAGAAGCATAAGCGACCACTACTGCGTTTTTAGAAAAGAGAGTGATGCCTTAAAACGTAGTCTCGCACTTCTTTGGTGACATGGAGAGGGGGATGCAAGGAAAATGGCAGAAAAACCTGTTGATGGAATGGCGACTCTCTTACTACCTTCAAATATTAAAAAGGTTTTCTCTTTACCAGTTCTTCCTTAAGAGCCGCACCTAAACGGCTCTCTATATTATAGAGGAGCACCTCTCCTGTCCTTTTTACCGTGGTACGTCCCAAATTCTTATAGCGCTAATGGACTTTCTCCCTCAACTATGTCTCTGAGCAAAGGGGCTTTCATTTAGCCTTCTTCAATTTACAGCCAAATGCTTCCTAAAAGATGGAAATCCTGGCCGATCCCCCCAGCAGGACCATGGATGGACGTTTCTGGGGTCTATCAACAATAGACCCCAGAATTATTAACATCGTGGTGATATTTGGCCTGAAAATGGGGATGCTAGACCAGCCCTTCTCATCAGCGGGCCATGACTTCACCTTAATAGGCGGGGAAGCTTTCAATGACCTGTTTTCGTTAGCCGATTTGCGCTTCGCTAGCACTTCTTTCTTGGATACCGCCCCTGGTCCGGACAATATGCCAAACACCATGCTTCAATACCTATCTGAGTGAAACTTTGCTTTTTTGTTATCTTTGTTCAACAAGATCTAGTAGGAGAGTATCATCTTAGATTCCTAGCAAATGGCTACCTTGATCAACCCACCTCGGCTGTTTTCCACCCAATTTCTCTAACCTCTTGCCTGCAGATATTGGTGCAGAAAATGGTAAATATTAGATTAACTTATTTTCTGGGGATTGAAGACAGTTTGTCTCCTATACAGTGCGTCTTCCATAAATTCCACTTCAAGTCGGATGCTGTTCGTTGGGTGGATAGTGGTATCTGCTAGGCTTTCTTTCACAGGCATCATATCGCCCCTTTCTTTGTTGTCGATTTCGAGAAAGCCTATGATAGCGCATGGATACTCTCTCTTATATGGGATGAGCGCACTTCATATTTTGTCTGAGTTCTTACAAGATCGTCGATTGCGTGTACTTGCTGGGGATTCCTCAATGAGGGAAGGGCAAGAGTAGAGCGTCTTGCATGGAAGTGTCTTCTACGTCACTCTATTTGCCGTGAGTATCGATGTTATCACCTTGATGCTGGCGGCGGATGTTCTTGCTACCCTCTACATATACGACATTTTGATTTCATTCACCGCTTTCCATATGCCTCTCCTGAAGCTCTCTTGTTATGCTAAATTGTACTGGTTTGGGGTTTTCTTTATGAAGAACCAAAGTGGTCAACTTCTACTGCATTCACGGTCTTTACTCCGACTCAGAGCTGATCATAAAAGCTCACCTGAACATATTGGACTCACATGGATTCATTAGAGTTGTAGTTAGCCAAAGCCATATCAGGAAGGTGCAGGTGATCAGCCTAAGGGGTGCTGATTGGGCTACACTTCTACCGTTCCTTTGTTAGTTCAAAGCTCTCATCGTGATCATGGCAACTTGTGGGTGCACGACCAAATGGAATCTCCTTTAGAGGTGTGTAGGGACCGCAATATACTCTCGAACCAGACGGAAGGGTCTGACCCGTAAGAGACAGTAGCTCAGTGGGAAAGACACCCGAACCTATGTAAACTTACAAGTAGACTCCTCTTAATGGGACACGGGCCATATAGGACCTAAAGAGAAAAGGAGGCTGTCCTCCTTCCGAGAAGGCATTACAGGCTGGCGTGTTCTTTAACATCTCCGAGAATCACCAAGCCAAAGCTGTTCCGTCCAGCTCAAGAAGAAACTGTGATCGCAAGATGAAGGACCTCAATGACCCTGATCGAGAGCCTGTTGTGGGTCTTTGACCCACCTGCTCCTAGCGATTCCTTTGTATTCGAGTAAATGAGAGAAATAAGCTGCCCGAATGATACATGCTCACTCAGCGTCAGGGTTTAGATTCATTTCTTGGTAGGAAGCTATTGGTCTTCCGTTTCTCTGGCTGCAGACAGAGGGGTACCTTGTGTAGGCCCTACACTTAGAGGTGCAAAATATCCTCCCTGACCAAGTCACTGTAATAAGCACATTCTGACATGACTTCCCACGTTTATGCATATAAAAAAACCATATGGGGTGCAGCGATTTACTTTCCTGCCCGCCGTGCTGACGGGACTCAGTACCCCTTCCGGCCCCAGCTTAGCCTCTCCTTCTTTCTGACTGCCTACGTTTTTATCCTACTTCCTCACTATCCCTACAACCCCTCCCGCAACTTTTTCTGGTCTGCCTATAATTTCACAGGGTAGACGACGACCAGCCTCCTCTCACCCAACTATCCCGGATCGGGGCTTGGGGAACAACGTTCCCTCACACCTGAGCTCCGGTCTGGGGTGGTGGATTTTTAACAACCTGTTTCATCCCCACATTCCTTACATACCCTTTCTTTTTCGTTTTACTGCCTATCAATTTTACCCCGGTCCCAAGATGGAGCCGCCATACCGATGTGCAGCCAGGTCACTAGGCGGGAGGAGTGGCCTCAAATGCCGGCCTATATTCATCCATCGCAGGGCGGGCTACTGTGCATAATGATGGGGGTTTGAATCCCGTTGAAACAATAAGGTCACCATGCCCAATGATGAATATTCTAAAAACACCCCTTCAACTCTCTCTTTACCTTCGTCAGATCTACCTTCGGGCAGCTCCACCGTAAAAAATAGAGCTCCTTCCCCCCATTGTGTTTTCACAAAGTATCTTCCGAACCTCTTTGACCAGAGAGAGGTTTAATCCTCTCCTTTGCATACGGGTGCAGGGGAGTCGCCCTTGGGCGACTCACTTTTTCTAGCGGCCGTTCCCCCCCCCCCCTTTGCTTTCCAAGAAGACTGCCAAGAAAGCTGACAGGCAGCCCATAATTGATCGCTCCCGGTGGGAGCGGCTCGATAGGGCCAACCTCCTAAGGGAGGCGAGGAATGACAAGGCCCGTCGGCCCGTGCACTACAGAGTTCTGCTGATGCGTATATCGAGCTTATAGGGGGTCACTATACGTGCCCCCCCCATTCTCTTTCCTGAAGCTGACTATGGGTTACAGGTGTACTCCTTTGCCTCGCCATCCATCCTTGAAAAATTAACTACTGTGCGTAACCAGGGTGTGCGCCTGGCTTATGGAGCCTTTAAGTCCTCCCCTGTGTGGAGTCTCTATGCAGAGAACGGGGCTCTTCCTCTTCCTTTTTACAGGCTCAAGTCTAACCTCAAATATCCTTTTAGACTTGAGCAATTACCATGGTCGCCAGTATATGAGTGCACGTTCAATTTGCTAACAGTGGCCTCACATGATAGATTTCCATCCCTGTCTCGCCTCTTTGCTCTGCGCATGTCCGAGCACACAGGACGTCTAAGGGAGTTTTCTGTTATTTCATTTTCATTACCAAAGATTCACCCATGGATCATACCACTTGTAGTTGGCCCAAGGATCAGTTCTTGCTTGTAGCCTTGAGAACCATGTATGATAAACACTCCTCCCACCATCGGCCTAGCACCTTTGTGTTCACCGACAGGTCCAAGTCATCGGACGGAGTTGGAGCTGCTGCTGTCTTCCCATCTCAGATAGTATTGGTTCGCCTACGAGGTGCAGCTTCTGTTTTCACAGCATAGCTTGTTACCATTCTTGCTTCACTCTTTGTTATTGCTCCCATGCCATCTGGTTGCTTTACGATTTTCTCTGACTCCCATAGTTCTCTGGAGGCACTGAGTGCTTTTGGTTCTAGCCATCCGCTGGTTTTTAAGATCCAGCGGTGGCTTTTTTATCTTTCTCCTATTCATAATATTTATTTTTGCTGGGTGCCCAGTCACGTGGTCATCCCAGGTAATGAAAGGACAGATGCTGCGGCCAAGGAAGCGGCATCATTGGGGACACCCCCATCAGCCCCAGTCCCACTTCGTGATGTCTATCCCCTCATCACCAAATATGTAGTGGGCTTCTGGCAGAAGATGTGGGATAAGCTTCCTCCCACCAAGCTCCATCCCATAAAACCTTGGAGGTTATTTTGTGCCGACTGAGGATAGGCCATTGCCGTATCACTCATGGGCACTTGATGAATGGGCAGCCCCCACCTTTGTGCATCCTGTGCGGGGTGCAGCTGTCCATTCTTCACATTTTTGCCGAGTGTCCCCTTTTTGAGGAATCTTGGAAGGAGGGTCTTCCCTTTCATTACTGGGCAGATGGACCCCCAACAGGTTCTGCTGGGCATCTTGTCTGAGACTCATGTCTTTTTTAGTGTGAATAGAATTCTTAAATTTTTAGAAGAATCTAATCTTTTGGTTAAAATTTAATATATTGTTTCATGATTTTATATTTTCTGTTCTTGTATCTATTGTTGATCCATCTATAGTCTGTTTTTATCCTTTGTCGAGTTCTCAATAGTTTATTTTTTATATCCTTTACACCCCTTGATGGTTTTAAATTCCTGTACTTCCATTCTATTGATCTTAATTTAAGAGTTATATTTTTGTATATTCTCCAAATGTCTATATTTTTATTGAGAATTTTCATGCAAATTACCCGTCCTTGAATTTGGTTGCGGGCTAGTCCGTTTGGGCTTTGCAACATTTATTTTCGGCACTATTTATTCATTCTTCTTTTTCCCAATGGATGTCGGTTCGCCGGGGTAGAATTTGACGAAAGGTACATCGAAGGGGACCCGAGATGTCTTGGGGGGATGGCCACATGGAGGCTCCCCCTGAGATCAACATGGTCCCTAAGGTGACCTAGCCCCAGGCAGAAGAATCTTTCATGGGGTAGAACATAGGTCCGGTACCAAGCACAGAACCCAGGACCGCCCCTGTGAAGTCTTCTCCTCAGACGGTGCGGATGCACGGAGCTCAACAAGGAGAGGGGGGATTTTCTCCCCCGGCTAGTGCCCCTGTGACAGCCAAGACCTTCTCCATTTCAAAAGAGGATCTTGTTTAGGCCTACCCATTTGACCTAGGGGCTCCGGGCCGCGGATGGGAGAAACGGGTTCATTCCGGCCCTCCTATCCTAAAAAGAAAATAAACAGAAAAAATACAAAAAACTAGGGGCTCCTTCCCCTCCGCTCGAGCCATAGAAACGGACGGGGCCGCTGCTATTTTGGTATGCGACCAAGCCAAGAAAGGCACGTCCATCCCTGGTGCTCCCCCGTGTAAGTAGTCCCTGACAATGACCAAAAGAGCGCAGAGCGGAGCCTCAATTACGTCGGGGGCCTTCATTCAGAGATTACCTGGCGTTTTCGAGCCCACTGGCTTCAAACGCTTCCTCATTATTCGCTCTACTGATAGCAGCATGTTGGACAGGGGCAAAATGTTCTATCAAAGAAGAGCACTAGCTAACCTGATTGGTAGAGAGCTGAAGGAGACCGGTTTCTCGGATGGGAGCCTTCTGGCGAATGCGTCGGATCCCTCCGAGGCGGCCAAGATTAGTGCTCTTCGGACACTTGATGGCATCCCGGTGAGTGCCACTCTACCACGAACTTTTCAAAGTAAAAGGAGTACTATATGTGAGGGAACTCGTGGACTAATCCATATATCACATTACAGTGGAGCTAGCCGACCAGGAAGCGTTCAAGTTCGAGCGTGCGATGAGAAATTAGGAAAGGGCCTTGAGACCCACCCCACACATTCGACTGTGACAAGCTCCCTGAGTGGGTGCGTGCCGGTTGGTATCGCTACCTGTGAAGGCATTAGTGCCACTACCGCGGAGGTTCTACTACTGCTGCCGCTTCAGGTATAAGAAGCACTCATGTCGACGTGCAAAGTCGGGGTACCCGAAGTCCATGTAAGTTGCTCCAAGGCCGCACACGATAAGTCCAAATCGTGTGTGGCCAAGTGTGTCAATTGCGGAAAGCCACACCCACCTTCTTCGAAGAAATGTGGTGCCTATGTCCTTGAGAAGGAACTCCTGGCCATTCAAGCCCAGAATCGTCCTTCATTTCCCGAGGCTAAGGTCTTTGCTCTAGCGCGCCAGGCGCTGGATGATACGTCCTATGCCTCAATGTTAAGAAAGACACCATCTGCTCCTGGCCCCTCTAGGCCTACAAGCACGGTCGTTTCTTCGCCCATTTGGAACCGTTGATGGGTTCTACATACCCCGGACGCTCCGTGGTAAAGCTAGCGGCACAAAGGGTTACAGCCAGTGGCATATAAAACCACGGCGATCCTCCCTTTTCCCCAGCGTGACCGTTTCGCGTAAGGCGAAACAGACTTACAGGAGGCAACACCCCTAAAGTTAGTCGTGAGGCCATCTTCCGGAACTCCTAAATCTGCCTACAAAAGGGAGACAGAGGTAAAAGAGCTTCAGCTCCTTCGCGCACACCCAGTGTTACGCTAGGAGAGACGGAGACAGTTGATCCTCCAAAAGAGAGACCCCACCTCCGATGCCTCCCCCGCTAGCCTAGGGCTTCGAGGTGGAGGGAGGAAAAGACTCGCATGGCTAGCTGAACCACCCCCGATATGTCCTCGAAGATGACAGCGTCTTCAGCACATTGTCCGGCCAACAGCGCCCTGAGTTCTGCCTCCGGTAAGCGTACGGTCATTCCCGTGAGAGTCTTCTCTTCGAATAGGGCTCCGACATCTCCTCCGAGCTAGGCCTTGAGAGCATATTCCTTCAAAGGAATCGCCGCGGACTCCAGGCAAACTGGGAAGAGCTGCGGAAGCTCGTCTCCTCCCGCTCCCAGTTAGCCATCTTTTTGCATGAGACCATGCAAGGCGCATGCCCCCCGCCCATTTTCCTGGGGTATAAGTGTTTTACGACCTCACCACAACCGGATGGGAGCATAGCAGGAGGATGCGCGATTTGAACCTGGCATGATGTCTCCTTTCTTCTCTTCGCCTTAGATACCTCCTCTCAGGCAGTACATGTGCAGTTGCACTTGGATAGAAGGTATACTTCTATTTCCGCGTACATTCCACCGTCAGCCGACTTCGACACGGGGGACTTTCGCCGCATCGTGGCACGGTTGTCGAGGCCCGTTCCCTTGCTCGGAGATCTAAACGGTAAACACTCCTTCTGGGCAGCATAATCTATTAATCCCAGGTGTCTACTCCTTCTTGACCGGATCGACCAGCTGGAGATAGGTATCCTAAATATGGATGAGTTTACGCATCACTGCCCAAGAACCGCTATATTTTCCTGTCTCGATCTATCTTTGTGCTCTCCGGATGCACAGCCTGATTTCGGATGGGGGGTGGTCGATGACCTCCATGGTAGTGATCACTTTCCCATTCAAATATCATTTTCTGGGCTGCCACTGCCCAAAATACCACTCTGGTTGTGCTTGGCGCGAACGCAATGGTCAGCACACCAGAAAGTGACTGATTTCTCTATCTCACTAAAGGAGTTAGGTCCGTAGATGAGGCCGTTGAATTCTTCTCCGGCAGCCTCTTCGCCGTGGGCCTAACTACTATTCATAGAACGTCTGGCTGTTTTGCATGCCGACCGCTCCTGTGGTGGTTAGCCGAGTGTGAGACGGCCCTCAAGCAGAAGCGCTATGCATAAATGCGCTATAAGCGCCGCCCGGACTATTTCACAATCGGTGAATTTCGTCGAGCTAGGGCTAGGTTCCGGTATATTTCGAAGCACGCCCGCCGCTCTTTCTGGCGGGCATACGTGTCTCACTTAACGGGAAGACCCCTTTAGCAGAGGTGTGGAAGCGAGTTACAAGGATTCGGGGGAAATTCTCGCGGGGCTCTCGTCCCGTTCTTCAGGAGAATGCGACCGCAATCTCGGACCCAGCGTCCGTGGCGGAACCTTCGTGACTGTTTTCTCCTCATTTTCTAGCCTGGAGAACCCTTCAATGACAGGTTTACTTTGAGTAAATGGCGTTTCGCTCTAGGTCCTTGCGCGGACACCACCCCTGGTTTAGACGATGTTCCGTACGCCATGCTTTGACACCTGGGGGAGCGAGGCATGGCCTTTCTGTTAGATTTGTTCGACAGGCCCATGGTAGAGGGTCTCCTCCCCGCTTCCTGGCTAATCGCTACTGTGCTCGCCTTTCGCAAACCGGGGAGAGATCACTTTAATCTCGCTGGTTTCCACCCAATTTCTCTAACCTCTTGCGTGTGCAAGTTGATGGAGAAATTGGTAAATGTTAGATTAGCCTTTTTCCTGGACAGCGGAGGCCACCTGTCTTTTGCACAGTGCACTCTTCCGCAAGTTCCACTCCACGTCGGATGCTCTGCTCCGACTGGAAAATACCGTCTGTGAGGCCTTCCTTCGTAGACAGCACTACGCCACGGTGTGTTTCGATCTGGAAAAGGCCTATGATACCGCATGGCGATACGGTATCACGGAGACTCTGCACACGATGAGAGCGAGGGGACACCTCCCAATCTTTTTATCTGAATTTTTGTAAGATCATCGATTCCGTGTACGGGTAGGGGGAGCACCTTCCGTCTCAATGGAGCAGGAATAGGGTGTACCGCAGGAAAGTGTCCTCAGTGTCACATTCTTTACCCTGAACATTAACGGCATCACCTCGGTGCTGCCGGAAGATGTTCTAGCTACGCTCTATGTGGACTACCTTTTGATCTCTTTTGGCGCGGCCCAGGTGCCAACTCTGGAACGTCGATTCCAACAAGCGTTGAGCCGTGTCTCTCGCTATGCTGAAGCGAACAGGCTTCTGTTTTCCTTGGCCAAGACTAAGGTGGTGCACTCCTACCGACATCCTCGGCTCCACCCTGACTCAGATTTGTTTCTAAATAGGGTTCACCTGAAATCGGTATACTTGCAGCGTTTCCTTGGTCTTGTATTTTGACCGACGCCCTACCTGTAGGAAGCATATTCGCAACTTTTGGGTCTCTTGTATCCGAGCCATGGACATTCTTCGTTCCGTGACGTTCAGCGTCCTGGGCGCTGATATGGCTACTGCCTTACTTTTTCATCGATTCTTTGTACGTTCGAAACTCGACTACGGATGCGAGTTTTATGCATCTGCAGCCGAGCGTGTATTGCGGAAGGTAAACTCGAGCTACCACACCGGCCTTCGCCTGGCGCCCGGTGCCTTCCGCACTTTCCCCATTGAGAGCCTACTTGTCGATGTTGCGGAGATGCCACTCGCTCTATGCCGTGCACAGTGCGTAATTCGCCTGTACGGGCGAGCCCGGCGCCTCCTTCAATCACCAATGCTCTCACTTCATCCACAGCCAATCTCGGGCCGGTGGCACCTCTGGTTCTGCCAAGGGGCGCCACCCTAGAGGGTACAACCTCTGACTATTTTTCGCCACGCCACTGCTCCAAAAGCTTCTCTAGCGCCGGGAGTCTTGCGTTTTTCCTTTATGGACCACACTTCGTGCTTTCACTCCTAGGAAGGGGTCAGTTTCCATGCCGTATCCCCTCTGTTTGAAGTTATCCGGACTACCCAGAACTGTTTCTGGCTTCACGGACGAACTGGTTGAAATAGACCGCTCGGGACGAGTCATAACGCATTATTCCTTGTTAGGAGACCGGATTGTGATCAATATCGACTCACAAAGGGCCTTTAGTGCTCTCGGTCGGGTGGATGTCGGGATTATATTCTGCTGAGTTCCTGTACATGTGACTATTTCGGCGAATAAGCGCGCTAATGAATGTTCCAAAGACTACGAGGATTGGACGACTAGACCCGCTGTGGCTTTTCCTCACACCAACTACATGGCTCGAATCCGGACTGCTTGGCAGAAAAGATGGAAGACGGCCTTAGAGGAGCTTAAAATTGCGTACCAATCTGCTACGACTGTTTCCATGGACTTACCCCACCCTCCCCCCATTCCCTCCCTTGCTGCGATAGCTTCAGGTCGCTTTCTGTTGTCTTTGAATTTGGAATACTCGTGGAACGCGCCGCGATTTGATGGAGCGCTCGCCCGCATCTTATTTCGACGACTGCGTTGTGCCTCAAACTGTTAGGCACTTTCTAGTTGAATGTTTTAGTCTTGGTGATCTTCGCAAACGTTACTTGTTACCGTATCGGGACGAGCTGGGTCGTTACAACTTATCCTTTAACTCGAACTAGGTTCGTTTACACATAGTTGTGGACTAGCTGACTTTATTTGACTCTCTTTGTTTTTGCTCGTATGTTCCTTTTCTGATGGTATGCGGGCCTCCCCTTCACGCCGGAGCGTGCTTCCTTCTTCTTCTTGTTTTTTTGCTTTTTTTGTTTTGTGATTGTTATTTTTGTTTGCGTTTTTGTTTGTATCTTTTTTATTTGGATTTTGTATGTTTTCTTTTGTTTTTTTTTAATCTAGCCTAGTATTAGGCTGTAACGTGATTACGGCGACTTTTTCCATTGTAGGCAGTCGCCAGATGGGCTCTTTAAAACAAAGTTTACCCCAAGCTAGACTACAGTTGCGAGTTCTACGCATCCACAGCGGTGCGTGAATTGAGGTAGGTGGATTATATCCATCAGACTCTTCTCTATTTGACAACAGCAGTGCCTTCCGCATATCTCGTTTCGAGAGTCTCCATAGCGATGTTGGGGGGATACCACTTACTTTGAGACGTACAATTATCTCCCTCGGTGGCCAATGGCTCTCATCTCGTCCGCGGGCAATCTATACGTTGTCTATGCCATCGTGAGACGAAACTGATATACTAAGCCTCAAAGCCTTTTGGGTTTAAGGCTAAGGAAACTCCTTTGATATATCGGTAGCACTCACTCGGGTGCCGCCGTTGGTTCTGCGCGCGTCGGCACTGTTGAGGGTTCTGCCTTCAACATTTTCCGCCCAATCTCTGCGCCCAAAGCTTCTACAGCATTGGTAGTTCTGCATTCTCATTTCTTAGAGCATATGTAGTGTCTTCTTAGAACCATATGCGTGCACACCGGTGATTACGCGTGATTACGCGTCGTGCCCGGTTCGGAATTGGATTGTGATTTTTAGTGACTCACAGAGCACTGAGTTCGCTCCATTCTTTGGACTATCCGCACCCTCTGCTTCACAGTATTTGTGATGCTACGGCTACTGTGAGCCTGGACGATGTCGATATTGATATTTACTCGGTTCGAGAACATATAGGAAATCAGAAATTGAGCGCGCTTATAAGGTCGGCAACATTCGGCATGTACTGGGCAAGCCGACAAGCGTTTTGATCTCCCTCTCTCTGAATGTACGGCAGGAATCACGAAGGCCCTTCGGGCTGCACGGCCAATAAGATACAAGACGACCGACAGGTATCTAAAGTTCCTTGCCATCGCTCTGCAACTTTTCCTGTTAACCTACCCACAATTAATTCTCCAGTTCAGGTCCTTTTCTGCCATCTCCAAATCGGGCACACAGTGGGAACACAAAGCTATTACATAGTGGAAATACGAAGTATAAACCGATTTTTACTAATCATTTGAAATATGTTTACATCCTATTAATTAATTAATTTTTTACGTATTCTTTCGGGATTTATTCAATTTTGGGAATCAAACTGTAAATTCATAAAAGAAACACTTGTTTACAAATATGACTGGAAAATATGAAGCACTCGTGTATCTATATGCAACCTAGAAGCCAGGGGGCAATCTTTTCAAACCGTTGAACCTCATTGTGCGCAGTTGTCCTCCAAAGGTAGAATTATATTCTCCAGATCGGTGAAAACCCAAGCTCACATCAAGAACACGATGAACAAGATCAGGCGAAACCCAAGGAGGAGTGCCAGATAACTTTCTTTTTAGGCCAAAGTGACTCATGTGATCATGCAAAAATTGCTAAAAGATGATCATAAACTTCGTCCATTCAAGAGGGCTAAAAGCCTTCTGCTTTACAACTCCACCAAAAAGAGAGAGTCGAAAGAGCAGAGCTGCTTCAGAAATGGCAAGTTGATGAAAACCAGACTCCAGTTCTGTGAGTGGGCGTATAAGAAGTTTTAAACTGTCCAGGCCACCCATAACACTTATAATGATCGTGTTTTGGCACAAAATAAAAATAAGATTCCTTTTAAGCAGCGAATACCTTTTATAAGGCGTGATGGTGTAGGCTGGCATAACATCAACGGGACAAAAAATACCTTCCAGCGTCATGGCGAATAGCTATTGTTCTCGCTTTTAGCAAACCAGCGATAGATTACTCTACACTGGCTGGTTTCTGCCCAATCTTTCTAAGCCCTGCGTGTGCAAGTCGATGGAGAAATTGGTAAACGTTACACTAACCCCTTCTCTGAACAGCGGAGGCCATCTATCCTTTGCACAGTGCGGCTTCCGCAAGTTTCACTGCATGTTGGATGCTATGATCCGACTGGAAAATGCCTTCTGTGAAGCCTTCCTTTGTAGACAGCACTATGCCACGTCGTTTTTTGATCTGGAGACTCTTCACACGATGGGGCGAGGGGACGCTTCCCAATCTTAATATCTGAATTTTTGCCAGTTCATCGATTGCGCGTACGGGTGGGGGGGAGTACTCTTCGTCCCAATGCAGCAGGAATAGGGTGTCCCGCATGAAGTGTCGTCATTGCCACACTCTTTGCTCGGATCATTAACGGTATCACCTCGGTGCTGCCTGAAAATTTTCTCACTCCGCTCTACGTGGACGACCTTTCGATCTCTTTTGGTGCAGGCCAGATGCCAACTCTTGAGAGTCGACTCCAACAATCATTGAACCGCGTCTCTCGCTATGCCGAAGCGCACAGGTTTCGATTTTTCTTAGATAAGACTAGGGTGGTGGATGTCTGTCGCTATCAACATCTCACCCAACCCGGACTTGCTTCTAAATCGAGTTCGCCTGAAAGTAGTGGGTTCGCACTGTTCCCTTGGTCTTGTATCTGACCAACGCCTCACCTGGGAAACTCATATTTGCAGCCTAGTTACTCTTGTACCTGCGCCATGGAATCTGCGTTCCCTGAGGTTCAACACCTGGGGTGCTGATAGGGCGACTGCTTTGCTTTTATATCGATACTTTGTTTGTTCGAAGATCGACTAGGTATGCGAGTTTTATGCAGCCGCAGCCGAGCGTGTATTGCAGAATGTGCACTCTATCCACCACATCTTCATCCGCCTGGCGACTGGTGCCTTCCGCAAGTCCCCATTGAGAGCCTACTTGTCAATGCTGTGGATATGTCATTCGCTCTTCGGTCTGCACAGTGCACTATTCGTATGTACGCGCGAGCCCGGCAAACCTTTCCGTCGCTAATTGTTCTCACCGTATCCGCAGCCGATCTCGACCGTGTCTATGGCGTCGAGATACGCCAGTCATTTCCTAAGCCCTTTAGGTTTAGGGCTAGGAAACTCCTTCAAGAGCTCGGTGTAGGGCCGGTGTTTCCCCGTGTTCTGCTCAGAATGCCACACTCGAGATTACCACGCTTGACTATTTGTCACCACACCTCTGCTCCAAAAGATTCTACAGCGCCGTACGCATTGAGTTTGGCATTTTTGGAGCACACATCGTGTCACGCTAGATCCGTGCCAGCGTATATGGATGACTCCAAGGTCTTGGATGATGTCGGCTTACACGCCATATTCCGTCTGTTTGAAGTCTGATGGGCTATGCCAGGCGCTGCGTCTGTCTTCACGGCCGAATTGGTTGCAATCCAGCGCTCGATACCTGAGATGACGAGAGGTGGCCGGTTTGGAGACCAGATTGTGATCTATAGTGAGTCACAAGTCACAAGGCGCTCTGACTGCTCTCGGAGAATTTATATCTCCGCATCCCCTGGTTCGAGTTACCCGTGACACCACGGTTTTGGGGATCCGGGTGGATTTCGAGATTATCTTCTGCTGGGTTCCTGGACATGTGGGTATTGCGGGGAATGAGCGCGCCGATGAGGAGGCGAAGAGTCCGCGAGGACTTAGTGACCCAACCAGCGTTTCGCTCTTCCTCACACCGATTAGATGGCAGGAATCTGGGCTGCTTGGCAAAGAAGATTGGAGACAGCAGAGGGGAACTTATAGTTGCGCGCCCTTGCGCCACGACTGTTCTCATGTCCCTACTCCCAATGCCGCTACGGCTTCAGGTTGCTTTCAGTCGTCTTCTAATTGGCCACATTCGCAGAAAGCACCGCCATTTGATAAAGCGCTCGCCTGTAAATTATTTAGACGACTGTGTTGTCTCCCAGACTGCTCGGTGCAGTCTTGTTGAATGTCCCAGTCTGGACGATCCTCGCGCTCGTTACCTGTCCCGGTTCCGGGACGAGCGGGGTCGCTACCGCTTGTCCGTTGTACTCGGGATGGGTTATTGTACACATACTTTTGGACTATATGACTTTTAGGGGGATGTTGGCAGCCTCCATTTTATTTGACTTTCTTTGTTGTAGGTCGCATGCTCCTGCTCCTGAGAGAGGCGGGCCTACCTCCGACGCCGGAGTGCACTTTGCTCATCTTGTTTTTAGCCTTTGTTTTGGTTATTTATCTTTATTGTTTTTTTGCATGCTTTTAATTATTTTTAATCTAGCCTCGTATTAGGCTGTAGTACGATTACGGCGACTTTTACCCTAGTAGGCAGTTCCCAGAGGGGGTCCGAAAATTTACAAAAATCATCTTCATTGAATGGTGGCAAAGATCAATCAATATATTTCTTTGGACATATCCAATGAGAATCGTCATACCCTGGGTGGTTACAACCATAGGAAATGCCTGTAAAACCCTTCGACAACATGAAGTAACTTCACAGCAAAAAATGTTCAAGAGCCGTGACAGGCAAATTTTAAGGGGAGGTTTGGTCAAAGGAACTTTGGAGTGTGGTCGATGCTTCATCAAAACACCTGTATAAAATTTCACCAAAGTGATGAAGTTCTGACGTGAAAAATGGGGAAAATACTGGGAGAAAATAGCAGCTGAAACCAGGCACGTCACTACGCTCAGGTCATACCTCGGTTTCGTCGTGGTTTTGTTTTTGTTTTGTTTTTTGTTTTCTTTGTAGGTCACATGCTCCTGCGCCGGGGGAAGGCGGACCTCCCCCCGACGCCAGAGCTTGCTTCCTAATTTTTGCCATTTTCCCTTTTATTTTTGTTGTTTGTTCATAGTCTTATTTTAAAGTAGCCTAGTGCTAGGCGGTCGTGATTGCGGAGACTTATGCCCAAGTCGGTAGTCGCCAGATAGGCTCCTACTTTTTTTTTTAAATCGGTTTCGTCGTAGCATAGACGCTTCAGGAAGTTACATTGAATATTATTTACATCATCTTGTAGCATCTATTTTTTTCATTTCGTTTTAGTCTAAGTATTATCTAATATTACATTGTGTTCGGAAAATATTTGAATAAATATCAGTCTAGACTTCGTGTTTCCGCCCTGGAGATTGAGCGCTGCCCCAAACCTTATTGTGATGAGTGCTTGGTCCTCCCCAGACTGTTCGGCACATTCTAGATGAATGCCCTTGTCATGGGGGAGCTTTGCGCACGTTACCTGTTCCAGCACTGTGTTCAGTGGGGTCACTACTGCTTGTATCTTGTACTCAGAGCGAATTCATGCACTCCAGATTGTTGAGTACTTAAGTTCTCGCTCCTCTATTCTTTATAGATTGTTGTTGTTTGTTCTTTGTTTGTTGTTGTTTTTGACGGATGGCTGCATGTAAGGGCCATAGAGAGAAGAGGACTCCCTTCGGCACTTGGTTTTGTATTTTCCTTTTGGTTTGTTTTTGAGTCTTGTTTTTTTTGTAGTTTTACGTTGGTTATTGTTTCTGTTAGGCGAAAATTTATAGCAAAATACTTCGTTATGTCGCCGACTGTTCCCAAGCAGGCAGTTGCCAGATGAGACCCTTTTTAATTAATAGAATAACCACTTCTGTTCCACTTCATCATATTTTTCTCGTCAGCTTCGCTTCTTCCACTATTATTTTCTTGCAATCTAAAGAAAAATAGCCGATACCTATTTCTCGATTATAACTTTTATCTTTGTATTTTACCAGTTCGCACTTCTGAATCAAAGTGCTAGCTTGTACGAACGTGCTCGACTGGCTTTGAAATACGCTATTGTGTCGGTCTCTCGTTCGTGATCAGGATAAACTGAGTGGACCCTGGTAGCTTTGGTCATCGAGTTTTATAAATCCTGCATTAGTTATCGATTTCTTCCTATGTTTGTCCTTTCTCTCGAATAAATAGCAGATAGAGGAATAAAATTTAAGATGGAGGTCAGTGTTTTTTCCAAAATATGACTTCCTTTAACTCTTTCCAAGTACCGGGTTATGCAGAACCTTTACTCGGCTTGGGGGATGTTGTAGGAAAGGCCAACAAGATTATAGCTAATGAAAGATTTATTCTCATTCAACAATAAAAACTCAAAAGTTAATTTAACTAATTTTAATAATTGGTATTTCAATTATTTTCCTCACTTGATTGTAACTTCGCGTCTCTTCGCAGTGCTCTCAGAAATGATATCCTCGCTTTTCCGCGGCAGCTTTAAAGGTCTCCCCTGACCAAAATTTGCAAAAATAGACTCATCAGTTTATTTTTACAACTGTCAATTAACCATCTTTCAGTATGGCAAAGTTTATGAACAATTATTTTTTTTATTAATGAATTCTGCACCTGCCTCCATTGTTCTCATTTGCACATCTGCACCTAATTCTGCTACACATTGCTCTTTACTCTCACCAACAAAGTTTGATAATCCCCGACCCTAAAAAATCAGCTAAAAAAGAAATGAAATGGTTATTTTATACATAGATAATACATTGGTATTAAGATCCTAGTACATATTCTACCCTCTTGGCAAAAAGTTATGCCCAACCATGAATATAAGGCTTTTATTCTTTCCCTCAGATTATTCTCTTTAGACCATTACTGAGTTAATTCAGAATTTTATTCAATTGATTTAATGAGGTGCGTTATTTTGCATCACCTACCTGGTTTTCAATATTACAGTATTGGCTTCTTTTAAAAGTAGACTTAGTAGGGATTTCCCTGAAATTGGGATGGTTTAGCTAAATTTGACTAATCCATATGTGATGGGTGTAAAATTGTATACATTATTTTCTAGATTTGGAAATATATTTGCTTGGTTAAGGGGTAGAACATGAAAGGCAGAAGTTTAGTGGGCCTTATTGACCTTTTTCCCCCTTTTATTATTGTGGTATTCTATTCTGCCGATAAACTTCTATAACTCTCGCCTTCTATTGTTGCAGATTCCGGAAATTAACAGCTACAAATATATCCAGGAGGTGTATTTGGCTCTGTACTGGCTGGCTATGTCAAATTCAATGTACAACCCTATGATATACTGCTGGCTAAATAGCAGGTAAGTCCCCCCCTAAAACTTACATTTCCCCTGCATTTGTTGTTCTGGGAAAATATGATCGTAAACACTTCAATTCATCCTTATTTCACTCCAGAATTTTGGGGTTCACCGAGCTAATGCGATCTTTATAACAGTCTTTGTCCCAGGGCGTTTTTTATATATGTATATTTTTTTGTTTTTTCTCCCTCCATCTGAATGGTCCTGCAAGAAAAGTTCTAGTTCGTACTACGAGTGCCTGTTCGGTTTGTTCGAAGTTGTTCCTTGAGATTTATTTAGTAAACCGACAAATGAGAAAATAAAATTTTACGAACTTCATTGGTTACCTGTGTGAAAGAACAACTTCTGACCCCCCTCCCCCCATTTATCGGAGACCACGTGCTATGGCATCGCGCCACGGACGACGCCACTTCCTATTAGAACATTCTCGAATTTTCGACTCCTGAGCACGTTGGATAAATATTTCCCAATCCTGTGAACTCGTCCCAAGCCTTCACCCCCCCCCCCCTTCCATCCTCAGTGACGAGTGCGAAAGAGCTGCTATGTCTCGCCCGTAGTTGCTAAATGATGCCGTGAGCGTTCGTCAGACAGCAAGTCTTTTCAGCCGTCATTCTACCCAAGTAAATTGGTAGCTTCTGTGAACGGCAAGCCTTTGAATTTGCGCAACAGTCTCCCTTCGTTTAATCGAACCGAAGAAAATCTCCATCGATTACCTTTGAGGAAAGAGAAGTTTCCTCTTTCCGTGGAATTACGAGAATTCCCACATTCCTCGTCGAACGTCATCTTTGAAGTCTGGCTATCCTCATCGGAAAGGTTGATTCGGATCGTACCCCGCCTGCCTCATTCTGATCGTGCCCCACTCGCCTCATCGCAAGAAGGAGCTTCCTCTAAGTCATCGACCAGTAAGACTGAAACCCCCTCCATTATAAGTATTGTCAAGTTCTCCCTTTTGTTCTGAGCCTAGTTACATTAATCAATTAATTCCATTTGAGAATCTCTCCTCATAATAATTATCAAGAGACTATCTCAATTTAAATAAATCTCGTTTGCCTATTATTATTCTTATTTTGATCTTTGTAAATAAAATTATATTTGTGTTGTTTCATCTTTAACTAACCTTAAATGATACTCTCGGTCTATTCAAGTAAATCTCGCCAACCATTTATGCACTTCGTTTGATTATTAAGGATTTGGAACCCAACCCCTCAAGTGTGACCTCCTAGTCGGTCGTTAATCCCTGCGAACAGTCCTTCAACGGTTCGCGTTACAGTAAGTGATTAAGTCCCCCCTCCCCCCCCCCTCATAATATAGGAGTAGTGTATTGTATAGAGTGGTTGTACCACGACAACCTCATACAAAATAGTAACTATCCATTTCAGAGATCCCCTCCCCCTCCAAATAAAAGTCTATCTATACCTTTTGAATAAAAATTTATAGACTTTGGATAAAAAAAAAACATGTCGAATTCTTTCTTCGGGTGCGTCCTTATCAAAGATTCTTTCATTACAATCTGATTTTCTAAAGAGAAAAAAGTGAAGTATACGCCGCAAAACTGTGAAAAGTTCAAAGTGAACTAATTTGAAAGCATCCAGCGCTCGTCAATCGCCTAGGATTTGTATTTCTGCAACACAATGCACGACCACATATGGCACGCGTAGTACAGATACACTGAATAGTCTATCTAAATCAGTGTTTTCCAACTCATGACCACATGGCCAAAATAAGCCATGGAAAATTTCAGGTGGGTCACAGCTTTTTTTCTGACCGAAGAAAGAAAATCACACCATTTCATTACATCTATATAATATTGTAGTAACTTAGCGCTCTAAAGAGACATCTCTGTACGGGTCTCTGTAGTGACGCAGCGTTCTACACAGATCTCGACCGACTCAATCTAGTCTTGCTCACCCCCTTCACTTTTCCTTATTTACCTTGCATCAGAAAGACTCCAAAATGTGATACGGAAGCTACCCATCTGCCGATCGGAAAAGTGCAGCTTCGAGCTTTCTTGACGCGCTTTACTGATTGGCTCCCAGAGACCCAGAGCGACGTCATGGAGAGGAAAAAATGATAAAAAGTGGCCAACTGAGCTCTAAGCTTTTGAGGGGCAAAGAGCGATGGGGGGGGGGGAAGTCGGGCGAGCTGTTCTTTGCCTCGAACTTCTCTTTTCATTTCGTTTCAGTTCATAATTTATTCAGACCTCTGACAGTGAACCACCGAATCTCGGACCAAGCGTCCGTGGAGGAATCCTTCACAACCGCTTTCTCCGCAGTCTCTAGACGGCATGCGGTTCTGCCAGTATTCAATGCGCCTCGTAAAGTCGCGGAAGACCACCGAATGGACTTTACCTCCAGAGGCGGAGAACCCTTCAATGACAGGTTTACTTTGACCGAGTTACGTTCCGTTCAGGCTAGGCGTGCGAACACCGCTCCTGATCCGTTCGATGTCCTGTACGCCATGCTTCAGCAACTGGGTGAGAGAAGCATGGCATTTCTGTTAGATTTGTTCAACAGAATTTGGGTAGAAGGTATCCTCACAGAATAATGGCGAATCGCTACTGTATTCGATTTTCGCAAACCTGGGAGAGATCACTCTACCACGGCCGGTTTCCGCCCAATCTCTTTAAACACCTGCGTCGCAAGTTGATGGAGAAATTGGTAATGTTATATTAGCCCTTTTCTGGAGAGCGGAAGCCATCTGTCTTCTGCACAGTGCAGCTTCCGCAAGTTTCACACCACGACAGATGCTCTGCTCCAACTGGAAAATGCTGTCTGCGATGCCTTCCTTTGCAGACAGCACTACACCACGGTATTTTTCGATCTTTAGAAAGCCTACGATACCACATAGAGATACGGTATCATGGATAATCTGCACACGACGGAGGCTAGGGGACGCCTCCCAATCTTTATATCTGAATTTTTGGAGCAGAAAGAGGGTGTTCCGCAGGAAAGTGTCCTCAGATTCACACTCTTTGTCCTAAGCATCAACAACATCACCTCGGTGCTGCCGATGTGCTTCCAAGAGATGTTCTTGCTCCGCTCTATGTAAACGACCTATCTATCTTTTTTGACGCGGTCCAGAGGCCAACTCTGGAGCGTCGACCCACCCAGATATTGAACTGCATCTCTCGTTATACTGAAGCGTACAGGCTTCGGTTTCCCTCTGCCGCCATCCACAGCTCCACCCTGACCCAGACTTTTTTTCTAAATGAGGTGTGCCTGGAAGTAGTGGACTCGCACCGTTTTCTTTGTCTTGTTTTTGACTGATGCCTCACCTGTGGCGCTCATATTCGCAGCCTTAGGGTCTCTTGTTCCCGCGCCATGGATATTCTTCGCTCCGTCACGTTCAGCGTCTGTGGGGCTGATATGCCTACTGCTTTACTTTTTTATCGATCCTTTCTTCGTTCGAAGGTCTACTACCATGTGAGTTTTAGGCATCCGCAGCCGAGCGTGTATTGCCGAGGATAGACTCCATGCACTACATCGCCGTGGGTGACGTGCGGAACGCACGTCCCCCATTAAGAGCCCACTTGTCGATGCTGGGAAAATGCTACTCTCTTTGCGCCGTGCACAGTGTATTATTCGCCTGTACGCGCTAAACCGGCTCCTCCCTTAGTCGCTAACTGCTCTAACTGCATCCGCAGCTGATCTCGACGGGGCCTATGCCACCAAGAGACGCCATTCATACCCTAAGGCCTTTGAGTTTAGGGCTAGTAAACTCCTTTAAGAGCTAGGAATAGCTCTTAGGACGGTGGCGCCCCTGGTTCTCCTCAGTACGCACCCTGGATGGTACCACCTTTGGCTATTTGTCGCCACGCCTCTGCTCCCAAAGCTTGTACAGCGCCGGGAGTATTGCGTTTGACCTTATTGGAGCACACCTCGTCTCACGATCGAATCGTGCCAGTGTGTACGGATTTCTCCAATTCCCAAGAGGGAGTCGGCTTCAACGCCGTATCCCCTCTGTTTGAAGTCAGTGGGGCTCTGCCAGGCGCTGCGTCTGTCTTCACGGCCGAACTGGTGACAATGCACCAGTCGGTACGGGAGATTATGCGACGTGCCCGGTTCGGAGACCGGATTGTGATCTATAGCAACTCACAAAGCGCCCTGAGTTCTCTCGGGGCATTGGAATCTCCGTATCCTCTGGTTCGCGATATCCGTGACGCAACGGATTTGGCGAGCCGAGCGGATGCCGAGATTATGTTATGTTGGGTTCCTGGACATGTAGGAATTGCGGGGAATGAGGGCGCCAATGAGGGTGCCAAGAAGTCCGCGAAGACCGGGTGACAGGACCAGCATTTCGCTCTTCCTCACACCGACTACATGGCAGAAATGCGAGTGGCTTGGCAAAGATAATGGGAAACGGTCGAGGGGTACTTAAATTTACGTGCCATTGAGCCGCGAATGTTCCCATTAACCCACTTCCAATGCCGCGACGGCTTCAGGTTGTTTTCTGTCGTCTCCGATTGGACACACTAGCGGGACGCACCGCCATTTGATGGAGCGCTCACCAGCGCCCTACTGTGAAGACTGCGTTGTCCCTCAGACTGTTCGGCACATTCTTGTTGAATGTCCCAGTCTGTGTGATCTTCGCACACGTTACCTGCGGGGTTGCTACCGCTTGTCCCTTGTACTCGTAACAGTTTGGTGCACACACACACATATGTGGAATATACGACCCTTTGGCGTATGCTGGTCTCCTCCACTTTATTTGACTTTTTTAGGTCGTATGTTCCTGCGCGGGGGAAGGGCGGGCCTACTCCCGACACCGGAGGGCGCTTCCTTGTTTCCTTTTTGCTTTGTTTTTTTATTATTTTTTAGCCTTTTTTATCGTTTTTATTTGTTTTTGACACCGGAGGGCGCTTCCTTGTTTCCTTTTTGCTTTGTTTTTTTATTATTTTTTAGCCTTTTTTATCGTTTTTATTTGTTATTTACATATTGGTATTTGCCCTCTGCGATTTGTTTTTAATATTACCTAGTAATATGCTCTGTCAAGTACTGCGACTTATGCCCAAGTAGGCCTTTGCCAGATAGGCTCCTAAAATTTTAAAAAAATTTAAGAATCTTTGCTTTCCTCTCATTTTTGTTCCTTCCACCAGGTTTCGTAATGGGTTCAAGCGTGTGCTCGCCCCATGGTGCCCATGCATCCCATCTTTGGCTACCCCTTCGGGTCCAGTGCGAAACAACACCACCCAATCCAATGTCTTTGCCTCTATTGGACCACCGGGAGCCGCCGACCGTCTTCACTGCGATAGTAAGAGAAGCCTTAATGTTTCACCTTCCCACAACTTTTCACCTCGGTTAGATCTCGATTAAATCAGACTCTTGATTAATTAAATGCAGTTATTCATTGATCGAAAGAAAATCATATGACTTTATTTTAATCTACCTGCAATTTTAACCATACCTTGACTGATTCAACAACTTGTTCAACATTTTCTGAACAGCTATACCTAATTTCTTTCATAATTAATTACTTTCATACCAAACATGACTTTAATTTTAACATCTTGAACTGTCTCTCATATAGATGATCTACCTTGAGCCCTTTTAATTTCCTCCTGAACTTGACATAACCTTGCCTAAAAGGGTGGTGTGTTCCGTCAACGAACTCTATCTGAAGTGATTGTATCGATGAAAATATCGCCATCTTTACCATTTGTAAAATGGCTCAGAAATCAAATATAATAATATTTATTATTATTATTGTTAATGTGTGAGTCATGTTTTTGAGGAAGTAGAGAGACAGAAATTAAAAGTGGCGAGAATCAGATCAAATGAATCCGCTGAGATTAGTGGACGGGGAGCTTAGTTCACTCGGCCTACCACTGAGCCAAACAAAGACCCTGTGGATAGGTACAATGCGGTTACTGGCTAGGTAGGAGGTGGTGGCAGATACCTGAGGTGGGGGTTATAGGAATATGGTGGGTACAACAAGTATAGTTATCGGTAGATAACCGAGTGGTTACCCCCTACTTAAATGCTATGGCGATATATTTTGAGGTAATTTAGTTCAACACTTCAATATATTCGCGTTATTTATAATTCATATTTGATTGGTGGTCGGGAGTGAAGGATTTTTTTTTCATCAAAGTAAAGTCAAAGTTCTCATCCAAAGAGTGAAGTCAGTTTTTATCAAAAAGGTGAAATCAAAGTTTTTAGCCAAAAAGTGAAGTCACAGTGTCGAGGTATGCCTGTGAAGACTCGCTCGGCACAAGGGCGCATACGCAAGCACGGGCAGATAGCCGACCCGATATACTTTGGGGCAATTAATACAGAGTGCGATTTACGGTTGATCGGGATTTTTTTAATGGCTTGCCAAGTTGCAGTTTAAAGGATATATAAAGAACAAGACCCAAAAATATAATTTCAATATATATAATAAGTGGGGCAATATATATACAAAAGAGGGGAACAAATTACTTAATAAAGATAGTTAATTGTGACAATTTATAATATGACAGAGTTAATTGGGAGGAGCGAAATTAAAGTTAACTCGAACAAGAGATATTAATTACGATTGAGCGAGAAGTCAATTCAAAGGTGGATGCAGGTGACGATTGACGGGGTTTAATCAGGGGATTACAACACAAAATCGCTTTACCTTGAAGCTTGGTAGTAATCTGAGGGGGGGAGACCAACGGCACAGGTCTTCGAGAAGATACTTCGGGGAGTCCTAACGAGGACTCGTGGAAGGGGTTTTTGATTACTTCTTGTTGAAGAATGAGATTTTATCTGCTCCAGAGAGATGGAATCTCAACTCGAGACAATTCTGCGGATCGAATGAATGGCAATCTTGAAGGATGTCCGAGATGAGGGGGCCGCACAATTCTCCGGGAAGAAGGGGGCTCGATAGCTTTCCTTTGAACACGGGCCAAAGCTTCACGAAGGGAGATCTGCTGGTGAGATCTTTACGCTGAGGTACGACTCGAACAGGGGTTGCGGGACTTCGCTGGGGAACATACAAACGGTCTGAACAGATGAACTGGCGGACTCTCAATCTCCTCGAAAAATGGCTGACTCCGGGTTAAATAGCCGGGTGGCTGGTCCGATAGATATCCCCATGGCCTGGTCGTCCCTAGAGGATTCTCGACGTCAGTTTATGTAAACTTACTTCGAAATAACGACTCGGATCGGACGGCAAAGCTTTCCTCATGATATAGGGGTAGGGTTAGTATGGCTGCCCTCGCGGGGGAATAGACATGCCTGGGAAGCATAGGGTAGGGATAGTACGACTGCGCTCAGTGATATCGCGCTGTAGGGAGGGGGAGCGAGCAGCGTCCGAAAGCAAATAGAGCTGGGTCGATGACTCAGCGCTGGACTGCCTCCTTCTCGAAGATTCTAAACTTACAACGCTAAGGAGCACGTGGTTTAGAGAGTAGGGGCTGAAAGGGGTATTCCTTTCACGCTGCTCCTTCGAGGACATTCCTTCACACACATTTTTTATCAAAAAATGAGTGCATAGGTTTCATCCTAATGTGAAGGCAGAGTTTCACCAAAATGTAAAGGCAGAGGAGATCTCAAAGGTTATTTGATATTGCACCAAATTAAACGACCACCCGATACAGTTATATATGGTGTGCCTTTTACCCCCTCACGGTTTTAATAGGGATGTATTTTTTGTTGGGTTTTTGGGGGGCTTTTTAAGGAAATCTATTAAAGTTGGGACACAAAATAGTTGCATACGTAAAGTTGGTTCCATTAAACTTTTTATCAACGCGTAGAAGTGAAGAAATACCCAAGAACAACATTCTAACTATACTAGAAGTTTATAACTAACCATGCAAATTTATTAAAGGAATTAAATTTATATCCAGTAAAAGTTTTATGTAGGTACTGATGTTTGATTTTATGTATTTGATTTCGCTAAACAATAAAAAAAGTTAGGTTATTAAAACTTAGAGCATATTGTTACTAACAGAAAATTAATGAGAGTTTCTCCTTTAGTTCGGGCTAAAACATAGGAAAAACCCTATGCTGAAGATTTTAAGTTGCCTTACCATTCACATTTAATTAGTCCCACAAAAATTGTGTCACGTCAAGGGCTTTATAATTTTAAAATAAACCTGTGAATACTCTCATTAAGCACATCCATAACACCATCAATCTCTCACGTGCGCAACATCTATGTATAACCATTCTAAATAGCATATATCGACACGCAATACATACACAACGAACTCTTACGCACGTTTTACTCTTTATTCTAGAACGTACTCAGGCATAATAGAGAACATGCAAGGTTCACTCAAGTTCTAACTTTTGGTCCAGATTGTCGAAAAACGATCAATCAGGCGGAGTTTTCTTCACTGTGCAGAGAATTTCAAAGCGCTCGACAGCGTTGTTCCTCTATCATTAATTCTCGCTCGCTCGATGCACATTTGACAAGCCGAGATGGAGTTGGAGGATTGTGTTTTGTCGTTACTTAAAACTAAGAAATGAAAATATGGCCAAAGTGCGACTAAGGACTTCTCTTTGATATCATTTTCTTCGTAAAAAGGAAGAACGGTGGACCAATTAGTAACGACGATGGTTCCGACTTTATTATCTCCTGTTAACCTCCTATACATCGTATTCCTTTATGATAGTCTCCAGGTTTTTTTTTTAGTAAAATGAGGCGTCTAAATATGCAAGGAGCTATTTGCCATTGACGTCACATGCTATAATTTTCATTTTTCTTTTAATTTTGGTAAAAAATTATCGGGACTCTGTAAATGAATCGACAGTTTTAAAAAATCAATCTTAGCTCCTTTTATCACGTTTAAAAAAAATAAAGAATGGGCGGAATTTATCTATATTATTTTTTATAAATATTATTATTTTGCTAGGCGACCACAGAACTATTTATCTCATTAAAAGAATTCGCGCTTATGCTGTATCGACGAAAGAAATGGCAATATATCCATAGTTTATATATATATATATATATATATATATATATATATGCATATATATATATATATATATATATATATATATATATATATATATATATATATATATATATATATATATATATATATATATATATATATATATATATATATATATATATATATATTTATATATGTATATATATATATATATATATATATATATATATATATATATATATATATATATATATATATATGGTAGTTGATTTAGAATTAACAAAATATAATAATATTATTTTGTATTTTGAAAATTAATATTTTAGAATAAAAAAATTATATTTTATTTTATCGTAAAGTACATTTTATCACCCAGAAAAGTACATTTGAACATATATAAAATTGTATTTCAGAAAATATAAATGTCCATTTCACTAAAACGATAATTACATTCCAAATGGCAAATTAAAATTGTTAGTACATGAAAAAAGACATATTCCCAGTCTATAAAATTTCTTTACCATATTCCTAACATCACATCGATGCGAACTAAAATTGAAATAGAAACATGTTTAACACTATTAAAATATAAAACAATATTATGAGGAAACACCAACTTCTCCAGGTACAGATTTACCCCTATGTATTGAGTCTGAGGCCATCCGAGAAGATAAACGAAGGTGTAACGCGG
Organism: Ceratothoa steindachneri; assembly: GCA_963969495.1. NCBI lineage: Eukaryota > Metazoa > Arthropoda > Malacostraca > Isopoda > Cymothoidae > Ceratothoa > Ceratothoa steindachneri. Next base: position 122,076,346 of record OZ018327.1, read on the forward strand.
CCCTCTTCTGACTATCCTAAACAGAATGATGTGGACCGGAAACTTTGTCTTTATGACTGACTCTCTGTACAACTTTCGTGGACAGAGCAAACCAGCCGTTGGACTACCTTAACACACAATGATATGGACAGGAAACTTTGTCTTTATGACTCTCTATACAACTTTCGTGGACAGAGCAAACCAGCCGTTGGGTTGGACTACCCTAAACAAAATGATGTGGACCGGAAACTTTGTCTTTATGACTCTCTGTACAACTTCCATGGCCAGAGCAAACCAGTCGTTGGACTACCTTAAACACAATGATATGGACATGAAACTTTGTCTTTATGACTCTCTGTACAACTTTCGTGGACAGAGCAAACCAGCCGTTGGACTACCCTAAACACAATGATGTGGACCGGAAACTTTGTCTTTATGACTCTCTGTACAACTTTCGTGGACAGAGCAAACCAGTCGTTGGACTACCTTAAACACAATGATATGGACAGGAAACTTTGTCTTTATGACTCTCTGTACAACTTTCGTGGACAGAGCAAACCAGCCGTTGGACTACCCTAAACACAATGATGTGGATCAGAAACTTTTTCTTTATGACTCTGTACAACTTTCGTGGACAGAGCAAACCAGCCGTTGGACTACCCTAAACACAATGATGTGGACCGGAAACTTTGTCTTTATGACTCTCTGTACAACTTTCGTGGACAGAGCAAACCAGTCGTTGGACTACCTTAAACACAATGATATGGATAGGAAACTTTATCTTTATGACTCTCTGTACAACTCTCGTGGACAGAACAAACTAGCTGTTGGACTACCCTAAACACAATGATGTGGACCAGAAACTTTGTCTTTATGACTCTCTGTACAACTTTCGTGGACAGAGCAAACCAGTGCTTGATTTCGAAGTTCACCCACCTGGTCCTACCACAAATTCTTCTCGTTTGCGAAGAATTAAAGCATCTCAGGCTTGAGGTGTCGCTTCAGTTTGTTCACAAGCTTCGCATCACGTTCTTTCCGCTTGTCCTTCATCTTTTGCTAGAGAAGCTACCCCTTTCTCATCTGTATGACTAGTAGCAGATGTCCTCATGCCTTAACTGTTGGATTAGAGACTCAGACACTCGCTTGTCCCTGGCAATGGGCCTTATTAATTTGCTGGGATCGTTGCCATTGATGGCGTGGATCCCCGTGAGAAATTTGAAGGTTATTTCCGTAGGATCAGAACGCTTAGAGTGAGGTTTGCGAGCCGCCTTATTCCTCTTAACCATAGCATTACTCATATAACTCTTTAGTGATCCTCTGCACCCATCCTCAGATTTACACCTAAGCACGCGGAAATATTAGCATTTGGATAATTGAATTAAGCCATGGTAGTGCTTCTTTCATAGATGATGTAAAACTGAGCCTACTATGATAGAAAGGAGAGGGATTCAAAGCTAGACAACATGCATGCGCGCAATTCAGAGTCCCTAATGGCGATAAATTAACCATCGCCCCTTGTAATTTAGGGATAGAAAGAGTTATGGAGCTGATTTGGTTGGGAGACAGCTGAGAAGAGTTGGTTTTTAACTGGCGTGATTAGAAGACTAAGTTAAACAAAATATACTTTTACATTATAAAGGGTGTTCCATTAAGACGGATCGCAGTTAGCAGTAAATATACATTGCAGCAAAATATATATTAAGTTTTCTGCCTCTTTCCACACTAATTTCAATCAGCCATATATTGATGATTGAAATTAGTGCTGAAAGAGATAGAAAACTCAATATATATTTTGGTGCAATGTATATTTACTGCTAACTGCGATCCGTCGTAATGGAACCACCTTAGGTATGTTTCTTTGGAAATAAAAGAATGAAAAGTGATAAAATAAGTCGAAGGAAATGAAATGTTAGATAATCGACTACGAACTAAAACAATAAGAAAACGAATTAACTTCGAATAGCATACTGAGTTAATAAATGAAAACAAGGAATAACATCATACTTTAACAATTTAGAATTAACAGAGCGAGCGAAGGTTGCGAAAATGCTGAATGCACCCCCAAATGAAAGCGAGATTGACAGATAGACACATTCACTATGGCAGGTATCAACAGTGCGGTTAAAGAATGTATAGATTCACTGGTTGAAATAAAATAAAATGAACGTTAAGGCAAAAATACACGTAAAATGTGTATTAAAACTATTAGGTTGAGGAATAAGTTCTTGCGGGTTTTTTTTAATGTTGTGTTGATTTAAGTTTTGTTGACGTGATTTGTGCACATATTAAGAAACAATAATAAATCATGAGAGCAAAATTTGCAAAGGTTAGGCTACGTCTCTTAACAGCGTAGACTATTAAGCTTTTGCTTAGGCTACGTCTTGAAGTTGAGTAATAAATCATTGCGGTTTATTTAAAAGTTGTGTTAATTTAATTTTTGTTCTGTACCCTCAAAATGGAATGACAAGTTGAAAGAAAGGCGCATTTTCGACACTTGTTATTCATTTTCAATCGAGACGGGAACAATGCAAACGCAGCCAAAGCTCATCGCGATATTTGTGCTGTGTACGGAGAAAATGCTTTATCAGAAAGGACAGCTCAATGGTGGTTTTCACGTTTCAAAAACGGTCATTTCAATCTTAATGGCGAAGAACGTTCTGGTCGCCACATTAAGTTGGATGAAGATCGATTGAACGACCTTCTTCATGAAAATCCTCGTCAATCGACTAGAGAATTGGCTGCACAATTGGCGTGTGATCAAAAAACTGTAGTGAATGACCTTCATTCGATACGGAAAGTTCAAAAACTCGGTACATGGGTTCCGCACGCTTTGAGCGAAAGCAACAAACTTGCCGCAGGTTTGCTTGCTCGTCACAAGGCTACTAGTAGATATAAGGACAAATTTATTCACCGCATCATCACTGGTGACGAAAAATGGTGTGTTTATGTCAACATTAACCATCGAAAACAATGGCTTAGCCCAATAAAAAACCGCTTCCGCGATTAAAGCAAGGACTTCCTCCACGAAAGACGATGTTGTGTATGTGGTGAGATTGTGAAGGCATCATTCTTTATGAGCTCCTTGCGAACAACTAGAATGTCAATGCAGAACTCTACGTTCAACAAATGTATCAACTCGCCGAAGCTATTCGTGAAAAGCGACATCATCGACGTTATGGAGTCCTTCTGTAACACGGCAATGCTCGTCCTCACATTGCTAATATGACAAAAGACGCCATCCGAACGCTTAATTTGGAAATCCTGTCGCATTCTCCATATTTTCCAGACTTGGCTCCATCGGATTTCCATCTGTTTCGATCGCTCTCCAACAATTTGCGCGGCGTTTCGTTCAATACTGATGTAGAATTGAGAATCTGGTTAGACGAATTCTTCGAGTCAAAATCCAGAGATTTTTATTGCAGAGGCATCGAAAAACTAGTTGAACGTTGGGAAGAATTCGTAAATAACAACGGAGAATAAATTATTGATTAAATTGCATATTGTTATCAATTAAAAAGGAAGTTTTTCTAAAATTGTTAATGGTAGTGAATAAATTTGTTAAAACCGCAAGAACTTATTCCTCAGCCCAATAGATTAACAAAGCATGTTAAAGTGATTAAGTATTAAGGAAAGAAAGGATTAAAAAAAAATCAGTTAAATAAAACTTGAAACTCAGTCAAAGGGGATTTGCTGGATACGCTACTTAGCGATGAAAAGTTAAATTAATAGCAAATGTGTTCATGTGGATAATAAAGAAACCAAAAAACAACGAACAAAATCATAGTTTATATTCCATAATCGATGGCAAAATAAGACTGGAAGAGGGATTAAATTGGGTAATAAGAAATGAACGGGGTTTGCATTAGACAGGAAGAGATAGGCTGAGATAAATGAGCTAGAACTGAATAAGTACAGTATTCAACTAGAGACTCTTTAAAAATTAAATAATGTTCAACTTCAAGGTGGAAAGAAAACTCAATATTGTATATCTACTATTAAATAAAATATGTATTAGTTTTGAAGAAATTACAAGAAAAAAATTAACATGTGAGCAAAAATAAAATTGTCACAATTCATATATCATTAAACGAATAGAGAATTAGATAACTATATAGAAAGAAACAAAAACGAAAACCCAAAGAAACCTTCAAGAAGAGGAAAAGAAAACTAATACATCTCAAAGATAATAGGATATCTGGAAAGTTCCTGTCGCTTTGGAAAAATGGGAAAAGAATATTTAAGTGAGTTTAATCAATTGTTATCATCCTCATCATCATCATCATCATCATCATCATCATCGCTAACTCTATAATTTAAGAACGGGATTTTTGGGAGTATTTGAATAATAATTTCATCTTAGTTTGGTTATGACTTATGTATATTTTAAATTTTTATCAAGGTAATTTGTAAGAATTTCTTTAGAGTTTGATAAAACAAAATGGTTTAATTAAAAAAAAAATGATTATGCAATGCTTTATAATGTTTCAAAAGAAAATGAATTACAATTGGTGAAGTTCAGAAAATTTATTAAAATTTTACCATGGTTGCTTTTTTTTTTAGATTTTAGATTTTAATTTTAGTAGCGAAGCGCAAGCTCCTCTCGTAGGGGAGGGGGGGGAGGGACAGGTATGTTCTACAACCTGTCTCAATTTAATGGCTTTAAAAAAAAAGAAACAAAATTCCTTGAAATAATAAGAATTAGGATGCAAAATATTTTTAACAACCCACCTCTTACGTATTACTGATCTACAAATGAAGACTAAGTTAACCTAGTTAAACTATTAACTAGGACTGAGTCTAGAATATTACATAAAATAAATAGTGAATCAGGCTTGTACTAAAAGGCTAGAACTTGTTCAATAGAGTAGAGATTGCATAAATAGGCTAACCGAGTCCTTATTTGTCGCTCATCAAAATATCATTGGGCCTTGGTACCTGTAACCAAGCTGCAATGCAGGTAGTCCCTACTAGGTTTGTGACTAGGCCGCATCATACTTTGTCTGGGGTTAACGGCTCCTGACGCTGTTTCTGAAGACAGGGCAGAGAGGTACTAAAATACTTCGAATAAAATGCAGTAGGGTACCAGTGGGATTGGGACCAGACCGAAAAATACTCCAAACAAAAAGCAAGTGGATCCTAGTACAAGTAAGAGCAGACTGACCAGTGATAATGGGACAGAGGGAAAGTCTAGTTAACCCCTGCCAGGGAGAGTTGGTGAAACAGGGCAGCTGTTCTGACGAAGACACGAATACAGAGGGAAGTAAAGTAAAACAAAGTCAAGGCTCGAAGATGTTTGGTTGCCAGTGTTGGAAAGAGGTCCTTGTGAAATCTATCATGACATGGTCGTCAGTGTTAAAGTGATGGTCTCCGTCTCGATAAATCTGGCCAAAGCGTGACCAAGGACTTCTCTTTATTTTTTCCCTCTCTTCGGAGGTGTGTAAGACCGTGCGCCAAAGAAATGAAGTCCCAACCTGAGATCGGACTAATCAGTATTGGACTAGGTTTTAAGCAAAGACAATGCTTCTGATATTATTATCTTCTAACCTCCTATACTTCTCCTAGTCTCATCGTATTCCCATATACTAATCTATCGTCTCCTGTTTTTTTTTTGTTTTTTTAATGAAGCGTTTAAATATGGATTGAGCCATTTGCCATTGAACGCCAGACAATGCTATAATAGACATTTTTATTTTATTTCTAATTATAAAAAATCTAGTTTCAAAATTAAACTAAGCTGCTTGTTCGTCGCTTTCAAACACAAGAATAACAATGCCCGAAAAATAGTTTTATTAATTTTCATATGTATTAATTCTTTTGTTAGGCGATCAGAGCACTATCATTAAAAGCGCGAAAGATCGCCACAGAGCCAATTTGGGCCGGGATGTCAAGCATTCTTCCAAATGTCACCTTCAACATGGTTTTACATGCTACATGAGAGTACCCCTTTCGGAGAGGAGTTGAGCTACGCAAAAAAGAGCGCACATAGTGTTACCAGGAATCTACGACCAAAACTACCAGTCTTATGGAGTTGCGAATGAGCGTGCGAAAAAAAACAGTATCTGTGATTGTCTCCCGTTAGGAACTAGTTGTGCCAGATGAGCCTATCAGAATTCCGATGAAAAACCTATATGTTCATACGTCCGAGTCCCTGTACTTTATCGTACGTCCGGCAATCTTTGGTTCACGATTGAGGCTTATTAACGTTTTAGACATCTTCTTCCGCCTTCTTCTCTCTCAACTTTCTGATTTATCACATTCGAGAGTGGACAACTTAAACAATGAACTGCGTGCTCCTTGTTGTCCACTTTTCCCCATAATCCTATAAATAACATAGCCAATGGATAGCTACAGTTTCCTTTGTCTTACCTCAGTATCCCCTCTACACCCCTCCCAATCCTACACTGACTACGTTCCTACTATTCCTGTCTAGATATCCTCGGGAAGTCTCTCTAATAGCACCCTTGTCGAGCAGCGATACAGGCCAAGCGGAAGCTATATTGCTTCAAGACAATGAAATATTGACGTCGAGGACGAACGGGAACGATGAAGGATTGGCGTCAAAACCCTATTTCGAAAGGATCGAGATCCGGGTTCGATGTTACTCTGGGGGCTCTGAAATGGACCCGGCGAGCGAAGCTAAACGACTTTGCATAAATAAGAATTTGAGTCAGTCTGTGAAAAACACACAGTCACCTCGATGAAGGCAAGTGCTCCGAATAAAGGCAAAAAGCAGAGAATTGGGGGAGAAGGAAGGAGTTTTGTCTCCTGACACTTCCAAAGAGTTGCACAGAGGCAATTTCTTTAAGGAGACCAATCAATGGATAATGGTACTAGATATAGAAAACTATTACCCTTTAAAATGAAAGACTCTTTTAGTCCTTTAATGTCAATTTGTCTTCTTGAGATAAAAAAAAAAACTGCCTCCTTACGGCTGGCAAAACAAAATTGTTGGATCTTAAAATTACCCCCAAAATATATAATTTAGCAAGATCAAACGTCAGCAACATTTGCCACATCCTACAATTAATTTCACCGAAATTTAAACCTTTAGAAATGTTTTTTTTTAAAGAAGCCTACTAATAAGTAGGCTTCCTTTATACAATAATAACGATAAAATGAGAAAGTAAGCCGATAGAACACTTTCAACCTGGTAACCGCCATCGTAATTCCATAGTATGGGCATCTATGGTGCAGCTGACATCTGGAAGATTGTATTTACCCGGGCTCCCAACACCCGCAGTTCGCCCTCATTTCTAGCAGGAGTCTCTGCAGCAATCTTCCACACATTTTTACTTTCTCAAAATCTCCTCGCGAACTTTCTGCGTAAGATACCCTCGTTATTATTCTGATTTAAATTCTAGAGGAAATATTACCTAGTTAATAACAGAAACAGGGTCTCACTGAGCTAGAATTATTCGAGAATAGATCCATGTTTGCGGTGGTAGCCGATTCAAGGACCAATTAAATGTAGCATGACGGAGTGGGGTTTTTTTAATTAGGCCCCTCCACTTGTTTTTTTAATTAGGCCCCTCCACTTGTTTTTTTTAATTAGGCCCCTCCACTTGTTTTTTTTTTAATTAGGCACCTCCACTTGTTTTTTTGATTGGGCACCTCCACTTGTTTTTTTGATTGGGCACCTCCACTTGTTTTTTTTAATTAGGCCCCTCCACTTGTTTTTTTAATTAGGCCCCTCCAATTGTTTTTTTTAATTAGGCACCTCCACTTGTTTTTTTTGATTGGGCACCTCCACTTGTTTTTTTTAATTAGGCCCCTCCACTTGTTTTTTTTTAATTAGGCCCCTCCACTTGTTTTTTTAATTAGGCACCTCCACTTGTTTTTTTGATTGGGCACCTCCACTTGTTTTTTTGATTGGGCACCTCCACTTGTTTTTTTAATTAGGCCCTTCCACTTGTTTTTTTTAATTAGGCCCCTCCACTTGTTTTTTTTAAGTAGGCACCTCCACTTGTTTTTTTGATCGGGCACCTCCACTTGTTTTTTTGATTGGGCACCTCCACTTGTTTTTTTTAATTAGGCCCCTCCACTTGTTTTTTTTTAATTAGGCCCCTCCACTTGTTTTTTTTAATTAGGCACCTCCACTTGTTTTTTTTAATTAGGCACCTCCACTTGTTTTTTTGATTGGGCACCTCCACTTGTTTGTTTTAATTAGGCACCTCCACTTGTTTTTTTGATTGGGCACCTCCACTTGTTTTTTTTAATCAGGCACCTCCACTTGTTTTTTTTTAATTAGGCAACTCCACTTGTTTTTTTGATTGGGCACCTCCACTTGTTTTTTTTAATTAGGCCCCTCCACTTGTTTTTTTAATTAGGCCTCTCCACTTGTTTTTTTTAATTAGGCACCTCCACTTGTTTTTTTTAATTAGGCACCTCCACTTGTTTTTTTGATTGGGTACCTCCACTTGTTTTTTTAATTAGGCCCCTCCAGTTTTTTTTAATTAGGCCTGTCGTAGAAAAGGCTCCCGACGATATACTATATATCTATGCTTTGTGGGGATTATTCTATATTCGAGTGCGGGGATTTAATCAGATGGCTGAGTATTATTCTACGTTAATAAATAGGCCTGGAGAGGGCTTATTTATCTTCAATATACTTATGAAGTGGAACGGAGCCCAAGGATAAATAATATTGCAAGCATTAATGAAATAGAATTTTATCAATTAAACTAACAAAAATATCATGGAAAATATTTACATGACCGGGGAATAAAATGGGAGATGCACATGAAATGAAAAGGTCATAGGATAAATTTGACTATGCGGTGGATTAAGATTTGGAAGGATTTAAATGACAAAACAAACAAGACGGGAAAGGGTCGACTAAATCCGGGTTAAAGCACGGAATTACGTTGGCAACAAAGTTAAATAATTAAATGCAATTCGTAGCTTACGTATTTATAAGGTCAGCGTGCAGGTGAAGGCGATTTGGAGGAATGGTTTCGGTCCGACTGGCGATTTCCTTCCCAGGAGGAGGGGTTTTTAGGGGGGTTGTCCTTAACGAGGAGGAAAGGACAGACTTCGAAGAGTGGGAACGAAGTGGGGCTCGGAAGTACGAGCGATCCTTGAGACAGGATACCGGAGATGTTCTGGATGAACAATTGAAGTTATTGGGGTAACCAAGCGTTCTCTTGAAGAACGTTAAAAGGGTGAATTAAATTACCACTGACGTGATATCAGGGGAGGGAGAACCGTTTCTTGTCGAACGGGCTCGAAGAACAATAACTGTTCTAAAGTTGTTCTCTTCGGAACAATTGAACAACAGGGATGGGGGCTGTTGACTTGGCGTCTCGAGGGGCACGAACCTTGGCACTCAAGGATATTGTCTCTTCTGGACAATAAGGGGGTTCTCGAGGTAAAGTTCCTAGGTGCACAAGGGAGACCGGATCGGCGTGATGCCTGACGAAGATAATCGGGATCTGCTTCAAATGCAAAATTCTATCGCATAAATAGCCTGAGCCAGCCCCTCTGGGTATGGGGCAATGGGGGACTTCCCTGGAATGTCCCGCTAGCGATTCGAACACTCTTATCTTCCCATAAGCCTAACTCAATCTGGCCAGATCGACGCCTGCAGGCAAACGGGGGATTGAACCTCCTTGATTAAACTTGGGGCGGGGGAAGATAAGACTCGGGAAATGTTCGAGGCGATGAGACACGCCATGCTACTCTCTTCTCGCGGGATACACGTGGGAAGCATGAGTACAAATAGGTGATAGAAGCGAGGCGCGGCAGCCTCAGGCAATTCTATCACACCGCCCTTCTAATTTTTTTTAATTAGGCCTCTCCACTTGATTTTTAATTAGGCCCCTCCACTTTTTTTTTTAATTAGGCCCCTCCACTTGTTTCGTTTTTTAATTAGGCCTCTCTACCTGGCACCTTACTAATCGTGAGAAATGATACCAGAGGATTGCAATTTGCTCCATTTACTTAGGAATCATTAATAAATATTGAAGAAATTATTATTAATGAAATAAAGCAAGTTAACATCAAGTGTAAATTAAATAGAAAGTAAGTCAATTGATTTCATGACACACCCGCTTCCAGCATTCTATTAAGACCTTTTAAGTTATATTTATATATGTATTCTTAAATTGGTCGTCCTTAGGTGAAATAAAATATACATATGTATATATATATATATATATATATATATATATATATATATATATATATATATATATATATATATATATATATACATACATCACTCTTACTAAGAAACCAGAAGAATTCAGTCCCCTAAAGCCATTGTTTAAGTTTAAATTCAGCACTATTTAGGAGTAAGTCATACGAGTTGACCCTCCCTTGCAACAATCCTTCATTTCTCGCGAAGTCATGCCCCCCCCCCCCGCCCCTGCTGAATAAGAAGCTCCCTTATATTGCAAGCCCCCTCCCTTGAAGGTATGTTCCCTTTCAAAAGCTGTAAAATTTTTCAAAGAAGTTCAGCTAAAGTGATAATAAAACTTGAGAAAAAAGCGCTCCTGTTTGGTCCTTGACCATTGGTCGGAACCTCACCCTTAGTCAATGCAGAGTTCCTTCTGCTTGACTGCCTGCCGTCACCACAACTAAGTCATGCTTCAAAAAGGCGCTGGTGACGCTCCCTTTCGTATCCCCAATAACCATCGGGCAAATGAACCAAGAAATTTCGGGCCTATTTCCGTTAGCGACCAGGACTCCGGTAAATAGGTAAATCTATCTTTTCATTCTAATGAAACTTTCCTTCTCTTTTGTCTCGCTTGTAAAGAGACCTGCCTCTAAATTTCATCTTCTCTCGTTAACAGAACGTTGAGTTTTTATTTGGTTTTTGTTTTTTTATTTGTTCTAGTCAACAGAACGTTGAGTGCATATTTGTTTAAGAGGAAACTAACATGAGCATCATCTCTAGAAGCTTTCTATCAAGAGCCCCAGTGAGCGAAAGGAAGGAAGCGATCGCAGAGAGAACCTCTACTCCGGGTCCAGGCCAGGTCTGGAGACGCTGGTGCCTTCCCCTGGTCCAATTTATGAACCCTTTTTACTACGACTGTCCCATTCTTTACCCACCTTTCATTGGCCCCATCTCCCACTGCCCTCTTTTGGATTCTCCCCACCTATTGGCTGACGAGTGTGGTGACCCCGACCTCTCCCAGGCCAGTCACACCAAGCTGTAGCCGCCACTTCGACCTGCCTACCACGCCATCGATAGGATTTTTCTGGGGTTACCAAGGGGTAGAGGTAGTAACCTATACTGCTCATCCTAGCTGTATCGGCCGGGGGACACAAGAGACTCCACAAAGCTGATCCTCTGTGTTGGTCAAAGTAGGGCCGCCGCGAGCAGGGTCAGTGAATTAATAAAAACGGCCATGAGCGACCACGTTCCCATTATCAAAACCTCACAAACATGGTCTTGTAGTGAGCGAAAAATGTAAGGGTGCACGACTAGTGGAGGGGTTTCCATCTCGCCACTCCCTATTGGTAGAGGGGCATCGCTTTACTACCATTGAAACCGCCCTCGGGCAGCACCACTTCTTTTGAGGATGTGCGCACTCTATGCCTGCTCAGGGGCCCCTCCAAGAGTCTCATATCGGAAGGGCGTTTCTCCCCCTTCTTTGCTTTGCCCACGGGTTCGGAGTTTTGTCCATTACTCCATTTTGGAGACTTGCTTCTTTGCAACTCTTGAGTAGCGGCCGGTCCCATTGCTCTCTCTGCTCTATCAGTGTCCCTCGAGAACATGGCGAGACAGAGGACGCACCACCTCTGTTCCCGCCAAGCAAACTACTTTAATTCCCTTAGAAGGGTATTGGGAGGCATCATCCTCCGGCCGTCAACTGGACATTGCATCCAGAGGCTGGAAAACCTCCAACGAGATGCTTACGCTGAGTTGCATTCCGCTTTCGCTTCATACGAAGTCTCGTATTCGATGATTTGACACCATGATGAGCGAGGCTGGCATTTTTGTTAGATTTGTTCAACAGGATCTGAACAGAGGTTATCCTTTCTAACCTTCTGTGTGTGAAAGTTGATGAAGAAATTTATAAATAATATATTATCCTCTTTCCTGGACTGGGTTATCCACTTGTCTTCTGCCCGGTGCGGCTCTCGCAAGTTCCACTCAACGTCGGATGCTGTGTTACGACAGAAAATGCAACATGCGCCTCCTTCCTTTGTATCCAGAACTACGCCATGATGCTTTTTCGATCTGGAAAAGGCCTATCGCATGGCGATACGATATCAATAATTTGATAAACTCTAAAAAAAATTTAGTTAAATATGTTAATTATATAAATCTACCAGGCAATGGCTTCGCTACTAAGATTAAAGTTTAAAATCTTAAAAAAAGCAGCCATGGTTAAATTTTTATAAATTTTCTGAACTTCGTCAATTATAATAATTTTAAAAAGGAACTCTAAACTATTTTTCCCCTTTCAAAAAATCACGTTGCTAAAATATAGGAATAAATAAAATAAAAAAGCAGCCTTACTTACATTTTAATAAATTTTCTGAACTTTGCCAATTGTAATTCATTTTCTTTTAAAACATTATAAAGCATTGGATAATTGTATTTATTTTTTCTGAAGTAAACTATTTTGTTTTTTCGAACCCTAAAGAAATTCTTAGAAATTACCTTAATAAAAATTTAAAATATACATAAGTCATAACCAAACTAAGATGAAATTATAATTCAAATACTCCCAAAATCCCGTTCTTTAATTATAGAGTTATTAATGATGATGATGCTGATGCTGATGATGATGATGATGATGATGATGATGATGATGATGATGATGATGATGATGATGATGATGATGATGATGATATATTCCTTTTACTTTGGGTTCAGGGTGTACGAACCTACATTCAAAGTCTTCCTGAACTACTGTATGTTAACTTTTGTTGTGGTCTTCTTTTTAACCTATGGTTGCTGCTAGTACTTCCATGGCTTCAATGAGGTATCTTTGTCTATCTTGCTTTTGGTAAGGATATTATGCAAATGGTGACGAGACATAGCATTTTGCCACAGTCTCCTTCATTTTAAATTTTTAGACCTTTTTTCTCCAGCAAAAATTATTAACCAATGGTGGATAATGTAAAGTTTATTTTTAAAAAAATGCTGGCGCAATTATACTAGGTTAAGTTAAATATTATTAGGGAAAATAAGTGGAATCTTTATTAAACAAATATCAACAACTCAATTAATATTTTATGCATATCTTCAAGTCCGCTTCTACATTCTTTGAATTTAATCCTTTCAAAACTCAGTTATGCACATTATTTATATAACTGAACCACATATATTTATTTGTATATTTATAAACATCTTTTAGATACATATGAGTAAGGTTACCATATTTTCAAAACGCGAAACTTGGATAAAATCTGAATGTATATATACACACTGTTTTATACATTTTCTTGTGTTCTATTTCACGATAGACACTGATACAATATCGCTAAGTATTAATAAAAACAGCATTTATTTATTTCTTATTTTTTTTAAAACATGCACCGCAAGACAGTTGATTCAGGTACTTGGCCTCTTCCCTGCGCCCAAAAATTGTTGATAATGGAAAATACCCTCTCAACTGGGGTGTAACAGCATTGATATTTCCATTCTCCTTAATTGTCTTGAACAGTATTTTATGTCTGGGGTAGAAATTTAATATCTTGCATTTCTTCTAAATTTGTTTTCAATCTTTTTAAATCTGCAGGAATGTCACAAGCACATGGGGTGGTTTTTCGCTATAGACAAGATTGTTTTATTAAACAAAATAAGCTGTCCATGAATGAACCCCAAATACATTTCCTCAAAGTCATCCTCAAATCATTTTCTTAGCATCATGAGATAGTGTTTTTGAAAGGAAAATTAAGACTTCAGTCCCTCATAAATTTGTAAGGTTCTTTCAATAGCTTGAAATGGTGAAAGAAATCTGGTATTACCATGATGAAGAACCCTCATGCTCAAGATTTACAAACTTACAGAACTCTTTAGTTGAGTAACAATCACAGCATAAATGTGGAATATTTTTAAATATTTACCACGAGAGCTTCGACTTCAACAGATAGTAAGTTAGCAGTAGTTTGAAGACAGGTGTGAACAATATAAGCACCAGAGCCACATCTACAATATTTCTTCCAATTTCTTATTTTAGCTGGCTGTAAACGTTATTTACTCCTTTGTGTTTTACACTTCCAAAATTTGTGCTAGTTATCGCTATAAATTTCAACATATTTTTGATAGCTGAGGGTTTTTAATAACTTACATCCAAGAATTTCAATATTTTAAAAGTTTCACCAGAAACCGATTGAAAGTCTAAAAGTTTAACTTTAACGCCTTCCTTTGATACAAAATAGCGGACAAGGAAAACAATCATTTTAATATCTTCTCTATTAGAAGCATTAAGTGTTATGGTCACAAAATTTGACTTATCGAAATCTTGATGAACTTCCTGAATTGCCATTGGTGTAATTTGTCCTAGAATTGCTCATAGTCTGGTCCAATAATTATTCTAGTCCTTGATCTGGACACACCGAAGGGATTCTTAATTAAAGTCTTGCCAATGGTACGTCAAAAAGGAGGAGCCACAAATAAACACACGTACAAAAAATGTCACTTTACTTTACACAAATATAATAATTAGCAATAGTTAAACGGGCAAAATTAAGGATTAAATATTAAACACTGACGTTAAGCGTCTAGATTTATAATGCCTCAATGGGAGTATCAATCGCTGTTAATTAAATAGGTAATTTAAGAATAGAGGGACACTGGGTTTACAGATTACCACTAATTGTGGTGGATTGGAGAGACGACTACTCAGGTCCAGACGGGGTGGTTCGGGTGGCGTGAACACAAGTTCTCGGGAAGAGGGGGTTTAGACGACGGGTTCGGGGCTGCTGACTGCAGTTCCGGTTAGCTCACTCCTAACTGGATGTGACACTAACAAATTGTAACTTCCAGTAACTATTTGGATGTTCCTTTTCTTTCTCAAGTTACGTTGAGCAACAGAGCGTATTCTTCTAGTCACAGACTCTGCGGGGTGGGATTTAACTCAGGAACACTTTGAGAGAGCGACCAAGTTAACTCGGCGGCGCGTTGGCAGTCGATACGTTACGGCAACGACTCTCGTTCAACGTGAGGGTTACGCGTTACGCGAGTAGGTTTGGGACACTGCTGTAGAGGGATGAACGGCGATGTTATTTATACCGCGGATTGTGCGATATCGAGAGAGAGATTCCATTCACGACAATTCACTTATCGCAGCGCCTTCTGGACAATCTCCATGGTATCATAAGGAAGGCAAATAGAATTTAGGCTTCTCTGTGAGATAGGCCTTCTTTCTTCAGACTTTCGGTCGCCAGTTGGGGAAAGGGTGGGGGGGGGAGAGAGAGAGGAGACGAAGGTTAACTTAAACGACAAATTTGTTTCGTTCCCACTATTGTCTGGCGGCATGCGAGTATGTACGTTCCATACCCTCACATAATTACATTTAGAATGGCAGCTTCCCTCTTAGTTCTAGCAAGACTAAACTTTGGTTCAAAGAGCTTAGAAATCAGTTTAGATGAACAATCATCCGTTTTGAAGTAGCTATTAAGACTTTTTTGTCAAGCGGATCAACACTTTTAACGGAGTTGTGATATGCCATTTAGCTTTTAATGAGACTCGAACAAAATATACGGAAGAATGAATTTTCAAAGCTTAAACTCCATATTCCGATTCTGCAATTACTACAACATAAATTAGTATAATTATTTTCGGTATAAATTTATAAGTTTATATTTATAAAGTTAATATTTTCCGGGACAAAATTATAAACCAGCCGGTATGCTGAGACCTTTGCTTGAAACCGGGACTGTCCCGGGCAAATCGAAACGTATGGTAGGCCTACAAATGAGGCCGTCCAACATTATAGTAAAAAAAATACGGTCGGCCTAATTATTTCATATCCCCACTTTTGTGTCAGTGCTTCGGTTGGCAAGTTTTAAATTCACTTCGTCAACTTTCCATTTAGCTTTTGCCACTCGCTTTGTCGAACAAAAAGTAGGACAATTTCGCGCATCATTCGAATAACATCACTTTACTAATTTTAAATGTTTATTTAGATGTGGAAATTCAATATTTTCTTAATGGCCTACCTCGTACATATTTTCTATATAATTAAAACCATTATTAATTAAAGATAGTAGAGCATCAATTTAATAGCAACTTTTTACGCCTGGAAGCGACAACGTCCAAAATTTTAAATCATTTTGAATCATTTCAACAATGACGTTCTTTTTTGAGCTAAAGAAATTGCTAGATTATTATTATTATTATTTGAGATAATGAACACAAAATTCTTGTGGGAAAAGTCAAGTAAGAAAGAATGAATGTTAGAAGAAAAAAATTGAAATGTGTAAATAAATAAATAAATAAATAAGTTTAAAATTATTAAAATCAAATCAATATTAAAGTTGTGAGGCAGTAGTACCCACCCTTAATCTAGCATTGCGACCTCGTTTAAAGATATTAAGATCTTCCTGCATAACTTGTGTAGGAAGATCATTCCACTGCTTTACCGTACTTGGCAAAGAGCAACGCTGAAACTGAGAAGTGCGGCAGCGGGGAATGCATAGTGCATGTGGATGTTGTCCATCCGCAAACCTTGTTGCTCTAGCAAGAGGCAGGGGCTCAGGAATTAAAAATGATAGTGGCAATTCCCTACTGAAGTAGTATTTATGGAGTATCGACAAACATGAAATCATCCGTAGATGATCCAAGTCATAGCTAGCCCCATCAGGAAAAAGGAACCTGCCTCCACGAGCATCCCTATCTAAGAGAGACAGAAGAATATATTAACCAAATAACGTATTTTTATTTATTTGCAATTACCGCATTAATAGAGGACGAAAGTGTTTTCATCAGATGGAGCCAAATATATAAATGGCGAGCGGGTGTCACGATAAATCCCACCGATGAGACTCATAATTCCGGATGCCTCCGTAATGGACCAACAAATCATCGATAGGTATTAAGGGGGGTCCACCCACCAGGTAATCCATTGACAAACCTTTTTAATTTAATTTTTGTGATGAAAGGGATTAGATCCCTTACAAAGACTCGAAATGGCATAAAACATTATTGGGTTATTTGTGCAATCAGTTTATATGAATGAATTGCACAGCCGATATTGACGTAAAGGGGGAAATTTTAGTAGGATTAATATTTTGATTAATCTAAAAAGGGAAAAATCCGTAAATATTTGTGATTTCGTTCATTAAAGAACTGATTGGATAGAATTTACTTCAATCATCCACAGTATCTGCTTTCCCATAAGTCGTGGTCAACACGAAGCTTGGCTCCAATAGGGGGAGGGAATAATCTTTAACACGTCTGCTTTCTCTCCTCACCCATATGTCTAATCTTTATTTTTTTTAACGCCTAAGTCCCGGTGGTCCCGGTAGTCCCGGTAGTCCCTCACGCCACACGGTTGGCTACTGGGTGGGAGAGGTGGTCACTCTCGCGGTCAAGCCAGTCCAATGGAATCCGGTGAACCCAGTTAGATCGAGCTGCCGGGGCGAGGGTTTTTCTTCCCGAATCAAATCATGGGTCACCGTGTCTTGTGGGCCCCCATTCTTGATAGATCCCCACACCTGATGTGTCGCTATGTCTGATGGTTTCACATGGTTGATGAGTCTTCATTATCGATGGATTCTCATGCCTGGTGGATCCCAATGCCTAATGGATCCATATTCCTGATGGATCCCCATGCGTGATAGGTTCTCATTCCTGATGGATCCCCATTCATGATGAAACATCTGCCAAATGGGTTAGCATGCCTGAATGTATCACCATACCTGATGAGTCCCCATACCTAATGGATCACCATGCCTGATGGGTCCCCATTCCTGATAGGGCCCCATGCCGGATTGTAATTTAAATAAAAAGCTAAGAACGGCCTACTTCAGTGAGGAACAGATGACTCCTCCATCCATAGACCTAAACTCTTCAAAAGGGACGACAGAAAAATCAGTTGTTTTCTGAAATACGGCCCACCACACCTACTCTAAGCACCACTGGGGTGGTCTTTCATGCGGCAGTGGTCAGAAAATGATATTTGAATGGAAAAGTGATCAGTACCATGTAGATCCTAGACTAACTCCCATCAAAAATCAGGGTGTGCATCCAGAGAGCATAGGGATAGATCAAACCAGGAAAATTAAGTTGTTCTAGGAAAGATACCTGCCGGCACACACCAACTCAAGGAGCCTGTCACAGTAGAACGTGACGAATAGTGTGGAGGTGGGTCTCGAGACACCTGTCTTCTGGAGGCCATTTTAATAATATCTCTCCTGCCTATCTTCCCTAGGTATGAGTGTTTCACAAACTTACCACCACTCTGAGATAAGGACCGGAAAGATGGGTGCGCAATTTTTACCCTATATAATATCTTCTTTCTTGCTTAGTCTCTCATAACCTCCATTCAGGCGATAGCAGACAGTCGATGAGGCTAAGATTCGCTGCGTCATTAATCGGCTGCTAATGCCCTTTTTCCTCTGTCGAATTGAACAGTTAACACCTTTAACAGAGATTACATGGTCAGTTCTATTGTCCTTGAATGAAACTTGGTAGTTGATCACTATGATAGCGATTATTTTTCAATTCAAATCTCTTTCGCCGGGTCATCAGGCTCGAAACCCGCATCTTTGGTACTAAAATCAAACACGTTGGCCCGCATTGAAAGAAGTGACTGACATCCTATCTTAGTTCAGGAGTTTAGGTTTGTAGATCAAGCCGTTGAGTTCTCCGATATCATCCTCATCGCCACCAGCCTCACTTATTTTCTTCATAAGTCTGAACGTTTTTCACACGGACTGATTTATTGGTCGTTGACCGAGTGTGAGATGGCCCTCAAAAAGAATTAATATGTCTATAACCACCATACATGCGATTTCACCCCCTGTGAATTTTTCCTGAAAGGGATCGAATCTGTTTCGTTTCGAAACACGATCGACACTCGTCCTGGTGGACATCACCTAATAGAAAGGCTCCTATTACAGTGGTCTGGAAATGTATAGCAGCAGGTAGATCTTATCACAATCTAAGAACAAATATAAAGTTCTAGTGAAAAGAAAGATGAATGGAACAAAACATAAAATTAAAAAGAACCCTTAATCTAAGGAAGATCGTAGAGCCCCCATTTTTAAAGTTCTGTAAATCATTCGACTTAATTAGCAAGGTATATTCACAAAGCTCAGTTGTATGTGTTCACTCTGCGGTTTTTAATGAGTTGTGCGGTGGTAATTTGTTTAATTCAATCCATTAATGCCCCCAAAATAGGCTCTCCTTGCAACCTCCTTATACCCCTGAACTCCGGTTTGGGGTGGTGGGTTTTTAACAACCTATTACCCCTCCCCCCCACGTACATCATATACCTTTTATCTCTCCTTTCACAATCTATCAATTTTACGCCGAGTATAAGGTGGAGCCGCCATGTTGATGAGCTGTCAGGCCACTAGGCAGAAATAGTGGCCTAAAATGGTGACCACTGGTTTTTCCGGCCCCATATTCACCACTCTCAGAGCGGGCTACTACTTGGGGTGATGAGCGTTTGCATCCCGTTAAAATAATAGAGTCAACATGGCCACTGAAAAAGATCCTTTAAACACCCTCTTTACCTTTCCTTTACCGCCGTCGGAGCCGCTCTCGGGCAGCTCTTTTGCAGAAAAGGAGGTCCCCCCACCCTTGTTCTTTCTCAGGGGACCCTCTAAACCTGTCTGCATAGAGAGGAGCTTTACTCCTTCCTGGGCCTACGGGTGCAGGGGACTAGCCCTCCGACTTCTCTGGAGGCGCCCTTGGGCGACTCCCACTTATCAGTTGCAGTCATCCTTTACTTTCCCAAGTAACTGCCAAGGAAGAAAGGGAAGCGGCCCATAATGGAGCAGCTTGATAGGGCCAACCTGCTTAGGGGAACAAGGGATGGAAAGGCCCGTCGGCCTGTGTTCCCTAATGTCCTGTTTGCGTGCTTCACTAGTTTGCAGAGGGCCAGTGTACCAGCCCTCCTCTCTTCCCCGATGGATGCTGGTTCGCAGGCCCAAGACGAGACAAAAGGTATATCAAAGGGGATCCGTGATGGCTTAGGGAGATATAGACACATAAAGGCTTTCCTTGAGATGGACATGGTCCCTGAGGTGACCCAGCCTCAGACAGTAGGATCTTTCATGGGGTCGAACCCTGGCTCGGTACTAACCACACTAAACCCTAGTCCACCCCTGTACAAGCTTCTCGGAAGGCTCGGACCCCCAGAGCCTTACAAGGAGAGGAGGGATCTCCCTCCCCGACTGGTGCCCTTGTGACAGCCAAGACCTTCTCCATTTCATAGAAGCATCTTGTTGAGACCAGCCCATATGTCCTAGGGGCTCATTCTGGCGGAGGAGAGAAGCAGGTTCATTCCCCGCCCTCCTCTCCTAAAAAGAAAAGGAACAAGAAAAAGAATGCTCTCCCTCCACGAGAGCCACTGGGACGGACAGATTCGCTGTTTCGGTAAGCGACCGAGTCAAGATTGGCACGTCCGCCCACGGTGCTCCCCTGGGTGAGGAGTAACAGAGATAGACCGAAAGTGCCCAGAGTGGAGCCGCGATTACATCGGGCCCCTAATTCAGAGGTTACCAGGGGTTTTTGATCTAGCTGGCTTCAAGCGCTTCATCGTTATTCGCTCCACTGATGACAGCATGTTGGCTAAGGAAAACATGATCCATCAGAGAAGAGCTCTAGCTAGCATGATTGGTAGAGAGCCGAAGATGACCCCTTTCTCGGACGGGAGCCCTTTAGCAAATACGTCGAATCCCTCCGAGGCGGCCATGATTAGCGCACTTCAGACACTTGATGGCAGGCCAGTGAATGTGAGGCACCACTCTACTATAAACTTTGTGAAATCAGTGGTTTATGCGAGGGAACTCGTGGACTACTCCATATATGGCATCAGCTTACAGCTTGCCGACCTTGGAGCAGTCAAGGTCGAGCGTGTGATAAGAAAACATGGAGTGGCCTCGAGACCCACTCCTACACTCTCAGTCACGTTCGGCTCAAAAGCTTCCTGAGTTGGTGAGTGCCGGCTGGTATCGCTACCGCGTGAATGCATTCGTGCCACTACAGCGTAGGTGCTAATACTGCCACCGTTTTGGCCATACAAATCGCTCCTGTAGACGTGCAAAGTCGGGATTACCCGAATTCTGTGTAAGTTGCTCAAGGCCAAATCGTGTGTGCTCAAGTGTCTCGATTGCATGGAGTGCCGTATCCCGTTTCTTCGAAGCAATGTGGTGTGTATCTCCTTGAAAAGGAAATCCTGCCGTTCAGGTACAGGATCGTCTCTCATTTCGCGAGGTTAAAGACTTTTACATGGCAAGCCCGCGCTGATTGGGAAGTCTTATGCCTCAAGGTTAAAATATAACACCCTCTGCTTCTGGCCCATCCAGGCCTACGAGCACGGGTGTTTCCGTGCCTATTCGGAACCCTCCTGCTGGCTCTTTCCCCCTCAGGTGCTCTTCTGGTAGAACTGGCTGCATAAATGTTTCACACCCAGCGCCGGCTAAAACCAGGGCTCTCCCTCCTTTCCCTAGTGTGACCGTTTCCAGAAAGGCGAAACAGCCGCGCGCCTCCATCGAGTCGTTAGACCCTACAACCCTTCTCAATCAACTCATTGGTCAGTTCTTAGCCGAAATGACTCACAAGCTGGAGGTAGGTGTCCTAAATGCGGATGAGTTTAGGCATCACTGCTTGACAATCGCTTCATATTCATACCGCGATCTATCTTTGTGCTCTTCGGGTGCACAGCCTGAATTTAAGTGGGGTTAGTCGATGTCCTCTTTGGTAGTGATCACTATCTCATTCAAATAACATTTTCTGGGCCACTCCAGCCTAAGAGCCTGCCCCAGTGGCGCTTAAGCCGGGCGCGGTAGTCCGCATTTCAGGAAATGACTGATTTTTCTGTCTCAGTAGAGGAGTTTAGGTCAGTGGATGAGGCCGTTGAGTTCTTATCAGGCAACCTCATCACCGTGAACCTAACTACTATTCCTAGAAAGTCAGGCCGTTTTTCAAGCCGACCGTTTCCATGGTCATTACCCGATTGGTTTACGGTCCTCAAACAGAAACGTTATGCCTACATGTGGTATAGGGGCCGCCCGACGATTTCACTGTCGGTGAATATTGTCGAGCTAGGGCTAGGTTGCGGTATGTTTCAAAGCACGCCTGCCGCTCTTACTGGTGGGCATACGTGTCTTCACTTAACAATAAGACCCCTTTCGAAGTTGTGTGGAAGCGAGTCAAAGGGATTCGGGGCAAGTTCTCGCGGGACCTCCCCTCCCGTTCTCCTTCTTGACCGCTTTCGTCGCATTCTCGAGTCGGGGTCCTTCTCCGCCTCGACGGCCGCAGTCAGGCCATTATCCTACGCAAGGAGACGCTCCTGCTTCAAGAGCCTGAAATCCCCCAAATCCTGCCAGTCCAAAAGGTCCACCGGTGGCCGGAAAACATTATCAGGTAGAGGGCCTAAAAGGGAAGGGGTGGCGTCGACAGAGCACCTCAGAAGGCCCAGGGGAACCGAATCAGTCACCTTGAACCGAAATCCCGACGGGGTTGTAATCCCCGACCAACACGGCGAGGGAGGGGTGGCCATGGGGAAAAAACGAAATGTAAACACAGGGGGAAAGAGGGCGTCGGAGAGGGAACGTCCGGGCCAAACAACACGTCCCTAATTGCCCACACTTCGTCCTCTCACTCAAGTCTTCTTCCTACCTCTGGACCTGTTGCGTCTTCCTCTTCCTCGCTCGCGCACTGTCGCGGTGGCATCGGCTGGGGCTCGTGAGACCAGGGCGTCATATCTACGAACGAAACACGCCATGTTATAGATCACCGGATCTATACCTATGCCCACTTGTTGTGAAGACTGCGACCTAGCGTCTTCTAGCGCGTACTGCCAATTGACTGGGCTAACCAGGTAGTAAAGCCTAAGTCGCGCGTTGAGCTGGGACTCCTCGTGCCGTAGTAGGGGTTCTCGTAGTCTATGGAGCGCGAATAGAGAACGGAGTTCCTCGATGTCCCGGGTTCGTAGGCCGGAGGTGGGCAGGGTAACGCACGACTCAAGATGACGTACGACTAGTTCCCAATCCGGAAATACGCGCCTAGACTCATGGCGCGGGGAACGTCGAGGGTGGGCTGAAAGCCCAGTCGCGGCTCACCCTCAGCATCGAGGGCGTTCGCGAGACTTTGAGTTACGAACTGGCGAATCTCTACTGTGCTCGCCTTTCGCAAACCGGGGAGAGATCACTTTACTCCGGCCGGTTTCCGCCCAATTTCTCTAACCTCTTCCGTGTGCAAGTTGATGGAGAAATTGGTAAATGTTAGAGTAGCCTTTTTTCTGGACAGCGGAGGCCATCTGTCTTCTTCACAGTGCGGCTTCCGCAAGTTTCACTCCACGTCGGATGCTCTGCTCCGACTGGAAAATGTTATCCGCGAGGCTTGCTTCGTAGACAGCACTACGCCACAGTGTTTATCGATCTGGAGAAGGCCTATGATACCGCATGGCGATACGGAATCATGGAGACCTCCCACACGATGTGGGCGAGGGTACGCGTCCCAATCTTTATATCGGAATTTCAGCAAGATCGTCTATTGCGCGTACGGGTGGGGTGAGCTATATCCGGCCTAATGGAGCAGGAATAGGGGGTCCCGCAGGGACCCCCTTCTTCGGTTCTGCTGGAAGATGTTCTCGCTACGCTCTGCGTAGACAACCTTTCGAACTCTTTGGCGCAGCCTAGATGCCAACTCTGGAGCATTGACTCCAACAGGCATTGAACTGCGTCTCTCGCTATGCCGAAGCAGACAGGCTTCGGTTTTCCTTGGCCAAGACTAAAGGGGTGTACTTCTACCGCCATCCATGGATTCATACTGACCCAGACTTGTTTCTCATTGGGGTTCCCGCAAAGTGGTGGGCTCGTACCGTTTTCTTGGTCTTGTATTTGACCAACACCTCACCTGCAAGGCACGTATTCGCAGCCTAAGGATCATTTGCACCCACGCCATGGATATTCTTAGTTCTCAGAAGTTCAGCACCTGTTGTGCTGATATGGTTAATGCCTTACTTTTTGTCGATCCTTTGTTTGTTCGAGCGAGTAATGCGGAAGGTGAACTCGATCCACCACATTGGCCTTCGCCTAGCGACCTGTGCCTTTCCCACGTCCCCCAATGAGAGCCTACCTGTCAATGCTGTGGAAATGCCACTCGTTCTGCGCCGTGAATAGTGCATTATTCGCCTGTACGCGCGAGCCCGTCGCCTCTCTCAGTCGCCTCCCTCAGTCGCCTCCCTCAGTCGCCAACAGCTCTCACTGCATCCGCAGCTGATCTCCACGGTGCCTATGCCGCAAACAGATGCCAGTAATACTCTAAGACCTTTGGGTTTAGGCCTAAAAAAACTCCGTCGAGAGCTTGATATAGCTATCGGGCCGCTGGCGCCCCTGCTTCTGCCCAGAATGCCATCCTGAAGGTTACCACCTCACGATTTTTCGCCATGCCTCTGCTCCCAATGTTCTACAGCACCGGGAGTATTGCGTTCAGCCTTTAGAAACACACCTCGTGTCACGCTGAAACCATGCTAGTGTATACGGTTCGCTTCAAGTCCCAAGAGGGGGTCGGTTTTCACGTCATGCCCATCTATTTGAAGTCAGCGTGGCTGTGTCAGGCGCTGTGTCTGTCTTTACTGCTGAGCTGATTGCAATAGACCGCTCGGTACAGGAGATAACGCAAAGTGCCCAGTTCGGTGACCGGATTGTGATCTATAGCGACTCACAAAGTGCCCTGAGTGCTCTCGGGGCATTGGAATCTCCGCATCCCCTGGTTCGCGATATCCGTGACGCCACGGTTTTAGCGAGCCAGGCAGATGTTGAGATTATCTTCTGTTGAGTTCCTGGACATGTGAGAATTGCGTGGAATGAGTGCACCAAGGAGTCCGTGAGGACTTGGCGACTAGACCAGCGTTTCGTTCTTTCTCACACCGACTATATGGCAGGAATACGCGCAGCTGTCCGGGCTGCTTGGCAAAGAGCATGGGAGACGGTTGAGGGGAACTTAAAGTTACGTGCAATTGCGCCACAAAAGTTCCCCCAATGCCGCGACAGATTCAGGTTGCTTTCTGTCGTCTCCGAATTGGACGCACCGCTATTTAATGGAGCGCTCGACTGTGCCCTACTGTGAAATCTGTGTTTTCCCTCAGACTGTTTAGCACATTATTATTGAATGTCCCAGCCTGGGTGATCTTCTGGGTGATCGCGCACGTTACCTATCCCGGTACTGGGACGAGCTGGTTCGCTACTGCTTGTCCTTTGTAATCAAGACTGCTTCGTGCACACGGACTTGCGCACTATACGACGTTTTAGAAGAGGCTGGCCTCCTTCCTTCAATTTGACTGTTTTTTGTAGGTCATATGCTCCTGCGCCAGGGGGAGGCGGGCCTACCCCCAACGCCAAATCGCGCTTCCTTCCTGTTGGCTTTTTGCTTTCTTTTTTTCTCTTTTGTTGTGTTTTAGCCTGTGCTTAGCCTTTGTCTTTCTTTTACCTTTATTTTTTATCTACACATTTTATTTTGTTTTTTTTAATCTAGCCTAGAAGAAGGCTCTGTTGTGAGTAAGGCGAGATCTTCAAAAGAAAAAAAGGCTCCTTCTAATTATCTTCAATGGGGTCGAATTTTCATTCGTTGTATCTCGTCTTCAGTCCTCTACTGGTCATCCTTTAAAAATTGTTTGCTTTTATTATTTATATAATTGCGTTTTCATTATATTTTTTTTGCCCATTATATTTTATTTTTATGGCGCTCATATATTGATCTGTACCTCGCCTCAAAGTGGTACAAATATGTAAAACATTACCTTTGTTCATATCTGTATTTACGTTTTTTAATTCCTTTTTATTCATTAACTCATCCTCTGTTTTTTTTATCTTTAGGCCTACATGCGATGCATTCTCTTTTTTAATACAAAACAAGGGTTGTTAAACGCCATAGTTCTTTTGGCTATGCATGAACCAATTAGATAACATCTTGACGCATCATAACTTATCCAAATACCTTCAATTTCGTGGGAACATAGAGCCAAATCTTTGAGTCCCCAGTAAAGTTATGTCCGTTCTTTCATAACAGCTTCACTTGAGTTGACCAGCAGACAAACCTCTCTTACATATGTAGACGATGAGTCGTTACTTCCCTTACGCTGATGTTACTTGAAGTAGTGAGTATTGTTTTGTTGCATTTCGAGTGATTTGCTACGTTATGAGAAATTTTATCGGTTTGGGAGAGTATTTTTTTTAGTTTTATGGTGCTTATTATGGTGGTGGAAAAGTGGATTACATTCTTAGGAGTCCATGGTGTTTTCATGTGTGTTGCATTTTTATGCTGGGTTGTAAATGGTATTCTCATTCGCTCTAAAGCCTTCCCACAAAATTTCAGTTATTTAACGAGCTCCCGATCACCCGCCAGACAGCTACTTTGCCGACTTGGGGGAATTTGTAAACTAGCCTGCTTCCACTTTCTGTAACTCAACCTTGCTTATTCTCGATAAATTCAATATCCATTGTTATGCTCATATCTTCATCCGAGCATTACTCCCTCTCGCAACTTGTCACCTCCCCCAATCACATACATGGATATGTACAGTCTCTTGCAATCTCCTGCTTCCCAATTCATAGCCTCGCAATAACTGATCCCTAGATGACAAATGATGATCACTTCCTTAGCCATTTCTGTTTATATATTCTCCATGCACCCAACCTTCGTCGGCTTTCCACAATCTACCAGGAACAAATCACCCTGGATCTTTCCTGTCTCCTTCGTCTACTGTACTCTACCTCTCCCATAAATGACCTCTCAAGGATTCCTTTGGATCTCTTTCCCGAATTATCCCATCCTGCCTTGATGTTCATTTACCCTTCCTTCCTCTCGTTAACGCCGGATCCTCTGGGTGTCCGGTGCAGTTTGAAGAGCTGAGCGCACAGCGGCGAACCGACAAAATGCGTCGAAAGACACTTCTTGGTCGCGGTACTAAGTCGGCCGGAGACTCATAGACCCTAAGCAGCGCCATTCATTTCCACAGCGCACTTCTGATGCGCGTGCGGATAATTTTTCGGAAACAAATCTTCAAAGAGAAAAAAAACTTTGAAATGCAATAGCTTCTTAAAAAAAGAAATTAGAAAACAAAATTTTTCAAATGCTAAAAACTAATCGGAATGAGTAAATTATACGAAATTAGTTATTTTAATTTTTATTAATATCGTTCCTAATAATATATATGTACGGAATAATATTTAAATTATTGTGTTGTATCTTATATGTATGTATATTTCACAAAAATTTTAATTTGAACTTAATTTTTTTTCTTAAAAATTTATATCTTTAGCCTTTCTTTTTAAAATCTTTGGTTTAATGAGGTGATTCGAAGTTTTTATTGTTCGATCTATTTGTCTTTCGAATTTTTAGAATTAGAAATTTTTTTTCGAAATGTCCGTAAATCTTTCTTAAGTCTGTACGTGAAGCCTCCTACACCCACCGTATTCTCTCATAACAAGAATAATTATTTTAATCTTTTTGTATTCGTCTCTTTTCCTGTGACGACCCCCGCCCCCCATCCGTCTATAACCCTTTCACCTCTTCCAATTTCTTTGACTTATTCTCTGACAAGGTCATTTCTATTCAAGCTTGTATTCTTTCTAACCTTGAACTGGTGCTCGGACGTTTCGTCCCACGACAGTTTCGCCGTCGCCCGTTTCGCCGCCGCCCGTTTCGTGGTTGGCCGTTTTATGTTCTTGTATGGACTTTATTTTCTTATTAAAATGCATTTTTTTAAAGGCTGGGCTATTTTCCTTAAACTCTATACAGATTTCATGTAACAATTGAATAAATTTATTTAATTCTGATCATTTCATATTTCTATCTCTCCCTTCCTAGATAATATGGCCTCAACCTGCGTCCTTAGTTGGTTGAAGTAAGGCATTCTCCCAAACTTATTTTGTTTTTAAATTATTAAACATTGATTTTGTTAAAGTGAAGACGTTTAGCTTAGAGGTACGAGCTATTAATTGCTATATATTGCTACTGCATATACATATATAGTTATGAATATTCGGGCCCCTTAACTATATATATTCACAAGTTTAAAGGAAAAACTCTCTTCAACAATTTTTCCCTAATAATGGGTATTAAGGCTATATTGACAATAGTTTTTGTGTACAATTATTCAGCTCTACGTAATTAGTTCTTCCATGTCATTCTTGGGATCGTTATACCATTTTTGCCTTTTATACATCAATCATTCATCCAAACTTAGTTCGCCGAATTACAAGAATTGAAAAGTCAATAAAATGATTGGGAACTTACCATACAATGGGCTTTAGCTTGTATTATGCAAAGAGATAGTGAAAAAAATGCAATTGTTAATAAAAAAAAAATAAACTCAGTTGACTATTCCAACATAGGTGGATTGCAATTCATAAAAGGAATTGCACATAATTTCTAAGTTATTTTTTAAGTGGCTTTCTTCTGAAAATTAAATAAACTTTAAATTGAGGCTTTTAAACTAATGCATTTTATTCCAAAATAAAGTAGATACAGGAACCTTAATCGTTAGGCGACGAAACGTCCGGTCACGCGGGCCATGTAATACTTTTTTCCTTACCTACAGCCAACTCCCCTCATCCGCTTCTCAAAGTCGCCAGATGGGATCCCATTTAACTCAAGAAGTCTTCAAAAAAGTCTTATTCCCCTCTCGACTCATTCCATTCAAGTCACCATTGTCAGTGCCTCCCTTTTCTCCTAATTCCCCTTCTTGATATGTTTAACTTTGCCGTCTTTCCTGGCGTGGTAATTTCTTGTTATGTTTAACGTGTCCGTGTTTCCTAGCGTCGTACCTTCTTGTTATGCTTAACGTGTCCGTATTTCCTAGCGGGATACCTTCTTGTTATGTTTAACACCTGCCATCTCACGTGGTTTGGTACTTACTTGTTATGTTTAACGTCTCCATCTCACATGGTGTGGCACTTTCTTGTTATGTTTAACGTTGCCATCTTTCCTGGCGTGGTACCTTCCTGTTATTTTTAACGCCTCCGTCTCATCTGGAGTGGTACCTTCTTGTTATGTTTAACGTCTCCATCTCACATGGTGTGGCACTTTCTTGTTATGTTTAACGTTGCCATCTTTCCTGGCGTGGTACCTTCCTGTTATTTTTAACGCCTCTGTCTCATCTGGAGTGGTACCTTCTTGTTATGTTTAACGTCTCCATCTCACATGGTGTGGCACCTTATTGTTATGTTTAACGTTGCCATCTTCCCTGGCGTGGTACCTTCTTGTTATGTTTAACGCCTCCATCTCACGTAGTGTGGTACCTACTTGTTATGTTTAACGTCTCTATCTCACATGATGTGGCACTTTCTTGTTATGTTTAACGTTGCCATCTTTCCTGGTGTGGTATCTTCTTGTTATATTTAATGTCTCCGTCTCATCTGGTGTGGTACCTTCTTGTTTTATTTAACGTCTCAGTCTCACTTTGTTTGGTACCTTCTTGTTATGTTTAACGTGTCCGTGTTTCCTAGCGTCGTACCTTCTTGTTATGCTTAACGTGTCCGTGTTTCCTAGCGTGGTACCTTCCTGTTATGTTTAACACCTCCGTCTCACCTCGTGTGATACCATCCAATTTCAAACGTTATTCGAAAAATTCTTTAAAAAGCCCTACTGAAACTAGATGCCCTGATAAGGTACCGACCGCTCTCTCACCTTTCTGACAGCTTCTGTTTTTACCCTACTTCTTCATTTTCCCTACAACCTCTTCCACAACTTTCTCTGATTGGCCTCTAATTTATGTGGGTAGACAGCGACCAGCTTCCTCCCACTCAGCCATCCGGATCGGGGCTGACGAGGGAAGGGACAAACTCCCTCACCCCTGAGCTCCGGTCTGGGATGGTGGGCTATTAGCAACCTGCTCTATAGCCACCCACTCCATCTTCAAATTCTCTTTCTTTCTCTTTCCACTGTCTATCGATTTTACGCTGAGCCTAAAGTGGGGCAGCTATGCCGATGGGATGCAAGGCTACTAAGCGGAAGGAGTGGCCTCAAATGGCGGCAGCTGGTTCTGCCGGCCCCGTGTGCGGGCTACTGCGTTGTTTGATTGGAGTTTTCTTCTCGAATCACTAATAGGGTCACCATGCCCGATGAATAAAATAACTCTCCCTTTCCCCTCCACTAGCGATGGAGCTGCCTTCGGGCAACTCCATGGAAAAAAATGGATGTCCCAGGTGCTTTCGCAGGGGACCCTCCAAAATACTTCTACCAGAGACGAAGCTTACTCCTTTCCTATGACTACGAGTGCAGGGGACTCTCCCTTGCCCCCTTCTCTGGAATCGCCTTTGGGTGACTCCCTCTTTGCACTGGCAGTCCCACGTTTTTTTTCTAAGGAAACTGACAAGAAAGCAGGCAGGCAGACCATAATTGACCGCTCCCGGTGGTAGCATTTCGATAAGGCCAACCTCCTTAGGGTGTGAGGGACAGGGCCCGTCGGTACGTGCCCCTCAAAGTCATGCAGGCGCGCATATCCAGCTTACAGGGGATCACAGTACGTGCCCCCCTCTCTTCCCCCGACGGATTCCGGTTCACTGGCCAAAGATGAGATGAAGAAAGGTACCTCAAAAGGGAACTTTGATGAATTTCTTGGGGGGGCAATTGGAAGCCCCGCCCTGATATAAATAAGGTCCCTGAGGTTACCCAAACCCAGATAATAAGATCTTTCATGAGGTCGAACACGGGCTCAGTGCCAAGCACAGAACCCGAATCCGCCCCTGTGAAAGCTTCTCCTCAGACGGCGCGGGTGCCCGATGCCTTACAAGCAGATGAGAGATCTCCTCCCCGGCTGATGCCCCTGTGACAGTTAATAAATTATCCATTTAAGAGAAAGAGTTTGCTAAGGCCGCCCCATCTGGACTTGTGGCTCCGGCATGTGGAGGGTAAAATCAAGTTTATTCCTCCTCTCCTAAAAAGAAAAGAAACCGAGAGAAGATTTTTAGACTCAGGACTCCTCTACCTCCATGTAAGCCGCGGAGACGGACGGGTCTGCTGCCGTTTCGGCACATCGGCACATCGGAGCTGTAACTATTCCCGGTGGGGAGTCTCAGACTAAGACTAAAAGTGCTCAGAGCGTAGCCTCAATTACGTTGGGGCTACTCATTCAGAAGTCACCTGGTGTTTTCGAGCCCGCTGGCTTCAAACCCTTCCTTGCTATTCGCTCCACTGATGGCATCACGTTTGCTAAGGATAACATGACCCATCAGAGGAGAGCATTAGCAAGCGTGATTGGTAAAGAGCCGAAGGTGACCAGTTTCTCAAAGGGTAGTCTTCTGGCGAATGCGTCGAATCCCTCCGAGGCGGCCATGATTAGTCCCCTTCGGACAATTAATGGTACGGCAGTAAGTGTGGCGCCGCACTCTACTATGAACTTCATGAAAGTAGTAGTTTATTAGAAGAAACTCATGGACTACTCTATATATGTCATCGCCTTAGAGCTTACCGACAATGGAGCGGTCAAGATCGAGCGTGTGATGAGAAAACAGGAAGTTGCTCGTGATGCAATCTTCCGGGGTTCCTAAAGCTGCCCTCCGAAAGGAGAACAGCACTAAAGGTGCTTCGGTTCCTTCGCACACAACAATGATAAGCTGGGGGGCTCGGAGACGATGGATCCTCCAAAAGAGTGACCCCCGCCTCCGAAGCGGACCTGCCTGCGGAAGGAGGAAAAGACTCGCATGGCGAGCCCCACCTACCCCGATAAGTCCTAGAAGGCAACAGCACCTTCAGCGCATTGTCCGGTTAACAGCGCCTGGAATTCTTCCTTCGGGAAGCGTACGGCCACTCCCGTGAGTATCTTCTCTTCGAAGATAGGCCTAGCATCTCTTCCGAGCTAGGCCGGGAGGGCGTATTCATTCTAAGGAATTGCCAAGGACTCCGGGCAAACTGGGAGGAGCCTCGGAGGCTCGTCTCCTCATGGCTCCCGCTAGCTATCTTTTTGCCAGACATCATGCTGGGCGGGTGCCCAATTCACAGCCTCCCGGGGTACAAGGGATGCGCGTTTCACACCCGGCATAATGTCTCCGTTTTTTTCTCTAGATACTTCCTTTCATGCAGTATATATTCAGTTGCACCTGAACAGGAGGTATACTGTTATTTCTACGTACATTCCACCTTCAGCCATCATTGACGAGGAGGACTTTCTCCGCATCTTGGCACGGTTGTCAAGGCCATTTCTCTTGCTCGGGGGCTTGAACTGGACATACACCCTCTGGGAAGACTACTCGATCAATCCCAGGGGTCATGACCTTGCCGGGCTAATCGATGAGCTGGAGATGGGTGTCCAAAATGTGGATGAGTTTACGCATCACTGCCCAAGAACCGCTTCATTTTCCTGCATCGATTTATCTTTCAGCTCTTGGGATTCACAGCCTGATGTTGAGTAGGGAGTGGTCGATACCCTCAATGGTAGTGATCACTTTCCCATTTAAAGGTCATTTTCTGGACTGCTGCCACTCGAGAGCCAGCTCCGGGGATGCTAGGTGCGTGCGCGGTGGTCCCCATTTCAGGAATTTTCTGATTTCTCTCTCTCTCTCTCTCTCTCTCAGTCGAGGAATTTAGGTCAGTAGATAAAGACGTTAAGTTTTTCTCCGGCAGCCTCATCATCATAGACCTAGCTACTATTCCTAGAATTCTTGTTATTTGCTCGCCAACCGTCCCCGTTCTGGTCAGCTGAGTGTGAGACGGCCCTCAAACAGAAGCGCTATGCCTACATGCGCTATAAGCGCCGCCCGAACGATTTCACTGTCGGTAAATTTCGTCGGACTAAGGTTAAGTTCCGGTATATTTAGAAGCACGCCCGCCTCTCTTCTTGGCGAGCATACGTGTCTTCACATCTGCCTTGTTTGAAGCAGGTTCTCGCAGAACCAACCTCCCGTTCTCCATGAGAATGGGACCGCAATCTCTCACCTCGCGTCCGTGTCGGTCTCCTTGGCGACCACTTTCTCCGCATTCTCTACCCGAGATGCTGCTCCGCCAGCATTCAATGTGCGGCGTGATGTTGCCGACTGGACTTAACCTCCAGAGGTGGCCGGCTGCTTGGCAAAGAGGATGGAAGACGGTATAGAGAAATGTAAAGTTGCGCGCCATTGCGCAACGACTGTTCCCATCGACCTATCTCACGATGAGCGAAGGCTTCATGTTGCTTTTTGTCATCTCCAAATTGGAAACCCTTCAAAGACAGATTTACTTTGAGTGAGTTGCGTCCCGGTCTAGCGTCGTGCGCGCGCACCTCTTCTGCTCTAGACGATGTCCCACACGCCATACTTCTACATCTTGGTGAGCGAGGCATGGCCTTTCTGTTAGAATTGTTCAACAGGATCTTGGTAGAGGGTATCCTCCCAGACTACTGGCAAATTGTTACTATGATCGATTTTCGTAAAAGGTAGAAAGATCACTCTACCCCAGTCGGTTTACGCCCAATCTCTCTAACTTCTTGCGTGTGCAAGTTGATGGAAAAATTAATAAATGTTAGATTAGCCTTTTTCTAAACAGCGAAGGCCATCTGTCTTCATCACAGTGCGGCTTCTGCAAGTTTTACTCCACGTCGGATGTTCCGCTCCGACTGAAAATGCCTTCTGCAAAGCCTTTCTTCATAGACAAGATTACGCTACGGTGTTTTTCGAACTGGAAAATTACTATGATACCGCATGGCGATCTGGTATTATATAGACTCTCCACGAGATGCTTCCCAATCTTTATATCTGAATTTCTACTAGATCGTGATTCCGGGTACGGGTGGGGGGCTATCCGGCCAAATGGATCAAAATGCGAAGAGGGTGTCCCGCAGGTAGGTGTTCTTAGTGTCACACTCTTTGCTCTGTGCATCAACAACATTACCTCGGTGCTGCCGTAAGATGTTCTCGCTACACTCTACGTGGACGACCTTTCGATCTCTTTTGGCGCGGCCCAGATGCCAACTCTGGAGCGTCAACTCCAACAGGCATTGATTTGTGCCTCTCCCTATGCCGAAGCGCACAGGCTTCGGTTTTCCTTGTCCAAGACTAAGGTGGTGCATTTTTGCCGCCATCCACGGCTCCACCCTGACCCAGACTTGTTAGTCATTGAAGTACGCCTGGAAGTGGTAGACTCGCACCGTTTCCTTGGTCTTGTATTTGACCAACGCCTCACCTAGCAGGCTCATATTCGCGGCCTTAGGGTCTCTTTTACCTGCGCCATGGATATTCTTTGCTCTGTGACGCTCGGCGCCTGGTACGCTGATACGGCTACTGCCTTACTTTTTATCGATCTTTTGTTCATTCTAAGCTCGAATACGGATGCGAGTTTATTCATCCGCAGCCAAGCGTGTATTGCTGAAGGTTGACTCGCTCCACCACACCAGCCTTCGCCTGGCGACCGGTACCCTCCGTACTTTCAGCATTTAGAGCCTAGATGTCGATGCTGGGGAGATTCCACTCGCTCTGCGCCGTGCACAGTGCAGTATTCGCCTGTACGCGCGATGCCGGCGATTCTCTTAGTTGCCAACAGCTCTCATTGCATCCGCAGCTGAACCCAACGGTGCCTCTGCCACCGAGAGAAGCCAGTCATACTCTAATCCCTTTGCGTTTTTGGCTAGGAAACTCTTTCGAGACCTAGGTATAGCTGTCGGGTCAGTGGCACTTCTAATTCTAGGCCAGGACGCCACCCTGGAAGGTATCACTTTTGACTATTAGTCACCACGCCTCTGAATCAAGATCTTCTACAGCGCCGGGAGTATTGCGTTCGGCCTTTTTGGAGCACACTTCCTTTCACGTTGGAACCGTACCAGTATATGCGGATGGCTCCAGGTTCCAATAGGGGGTCGGTTTATACGGCCTATCCCCTCTGTTTGAAGTCAGCGGCGCTCTGCCAGGCAAATAAGATGGGAGATGGTCGAGAGCAACTTAAAGTTACCTGCCATTGCACCACGAGTTGTGTGCAATACACCGCTTAGTACGGGAGATAACGCAACGTGTCGGATTCGGAGACCGGATTGTGATTTAAAGCAACTCAAAAAGCGCCCTGAGTGCTCTCGGAGCATTGGAATCTCCCCATTGGCTCATGATTTACGTGACACCACGGTTTTGACGAGCCGGGCAGAGGTCAAGATTATCTTCTGCTGGGTTCCTGGGCATGTAGAAATTGCGGGGGTGAGCAGGGCGACGAGGGTGCCAAAGAGTCTGGGATTACTTGGCGACCAGACCAGCCTTTCGCTTTTCCTCACACCGAATGCATAGCAGAAATAGGGGCTTCCCTCCGGGCATCTTGGCAAAGAATATGGGAGATAAGCGAGAGGAATTAAAGTTACGGGCCATTGCACCATGACTGTTCTCATAGACCTAACCCCCAATGCCACAACGGCATCAGGCTGATTTCTGTCGTCTACAAATTGGACACACTTACCGGACGCACCGCTATTTGATGGAGCGCTCGCCTGTGCCTTACTGCGACGACTGCGTTGTTCAAAAGACTGTCAGCACATTCTTCTTGAATGTCCCTGTCTGGGTGTAACTTCGCTCACGTTACCTGTCCCGGTACCGGACGAGCGAGATCGCTACCGCTTGTCTCTTGTTCTCAGAACTGGCCTGCTCCACTTTATTTGACTGCTTGTTGTGGGTTGCATGCTCCTGCGCCGAAGGGAGGCGGGCCTACCCCTGACTCCATAGCGCGCTTCCTTCTTATTACCTTTTTACTTTGTTTTGTTTTTATCCTATGATCTGTTTATCCTTTTTATTTTTTATTTACTTGTTTGTTTGTTTTTAATATAGCCTAGTCGTAGGCTGTAGTGAGTACGGCGAATTATCCCCAAGTAGGCAATCGCCAGATGGGCTCCTAAAATTTAAAAAGAATTCAAAAAATAACCCCTGAAGGTTGCAAGAGACCAGACCTAGAGGGGACCTGGGCGTTGGAGCGCGAATATCGGAAATAGCGGTTAGCCCCAATAACCACTTCCTTGAGCCTTATGGTCTGACCATCTCTCTGCTGCCGTTCTCGGGTACATCGGTATGTACTGATTGTGGCGGGCGGGCTTTACTGCATTGTTGGCTGTCAGGCCAACTAAAGGTCTCAGGCCCCGTAAGGGTCGCGGCGATTTGCTATCCTGGCCGCCGTGCTGACGGGATCAGGCGCTCCATCCCGCCCCAGCTTAGCCTCTCTTCCTTCCTTCAGATAGCCTGTATTTCTCCCCTACTTCGTCGATTTTCATGCAACCTCTTCCACAACTTTCTCTGGTCAACCTCTAATTTCACAGGGTAGATGCTGACCTCATTCTCAGCCAACCGTCTCGAATCGGGGCTAAGAGGGGAGGGGGCAATGTTCCCAAACCCCTGAGCTCCGGTCAGGGGTGGTTGGTTTTTAACAACCTTTTTCATCGCCGCCCATACCTTCCACACATCCCTTTTCCTTTCCTCTTCACACTCTATCAATTTTACGCCGCGTCCTAGGTGGAGCCGCCATGCCGATGGACTGCCAGGCCACCAGGCGGGAGGGGTGGTCCTGTAAGGTGGCACCTGGCTCTGCCAGGCCTGTACGCACCCCTTGCAGGGTGGGCTACTGCGAGGGGTGATGAGCTGTTGCATCCTGTAATTAAAAGAGGGCCACCATGCTCAATGATGAAGAAGAAAACAAGCTCTCGTTAATTTCTCCAGTTCGATCGTCGGAGCCACCCATGGGCAGCTCCAAGGAAAAAATTTAGGTCCCGCCCTGTGCCTGCGCAGGAAACCCTTCATATTTTTCCAACCGGAGAGGAAGCTTACTCCTCTCCTTCACCTATGGGTTTAGGGGACTCCCCCTCGCCCCCTTCCCTGGAGGTGCTTTCGGGCACCTATCTTTTTCCAGCGGCAGTCCCCCCTTTTCTTTCTAAGGGGACTGACAAGAAAACCAGCAGGCAGCTAATAGCCGACCGCTTCCCAGTGAAGTGGCTTGGTAGGGCAAACCCCCTTAGGGGGGAGAGTGAAGCCAGGGCCCTTCGGTCGCTTCCCTCAACAGACCTGCTGGCCAGAATATTGAACCTTGCCGGGGTCAAGGTCTGTGCCTCCCCACACCACCTGACAATTGACAATGATGCCAACGGGACCTGCAATGTCATGGGGGAAAATGGCCAATTGGAGGCCCCCCTTAGATAGACATGGTCCTTGAGAAACCCAGCCTCAGACGGTAGGACCTTCCATGTGGGGGAATTCGGGATTAGCGCCAAGCACCGAACCCGAATCCGCCCCTATGCAAGGTCCTCTTCAAGGCAGTACAAGGAGGGAAGGGATCTCATCCGACCGGTGCCTTTTCAACTGCCAAGGCCTTCTCCATTTTGGAGAAGGAGCTGGTTGAGGCCGGTCCATCTGGCCTGGGGGCTCCTGTCGGCGGAGGGGAAAAGCGGGTTCATTTCCCGCCCTCCTCTCCTAAAAAGAAAACGAACAGGAAAAAGAATAAAAAGACTCGGGGCTCCTCTCCATCCGCGGGGGCTGCAGGGACGGATGGATTTGCTGCTACTTTGGTAAGCACCTAAGCCAAGATCGGCACATTCGGCTCCTCCGCCCCCACTTGTGCGGAGCCCCTGACTAAGACTAAAAGTGCACAGGGCGGAGCCTCGATGACATCAGGGCCCCTAATTCAGGGGTTACCTGGCGTTTTCGAGCCCGCTGGCTTCAAACGCTTCCTCGGTATTTGCTCCACTGATGGCACCATGTTGGCCAAGGGCAACATGATCCATCAGAGGAGAGCATTAGCTAGTGTAATTGGTAGAGAGCCGAAGGTGACCCGTTTCTCGGACGGGAGCCTTCTGGCGAATGCGGCGGGTCCCTCCGAGGCGGCCAAGATAAGTGCTCTTCGGACACTTCATGGCACCCCGGTGAGTGTGACGCCTCACTCTACTATGAACTTTGTTAAAAGAATAGTTTATGCGAGGGAACTCGTTGACTACACCATAAAGGACATCACCTTAGAGTTCGCCGAACATGGGGCGTTCAAGGTCAAATGTTTGATGAGAAAACAGGGAGGGGCCTCGAGACCCACCCTACACTCTTCGTCACGTTCGACAGTGACAAGCTCCATTAGTCGGTGTGTGCCGGTTGGTACCGCTACCACTTAAATGCATTCCTGCCACTGCCGCAGCGGCGCTATTACTGTCACCGCTTCGACCATACCAACCGTTCTTGTAGGCGTGCAAACTCGGGGTCACTCGACAGCTGTGTAAATGTTTCCAAGGTCGCACACGATAAGTCTAAATCGTGTGTAGTCAAGCGTGTCAATTGCGGAGAGCCGCACCCAGCTTCTTCAAAGCAATGTCGTGCATATCTCCTTGATAAAGAAATCCTGGCCGCTTAGGCCCAGGATCGACACTCATTCCGGGAGGCTAAGGACTTGGTCCTAGCACGCGCGGCTCTGCCTGTCACATCTTATGCACTAATGGTTAGAAAGACACCCTCTGCTCCAAGCCAAACCAGGCCAATGAGCAAGGTTGTTTTGGCGCCCATTCGGAGCCCTTCTGCGGGCTCTACTGAACCCTAGCGCTCCCCTAGTAAAGCTGGCGGCAAACAGGGTTCACACCAAGCCCCGGCTAAAACTATGCCCCCCCTTCCTCCAGCGTGACCGTTTCCCGTAAGGCGAAACTGCCACGCACCTCCAGTGAGTCGTATGACTCACAAGAGGCAACACCCCTAAAGTTGGTCGCCAGGCCATCTTCCGGGGTTCCTAAAGCTGTCCCCAAAAGGTCGAAAGCAACAAAAGAGCTTCGGTTCCTTCGCCCACGCCTAGTGGTTGGCTGAATAGCTCGGAGACGGTGATTCCTCGTAAAGAGGGCCCCCCGCCTCCGAAGCCGCAATGCCCGCCTAAGGTTTCGAGGAGGAGGGAGGAAAAGACTCGCCAAATAAGTCTCTGGAAGGCCACAGCGCCTTCCGCGCTTTCTCCGGACAACAGCGCCAAGTGTTTCAATTGCGGAGAGCCGC
The DNA here is from genome assembly GCA_963969495.1 of Ceratothoa steindachneri. NCBI lineage: Eukaryota > Metazoa > Arthropoda > Malacostraca > Isopoda > Cymothoidae > Ceratothoa > Ceratothoa steindachneri. The sequence continues at coordinate 122,115,349 of OZ018327.1, forward strand.
ACTCCGCTTCTTCGAAGCAGCAATACGGTGCATATCTCCTTGAGAAAGAAACCCTGGCCGTTCAGGCCCAGGACCGTCTCTCATTCCGCGATGCTAAGGACTTGGTCCTTGCGCGCCCAGCTCTGCCTGGGACCTCTTACGCCTCGATGCTAAGAAAGACACTCTCTGCTCCTGGCCGTTCCAGGCCAACGAGCAGGGTTGATTCCGCACTCAATCAAAGCCCTTCTGCAGGTTCTACTCAACCCAGGCACTCCCCTGGTAAAGCTGGTGGCAAAAGGGTTCACACACAGCCCCGGCTAAAGCCAGCCGCCCCCCCCCCCTTTCCCCCCAGCGTGACCGTTTCCCTTCAGGCGAAACGGCCACGCGCCTCCACCAAGTCGTTAGACTCACAGGAGGCAACACCCCTGAAGGTGGTCGCCAGGCCATTTTGCGCTTGCGGGGTTCCTAAAGCTGCCCTCCGAAATGAGCTTCTGCTCCTTCGCCCACGCCTAGTGGTTGCCTGGGTGGCTCGAAGACGGTGGATCCTCGAAAAGAGGGCCCCTCGCCTTCGAAGCCACAACGCTTGCCTAAGGTATAGAGGCGGAGATAGGAAAATACTTGCATGGCGAGCTCAACCTCTCCCAATTAATCCTCGAAGGCGACAGTGCATTGTCCGTCCAACAGCGCCCTGAGTTCTGTCTCCGGGAAGCGTACGGCCATTCCCGTGAGGGTCTTCTGTTCGAAGAAGGCCCCCGCCTCTCCTCCGAGCTAGGCCTGGAGGGCATATTCCTTAAATTGCTTCGGAGGCTCCCCGTTGGCTATTTTTCTGCAGGAGACCATGTTAGGAACGTGCCCTCTGCCCACCCTCCGGAGGTATAAAGGTCTTGCGACCCCACCACCACCAGATGGCTTGGCTGGGCGATGCGCGGTTTACACCCGGCATGGTGTCTCCGTTCTTCCTTTCACTTTAGATACCTCCTTTCAGGCAATAGCTGTGCAGCTTCACCTGGATAGGAGGTATACTATCATTTCTGCGTACATTCCACTGTCAGCTGACTTCGACGTGGGGGACTTCCGCCGCGTTGTGGTACGGTTGTCGAGGCCCTTTCTCTTGCTTGAAGATCTGAACGGTAGGCATCCTCTCTGGGAAGATTACTCAATAGATCTCAGGGGACAATTCCTTGCCGATCTGATCGAAAAGCTTGAGATAGGTGTCCTAAATGTGGATGGGTTTACGCATCACTGCCCGATAACCGCTTCATTTTCTTGCCTTGATATATCTTTTTGCTATTTGGATGCACAGCCTGATTTTAATTGTGGGGTGGTCGATGACCTCGATGGTAGTGATCACTTTCCCATTCAAATATCATTTTCAGGGCAACTTCCGCCTGAGAGTCCAACTCGGTGGTGCTTGGCGCGGGGGGGGAAGGAGGGCCTGCATTTCAGGAAATGACTGAATTCTCTTTCTCAGTCGAGGAGTTTAGGTCTGTAGATGAGGCAGTTGAGTTCTTCGCCGGCAACCTCATGGCCGCGGGCCGGATTACTATTCTAACAACGTCTGGCTGTTTTTCACGCCGAGCATTTCCATGGTGATCTTCCGAGTGTGAGACAGCCCTCAAACAGAAGCGTTATGCCTACATGCGCTATAAGCGCGGCCCAAACGATTTCACTGTCGCTGAATTTCGTCCGGCTAGGGCTAGGTTCCGGTATATTTCGAAGTACGCCCATCGCTCTTCTTGGCGGGCATACGTGTCTTCACTTAACGGGAAGACCCCTTTAGCTGAGGTGTGGAAGCGAGTCAAAAGGATTCGGGGCAAGTTCTCGCAGGACCCCCCTCCTGTTCTACAGGAGAATGGGACTGCAATCTCGGACCCCGCATCCGTGGCTGAATCCTTCGTGACCGCTTTTTCCGCATTCTCTAGCCATGATGCTGCTCCGCCAGCATTCAATGCACGTCGTGATGTGGCGAAAGGCCGAAGACTGGACTTTACCTCCAGAGGCGGAAAACCTTTCAAAGACAGTTTTACTGTGAGTTAGTTGCGTTCTGCTCTTGCTTCGTGCGCGGACACCGCGCATGGTCCGGACGATGACCCGTACACCATGCTTCGACACCTGGGTGAGCGAGGCATGGCCTTTCTGTTAGATGTGTTCAACAGGACCTGGGTGAGCGAGGAATGGCCTTCCTGTTAGATGTGTTCAACAGGACCTGGGTATAGAGTCTCCTCCCAGATTCCTGGCTAATCGCTAATGTGCTCACCTTTCGCAAACCGGGGAGAGATCACTCTACTCCGGCCGGTTTCCGCCCAATCTCTCTAACCTCTTGCGTGTGCAAGTTGATGAAGAAATATGTAAATGTTAGATTAGCCTTTTTCCTAGACAGCGGAGGCCATCTGTCTTCTGCGCAGTGTGGCTTCTGCAAGTTCCGCTCCACGCCGGATGCTCTGCTCCGACTGGAAAATGCCGTCTGCGAGGCCTTCCTTTGTAGACAGCACTACGCCACGGTGTTTTTTCGATCTAAAGAAGGCCTATGATACCGCGTAACAATACGGTATCATGGAGACTCTCCATACAATGGGGGCAAGAGGCCGCTTTCCAATGTTTATATCCGAATTTTGCGAGATCTTCGATTCCGTGTACGGGTGGGGGAGCTCTCTTAGGCCCAGAGGAGCATGAAGAGGGTGTCCCGCAGGGAAGTGTCCTCAGTGTCACACTCTTTGCCCTGAGAATCAACGGCATCACCTCAGTGCTTCCGGAAGATGTTCTCGCTACACTCTATGTGGACGACCTTTCTATTTTTTTTGGCGCGGCCCAGATGCCAACTCTGGAGCGTCGATTCGAACAGGCATTTAACCGCGTCTCTCGCTATGCCGAAGCGCAGAGGTTGCGGTTTTCTTTGGCCAAGACTAAGGTGGTGCACTTCTGCCGCCATCCACAGCTCTCCCCTGACCCAGACTTGTTTCTTAATGGGATAATCCTGGAAATGGTTGGATCGCACCGTTTCCTTGGTCTTGTATTTAACTGACGCCTCACCTGGGAGGCTCATATTCGCGGCCTTAGGGTCTCTTGTACCCGCGCCATGGATATTCTCTGTTTCGTGACGTTCAGCACTTGGGGCGCTAATAGGGCTACTGCCTTACTTTTTTATCGATTTTTTTTTCGTTCGAAGCTCGACTACGGATGCGAGTTTTATGCATCTGCAGCCGAGCGTTTATTGCGGAAGGTGGACTCGATCCATCACACCGGCCTTCGCCTTGCAACCGGTGCATTCCGCACTTTTCCCTTCGAGAGCTTGTTGGTCGATGTTGGGAGGATGTCACTAGCTCTACGCCGCGTACAGTGCATCACTCGCTTGTACGCGCGAGCTCAAAGCCTTCCTCAGTCACCAACGGCTCTCGCTGCATCCGCAGCTGATCTCGACGGTGCCTATGCTACCGAAAGACGCCAGTCATACCCTTAGCCCTTTGGGTTTAGAGCCAGGAAACTCTTTCGAGAGCTAGGTATAGCTCTCGGGCCGGTGGCGACCCTGGTTCTGCCCAGGACGCCACCTTGGAAGGTACCACATTTGGCTATTTGACGCTACGCCTCTGCTCCCAAAGTTTGTACTGTGCCGGGAGTATTGCGTTTGACCTAGACCTCTTTGGAGCACACCTCGTGTCACGCTGGAACCGTGCGAGTGTATACAGATGGCTCAAAATCCGAAAAGGGGGTCGGCTTTCACGCCGTATCCCTTCTTTTTGAAGTCAGCGGGGCTCTGCCAGGCGCTGCGTCTGTCTTCACGGCCAAGCTGGTGGCAATACACTACTCGCTACTGGAGATTACACTACGCGCCCGGTTCGGAGACCGGATTGTAATCTATAGCGACTCACCAAACGCCCTGAGTGCTCTCGGGGCATTGGAATCTCCACATCCCCTGATTCGCGATATCCGTGACGCCACGGTTTTGGCGAGCCGGGTGGATGTCGAGATTATCTTCTGCTGGGTTCCTGGACATGTAGGAATTTCGGGGAATGAGCGCGCCGATGAGGGTGTCAAAGAGTCCGCGAGGACTCTGCGACCGGACCAGCGTTTTGCTCTTCCTCACACCGACTACATGGCAGGAATACGGGCAGCTCTTCGGACTGCTTGGCAAAGAAGATGGGAGACGGTCGAAGGGAACTTAAAGTTGCGAGCCATTCCACCGCGACTGTTCCCATGAGCTTATCCCCTAATGCCGCGACGTCTTCAGGTCGCTTTTTGTCGTCTCCGAATCGGACACACTCTTGTGACTCATCGCTATTTGATGGAGCGCTCGCCTGCGCCTTATTGTGACGACTGCGTCGTCCCCCAGACTGTTCGGCACATTCTTGTCGAATGTCCCAGTCTGGGTGATCTTCGCGCACGATACGTGTCCCGGTACCGGGATGGGCGGGGTCGTTACCGCCTGTCCCTTTTACTCGGGACGGATTCGTGCACACCAACCTGTAGACTTTTAGACTTTTTGGAGGAGGTCGGTCTTCTCCCTATTATATAAAACTTAACCATGGATTGCGGTCTTCTTCGACGGGGGAGGGCGGGCCTTTTTCCGTCGACGGAGCTCGCTTTATATTTTTTCAATTTGTTATTCTTTTTTTCTGTTTGTAATTTCTTTTTTCGGTGGGGGGCTTTTAATATAGCCTAGATTTAGGCTAGGATGATTACGGCTAATTATGCCGTAGAAGGCAGTCGCCAGATGAGATATTAAAAAAAATAAAAATAAAAATAAATAAAAAAATAAAGGTCTTAGGTCCCCTCTCTGGGTCTGCCCCCAACAGATCTTCAGAACCTGTCCGCCATGTCGAGGATATTAAGTCCCAGTAAGGATATCCATTATTTCTCTCTGCTTCTCTGGCTGCCTACTTGGGAATTGTGACCCTCTGGGACGATCGACCACTGAGTAACTTCTGGTCAGTGTAAGTCATTGTCCTAGGTTTCGAACACCATTATTTAACGCCCCCAGAGCGGACCCTTAAAAAGTCTGAAAACCAGAGACAGAATAGGCGGGAGCGGCTGGGAGTCGTAAAGCCCCCCCCCCCTCTTTTGACTTTAGTGGTCACAAGTGTTAGAACTTACCGGTTGTTTTCACCATTATTTCCACCATTTCAAACTACATCCCTCTCTCATAATCCTCGCCCGACCTTGGTGTTAGGGCAGACGAGGAGCTAAAAGATAGCACCAGTCTGATAAGTGGGGGGGTTCCCTCCCTACTTTCTGAATGCGGCAAAGAGGTTTTCCACTCTGCCAGCTTCTGAGCCGCCCCCGGGCAGCTCCACACCTGGGACGTAGATAACACCCCTGTGCTTTCTCAGGGGCTCTTCCAAGACTCTTCCAGCGGAGATGGGGCTTCTCCCTCTCCTTCGCCGTCGTGTTTTGGTGGGGCTCCTCTTAATTCAGTTGCAGATTGTCACTCTTGCATCAGATCCCCCCCCCCCTCCCTTTCTTTTTCAGACAGCGAGACAAAGAAAGCGCCGCCTCGGTTCCCACGGCTCTCGTTGGGGTCTGGTAACCTACTACAAGCGCTAAGAGATAGTATCGTCCCCTGTGCCTTGCCTGGCATCTCGTCGATCCGATGTTTGTCAAGTTGATGGGATCCAGCATGTACTAAATTACCATTTAGTGCAGATGCCTCTATTATCGATAATGCTTTGAAATCTCCTGCGAGAAGAACAAATCAACAGTTGACGCACCTTTGCACTGATCATCTTTCATTCATCGGGAAGAATTTCCAAGAGTTTTCGTACTGTTTTCGGATTTGTTGATGTAGACGGCTTTCCGAGTTTCTTCTTTACCCATTCGTTGTGTATACGTGTAGTTTATCTTAACCAATTTTAGAAACGTGTATTTTCTCTTGTAAAATGTATGGAAGATGTTGTGATAGAAATACAGGCATTCTTATCTTTTTGGACGGTATTTGAGTTATTAAAGTTTGTTAGTTAGAATTCGCAGAGTTTGATCCCTAAGAACGATTGGGAATACGTTTATCTTCCGCTAGGTAAAACGTCAAATATTAATGCAAACTCGATTCGTTTGTGTAATTAACAAAGAATCGAAAGAAAATTACAAAAATACTTGCAGTGGAATGAATCAACAGCCCATACCTGACCAGAGCTCACTCATTTGGCCAAACTTTAGTGTCAAAACTTCATAGAGAACTGACAGGAATATATAACTTTAAAAATTTCCTGATGAATATTCGATTATTTGCTGCAAAATGTTTAAATATAACTAATAATGTTTATGCCTGATATTTATCGGAACTTTCACCACATGATTTCTAATTATTTAAGTCATTATGATATCTGATAAGATGGAGGTGTAAATGGATACCAAATCTTAGAGTTGATCCAAAAGCGAATGAATTTTTCAAGAAGAAAATCCACTGCTTAGTGGGGAGAACATTGGCAATTATGATGGAAACTATTTTGATGAATTTACATTTTTTAAACGACAATTAAGTTCTTGCCAACCAAATAGTTACGATATTAAGTTAAGTTTGCTGTAGCCAACTGGCTACAAAGCGACCAGTTGTTCTAAACCCTGGTGGTCTAGAAACTCCTGATACTTTTTAAACTGAAGGTAACTTTAAAACCGATCAAATGTAATTCGGGGACAATGAATTGATAATCCTAAAATAATTTCAAAATTTTGCAGTTCGACATGACACGCAGTTCGATTCTGTAGTTTTACTTGACAAATCTTCTTTTATATATATATATATATATATATATATATATATATATATATATATATATATATATATATATATAACATAAATTCCTTTAAAATACACACATAAGTCCCGATTTCTTCAAGTAACTCCTAAATATGGATCGGTGTAGCCCGCATGAAATGATCCCAAAGGGTGGTACACATTTTTATATATAAGGGCGGTGGGGTGGGTCATTAAAACTGTAGTCTCTGACAATGGTAGATAACTTCTAGAAAGGTAAATTTTAAATAATGAAGTGGTCATTTTTTTTAAGTTTTCTTGAGATTTTTTTTAAAATTTGGGAGTCATTCTAGGAATAAAGTTATCAGCAAAGAGGAAATGTACCATTAGTGATAATTTGGGGCTTTAAGGGAGGAAATAGGCCCACATATTGCTAAACACAACTAGTTGAATGTTGATCTATTTAAAAATAGAATTCTACAAATTTAACATAATCAAATTATATCGCAGATTAAATATACAGATTAGGAGGGGGGGGGATTTTTATCTGCAAAATATTATAATTTTGGATAAGAAAGAGAAGAGTATTGAAAAAAAAATGGTTGATCACAATGTACAACAAATTTCAGCCTTCTAAATGCTACAGCGAACTCGTCATCCACTAGGTCATTTTTGTGCGCAGATGACGAAGATGACATTCTTGTTCGTGAAATGGCGCCAATTTTGTAAATTACAAAACAAATTTATTGAAAATAGAGAAAATTGGTTGTTAATCCATGTTTATATTTGAGATTTTTTAACTATTTTACCTAATTTTGTTAAATATAATTAGAATTAGAATAAAATATGGCAAGAAGATTAAGAATCATTCATATTCCTTTTTGTTATATATGCGGCTCGTTATTTACGAGAAATAAGTGAAAAATGAATCTTTTGGTCAAAAAGATTTATAATTTATATTTTGGTTGAAAAGTTGTGATTCAAAATAAAGAATATGTCCCCCATATATGTTTAATACGTGGTGCAATGCATTGTTCAAATGGTCTAAAGGAATTTTTTTTTAAATTAAATTTAGAATGCCAATGGTTTGGCTGAACTACAATATATATATATATATATATATAAATATATATATATATATATATATATATATATATATATATATATATAGAAAGAGAGAGAGAGAAAGAGATATTAAAGGTTTTCCATACATATCTCCTAATATTTACTCTTGGTCTCGTATGGATGCTTATTTTCTGGGCCAAAAGGCAAGAAAAAGCTTTTATCGGAATTCGTTTGAAATGTGGACAAAACCAATCCTCAGGGCTTTTTTTTCCCATCTAAATTTGCTGAAATAATTTGATTTTGCTTAATTCTTTTTTATGGGACCATAGATATTTCTTCTTGCTAAAGACTAAAATAGAAAACCTATTCTAACAAGAGCTTCGATACAACCTTCGAATATACGAAAAAATACAAAAAACAGTCATTCCTTAAATGTAATAAATTTTATCATTTTTTTCTCTACTTGACCATTTGTAATTCTTTTTGTTGTTTTTTTTATAAAATCCCAACTTAATATATACTCTTACGATAAAGTAATGGCATACATAATATAGAAAAATAAATGAAGTAATTTTGTGAAAAATGAATGTCATTTTCGTGATCTAGCTACAAAAATACCCGAGATAATCAATTTCTATAATAACAAATAAATTTCTTTAGTTTAGATTATTTTTTCTATTGTATTTTTAGTTTGTAATCATTCTAAAACTGCTCTTCTCTATTGGTTTTAAAGACTATCCCATATTGTTATCGTAGATAGTGCAAATACAGAACTATACACAGAATTATTACCATGAGGTCAGATGAGCTCAAATGACAATATATGTCTAATTTTTTAACATGAACCTTCATTGGTAGGAATTGCAATTGGATTTTTATTTAATCGCACAGTAAATTTAATAAAGCCAATTAATGTTTCTTTAAGTTTGGCAACAGGAGAAATGGTTGTTTAGTGAGTTGTAGTGAGGTTCTCTACTTTCGCCTTACACCAGCATTCTGGATGTGTGTGTGTGTGTGTGTGTGTGTGTGTGTGTGTGTGTGTGTCCATATAAGCTCGAACTTCCGATTGACACTAATTGAACCCTGAAGGGTTCAACTAAGGAATTTCGGCGTAATATTGTAATACGGACCGTAAACACCGTATACTTGTTTCCAATTAAAACTACCTACATACTCGTACATGTTGGTTTCCTGAATATAGTCTCTGTATCATTAAAGAAATTAATACCAATAAACTTACTTTAATGCACTAAGTTTCTTATCTCTGCCAACTGTTAATTGAATCTACTTTACATACTTTTTCTCTTTTGGGTCAAATTTTAATTTATAAAAATTAATCAATTCATCGGGGTGGGGAAGTGAAGGGGAGTATTTTAGCAATTGACATTTTCATCCATCCATAGGTTTTCCAGCAAATTCCAGTGAAACAACCACAGTGTGAAAACCAAGATTTACGTCTCTAAGATGAAACAAATATACTGAAGAGACACATGACGCACAACTGCGTCCGATTATAATATACTGGTAACCCAGTATATTACATGTTATGGCATTTTTATTAGGTTTGTCTATCGCTGGATATACACACATTCACCCGTCGATTATTTTTATTTAATATAAGAACCATTGAGGGCATCCCTTCTCGAAATTTTGTAACATAAATCAGTAATGAAAGTGGTGAAATTGTGACAAATAGAAATAGAAAGGCTTGAAAAATAGTCCCAAATCCTACTCGGGGCATTTGGGAAGGTAGGCCAGTAACTTCCTTAAATCTCAAATGAAATATGCTGCTCAAACTTCACATAACATGCGCTTGCTGCGTCCATACTTGGGCCGGAGGGGGCTTGTCATTTCTTAAGGTTTCAGATATACTGTAGTTGGGATCTACTACCTCTGCTAAACAGGCTAAATAACTTCACTGCATTTTCACATATCACTCTTTACGAAGTCCCGTTCACTTTTACATTTTCTAAAAAAATATTATATCATAATAATAAGAGTAAAAATCTCGGATTAATAAGGCTGATTACTCCAGAATATAATGATGCTAAGGATAAATAAACGTTTATATTTATATATTCGTCCAAATAGAATATTATACTTCCATTTATGCTGCCTTAAGAGCTGTCACAATTATATGGCAGAGTTTGCTGGTGAAGTAGTTTATATCCCACCATTAGCGCTAATCTCATGTAATAGCGAGGTGTTTGGGGAAATCTTTGCTATTAAGTTTAGTGAGTGACCTATTTTCTGTATTAATCCTTCTCTAAGGATCGTTGAATTCATTAGATATCCCATCTTCTCTTATATCGATCGAAGATTCTGTCTGTAAGGCAAAATAACACTCTGATTCCTTTGCCTCCCGTTTTTGAGAACCTTGAATTTTACTTTGTTCTTTATTCAGTTATAAGATGCGTTACATTATTACCTTGAACAGGTTTTACGCTAGCGACGTATAGCTCTCCCCCCCCCAGATCTATGAAATCTTCAGACACTTTATACCTGTTATCCTTTATTTGTTTTCAGCTTAGTTCAAATACACACTTCTACTTGTTCTAATCTCCGTTCCTCATCACATATCAATCTATCGGCATCCTTCCATACACTTTACCAATAACACTGAACAAATACGAGTATATCTACCTGTAGTTCTTGCAATCACCTTTCTCCGATTTACATTTATAGAACGGCATTATTACTGCATTCCTCCACACCACCGTGGGTACCCTATTTATAATGCTACACCAGGCACCTGGAGATGTGTTACGTTCTCCCTTCCCGGCCCGAGGGCTTATATGAAAAATCTGGCTTACTGGGTTGATTAAAACTTTTTTAAAGGGCACGAAAAACCGGAACGTCCCCACCCCTTTTCTTCAACTTAATGTAGGTACTTGAGGGAAACTTGGGCGGCTATGATCTAATAACCCTTCATTGCTCCCAATGTGCTAACCACCTCAGGCGGGCGTTCTTGGGTGCAAAAGGCTGTACTAATTATGGTGGGCGAGCTTTACTGCCTTGTTGGCTGCCAGGCCAACTAAAGGTCTTGGGTCCTGTCTCAGGATTTGTCACATAACAAATCTTCAGATCTTGGCCATCTTGTCGATGATTAATGCGACATAGCAAGGAATCCACTGTCCAGCCTGCCTCTCTGCCTTCTAAGTTGTCAGTTGCAGGCTTTAGAGAAAACCGTCCGCTAGATAACTTTAGGTTTGTCTGTGATATCGTCGAGGCAGAACCCAACCGATTAACGCGCCCAGAAATAGAATCCAGGAAAAGTCAGAAAATCCGAAACGAGACAGGCAAGATCTGTTGGACAAGAGATATATCCGACCAACTCTATTTTTTCTTCTTTGTTGGTCACAAACGGCTCCATTTTGTGTGGGTTTTTTCACCTAGCACAATTTTGGACTACAATTGGTTGGTGAGTTGACCAAGGAGCTCTACAACACCTTTAAAGGGTAACGAGGGTCCACTCTTACTTCTTCTAATTGGTAAAGGGGTTACCCTTTGCCACTTCTTGAGCCGCCATCAGACACCCCATAAGAGGCACGGCGATTTGTTTTCCTGTCTGCATTGCTGACGCGACTCAGCGCCCTGTCAGGACCGAGCTTAGCCTCTTCTACTTCTTTCTGACACCCTTTCTTCTTACCCTGCTTCCTCACTTTCCATACAACTTCTCCTACAACTTTCTATGGTCGGCCTCTAATTTTACAGGGTAGACGCCGACCAGCTTCCTCTTACCCAACCATCCTACATCGGGACTGAGTGGGGGATTAAAAACGTCCGTTCAGCTCTGAGCTCTGATTTGAGGTCATTGTTTTTTAACAACCTGTTTACCCTCACCCCCACCCTCACTCCCACATTCCTCAGATCCCCTTTCTCTCTCCTATCACAGTTTATCAATTTTACGCCGAGCTAAGGTGGAGCTTCCATGCTGATGGGCTGCCAGGCCACTAGGCGGGGGAAGTGGCCTCAAACGGCGGCAGCTGGCTTTGCCGGCCCCGTATTCACCTCTCGAATTGCTGGCTACTGCGTGGGGTGGGTGATTAGCGTATGCGCCTCGTGCTATAAAAATGGTCACTATGCCCAATGATGAGAAATTAAAAAGTACTCTCCTCTCCTTCTCTATCACCATCGGAACCGCCCTCAGGCAGATCCACTGCAGAAAATGAGCCCCCTTCCACTGTGCTTTCTCAGAGGATCCTCCAAAATTCTTTTATCGGATCGAAGGTTTACTCCCTTCCGACGCCTAAAGGGGCAGGGGACTCCCCGTCACTTTCTTTTCCGAAGTCGCCCTTGGGCGAATCCCACTCTCCAGCGGCAGTCCCTCCTTTTCTTTCACAGGGGACAGCCAAGAAAGCACGCAGGAACTCCCAAATTTACCGCTCACATTGGGAGCAGCTCGATAGGGTCAACCGCCATAGGGAGGCAAGGGATGACAGGGACCCTTAACGTCCTGCACTCGTGTATTCTAAGCTTACAAGGGATCACTGTTCATTTCCCCCTCTCTTCCCCGAAGGATGCCGGTTCACCGGAACAAGACGAGACAAAAGGTTCATCGAATGGGATCTGTGATGTATTGGGGAGGGATGGCCACTTGGAACATCACCCTGAGATGGACATGGTTCCTGAGGTGATCCAGCCCCAGACGGTCGGATTTTCCATGTGTTCGAACCTGATCTCAGTTCCAAGCACAGAAACCGAGTCCACCTCTATGCAAGTTCCTGCTCAGACGGCTCTGGTCTCCGAGGCATCACAAGAAAGGGGGGGATTTCCTCTCCCGACTGGTAGCCCTGTGATAGCCAAGACCTTCTCTATTTCAGAGGAATCTTGCCGAGGTCGGTCCATCTGACCTAGGGGCTCTTACCGGCGGAGGAGAAAAGTGCGTTTATTCACCGCCCTTATCGCCTAAGCAAACAAAAGCAAAGATAAAAAGACTCGGGGATCCTTTCCCTCCGCGGGAGCCGCGGGGATAGACGAGGCCGCTGCTGTTTCGGAACCGGCAGAAATAGACCTCTCTTTGCTTGGAGCTCCTTCCGAGTGGAAAGAGAAAGGAGCTCACAACCTGCCCCTCTTCCTCCCCCCAAATTTAAAAAAACAGCAAGAAGATTAGGGGTTCCTCGCCTCCTGGAAGCTTTCCGAAGACGGATGGGTCCCATGCCAATTTGACAGGCGACAAAGCCATGGAGGTTCTATCGGGCCTGGAGGGGCCTTGGGCGGAGGCTGAAATTCTTAATTAAAAACGAGTGAATGGAATTTCAGCGACGACGAGGAACTTCAGCAACGACGAGGAACTTCATCGAAAAGCTGTCCGACGTCTTCAAGTCCACAGACTTCAAGCAAATTTTAATCATTCGCTTAAACGATGGGAGTTTGCTTTCCGAATTAGACTTGTTCCATCAGCGTCAGGGCATTAGCAATGATTTTAGATAGGGAACCAAAGATTACCTATTTCTTGGACAAGACCTGTCTGCTGAATGCGACTGCCACTACCCAGGCAGCCATTGAGAGTGGTCTTCGAACGCTCGATGGTTCGCTTATGCAGCTGACATCGCATTCTACCATGAACTTTGCTAGATGGGCTCCTAAATTTTTTTTTAAAAACCTACCATGAACTTCATGAAATGATCAGTGTACTAGACCAGGGAGTGGTCAAGGTTGACCGTCCAATAAGGAAATAAGAATGGGCCTCTAGACTCACCCAAACACTTCGTATGTCTGAGACCATCCCCGGAGCTTCCTAACTCTCCTTCTCTCTTTCGAAAGGAGGGCAGCAACAAGGAGTCTTCTGCTCCCCTATCCCATACCCAAGACTGTAATTGGCGCTTTGGAAAGTAGGAATCCTCCAAAGGAAGAGTCCTCCCCCGATCTCAAGGCTGTAAGTCAAAAGTTTTGATACAGGAAGAAATGAAGCTGGTGGGAGGAGCAAAGCTTTTCCTAATAAGGCTTCAAATGTACCTGCGACTTCAGCGCCCTCTACACCCAAACACTCCCGAGGTTGTCACCAGGAAGGTTACAGCCATTCTTGTAAGTCTTCACTATGAGAAGAGCCCTCACGTCTCCTTCGAGCTAGGGCTGGAGGGCATTTTCATTCAATCAAATCTCCATGGACACTCGTCTCTTGCCGCTCCCTTCTAGCTACTTGCCTTCAGAAGACTGTGTTGGGTACGTGCCTCCTGACCACCTTCCCGATATATAATTGTTTTGCAACCACACTACCTCGAAAAAGGGTCCTAACTTGAAATACCTTGCATGCAATGGCAGTGCAGCTATACCTAGGTAGGAGGTATACGTTTATTTCAGTGTATATTATAACGTCATCTGACCTCAATGGGCTGGAATTACGCTGCGTTGCGGTATGGTTACCGAAGCATTTTCTCCTTCTCGTGGATTTCACCAATAGTCCCCCCTCCAGGGGGAGTATCCGATTAATCCCATGAGTCTGGTCCTAAGTGGATTGAAGACCTGGAGATCAGTGTCATAAATGTCGATGAATTCACACATTACTCTCCTAGAATTTTTTCATTTTCCTGTCTAATTCTATCTCTGTGCTCTCCGAACGATAACCAGAGAAACCACCTTGGTGGTGCTTGTTTCGATCGAAGTGAGTCGCATTTCAGGAGATGACGGATTTTTCCATCTCAGCCGAGGAGTTTAGGTCGGTTAATGAGGCCTTTGATTTCTTCTCAGGCACCTTAATCGATGTGGACCTCACTACTCTTCCTAGAACGTCTGGCCATTTTGCACGCCTCCGGTTCCCAGGTTGTCTAACGGGTGTGGGGCATCTCTTAGGGAGAAGCGTTATGCTTATATGTACTCTAAGCGACTCCCGATTGATTTCACTATTGGTGAATTTCCTCAAGTGAAGGATAGGTTACGATAATGGTTCGAAGCATTTCCATAGTTCTTCTTGGCGGAGAAACGTATCCTTAATTGTGGGAAAACCCCACTGGCAGAGGCGTGGAAGTGTTTCAAAAGGGTTAGGGGCAGCTAGTTCTCACAGAACATCCATCTTCATTCCTCCAGGATACCAAGCCCGGAATAGAGGACCCCGTGTCAGTGGTAGAGTCCTTCATTCGCACCCATTTTCTCAGAATTCTTTAACCAAGATGCCTCTCCACCAACATTTAAAGGATATCGTACATTCACCCACGAATACAATTATATTTACATTTGCATCATCTTCCAAACCCACATCATACAACAAATCAAATTACTCTTGCCATTTACTCTTCCACTACTCATTGTTCAGAAGTACCCAGCTATTCTTGTCATTGATGTTCACACACCTACATTTCCTCTGCTTCCTCACCGTTCTCAGCCCCTTCCATAATAGCTTCCTGTTCCCATCAGGATCCTCATTCATCTTCTCGTCAAATGTTTCATGATTTGCTTTCATACCGTTTATTCACTCGATTCCCTTTCCTTTTTATATCCTTGTATGCATCCAATTACATCTTCATAACATCCTCACCTGCCACTTCAGTTTGTCTATACTTAAAATAGTGGTGGGTAACCATCCCAATTCAGGCATCCTTACTCATCTTTATCTCAGCTCTTTCTTTATGTAATATAATTCGAACAATTAGCTCAATCATATATTGCACACACTATGAATCTATACCAGTTTGTTTTGTTTTTTTCGTTTATCCATTTTCTATCGGAAAATGTTAGGAAATCTGTTTCTATTCTTGCTCGTCTCGCTTGTCTTGCTAATCTTGCTCGTCTCGCTCGTCTTGCATGTCTTGCTCGTCTCGCTCGTCTTGCTCGTCTCGCTCGTCTTGCTCGTCTTTCTCGCCTTGCTCGTCTCGTTCGTCAAACGCAAGTTTCCACTGTCCAATTATGTATACATGGCACTTTGGAAAGCAAAATGGCCTCCTGAATGCAATATTTTAGTCCATCCCCTTCTTTTATTAACAAACAAACATATTAGAACAGCTCTAATATTTTATTTTCTCTCAAAAATTCTCTTAGTAACCAAAACCCACAAACCCCCTAACTATTTTTCGTTTTCCTCTTTGTTAATTAATTTTGACCTCGTTCGCAAGCCTCCGATTTCGAGCTGTTGATGAACCACAAAACTTGCGTTAGCGTAGGAAAATCCTTCAGGAGCCCACACACTACTTTATATACAGTCCTGCCGGGAGGTTGTTTCTAAGACTATATATTTCATTTGTTTTTAAAACTTAGGAGATAAGAATAATTATTCGAATATTTAAATTATTGTATGTTTATTAAAAAGTCATCATTTCAAAATTAATAAGAAAAAACAGTGCATTCCTTCGCCGAATCCAAACTAGCGCTCGGGTCTTGTTCCTGTGGAAGGTGAGTTTCGTTCCCTAGAGCTTTACTATTTAATCAAAAGGGTAAATGAAAAATGTAGGTTAATTGAATTATGTTGTGTAATTATAATCTATTTTTTAATATTAAAAAAAGTTTGAATCTTTTTCAATTCCAGAAATTATTTTTTCCAAAGATAAGCGTGCAGCCATTGTTTCTCTGTCTGAAAGTAGTCTGAAATGTAAGGAGACTGTTCTTAAGGGTATTACATTGAAGAGCAACATCTTTAGGATCATTAGTGACTTTAAAAAGACTGTCTACACTCCTGTGAAGAAGTTTTCTCTAGAAAACTTTTTCACAGGAGTGTAGCCAGTCTTGGGCGTCTACGCCCAAGAGCTTCAAATGAACTCAAAAATCGCCTCCTGGTAAGGTCCCAACTCAAGCATCGAATTGCCTCCAGTGCCACTCTTGCTGACGATTGAAAAGGAGTAGGTTTAAATACTTTAACGTGCATATTAAGCCGAAGATTTTTCGACAAAGATCTCAGGTCGGGAAGGGCTGAGAAAAAGCCTCATCTCACCAAAATTAACCTTATTGATAGGCTGCACTTTTGTAGGAAATATAAAGAATTGTCTGTTGAAGAAAAAGGCAAAATGATATTAACTAATGAAGCTCCCTTCCGCTTGTTTGGAGCTTCTGGAAGATGCCTCACTAGAGGGAGAAAATTGGAGCGCTCATAGGCAGGCGTTATTGCGATAACGATATCGAGTTTTCCGATATTTTTTCCACGTTATCGATTAATCTGTATCGCCGATACTTTTGGTTCCAAACTAGCGATAATCGATAATTTTAGTTTAGTTTTTGGTTCCAGTTTAGCACGTTTTTGGTTCCAGTTTAGCACGTTGGCGAGCTGCGCGTGCTTGGAGGCAGAAATATGTAAGTCCGAGCTGTGATTAGGATCCTCAAAACCTTTGAGGAGATGAAGGAGAGCCTCACCAGGTAAGAAACTAAGAAACAGTATTCAAATATTTTTACTATTGTATTATAAAATAACGTTATATATAGTCAATAATGTATTATAATTTTGAATTTATCGATTATCGATTTATCGGTTATCACACCCACCTATGGCTGAGCGCTTTCACGAGTCCTGCGTCGTTTCCACGGTGAAACGTCCCGACGCTCTCCAATTCAGGGCTACTTCTCCACTAAGGGAGCTGGAGCACTAACAATTTTACCCAAGAACATTTCCATGAATTCAAAATGGTACCAGAACGTGTATCACCAGCACCTTTTCCCGACAGTTCACGACCGATTTGGAGATGATAACTGTATTTATCAGCATGTTGGCTCACATTGTCACAAAGCAAAAACAATAACAAAGTTCTTGGCTAAAAATAAAATCGAACTTTTGGCACCTTGGCCAGGAAGTTCGCCAGATTTGAACAAAAAATAGAATTTTGTAAGGGATAATCAAAGTGGCAGTTAATAAACAGAAGTCATCTAATTGTGAGCAGTTGTGATTGCTTATTGAACAAAAATAGACCAATGTCTATCAAGATATCATCACAAATTTGTTATTTAACATGCCAAAACTAATTGAAGTAGGCCTGGAGAACGGGGGACACCATTACAAATATTGAATGCGCGCATCAATTGACTTTAAATATTAATAAAATGGGTTTAAGCTCTAATTTTTGTAGATTTCACCTTTAAATTATGATACAAACAGTGAAAATGCGACGTTTGATTAGTTCTATTAATTTTGTGTTTCATATTTACATCCTCAATCATACTTTCCTCCTCGTTCTCAAATTTATCAACTCTCCCAAACATGTATTTAAGATGTTTAAACCCTCTGTACATATTTTACAAGATGATATGGAACGCCAAGATAAACCATTTTCCTCCATAAATATATATCCATTGACGTCCTATTTTTGTTCTAGAATGAGCTCTTACAAGGCCCAGCAAATTGCCAGACAAGGGAAAGGGATAAATTGCACTTGCTGGTGGCATTCGTGATTTGGATACATTACGGGTAACTTGGGGCAATTTACGACTGCTAAGATGGCTAACCTGCATCTTTCGTAATGGTGTTCTGAGGAAAACGGAAGCATTGCCGTAAGCTTTTCCGAGAGCAGATGTACGCTGAAATACTAAATGCTTACACGTTTTCAAAGGCGAATGTGAGAAACTAGATCGTTCCCTGCAGAGATTCGTGGAAGTAGCAGGGGGGAACAACACCCACGACAATTAAATGAATGACAATCAAATGAAGCAATTTTAATAGACGAAGCTTTTTAAGTGACCACTGACTCTATTCTCTCAGGCTGAGAATAATTTAAAATATAGAAAGAATCAGCAATTAAGCATTTAGATGGTTCGTTAGCTCATCAGGTTTTTAAACAAGCTGTCTTGAACCATAAGGTTGTTGGTGAGGGGATTGATGTGTAAATCTCTACTGAATGATACTGCTGGAATGATAGTTCCGGAATGATGTTGCCAATTTTCTCTTTTCCTTCTCTGGAATAAATTTTAACATATTCGCATTATTTATAGCAAATTAAATGTAATTTTTCCGGTGTTGAAATAGTGCCGAGTTGTTTTCATCTGTTTGGGGACGGTATTTATGTTTATACAAACAACCTGGTAAATTATTTGTTTCTCCTATATAATTTACTGGGTAATCCTTGCGGGTTGCAGTATAAATTCCCGATGTTTTATTGCTGTTGTTTTGTTGTTCGTTTCCCTATTTTAACTCATTCTCAGCCTGAAAGAATAGAGACAGTAGTTGCTCGAAAATCTTTGGTATTAAACTTGCTTCATTTTCCTCATCTCTTAACTATAAAGAGAGATGTAAGAACTAAGAAGACATCCACAGTTTTATGATGAAATGCTTTGATTCCGAATTTCTGCCATTATTAAGACTAATATTAGTTTCCGTATTTTCAGAGTTTAATATTGTAATTATTAAACATAATTACAATAAAGCAAAATTCGAAGGTTTTCAAAGACAAATTGCTAGAAATCTTGGAATACCCCTTTCTTCCCTTAACATAATTATAGTTCAATTTAAAGCATCATCCTTGACCTTCCGAAAAATGTCTTCGTGCTGTTCAAAGATGCAGAGAACAACCCTCGCTTAAAAGCTTCTGAAGTGGTTTAGGTCAAGTGAAAAACAGAGTAAATTACCTGCAATCTCTTGGATACTATGGGTGTGAATCGAGAAGGAAGCATCTATTAACTATGACCAATATATTTAAAAAAAGATGGAGCAGGCTGAAGATATGAGGACAAGTCTTTGGAAGTTTTACTTATTTTCTGATTAATTCAAATTTGATCAAGTTTTAGACAGTAGCAGGTTATGGGTTTGGAGATTACAGGCTCAGGAGTCTGACATTTACAGTTTATAACCAACGGTGAAACATGGTGACTTTTCTGTTATGACGTGGGCTCGCAGTAGAGTACCTTGCGTAGCCTGTTACATTTGGGACTCGGAGGAGTTGCACATCCTTACGACCCCAGTGTAAATTAAGGAAGCCTTTTACCTGGATTAACGTGAATTCTCTGATGGGAGGGGGGGAACTGCAATTGTTGTTGGTACGCCTTTCCCTCGCTCCCTCTCAGCGATACTTTACTTTTTTATTATTAGTATAAATTGTTATTATTATCATTATTCTTATTATTATTTATTATGATTATGTATTATTATTTATTATGACTATTTATTAGCAATATTTATTATTATTACTCTTATTTATCTTTAGTATCATTTGTTATTATTATTTATTATTATTACGACTATCCCCTTAGGCTTTTTCTACCAGCTCGGGCTCCAAATGATTAACAAAGAAAGAAGGGATCTCCTCCCTCGGCTGATGCCATTGGACAGCTAAGCCTTTCTCTGAGACCCATCTTTCCGGCATAAGGGATCCTTCCAAGGGTGGAGAGAAGCCAGTTCATCCCCCACCATCCTTTCCAAAAAAGAGAAAAGACAAAAAAAAGACAAACAGGACTAAGTGTTTGTCTCCCTCAGCAGGGGCTCCGGGGACGGACGGATCCGTTGCCGTTTCGGTAAGCAACCAGGCCGAGATTGGCACGTCCGGCCCAAGACACCATCAGCTAGGGAGGCCCAGACAAAGACCAAAACCGCAAGTGCGCCAAACAGGTCATCGATTATGTCGGGACTCTCAATGAGAGACTACCTTGCGCTTTAGAGCCCGCTGACTTTAAACGCTCTCTGGTTATTCGTTCCACAGATAGTAACATGTTGTCCAAAGGCACTATGATGCAGCAGAAGAAAGCACCTGCTAGCTTCATTGGTAGAGAGCAGAACGTGACCATTTCTCGAAAGGTAGCCTTCTGTTATTGCGTCGGATTTTCCAAAGCGACCATGATTAGTGCCGATCGGACACTTGATGGCACGCGGTTTAGTGTGGCGCCGCACTCTACTATGAAATTCGTGAAAGGAGAGGTTTATGCAAGGGAACTCGTGGACTACTCCATAGATAACATCGCCTTAGAGATAGACAACCACGTGGCGGTCAAAGTCGAACGTTTCATAGTTGCGTGCCGGTTAGTATTGCTACCGCATGAAGGTATTGGTGCCACTCCTGCGGAGTTGCTTCTACTGGCACCGCTTCGGCCATGCGAATCGCTCATGTAGACCTACAAATTCAGGTTCACCCGAAGTGTGTGCAAGTTTCTCCAAGGCCCTACGCGATATATCCCCATCGCATATGGCCATGTGTGTTAATTACGGAGAGCCGCACCTCGCTTCTTCGAAGCAACGTGGTGATATATCTTAGAGAAGGAACTCCTGGCCGTTCAGGATGCAGATCGTCTCTCATTTTTTGAGGCCTTAGAATTGGCCCTGGCGCGCCCGTCGATGACTGGGACGTCTTATGCCTAAATTTTAAAAAGGCACCCTCTGTTTCTGGCCGCCCTAGGCCTACGCGCATAATAGTTTTTGCGCCCATTCGGAAGCCTATCGCAGGTTCTACTCACCCTTTTCCGCTGGCTGCACAAAGGCTTTACACCCAGCCTCGGCTAAAACCAACCCTCCCCCAGCGTGAACGTTTCTAGTAGGGCGAAACTGACTCGCGCGCCTCCACCGAGTCGTTAGATTCACAGGATGGAACACCCGTGAGGTTCTCCGTTTCGAATAAGGTCCCCGGATCTCCTAGAATATGCCATCTCCAAGGACTTACTTCGTAGACAGTACTACGCCAGTGTTTTTCGATATGGAGGAGACTCTCCACAAGATGGGGGCAAGGGGACGCTTCCCAATCTTTATTTATGAGTTTCTGCGATATCGTCATTTACGCGTACGTGCGAGGTGGGGGCGGGCTCTGGCCCAATGGAACAGGAAGACGGTATTCCGCAGTGAAGTTCCCTCACCGTCACACTATTTGTATTGCGCATCAACGGTATCACTTCAGTCTGCTACCGGAAGATGCTTCCTTGGCCAAGACTAAGTTGGCGCATTTCTGCAGCCAACCTCGGCTCCACCCTTACCTTGACCTTTTCGTAAACGATGTTCGTCTGGAAGTGGTGGACTGGCACCGATTCCTGGGTCTTGTTTTCGACCGACGCGTCATCTAGAAGGCTCATATTCCGTGAAGTTCAGCACTAGGGGGTTACTGCCTTAATTTTCTACCAATCCTTTCTTCGATCCACTACACTGGTCGCCGCCCGGTGACCGGTACCTTCCACACGTCCCTCATTGAGAGCAACTTATAGATTCTCGGGGCCATGCCACTTGGTCTTCGCAATACACAGTACATTATCCGACTGTACGCGCGAGCCGGTGCCTCTCTCAGTGGCCACCAGCTCTCACTGCATCCGTATCCGCATCCGATCTCAACGGTGTCTATGACGCCGAAACATGCCAGTCATACCCTAAGTCCTTTGGGTTTAGGGCTAGGAATCTCCTGGAGAGCTCGGTATAGCTCTCGGGCCGGTAGCACCTCTGGCACTGCGCAAGGGCGCCACTTTGGATGGTATCACTTTTGACTATTGGTGGCCAAGCCTCTACTCTCAAGGCTTTCACAGCGCCGGAAATATTACTTTCGGCCTTTTTAGAGCAGACTTCTTGTCGCGGCGTTTCATTTTAGTATACACAGCCAACTTCAAGTCCGATGAGGGGGTCGGCTTCCACGCCGTATCCCCTCTGTTTTTGTTTAAGTAAACGGGGCTCTACAAGGTGCTGCATCTCTCTTCACGGCTGAGTTGATTTCAATACACTGCTTGGTACGGGTGATAACGCGTCATGCCCAGTTCAGAGAGTGGATTTTTATCTTAGTGACTCACAAAGCGCCCCGGTAACGGGTCGTGCCCAATTCGGAGAGCAGATTTTGATCTTTAGTGACTCACAAAGCGCCCTGAATGGTCTCGTGGCAATGGAATCTCCACACTTCCTTGTTCGTGGTATCCGTGATGCTACGGTTGCCGCAAGCCGGTTGATATCGAGATTAGTCTCTATTGTCTTCCTGGACATGTGGATTGCGGGGGATAAGAGGGCCGATGAGGGCGTATTAGAGTCTACGTTGACTGGGTTCCCAGACCAGCGTTTCACTCGCCCTCACCCAGAGTACATGGGAGGAATCAAAGCAGCTCTCCGGGTTCTCTCGCCAAGAAAATGAAAGTCTTCCGAGGGCGAACTTAAAGTTGAGTGGTATTGCGCCGCGACTGTACCCATGGACCTACCCCCTCCTTTCTTATGCCACGACGTTTGCAGGTCGGTGTGGTCGTCTCCAAATTGTAAGCACTCGCGGGACACACCGCCATTTGATGGGGCGCTCGCCTGCGCCTTATTGAGATGACTGCGTTGTCCCCCAGACTGTTCGGTACATTCTTGTTGAATGTCCCAATCTGGGTGATCTTCTCGCACGTTACCTGAGCGGGGTTGGTTGAGCTTGTCCCTTGTACTCGGGACTGGTTCTCGTACACAGACTTGCGAACTATACGACCTTTTGGAGGAGGCTGGCCTCCTCCACTTTATTTGACTCTTTGTTGTAGGCCGCATGTTCCTGCGCCCGAGGAGGCGGGCCTACCCTCGCGCCGGAGCGTGCTTCCTTTTTGTTGACTTTTTGCTTTGTTTTCTTTTTTGTTGTTTATTTTTTATCCTTTCTCCTTTCTTATTGTTGTTATTTGTGATTTACATATTGTTATTTTTTTATATAGCCTAGTAGTAGACTGTGGTGAATACAGCGACTTTTGCCCTAGTAGGTAGTCGACAGATAGAGTCCTGAAAAAAATTATTCTTGACTCTCATTGCTGTAGGTCTCATTTTCGTGCGCCGGGGAGAGGCGGGCCTACCTCCGACGCCAGAACGTGTTTCCTTCTTGATTTTACTTTATTTCTTGGTTTTACTTTTTCTTTTGTTTTTTTTTGTTTTTTTTTGTGATGTTTTTTTCTTGGGGGGGTGGGGGGTGGGGGGTGGAATTATTTTTATTCTAATAAAGCCTACTATTATGAGGCTTCAAATTAATCACGGCGACTTCTGCCCTTGTAGGTAGAGCCAGATGGGCATTAAAAAGATTTTATAATGTGGAAGAGCGATTTGGAATGATGGAAGGTCAGATTTTGGATGAGTGTCTTTTGAATATCAATAAAAAAATGCATCTCGATTCCTCAAAGTGCGACTTCTACCAGTGTGTTCAAATGATCAGCTTGAAAAAAAAGAGTTTTTTTTATTCATAGGTTTCTTCTTAATACTTCAACCAGGCAATAGCTTCGCCACTAGGGGATGGGGGACTTGCGCTTCGCTGCTAAGATTAAAATTTAAAATCTAAAAAAAAGCAGCCATGGTTAAATTTTTATCAATTTTCTGAACTTCGCCAATTATAATAATTTTAAAAAGGAACTCTAAACTAAATTTCTTCCCCCTTTTAAAATATCACGTTGCTAAAATAGAGTTATAGAAGAAGATATATAAAAATAAATTTTCTGAACTTTTAAAAAATTCACAAAATTTCGATACTTATATTTATTTCTGAACTTCACTATTTTGTTTTTTGATATTATAAAAGAATTATTAGAAATAACTTTGGTAAAAAACATAAGTCATAACCAAACTAAGATGAAATTATTATTCAAATATTCAAAAAATTTCCCTTCTTAAATTATAGTTAGTAATGATGATGAAAAAGGACAAAATAATGGAAGGCCAAAAGACATACCAAACGACTTAATCGGTCGAGTCAGACTCCTGACATGAGACCAATAGAACACATCTGGGGAATACTAGACATGACTTTACTGCAAGAGTCCCCAACACTGGAATTTTTAAATCTATGCCCAAGCGAGTTGAAGCTCTAAAATCCGCTAGGGGGATTTCCACAAGGTATTACTAATGTACTTCATTGTTCAAAGTGTATTTCACCCTTTAATTTTTTTGCAAATAAAGGCAATGAGGTAATTAACCCATTGTTAATCTACTTTGGAAATGAAGACGATTCGAACCTGTGCTTCATGTGTTTCTCGCTTTGTAGACCACCCCTACCATACCACTAAGCTTTAAGCATGTATACTGTCGCTCGGTGTCACTGTCCAATTTTAGAGACGCAACTTTTATTCTGTTCTTTTTCTACTTTTGTTTGACTTCGTCTCGACAAAGTTCTCTTCGTGTGTCGCATTTGTGAGCAAATATCCAATCAATTTTATTTTTAGATTTTATCCCTTACTTCACATGGATGAGTCCAAATTAGTTTTACCCATGAGGTGCGAAACGACACAAAATGTGTACCAAACTTGATATCTCAAATGCTTCAGCACAAAATGTTTATCAACAAATCCGAAAAAGGATTCTGCGAATTTACATTCCATTACTCGTATACATATAGGGGGATCCAAAAGTCTCTCTGCAATAAGAACCTTGCATACACTGCCATACAATTACTTACACTCTGTTGAAAATGTGGCCCTTGTACCCGAACACAAAGGTTGATCATCTCAGTTTATTGACAAAGACGTTACAAAGAATTATATTCTTTATTTTTACTCGTTTTCATTGCTGTTATTTTCCACGTCTCAGCAAGGGATTTTTCTTACTACGGAGAGACCTTTTGATCGCCCTGTATCATTTGAATCATATTAATATTCATCATCATCACTAACTCTATAATTTAAGAAGGGGAATTTTTTGAGTATTTGAATAATAATTTCATCTTAGTTTGGTTATGAATGTTTTTTTATCAAAGTTATTTCGACTAATTCTTTTATAATATCAGAAAAACAAAATGGTGAAGTTCAGAAACAAATATAAGTATCGAAATTTTCGTGAATTTTTTAAAACCAAAAGAATTTCAAATGGTGAAGTTCAGAAAATTTATTCTTATATATCTTCTATAATAACTATATTTTAGCAACGTGATATTTTGAAAGGTGGGGAATTTAGTTTAGAGTTCCTTTTTAAAATTATTATAATTGGCAAAGTTCAGAAAATTTATAAAAATTTAACCATGGCTGTTTTTTTTTAGATTTTAAATTTTAATCATAGTAGCGAACTCACCCCTTAGGGAGGAGTGGCGAAGACATTGCCTGATATAGGGTAAAATTTGAATGAAGGTGCTTGCTCGTGTTGCACTCTGGCAATCGGCGTTGCATTTATTGGGTTGAACTTGATCCATATGAGGAATGTACGTAACTACAGGATGATCTGGAAGTCTCATCACCCCCTGTAAATATTGTTTTAATCTTCTATTTCAGATGGCTAACACGAGATGTTACGAAAGAGAGGCTGATTGCAAGTGTATGGACAAATGGTTGTATGCATTCTGACAAAATAAAATTAAAACAATATTAACAGGTGGTGACCAGACTTTCGGTCTTCTGAAATATAAAATTAAAACAATATTTAAAATATAAAATTAAAACAATATTTTAACTCGAAAATTAAAACAATATTTGAAATTTAAAATTAAAACAATATTTAAAATATAAAATTAAAATAATATTTGGAATATAAATTAAAACAATATTAACAGGTGGTGACCAGACTTTCGGTCTTCTGAAATATAAAATTAAAACAATATTTTAAATAGAAAATTAAAACAATATTTGAAATTTAAAATTAAAACAGTATTAACAGGGGGTGACAAGAATTTCAGACCACCCTGTACATTCATGACAGAGGCAAAGTTTGTGGTTCCTAAGCTTTTATTGCTTCAGGTTATTTAGGTACAATATGTATAAAGGATATGTGCCGTTTAGGGAAACTAGGATGATATACCTTTTATGTGTCCTTCAGGGCAATCAAAATACCTGTCTCATGTTTCTTTTATGACAATAAAATTGATAGTTATGTGTTTCATGTGTCTTTTATTGCAAGCAACATGATACCTGAACCCTATTAGCCGTTTCTCATGCAACAGTGCATTGATTCGAAACTTGGTCGATCACTTGAGATCAAAACGCATAAATCCTTTTCCATGTTGATTGTGTTTAAAATTTGACTGCCCATATTATCTACATTTCTGTTATTATCATGACCTAAATATGTGCATTACCTTACACTTGTCCACATTGAATTGCATCTTCCATCTTTCCGAACATTTGAATACCCCATCCAGGTCTTTTTCCAAGCTTTCACAGTCATTATGGCATCTTGCCTTAGTACCTAGTTTTGTGTCATCAGCAAATTTTGAAATTCTATATAATCAAGGTAATCGATGGAGATTTTCTTCGGTTCGATTAAACGAAGGGAGACTGTTGCGCAAATTCAAAGTCTTGCCGTTCACATAAGCTACCAATTGACTTGAGTAGAATCACGGCTGAAGAAGTCTGCTGTCTGACAAATGCTCACGGGACGAGATGATAAGGACCGCCTTGAGGTGCGGACTGGACTCGTCGAACTACAGAATAACCCGAATATTTGTATGCACGATTGTCAAGGGGAAGGAGGAGTTTGGAGAAATGAGTCACAAGCTCGAGACATCTTAATACGGAGGCGGAGTCGATTCATCATTTAGCAGCAAGGAGCGAGACATAGCGGCTCTTTGGCGCCTCGTCACCGGGCGGGGGGAGGTTTGGGACGAGCCGCAGGATGGGGAAATATTTGCCCAACATGCTCAGGAGTCGAAAATTCGAGAATATTCGAACAGGAAATGACGTCGTCCATGGCGGGATGCCAATAGCACATGGTCTCCTATAAATTGTGGTGGGGGGGGGGGGGGTCAGAGGTTGTTCTTAGACATACAAATGTAATGATTCATGAATTTTAGCATCACATTCTCCCTGTGTGTGTTTACACTATGCAAGCTAGTATTTGTTTACACTTTTAAACAATATCTCTTATGCATCCAGTAAACAGGATTGTATACAAAGTTTATTCCGTTGAATTAGCGCAGATATTCTTATAATTATGACATTATCTGACTATGGAAATTCGGTTGTTATTTAACGTTATGCTTAGGCTATGATGGCTCGATTGCAACGAAAATTCTGTTGATTAATTTACCGCTATGCATAGGCTATGGGGGTTCCATAGCAACGGAAATTAAGTATATTTATTTAACGCTATGAGGAGGTTGCACACTGCATTTATGTGTGGATTATCTGCCACTGAAGATTAATTAGGTTGGGGGTTTTTCAAAAAAGGTTATTTGTCGACAAGGCCCTTGATACAATCCTGAATTTTTCGTGTCAAGGTGAATTTTGCCGCTTGAATGTAAAATCCAACGTATTTTGTTCGGGTTCAATTCTTCCTTGAATATCTTAGATACTTTTTCAGAAAGTGTCTCAGTTTGTGTGGCGCTTTTGCAATTATTTTCTTGTGAAAACCATCTAAAACTTATTTATTACGGCCAAATATTTGTTTAGCCCTAATTTGATTTTAAATAAAATTAGTTCAAAATAATTTACACACTTATCTATCCCCTCTTTACAGATTCCGTGACTCTGCGCTCCTACTTGAAACCATCGGAAAAGCTTCCTCAGTGTCCTCTTTCTACGTCATCCACAACTTTGCGGTCCAATGTGTCATCTCGGTCTAATACCGGGTCAAAATCCGGTCAAGACCATTCCAATGGTAACAGTAAACAACCACTCACTAAACTCACTCCTAATGGGCTACAGAATCTAAAAATTGATCCCAATACCCCGCGGTGCACAACCCCCGTTTAAGACCAAAAAATTCGACTTTGCAGTAAAATATGAACCAAAACCATAGTTTCTTACCGATTAAAAATAGATGGTTCGGATGATTTTTTAAGCTTTCGAAGTACTTACTAATTCTATTTTATGGCGTTATCATCATGACACTGAACTAGCTACCATACAACTACAATGGTCTTTCTGTTTTTCTAATGAAGTGGTTGTAACAAGGTGTGATAAATACCCAGTGAACTTTGCTTAAAGTGACCAAATGAAGCCAATCAAATTCCAGTGATGAAACAGTGGCTAGTTTCTTACAAAAATCTTTTCCAAATTTTATTTCAAGAATTCTTCGGTCAGATGAAATGGACAAACTCTGAGCGAGACTAAGGCTTCTTTATACTGACCTACAACTGATATATTTTTTACTAAGACTAGCATGACCGCGGATTTCGACAGTGTACGTGTGGAATTAAAGTGTTAATTTAATATTGTTTAAAAGTGTTAGAAAACTACCAAAGCCTCAGTACACATGGCAATAATTTAAAAAGAAATATTGATTAGATCATAAGAAGAATTACCCGTGGATATAAAACTCGATTATAGTGAATATTAATAACAATAAGCATAAAGCTTAAATTGTTTCTAATATTTAGTCCAAATTACATAGGTTGGTTTGAACTACATTGAAAGAAAATTTAGAACTTTTAAAAAATACTTGTTAATCATTACAAACATATCTGCGTAGTTTAAAATAATTATAAGTGCTTGTGAAACTTGCGTAGTTAAACTTTATTGTATATTTCTTTGTGTAGATTTGTGTATGCTTTTATAGATCACCATTTAATATTATTAGCCAAATTTTACAAAAGGGGCCATAAATATTTTAAGTTACCCAAATATTATTTGGCTATTGACTTTCAAGTGTTCTAATTTCATTTTTATTTTCATATAAACTAATATTTTTTTTTTAAATTAGTATTTTGAATGAAATTTGCAAGTATGGGCTAGAACAGGAATGGAGAACCTGCAACCTTTAGGCCGCAGGTGGCCTTCTTGGCCATTAAGTAAGGCCTTCTAAATTACTTTAAATTTTACAGATCAAATCATTTTATTGCTTTCCTACAAAAAGTACTCTCATCAAAGTCACTAAAAGGTTAGTTAACTGTAGAATTTATAGTTTTCATTTTTACGCTGATAGAGTCACAGTCGTTAGTTATATACAACATAATGGGCCGCTTTCGGTATAGCTAATTAAAATTTGAGGAATGTGGCCTACAGCTAACTTAATGTGGCCTTCAACACAGGAAAATCCCCTTCCCCCCCTTACCTAGAATGATACAATATTTGGGATCGCTTTGATTTAGCTCCTTTTGTAAAATCCCGGTTGTGCCAATTGTTCCTGGCTTATTTGTAACTTAGATTTACGACCACACTAACTAGTTCTAATATGTAGCCTCTTGCTGAGCTTAAAACAGCTTATTTGGATACCATAGCTGTAATGTGTGCGGTGTTACTGGTAATTAGCTGTACCTATGTAAATCTCTTCATTCTCACGGATTTCACGCACTTTGTTTTCTCGATTTTGCCACACTATCGTAGTAATTCTTCCTGTTCAATATGTAATAACTATGAATGTTTCATTATAATTACCTATCTCATGTATGTGTACATTCGTGTATTTTTTTTAATTTCGTAACTGCCTCTATTAATATTAATTTAAATAACACACAAAAAGTTTTAGTTGAAACCTTTTCATTTAAAACTAAGAATAAAAAAAAACTTTGATAATTTAAAATATCTGTAAATCTATTTTCTTTCTACTTTCTACCAATCACACACGACACTATTTCAAATTTCATGATTATGCAAATTTGAATTTCGAACTAAAGTTTTAATAAGAATAATTTTGAGTCACGAGTTTATCGTTAGTTTCCAAAATACGAAACGTTTTTGAATGGAAATCCAAATATACCTAAATTCTAAATTCTTACCTTTTCTAGTATCTCTGAATATTCTTTAATCGCCATTCCATATAAAGTCTAAGGCGATTTCGTTTTCGATTTTTCAGTGTTTGCGATAAAATGATGAAAGATTTCAATTTCTATATTTTTAGACTGGTCTTTATGTCACTTTTCTGGTCATTTGATTCAGCAAAGATGCAAAACTTTAGTTGGAAACTATCCTTCAATTAAATATATAAATTATAATAAGTTACATTAAAAACTTGACATGTTAACAGCGATAACCACAAACGCAGTGATTGTAAACTACTTGAAACTTTTTGTGTACGGTGTGTGTCCTATGTCGGTGTTAAAGTGTTGAAAAGAAAATTCCATCAAGTTTTCTGTCTTTGCAGCATCAACAATGTAGGTAAATATGAATTAGATAGGTGACAAAATAATTAATTTAAATTTTTAATAAGCCCTACTTCCTTAAATTTATATGTTCAAAAACAAAGGAATTGAAATCTCTGCATCATGACGGGCTTCTGGTCTCCGTGGTTGGGGAGCACGGGGACACACTTTGTCCAAACACTGGTTTTTGGCATCTCTTGCCCGAGTGACGATTGACAATATTTCTGTCATTTTCTATCTAGTTAAACGTTGGAGAATCAAGAAAGTAGGTGTTTTGATAATATGTAAGTACAATATTTGGTGCTGCCTTAACGTGCCTCTACGAATACATTCACCTTTTATGTACGCTATACAACAGAACATAACCTAGGCTAGGCTTGGTTAGTTTCACTTGTATAGCCAACACAAAAGAGTAGCTGTAAATCGGGCACTAGAGGTGAACCAAATATTCCGTCAGCTTATACATATATCTTTTAGCTTGCTAATTTGAATACAGTATATATGTATAGAACGATTTTTTTTTTCAACCGTGGTCATTAGTATGCATGTCCCGATAAATAAGAGGAAATTTAAGTTAAGTCTAGCGAGGTCTAGTTCGCGATTGAAATCAAATCACCTCTGTAGAGAAACTGAAATGGTAATTATTTTTTTTTATATAGATTTCTAAAATTGAGCGATTATTTTATTGTCCGATATGAAGTTAAAACTAAAATATTTATCAATTTGTTTTCACTGTTCAAAAATAAATGTCATAAAAATGCCTGTTTTGATGAAAACTTCCTGTTTTGCGCAAGTCTTTACCAAAAGGATGATAAAAATATTCTTTCCTTGTTGCATTTGAACTTAGAGTGGAGCAATTGACTCTCAAGTGTCTTGTCGCCCATTGTTATTTTTAGTTGTTTGTATCATATTTTATATATTAATTAGCTTATGCCAGGAAACTACGGATTTCGTTGTTTATTGTTATTTATTTATGTACCCATTATTTGTCTATTAGATTACGCTAGGTTTAGGCTAAGACACTCCGTGATTCGTGGCCATCAAAACTTTTTCTTCTTAATACACATATATGACGTCAATATGACGTCACTATATCGGTCCTGACGTCACAATGAACATAACAGGAGGAGGCGCTCCGGCCAACCGGCCAACCGGCATTGCCTACAACTAGCCAGTTGTCCTGTCAACTTTCTCCTCCTACATTTAAATATTTTCTCTCTATACCCCTTAAATTCCGTCTCTCATTTGCTCATTTCTTCCCTCACTTTTATGATCAACTAGTATTATGCTTTGGTCGCTCAGCAGAATCAGAGTTTTTCTCTTTCACTGTTTTCTTATATTAGTTATGAATAAAAGAGGCTTCTGCCCCAAATTCTCTCATTTTCCGGCATTCGTATTTTACATGTTAATTAGTTTAGCCTGAATTTATTTAGGTATCGAACCATAGTCACCTAGCCTAATATAGCACTAATTGACATTGTTATGAAGGGTCCGTGGATATGATTTTATGACCAGCAGCTGGCAATATACTTTTGGAAAGGGGATGCTCATGTTTTGTTCGAGCCAGCAGAGGATACGGTTATCCAGGCGTTGACGAAATACAGAAAAAAAAATAATTAGACACGTAGTTGAGCGTGTTTACGCAGTCGAAAAATCTACACACCCATTAGGGTAGCAGCTGACGTGATATTGGACTGCGATATGATGGGGCGAAGTAAAGAATAGGGCCCAACGATAATGCAGAGGTTCCTTAGTAGGTGTTTTCAGGGAAAAATCACTTGATTAACATCTCCCATTGACATCCTCCATCGCTCCGGTCTTCTCGAGTCCGTACTTGAGGCATTTTCCGAACTCAGGCATAGTGGGGCATAGTGTCTCCTGGTATGTAAAACTGTGTTGTATTCGTAACATGATCAAAGCAGTGATCCTTTTGGTTTGTTTCCCCCTTTAACTAAATAAATTCAGTGTTTAAATTTCATGAATATAAGATTTTATGTTTAAAGTTTGAGATAATTGTGCTATCAAATTATATTTTGTAGCTAGTCTTTCATACATAACTCTCTTTCCATCTGATGCAACCAGCTGCAGAGTCATATTAAAGAAAGAAGGTAAGCCAACCGAGACCTTTTGGTGTGGGGAGTATTGTGGATAGCCTTAGATTGAAAGAGACAAACAAAGGCGCGGGAATCAAACGAGATTTCGGGTAAGTTAAAAGCACAATTTGACCGAGGCTCATAACAATCAACGGATCCCTTAAAGCTTCATCCATATTTCTGAATATTATATTTTTCACATTTTTTACTAGATTGATTCTATCGTATTCCCCCTCGACTCCATGGAATGCGAACTTCAAATTCGCATCACTAATCTTTCCATACCGAGCTGTCAATGCTATTTACTCGCGATTTAGACATTGCACATGTTTATCCTTTTCATATTTTCATTTTCTTGAGCTTTTGCTCTATTTTTATAATAAATACTTTTTCCGGTAAACTCCCAAAGAGTTGACAGTAGTGTCAACTGCCATTTGGTTTATTTTATACTTTCTTTACTTTAAAATTCTGTTCCTTGTGTTTGCCTCGGAAAGTGATGAGTGCTCCTTACTTAGGTTTGAATCGGGTTCCTGATACAAAATACATACGGAAATAAAAGTCTATTTCTGAAATAATCATAGAAGCTTTACTGAATAAAAATATTAGAATGTGAAGATATTGTGTCTCAACAATCCTCCATTCTGGTCCACGCGTACAAGCACATAATCTACTTCACACGGCGTAGAGCTGGCGGCATCTTCCTAGTATTGACAAGGTACCCCTCAATTGGGGACGAGCCAAAAGCACCAGTCGCCCAACGCAGAATAGTGTGGTGGATCGAGTCCACCTTCTGCAATTCAGCCTCGCCTGCGAATTCGTAAAAGTCGCATCCGTAGCAAAGATTCGAACGAACAAAGGCTCCCACTGGGCGGGCGATTAATTTCATTATTCTTAATTTTTAAGTTACAATGAAAAGTAATTTCTGAAAATAAATAAATTCAGGATATGATAGAAAATAAAAGATGATCTGAATATTACGAACTTTCTAATCAATGAATTTCGGACCACATATTCTGTACGCACGAGAAACATGGTAGAAATAGTCGATTTCTTTACTGTAGAACTATGAACAGAGTAAAAGTCCATGGAAACATTTGAATGAGTAAGTTTACAAATAATAAATAAGAGAGAATTGGAATCTATATTACGATGGTTTAGCACATCAAATAAGGCGAGAGTAAAATTTGATTCCCCTTTAATTTTAAAGGAGGGATTCAGATTATTGAGTTAACTTAGGAAGTTATTAAAGTTATCATTTTGGGGCCATAATGAAAATAGGTCATCTATATCAGTGGTTCTCAACCTTTTTTTACCCATGGACCCTTTTCCTTTAAAAAAAATTTGGTGGCCCCAAAGTCCAAAAATTTTTCACTAATAAAAAAAGCAAAGGAATTTATCAATAAGTGAAAAAATAGTAAATAATTATGCTTATTTTGAAAGAAGTTTAAACTAATACAAATAAATTATTTAATAGTTAAATTCTATGGAGCATTTATGTACATTAGTAAATAATTCATAATATACCTTTAAAAAGATAAGTGAGTAATTAAATAAAAAATGTAGATTTATTCAATGAGATCCCTGTGCCTGATGTTGCTCAGCGAGTTTTTTAGATTCGGCTTCATCGATGTCAATGATAGTCGAAGATCACCCCTTTGCACAATGGCGAGTCTATTACGAGCTTTTGACAATAAGTGAGAAACACGACTAAATCCTGATTCAACTAGGTAAGATGATGGTAAAGCAATGACGAAGAGTTGTGCTTTATCCCAGAATAGTGGATACTTTTTAGCAGCTTCATTTGTTTTCCATATATCATGGTTCCCATCTTTAAATTTTGCCTGCAATATTTCATCACTTTGTAATTTAATGAGGGATTCCTGTAAAGAAATGTCTACATAGGCAACATTAACTTCGAAATGAATTGTCACCCAAGTTGGTATATCCATCATGAGTAAGTCACTAAACCGAGCTTGCATATCTTTGTGTAAATTTTTCAAATATTCACCATACAATGCAAGATCATTATCCTGCAGATCGCTGCTAATTGAGGCCTAACAAGGAAACTGGCCAAATGCACGACGTCTGATATTAATCTTGTACAACTGTAGCTTTTTCAGGAAAGCAGTAATTGCACCTTTACTGGATATGAGATCATATTTTTTTCCTTGGAGCTGTTTATTAAGTAAATTGATTTTTTCAAATATATCTGATAAGTAAAACACATCACATTTAGTTGGAAGCAATTGTTCTCCAAGATGGGTGTTGGCTAGAAATAAGACAATAGAATCCCAAAGTGCAATGAAACGATGAGGACAAATCCCCTTTGACAACAATCTCACCTGAATATTCATTACAAGAATTGACTACAGAATTCACGCAAGAGGCGGTCTATTAGAAAATTGGATTTAATATGGTTACTCACTTTTATCACAACACTAAGGGCATCATGTAGGCGTCCACCCAATTTCTTAGCAACTAAGTGTTGACGGTGTATCACACAGTTTGTGCAAAATACTTGGGGGACAGCTTGTTTCAAGTGTGCAATAAAACCTTTGTATCTGCCAGTCATGGATGATGCACCATCAGTAGCACATGCCATTATGTTTTTAAGTGGAATATTTCTTTCAATGAAACATGTAACAACTTCATTAAAAATTGTGTCACCTCTTGTATCTGTCTTAAGACTTCTGGCGAAAAGCATTTCCTATCTGGTCCTTAATCATCCATAAATCTAACATATGTTAGTAAAATTACTTCATTATCTCTTAATGTTGATTCATCAAGCTGAAGAGCAAACTGTTTTACTTGAAAATTAGCTATTAATTGCTTTTCAACATCCTCTGCCATTTCATCAATGCGTCGTGACACAGATGAGTTGCTTAACGGGGTGGAATTAGTGATTTCACTTGCACTTTGTTTCAGAACTGATGAAATTATAACAGACACTGCTGGAAAAATTACTGTTCCACCAATATTATTGAATTTTCTAGCCTCTGCTATTATCTTGCTAATTTCATAAGATGCCAATAAACCATCATTTAGTTTGTTTACTTGGCTGTTAAACACTTGAACCACTGTTTTTCTTGCTTGAAAATCATCACGGAATTTTCTAAAGTATTCTACTGGTTTGTCTTTTTTTTCATTGTGCTTAGCTTCAGATGTATTTTAAGTTTACAAGGCCTCATGCTTGCATTTGAAAGTACATCCATGCATATGAGGCACATTGGTTTCGTTGCATTCTGTGGTGATGGAATAAATCCGTAAGACAAATATTCAACAGAATACTGTCGGCACTTCTTCTTTCTTAGCGCCGCCATCTGTAAAAAATATATCAGAACCTGTAATAGCATATATTACAGTTAATAGTTAAGAATTATATGTAATTCATTAAAAAAACTAAAAGATAAATTTGCAACAAATACAGAGAGAAGTGAGTGACCTTGATATTTTAAGGTGAAATGGGTATGATAATTTGGTCACTTTCAGTGTATATATATATCTATATATATATATATATATATATATATATATATATATATATATATATATATATATATATATAGAAGAAAGGAAGAGAGAAAGAGAGAGAGAAAAAGAAAGAGAGAAAGAGAGAGAAAGAAAGCGAGAAAGAAAGAGAGAGAGAGAATGAGAGAGAGAGAGAGAAAGAGAGAGAGAAAAAGAAAGAGAGAAAGAGAGAGAAAGAAAGCGAGAAAGAAAGAGAGAGAGAGAATGAGAGAGAGAGAGAGAAAGAGAGAGAGGGAGAGGGAGATGGAGAGATAAGACATTTTAAGATAAACCATTGCAATTATATGGCGTGTAGAGGCCAATAATAGTGGGTAATTAAATTAAGTTAACATATTTAACTTTCAAGTACAATATATTGGGCATTATTACCATTTCTTCGAACAGAATGTACGTCACGAATTATGTTTCAGTGTGTGCGTGTGTGTGTGTGAGGGAGTGTATTAAAGATTAATTTCACATGCACGTGTTGATATTTGTGACATAACATAACATAACATGTCATAACATGACACAACGTAAAGTAACATAATATGATATGGCATAGCTCAACATCATTATGCTATATGATATAATATTTGATTCAATACGATGTGATACGGGATGATACGATAATTATGATACACTATATTACACCATAATACACTATAATATAATACAAAATAACATAATAGTATAATATAATAATTTAGTAAATCCAGGAGTCAATAATTACTCCTCGCTTTGATTAAAATCTAATCTGATGGAGTTCATTATTATAATCAATTGGAATGAAGGGTTCCAAGCTCACTAAGTTTGTGAAGAACTTCCTAGGAATGCTATTATTTTGATACGTTTAATCCCATCTCTAACAATTAAAGTACATAGTAATGATATTATAATAACTTACTCACTAAACACCAAAACATGTTTTACGAACAATTAAAACTGAAAATATTCACAGGAATTCTCCATGAGTTCACACTGTGTATCTGTATGAGTGGACCCGGAGGCGAGAGGTTGCCAAATAATGTTTTCCATGAACAGCATTGATAAAAATAAAAAATTGATACTAAAAAATAATTTGAACGATAATAATATATATAAAATATATGAAAAAAATGGTGTTATAAAATTTCATTGTTTTTTTTTTTACTGCTCATAAATTATCAATGGCAAAAGTTAATATTTGAAAACACAAATTGGCATCCAACAGTACTTCATAAATACGCGTTACCACCCTCCCTCCTCCACATCCCCCCCCCCTCTCTCTTTTTCTCTTTCTCTCTCTCTCTCTCTCTCTCTCTCTCTCTCTCTCCTCTCTCTCTCTCTCTCTCTCTCTCTCTCTCTCTCTCTCTCTCTCTCTCTTCCTCTCTCTCTCTCTCTCTCAATTCTCAATAATAATAACAGTTCTGAAGTAGAATTGCTCTATGGCCAACCAAAATATCACCGTGGACCCCAATTCGTTATTTTATGTGTGTGGACCCCTAGTAATGTTACATGGCCCCCTAGAAGCCATGTGGCCCACGGTTGAGAACCAATAATCTATATCACGCAAAGTTTTCATTTGTGAAATATTGGACCATAGTTCTAATTCGAAGTATTCCATAAAGAGGCAACAAAGAACAGGTGACAGGAGGCTCCCCATGGAGAAACCATATTTTGGCCTCTAAAATTCTCCTGCATACGAGAAAACGTTATTGGAAACAGCGGCTTCAATTAATTGAATAAATACGTCATGACTGGCTTAGTAATACCAAGCATAGGTCTTCTTTCTTTTGTGTAATGAGAGTTTCGTTGACAGGGAAAAATCAAATCTACATCCAGGGATGGGAGTTTATGTTTACTTAAATCAAAATTGGCAAATTTAACTTTTAGAGGAAAGTCTCCAATATTTGTATGTGTTCCGGAAATAGTGTCTAAAATGGGTGATAAAAAGAAGCCAAGCCATTGGCCTAATTTATAGGATATGTGATCCTAAATTCAGGGATAGTGAAATTCATAATATCGAGAATATCTTTTATTGCCTCATATCCTGAGTTTTCATTTAATCAAGCAAATTTGCAAGGCACAAGACATTTTATCGTAATTTAAAAACTCGGAATAATAGAATGAATCATTCCCCTATGGTAAGAATTATTCCCAAGCCGTCTTTAATCAATAGTTATTTGAAAAAATCTCATCTTAAAGTAGTTTTTAGGTTCTCAAACTAATGCCCCCCTTCGTCCTTTGTTAGGTCGTCTATCCAGGAGAAGTAAAGAAAATGGGAGATTTAGAAAGAAGTGCAAAGGACAGAGAGGGAACCAGTTAACCATGGCCACTGGGATTAGGAGGGCGTGTTGTTAATCGGAGGGCATTACACCTGTCCCTCCCCTTACGGGGACCCTCTCATATTCTCTTTAAAAAAAATAACTAATACTCAATAAACACACACCTGTCCCCTCCCATTCCTCTAATAAAGGTGCGTATAAATTTCGATGTAAAAATTGCGAGGAAAATATACATAAGACAAACTGGACGGAGCCTATCTCAGATGATTTATGAATACAAATGTGTACAGACAGCCAATGAGCCTACTACTTATTCAAACACAAGTGTTCTACTAATCATAAAATTAATTAGGGTAAAAGCAGAATTAATTTATTCCTTGAATGACTCATTCAAACGAAGGGTGTTTGAGTCGGCTTTAATTGAGTCCCTCCCAAAGTTTAATCTCTCGAAAAGGAACTTCCAGGTCAACCAAGTCATCGGATTGATTATGACCTCCCAAATAAGAATCACCTGACCATTTGGAGACAG